>CAJQZJ010001638.1:6975895-7028394 GCA_907164525.1 Lophiomys imhausi
CATGTGACACTGACATAGGACTGCATGTGACACTGACATAGGACTGCACGTGACACTGACATAGGATTGCATGTGACACTGACATAGGATTGCATGTGACACTGACATAGGATTGCACATGACACTGACATAGGATTTCATGTGACATTCACATAGGATTGCACGTGACACTGACATAGGACTGCATGTGACACTCACATGGATTGCATGTGACACTGACATAGGATTACATGTGACACTGATATAGGGATTGCACAGGCCCTGACATTGGGCAATGAGCAAAGTAGTTAGCAATCCCTGCTCTACTGAAGTTCATATGGAGTGGAAACTTGATTATTTTAATTAATGTGTTTTCTCTAGCTTTGTGAGGTATATTTGACAAATAATTTCATATTTGCAGCATATAATGTGAGGTTTTGACACACACACACTATGGATTGATTGTCACATCTAAACTAATTAACAAATGTGTCACTTTGCATAATTACAACCTTTTGGTGGTGAAAACAGTATCAAATGTCTTGGGGGAACTCAAGGATACAGTACAGTATTTTCCACCATATTCCCTGCCCTGCACATTAGATTTCCTGAGTTCACTCATTCTCTCCTACTGAAACTGTGAACCCTTTAATCACAGTCTCCTCTATTTCCTTCCGGCTGCAGCCTCTGCTGACCAAGATCCCATTATCTGCTGTTACATGGTAGCCTTTTCGTATTGCACATAAAAGTGAGGTCATCCAGTATCTGTTCATTTCAACTTCATTTTGCTCAGCAAAATGACCTCCAGTTTCATCAGTGTTTTTTTCAAAAGAAAGGTGTCCTTCTTTTAAGTGTTCACAATGGTCAATTATCCATTTGCGTTTCCCCCTATCCATCTATCCAACAACGGACTCTTTTTCCCTCATATTTTAGCCATCCTAAATGGGGTTTCGGTTGAAATGGGGGCACTTGTGTTTCTGTTCAAGATGTTGATTTCGTTTACTTGAGGTAAACATTAGAAGTAGGTTGCTGGTACCAAGAACTCTCATGTTGCTACAACATGATACAAGATATCCTTTTGCCATAGCCTCACCAACATTTGCTCTTTTTTGTCATTTTGATAATAACCATGAGACATGAGATCTCTCTGTGGTCCTAATTCCTAGTTCCCTGATGGTCAGTGATGTTGCGGATCTTTCTTATGTATTGACCAATTGTATTTCTTTCCTTTCTTTCTTTCTTTTTTTTTTTTGAGAAATAAAAGTTTAGGAGTTTAGCCCATTTGTAAATTCAAGTTATTTGATTTTGTTTGGCTGTTGAGTTGAGTTCTTTATGTATTTTGAATATTGATCCCTTATCAGTTCTGTGACTTGCAAGTATCTTCTTCCATTTGATAAGATGCCTTTACAATGTGGATTGTTTCTTTGCTCCATAGAAGGATTTCTAGCTTGGTAAAAATACAGCTTACCAACCTTGAGTTATTGTCCTATGCTTTTGGTCTCTATAAAAAGCATTTTTCATACCAAGGTCAGGAATATTTATGATTTTTCCTGAGGATTTTAAGATTTCCCTCATTAAAGTCTTAATGGATTTTCAGCTGATGAATATATGTGGTGTGAGATAAAATTCATTGTAATTTCTCTGTACACATATATCCAGTAATCTAGCATCCTCTATGGAAGGAACTGTCCTTTCTATGTTGTAGGTTCCTGGCATTATTGCTGGGAAGTGACAATAATCAAAAAGATACTGTGCTGTAATAAAAACAAGATACATAGATAAATGTAAAATAAAAACTCAGAAATAAATTTATATATCTATGGTCACCTCATCTTAAATAAAAACTTAATAATAAAAACATTAACATTTGTATTGTAATTGCTGGAATTAATTTTCATAATAAATTGTAATGTCAAGAAAAATTCATATTTACTATCGAATATTTATGTTTTGACAGTGATAAAATTATCAATTCCTTCTTTTTTTCTATTATGTATCACAATTCAGATTACTTACATGTATAATTATTTGTTTAAAGAAGTTAATACTATTTATGTTTGTTGAAAATAAGAAATGTTTTCAGCATTATTTCAAGCTTGTTAATGAATTGTTAGATTCTGGCAGTGAAGTAAAATGCCCATAAAAAATGGAAAAGAAAATCCAAGTGACTGTCAGTGGTCAGACTCTGGTCTAGCATGTACAAGGCCCTGAGTTCAATCCACATGATGCAAAAAGAAACAATTCCTGTAATAAGTAAAGCTATGGAAACCAATTGCTATCTATAATTAAACTTTCAATACTGATTCCTATTTTGGCAAAAGAATAGCCACAGTCAAAATTGGAGTCTCCTTTGTCTGTTACTATGTTCATGTTAATTATACTCAGTACCTTGCTTCTGCCAGGTGTTTCTAACTACTTGTTGTGTTTTGTCTTCTATCAGCATAGTGGTCTCTTTTAGCAGTAGTATTTTTTGCAATGTCTGAAAAAAAAAAACAAAACTTGTTTTCTTGTAGGTGAAACTGTCACTGGAGAACTATCAAAACTCTTGGATGAAATAAAACTCTGTCAAGAAAAGGATTATTCCTTTGAAGATTTGTGCCACACGCTTTCAGACCACTACTTAGATAATCTGAGCAAGATTTCAGAGGAAGAACTTGGGAAAAATGGAAGCCAGAGTGTAGTAAGTAAGGGGGGAATGAGGACATCGCGTCTGTCTTTCCAGTTTGGTGCGTGACCCAGTGGCATGGGATTTGTTGATTGATTAGGGTGTCAGATTCACTCAGCAGCAACCAAATGTCAATGTTGCTTATAGTCTTTCTCTGCTGTTCACTGGGTGGCTCACTCTGTAGCATGTGTGGGGGAAGGCCTGCTGGGGAAGGACTGAGGGTGTAGCTCAGTGGTAGAGCACTTACTTCATGTGGATTTCTTTGAAAAAAAAAATGCTGATAGTTTATGAGGCTGTCTCTACTGTTAGACTTCCTTTTGTGACATGAAATCTCCAGTTTTGTTTTGTTTTTTGAACATAGAGGATATTTAATTTAGTCAAGGATAATTATCCTAACTGCTGAAGAAGAAAACATTTCTTTCATCTGTCCTCCCCGCAGTCTCTATAAGTCACCCTTAAGAACAAAGATAGGGTCAAACCACATGTATAATTCTTCTGTTACTCCAACAATCATGGTGGGACATCTTAGCTTCCATGTTTCCATAATATTAGATGATCAGGGATTCTTATTTGTGACTGAATAAAATCTAAAGTATGAGTTAGATATTCCTTTTCATTGTGGATTTCCATACAAACAATGGCAAAAAAGAAAAGTTGTAGTTAATCAGTTTTAAATTATGAGTTGTAAACTTATCTTTGACCTATGAAAGAAGGTCAAAGGTCATAGTATGTAGAGGTGTTGAAGGAAACAGATTGTTTTTGATATAAACTATTTACTCACTTTAGGATTTAATTTGTTTAAAGCAGTGTTGCACTTTACTTGAGAGTGTATAATAGAGTAGGCTGTGATAAGTATGCCATATTATTTTGAAAAATTAAAAAAAATTCTGAGTACAGTACCTGCCCATTTTGGGAACATGCCCTTCATTTAGTTCCTTAAAGTGAGGCGTGACACTGTTTCTCCACCAAGCACCTGATGACCTAGTTCAGCGGCTAAACTTACCTCCTAGGCCTACTTTTTTTTTTGTTGCTGTTCCAATTTTCTTTCTGTACTGTTACATCATTGCCCTTCCTCCAGTTCATTATGAATAGGTTGAATGATTATATATGGATTATACCAAAACCTTATAGGGTTTGCAAAGTGAAAATCTTCTGCCAATGAGATATTTATAGTAGTTAGCATAAGATTGGGCTCACGACAGGATGACGAACATTTTGGCAAGGGTGGGCTCTTTGTTTCATTAACTGGAGACCGCACTGTGGTAGTGAAAGGGAGAAGTTAATGCTCTTAAGATGAACTTAGGTCTTTCAAAGTTTAGCCCAGATACGCCTACACTTTGTTCTCATGACAAACCATTATGGTAGTATTCTTTGGAGCTACTGTCATACAAAAATACCAAAAGTTATATGAGGTAGAATAGCAGACAGTATACATAAGATCAAGTAATTCTATTTATTTGTAATAAAATTTACTAAGTGGAAGGGTGAAAAATAAGACTAGAAGGATGAATCAAGTTAGGTGGTGGGTGGTTTGACTATCAGACTAAGAAATTTTGGTATTTACTCTTCAGGAAATGAGAAAAACATAGGGAATTTTGGGCATTAAAAGACATCATTGGAACTGGCCTTTCAGAGGATGAGTCTGATAGAAACTTGTCATTGCGCCGGGCGGTGGTGGCGCACGCCTTTAATCCCAGCACTTGGGAGGCAGAGGCAGGCGGATCTCTGTGAGTTCGAGGCCAGCCTGGTCTACAAAAGCGAGTCCAGGACAGCCAGAGCTGTTATACAGAGAAACCCTGTCTCAAAAAACCAAAAAAAAAAAAAAAAAGAAACTTGTCATTGCATTTTAAAAAGTAACCCGATTACGTTGACCTCTGTCACCTACATTTTACTTGGGTTCATTCTGTTTTGTCTAATATTTGTTTCCATTTGTTGAAGTGTTTTTTCTTACTATGAATTGTCCCCTCATTATACAAACAGCTTAATAAAATGCTTTTTTTGTTGCCTAATATAGGCAGTCATGGCCATGTTTAAAATTATAAGTATATAGATGCAGTATGCAAGACCGTACTTCAAAGAGTTCAAAACTGCCATCCCAAGTAGCCTTCAATATGTATTGTGGATTGATATTTAATAGGTGCATGCTATATTCTATTCCAATGCTTTGCATGATTTAAACCACCAAGCAATCCTAATAATGGAATTATAAATTTAGGAAATAACTCAGCTGGAATGTGCTATATTGAGGATTTAAAGCAATAGTTCTCAAGCTGGGGGTTGCAACCCCTCTGACAAACCTGTATCTCCAAAATATTTATATAATGATTCATAACAGCACCAAACTGCACATTGGGAAGGTAGAGAACCACCGATTTAAACTAAGAGCTAGTATTTTAAATTCTCACCTGTATTTCTTATAGTAAGTTACCCTGTGGTCAAAGAAACTTTAAAAAGGGAGAAGAGAGATCAGAGATCTACAGGTGCTCACTGAAGGCTTCCTTGGTGTAGGTTAAGACTAAAATGGGTCCTGGAGAAAGGGAAGATGTGCCTTGCACATGTGTTGAGGTGAGTGAATGAGAGAGATATAGAGCCTGAAGAAACAGTGAGTGCAAAAACAGAGGTCAGAATCCGTGCAGGACTAGGAAAGGATGGGAGTTGGGATATCAGTATGTGTTATCAGGATGGGACAAGCTTTCTTCTTAACAGGAAGGCTTTTAGCTGACTATGAAAGACAAACAGCTGAGACTTAACATTATTTTTGTACCATATCAAAGCTTTAAATGTGGAAAAACACTTGTGTTTGTTACTTACATTTCTAGCAATATGATGATGAGCAACCAGTTTAAATGCGACTCAGTTTCAGATGCTGTGGAATATGTGCCTTGTTCACCTTAGTGCTGTGCATAATTTCAAAAGTAATGGAAATTAGACAATAAAAGGAAAGTCTGTTCTGGAACCCCGTATCATTCATGTAGCTTGAAGTGTTTTAGCTGTTATCCATAGTTCAATGCAACATTCATTTCCTATTTCCTTCCAATAGAGGGCACTCTGATGCAGGGATTTAAGTCACAAAAAAAAAAATCAGCTATGTTATGTAAGGGCCCTTAGTTTTTGAATCACAGATGTTTGATTTTATTTGAATAATTTTGCGATTATAAATGATTTTAAAAAGCAGTTCCCTATTATTATCAACCTTAGGGGTTTTATATTTAATTTAAAGACTAGCTCAAGTTAAAATTATTATATTTTAACTTGCCTACATTTTAATTCAAAAGTTAATCTGTTTTGAATGCTCTCATAATATGCACATGAGACCATTTTCCAAGTTGAATCAGAACATTATATAATCTAGCATATGAATTTTAAAGATTATCATCATATTCGTTACCAACTCATGAAGTTTATGACTTTGAAGGAATATAAAATCATCCAAAAATTCTTCTATTTTCATAAGCCCCATTTTTATTTATTTTCTTCATTTATCTAAGCAATATGCACGGTTCTAAGTGTGAACATGCCAGGCTAGGGGAATTCTGATGTACTATGAAGATTACAGCAGACTGAATCAGGCAAATGTTTCTCTTAGATTTAAATAGAAAAACCATTATTGCCTCATTAGCCGATGTCTAAAAGAAATAGATAAGACAGTTGAGGGGAGAAATGTTTTATTCTTTTTTTCCCCCCTGAGGGAAAATCCAGTGCTCTCTGCCCGTCCAGGGGTGTGCTAGCATGGTCTGTGTAATGTTACTCAGCCCGCATACACCATTTCTGTTATTTCACTTACATTTCTACTGCAAAATCTTCAACTAACGTGTCAGATTCTGAAGTGTGAGCTGTTTTATTAGATTGTCTAAAAGCCAAATGGTGGCCCCGGGGATATAGTTCAGTTGGTAGAATGCGTGTGATGTAAATGTGAAGACCCGAGTTTAGTCCCGCTCTTGTGAGGAAACCAAAAAGTCAGACATAGTGGTGTACTTGCAGACCCAGTGCTGGGGAGACAGACTGAGGGTCCTGGGGATCACTCTTCATCTAATTTAGCCACTTTGCAAGCCTCACGTCTAAGCCAGAGACCCTTTTGTACAAAGATGGATAGCTCCTGAGGAGTAGCACTGTAACTTGACCTCTGATCTCCACATGGGCATGCCTATATGTGCAGGAGCACCCCCCCACACACACACACACATAGGTGTGCCTGCACTCTCATGAATGGACACACATACCTGTACACACATGTACACAAGCACATGCAGTGTATGTTCTGTTTTTGGAATGATGCTTATTTTCAAATATGTTCTAATGTGTTTTAGGAGAGAGAGGCCTCAGTGGCTGTTAGGGAACTTTGTATTGTGAATCTCTGACATGTAAGTAGAGGGCTGTTCTTACAGGGCTCTAACTAATTCTTTGACATATATTAATTTTTTGATAGTGATGTTAAATCTTAAGTAATGGTAACATAGATTGTGGTCAGGAGAAGGTTTCTAACTACAATTTTTACCTTTATGCTTGAATAAAAGTTTGAGAAGTATAACTCAGAGATTGCCATATATTCAGCCAGGTTTGGATTTTCTTAGTAGATTTCCTAGGAATTAAAGTACATAGAAGCTAGATCCTGTTGTCCTGTATTAATGCCCCCAGATGGTATTATTAAGAACATATATGTATTAAATCTATAAAGCATGCATAGAAAAACCCAGAATCAGAATGATAAATTTTCATACCTGTAACATTTCTAGGAAGATATTAGAGAAACACAGGTACTCTTCCAAGCTGCCCCCACAATGGTCCTCACCCTTCACAAGGTTTGTTGTGGTTCCTTTTGTGTTGTATACATTGGCACATTGCTTCTAAGAGACTCTGCCATGAGCAGATCTGTATTTGGTTTATATCTAATCTTGCCTAGCCCAGTGTCTTCCATATGATGAAGGGTCTCTGAATGAGGACACATGAGGCAAACTCTGCAAGAAGAGGTTCTGTTGTTAGTTGTCATTAGTGGAGAGCATTTTTAATTATTTGGAGCACAAGACCCTAGCTGTCCTTCTGTGGAGGGAATACTGTAGCCACTTAGAGAGTATGGGATTGTGAACTATATGGCCTTGGCTTTATGAGCCTGTTGTGCTGGTTGATGAGCAGAGAATGACTTGATGTTTCCAAAAGGGAATTTCTTTATCAGAAAATATTGTCATCGCCTTCTATCTGCCATATAAAGAGCTGTCTTACCGTATTTTGTGTTGTTAAAGATATCCCACTGTGATCTTTACATTTTGTAAACTTTGGCCCATTTGGTTCAGATCTTTGAATAGTTATCTCATGTATTTCTGGAGGGATTTCTCTCTTGATACATCGAATGTTTTGTTCTTGGGCCACTCTTACTATTTCACCATGGAAAACATGTAAGTCATAATCAACACATTGTAGGAACAGCATTATGTGACAAATAATGTAACTTACATGAAAACTCAATATGCTGAAATTCTTAGCTCAAAACAAAGGTGTAAATCCCAGTGAAAGTCCATATGGTCCTGGATTTCAGTTACTGAAATGCCAATAGTATAAAACAGAGGATGAGGGAGGTTTTGGCCAATATATTACCAGCTGATGATTAACCAGTAGATGATTCCCATCTTTCCCTAGTATGTTCAAGGTTGACTTATCCTCAGCTTGTCATTGTTCCTGTCATCTGCCTGGCCTCAGACTTTCTTCACCTCTCCTCAATTATTGTAAGAGCCTCTCATCAGGTCCATTTGCTTCTAGTCTTTCCCCACTGTCTCCCACTTTTCCTGAGGGCTGAAGCTTTGTGAGGAGGATATATATAAAGAGCACTTGCAGTCAAGCATTCTCCTCAAATTAGTGCTGATCCTTGCTGCAAAAACATAATACCAACCTTTAAGGCCTGGCAGTTTTAGCTACTGCATACATTTCCATCTGATCTCCTAGAAATATCTTACGTAAGGGCAATGTTTCAGTAAAATGCTTCACTCTGAATCATGCTTGCTTGCCTTTACTCTATGTTCACACTGCTGTATGTATATATCATTGTTTTTCATACCGTCCTCACTTATTGAAACCGTCCTTCATAATACATTTTGTGATCCTTCTATATTTAGTTCTAACAGTTGGATCAAATATTATTTTGTTTTATTTATGCATATTTTATGTAAATTCTATAATCTTCTTATATAATTGATACATGAGTCCCGTGTTTTGGCTTTCTTTAATAAGCTGCTTGATCACTGGGAAATTACTAATCTGTATGTGTGTTCTTAGTATAGATGCTCACGTGCTTCATAAGTATTTGTTGAATTGAACCCATTATAGGCATGAAGAAGTATGTTTGATATCTGATTTTGGTATAAACCTATAAGTAGAATCTAATTTTTTTTTTTTTAGTAATGAATGGCTCACAAGTTTATGTTAAAAGTAAGATGAAATACTCAGTTATACTATATCAATATTATATCATTGACTTCTTCACAGTATAAAACCATCAATATCTTACATCAAGTCCTATTTTATGTAATTACATGTAACTCAATGAGTGTTACATTAAAAATACTTTGTTTAACTCTCAATAACATATAAATTTCTATAAGAATATAAAAATATGTTTCATTATTTATGTTGTTAATTTCAAATTCCTCAACATGTTATTAGTTACTTCCTATCATTTTGTGCTATTTTTGAAGCATTTTTCAGCTAACCAGCATCCTGGTTTTTCTCCGTAACTTGAGCAATTTCTCATGATGTGATGCATATTGTTGTATTACTGTGTGTGTGTTCTTTCTCATTCTGTAGCCTTGGCTAGTCCAAAACACGGAGCAGTCCTCCTACCCCACCCTCCCAAGGTACCATGTCCAGTCTTGCTTTCTAAAAACATGTCTAATACTATCTCTAAATATTATGAACACTCTACTAAGGTTTCCAAAGGCAGTAAAACTTCCATAAATACTTTAAATTTATGTATTTTAAATTTTATGAGGCTTTCAAAGTTAATTTGTATAATTTGCCCCCAACTTTTGTTCTCAGTTTTCCTCTTTCTAACTTATGACTTGGTTTTAAGCTTCCCTATAGAATAGCTCAGCTATTATTATGTTCCTGACAAACCAATATTTTCTGCACTTGCTATAATTGTAATGTTTTCTCAGGTGCCAAATACATATGGACTGGACATTGGGAATGTATGCTAAGCCATATAACTCTTATAATCGTGGCCTATTTATTTCTGTTGTTTTGTATTGTATTTATAGTTGTAAGAAAAAGAACCATTATTTGGACTGAAAGGGAGAGCTGTTGGGGGGAAAAATAAACACCTTAAACTAAAAAAAAAAAAAAAAGAAGAAGAAGGGAAGAGGATGGGGGGGTTGAGGGGGAGGAGGGTGGAAGGGTGGGACTGGAGGGGGGAGTAGGGAGGGGATTGTGATTGAGATGTAACTTGAAGAAATAAAAAATAAATTATTAAAAAAAAGTTTAATAAGAGTTGAACCTTTTCCTAGCTGCACCTTTTAGATAATGACTATATTAATTTTTGACCACTTTAAGCTACTTTTCACAATTACTTTCCTCTTTTGCTGTAACAAACCCTATTTGTAATTCTATTTCATTGTGCACATTGGGGAATTCTTAATGAGGTTTTGGAATGAAGGTCTCGGACAGCTTGACATGATGAAAGGATCTCATTTTACTGCCTGACATGGAAGGAAATCCGCACGGAGCCCAAGCTCAAGTGTGTGCCACCATGATAAACGCTTACTTCTCTGTCTGGGGAGATGATTTGCACCTTGAAGAGTAAATTAATTTCAATAGAATAGTAGACTGACAACCCAGAGAAATTGATGAAATTGCTCATGCTTCTAACATGTTTTATCATAAGACCATTTAATCCATGACTAAAGAATATTGGAATTCACTCAGCAAATAACAGCTGAAGACTTGGGATTGACTGTGGTAGAACTGAAGTCAATAATAGTAAATGGAAAAAAAGCAACCGTGTAGTGTGCTTCAATCTTGGGTTTAGATTTTAAAAAGTAACTGTTACTGTCTGGGTGGTGGTGGCGCACACCTTTAATCCCAGCACTCGGGAGGCAAAGGCAGCCAGATCTTTGAGTTCAGCCAGCCTGATCTACAGAATGAGTTCCAGGATAGCCAGGGCTACACAGAGCAACTCTGTGTTGAAAAACTGAAAACCCAAACCCAAAACCAAACCAAATCAGACCCCAAACAGACAAACAAACAAAAAAAGGTAACTGGTATCATCAGTAGCTTTGCTGGAGCTCTTATTTCTACCATATGCATTTTTTAATTAATTAATTAATTTTACATCCCAAATGGAGTTTCCCCTCAGTTCTCTCCTTCCTGTCCCTTCTCCCCACTTCCCTTCTACCCCTCATCCATCCACTGCTCTGTTTCTCTTCAGAAAAGGGCAGGCTTCCCATGGATATCAGCCAGCCCTGGCATATCAAGTTGCAGTAAGACTAGCCACATCCTCTTCTATTAAGGTTAGATGGGGCAAGCCAGTGTGAGGAAAGGACCCTGAAGGCAGGCAACAGAGTCAGAGACCACACCTGCTGTTAGGAGTTCCACATGAAGACCATGCTATACGACTATAACATACGCCGCATGTATTTTTTAGAATCTGTAAAGTTTTGATTGTCTACACCAGTGGTTCTCAACCTTCCTAATGCTGCAACACTTTAATGCAGTTCCTCGTGTAATGGTGACCTGCAACCATAAACTTAGTTTCGCTGTTAACTTCAAAACTGCAATTTTACTATTGTTATGAATCCTGACCCCTGGGCAAAGGTCGGTAGACCCCTAAAGGATCAAGACCCACAGGCTGAGAACCACTGGTTTACTGTTTCACGACAGTTCCATCTTAGTTGCTAGCTTCCGGCTCGTACGGTCATCTAATTGGTAATGAGAATCGAATTCTTAATTTATTCAGAAGACAAGTGGTCAAGAAAATGAAGGTGGAAGGAAATGAAAGGTTCTAAAATGAGCAAAGACAGTGAGCCAGAAAAAAGTATGTGTTGGTGGAATAGACACCACTGACTTTCAGAATACATGTGTCAGGTCATAGCTGCTCCTATGGCCCACACTCTGTTGTGAAACTTAATGTACTTCAGTCTTGATGAGGATGCCCCCTTTGGCCTTGATTCTGTAAACTCACTCCTACTAACTGATGCTACTTTCCTATGTCCACTATCATGGATGCTGCCATTGCCACCAGGCTCCTGAGCCCCCGCATAAAGAATTATCCCAATTTCTCCAATAATATGTATTTATGACTTGGAGCTGCATCCATAACACAGAAAACAAGGACTTGAATTCCAAGACGGTTGTGTTTGAACCTTAATTCTTTAGATAAAGATTTCCCTTGCCTTCAGATTTTTTTTTTAAATCTCAAAATAACAATCCTAACAACAGTTTGCAGTTTCTATTCTGAAAATAAAGCTGAATCATTAAGAGTACCTCACAGAGGTTCCCACCACAGGAACCAAACGATACCTTGTTATCTATGCTTTGTCTGTTTAGTCATTTATGTGTATTTTTCTATGTGTCACCAAAATGTTCCCCCACATTTTGGCTGATGTTCCCATCTGTCTCAGTGGCTCATTGTTTCCTGTTAAAATAGACTTTTCTTCCTTATTATCTGCTCATCTCTAATTCTGGAATAGTGTTTTTACAAAGTCTCTCTCATTTCAGCCTTGTGAATCAGTGTCCGGGGGTGGATTATTTTTAATAAATTCCTTAGGTAATTTTTCTGTATTCCGTGTATCCTGCAGTGGAATATTTTTAAGTGTCGATTTCATAGATGGTCAGGTTTGTGGACTCATTTCCTTCTCCCCTTCATGCTTCTTCACTTTCAGTGTTATGGTCTATTTGGTTCCCTCTAGAGTTCTATCCCTCTCAGTCCTCCCTGTCTCCTCCTTCCCTGTTCCATCCACTTTCAAATAAAGCTTTTAAGAGATAAGGGATCCACAAACATCATTGTCATTTTTTATCTTTTCCAAGTGTCTGTCACTATTTTATCCTTTGGTAAGGCTCAACTACACTTAACTTTTGATTTTCTGTCCCCCCTCATTCATTCTGTTATATTTGATAAGAACTGCTTTGTTCTCTCACAAGTTATAGCCCTTAAGATGCTGAGCAACATAAAGCCAGCATGATTTTTTAATGCCGTGTATGGAACTTAGGATTCACTCTCAGATTTAGCATAATCTTAAAAGTTTGCATTGGCTCCTTAGCTCCCTTTTATGGGACATAAGCAGAGTATCAAATGAGGACCCAGGAAGAAAGGTGTTCACAGAAATCATGTGAACATAAAGAAAATAACTTTATATTTGTTTAAGTATCTTTTCATTGGTGTTATTCCTTCCCATCAGACTATATGACTAATATATTGCATACAATGTGTGTGTGTGTGTGTGTGTGTGTGTGTGTGTGTGTGTGTATGGTTGTACAAGGAAGAAGGGAAAGTGGAGGAGAGGGAAAGCCAGTATATAACATTATCAGTGAGCACTAGTATCTTTGCCCTTAATCTTAAGGGTCCCTAGTTTTCTCATTATTTTGTAAGAGGCCGACACCTTCTAGTTTTGAGACACTGACCATGGACATAGAAGAGTTAGACTTTTTGTAGATACAGTGATTGTACAATCCAAAGTATTATAAATATTCTTTATTCATAGATCAACTATGAGAAAGAATATTTCAAAAATTTTTCCTTGTTTTTAAACCAGATTTTTTAATGTGTTCTGTGCATAAGCCTGGAAGCATATTTACTAAACATAGGTGTTCTAATGGTGAGACAGGTAAAGGCGGTATGATGTGATCGCCTCTGTGTAGTTTCTGGAGAAAGCCTCTTTGCGGAAGCTACAATTTGAAGGAAGGTGTATTGGGCAGCTGTGTATCATGGGGACAATATATGTATGCAAGGGGATTGTTTTTTAAGAAAGGAAGATTTATTTTGTCTCTTATGGTGGACCAACTCTATTGTACTTGGGTCTGTGGTGGGGCAGTAGAGCATGGTGGGAATGTGAGGTACAAGAAGATGCTCATCTCATGACTGCAGAGCAAGCAGGAGAGAGATGAGAAGGGTCCAGGATGCAGTATCCACCCCAGGAGCCTAAGGCTCACCCCATGACTTAGTTTCCTCTCACTAGGTCCTACCCCCTCATATCATCACAGTCTCTAGAAGTGGGGGGAGCCTTAACACATGGGCCTTTGCGCAGAATTCAGGTCCAGACTGTTAGGAAAGTGGAAGGCTCCAGCCATATTAAGTATCAGGAAAAGAAATTTTGGGACGTAATGAGATACTTTTTCCTGAGTTAAAACAAACAAACAAAAAAATCCAGTATGTTCAAGTGTCAGGCAGAGGCAACTGCTGTGGGCTAAAATTTACGGACATAGGCAGAGAATATGGAATGACGTTAAAGTTCCTGTCTCAAAAGGCAAGGTGGGGAGGCACTGAGGAAGGTATTGGGTGTTGGTCCTCTGGGCTCCTCAGATACAGAACTAGAAAGTCATTATGTGGAGTTTTGGAGGATATACTGAGGTGACTTTTCTTTCCTTTCACCTTCCCTGTTTCACCATTTCCTCTCCTTATCTCCCTTCCAACTTGAGTTTCCCGTGCCTCAGCGTTCTGAATAGCTGAGGTGACAAACCTGAGCTACTGGAATCTACTGACTTTTGGTTTTTTTATTTTTTATTTTTTTAAATTTATTTATTTGTTGCTTCAGGTTACATCTCCATCATATTGTCCTCTTTCCCTCTTCCCAGCCCCTTCCTCCTACCCTCTACCCCCTATCCCTTCCATCCCACTCCTGTGGAGTGGAGTGTCCCTACATAACAGTCCCCCGCCTCAGTTCAGAAGTCATATGAGGGCCAAAAGCCTCCTCATACACTGAGGCCTACAAGGCAGTACCACCAGTGAAAAGTGTCTCATTGCCAGGGAGAGAAAAATAAAAAAATAAAAAACAAAAAACACACACACAAACAAACAAACAAACAAAAAGTCTATGTCCATGTTTCCTTTGGTGCATTCGTTGTAGTATAGCTATTCTGTATTATAAAGCTAAAATCTGACTATAAGTGAATACATGCCATGTGCATCCTTCTGAGATTAGGTTAGTTCACTCAGGATGAGCTTCTCTAGTTCCATCCATTTAGCTGCAAATTGCAGATTGCATAATTTCATTGTTTCTGATAGCTGAGTAGTATTCCATTGTGTAGATGTACCACAGTTTTTTAATCCATTCTTCGGTTAAAGGACATCTGGGTTGTTTCCAGTTTCTAGCTATTACAAATAAGGCTGCTATGAACATAGATGAGGAAACTTCCTTGTGATTTGGTGAGGAGTCATTTGGATGTATACCCAGAAGTGGTATGGCTAGGTCCTGAGGCAAAGCTATTCCCAGTTTTCTAAGATATAGCCAGACTGACCTCCATAGTGGTTGCACAAGCCTGCACTCCCACCAGCAGTGGAGGAGGGTTCCCTTTTCTCCACACCCTCGCCAGCATGTGCTGTCATTTGAGCTTTTTATCTTAGCCATTCTGACAGGTGTGAGATGGAATCTTAGTCATCTTGAGTTGCATTTCTCTGATGATTAAGGGTGCTGAGCATTTCTTCAAGTGTCTCTCGGCCTTTAGGAATTCCGCCTTTGTGAATTCTCTATTTAGCTCTTTCCCCCATTTTTAATTGGATTATTTGGTTTCTTGTCATTTAATTTCTTGAGTTCTTTGTAAATTTTGGATATTAGCCCTTTGTTAGATATGGGGTTGATGAAGATTTTCTCCCTGTCTGTAGGCTGCCATCTTTTTCAAATGACAGTGTCTTTTGCCTTACAGAAGCTTTTCAGTTTCATGAGGTCCCAATTATTGATTATTGGTTTTAGGTCCTGAGCTGTTGGTGTTCTTTTCAGGATGTTGTCACCTGTGCCAATGATTTCAAGGGTTTTTCCCACTTTCTCTTCTAGTAGATTTAGTGTGACCGGCCTTAAGTTAAGGTCTTTGATCCACTTGGACTTAAGTTTTGTACAAGGTGATAAGTATGGGTCTAATTTCATTCTTTTACAAGTGGACATACAGTTGGACCAGCACCATTTGTTGAAGATGCTGTCCTTCTTCCATTGTGCCGTTTTGGATTCTTTGTCAAAAATTAGGTGACCATAGGTGTGTGGGTCCATTTCTGGGACTTCAATTTGATTCCATTGATACACTGGTCTGTTTCTATACCAATACCATGCTGTTTTTACTACTATTGCTCTGTAGTACAGCTTGAAATCTGGGATGGTGATACCTCCAGATGTTTTTTTATTGTACAGGATTGATTTAGCTATTCTGTTTTTTTTTTGTTGTTCCATATGAAATTGAGCATAGCTTTTTCCAGGTCTATGAAGAATTGTGTTGGTATTTTGATAGGAATTGCATTGAATCTATATATTGCTTTTGGTAGGATGGCCATTTTTTTATGTTGATCCTACCTATCCATGAGCATGGGAGATCTTTCCATCTTCTAAAGGCCTCTTCCATTTCTTTCTTCAAGGGCTTGAAGTTCTTGTTGTATAGGTCCTTTACTTGCTTGGTTAGAGTTATACCCAGGTATTTTATATTGTTTGTGGGTATTGTGAAGGGACTTGTTTCCATTATTTCTTTCTCAGTCCGTTTGTTTGTTGTATAAAGAAGGACTTCTGATTTTTTTTAATTAATTTTGTATCCAGCCACTTTGTTGAAGGTGTTTATCAGCTGTAAGAGTTCTCTGGTAGAATTTTTGGGGTCGCTTATGTATACTATCATATTGTCTACAATTAGGGGCAATTTGACTTCTTCATTTCCAATTCGTATCCCCTTGATCTCCTTTAGTTGTCTTATTGCTCTAGCAAGAACTTCAAGTACTATATTGAAGAGATATGGTGAAAGTGGGCATCCTTGTCTTGTCCTTGAGTTTAGAGGAAATGCTTCAAGTTTCTCTCCATTTAATTTGATGTTGGCCACTAGCTTGCTGTATATTACCTTTATTATTTCCAGATATGGTCCTTGTATGCCCGTTTTCTCCAGAATCTTTAGCATGAAGGGGTGTTGGATTTTGTCAAATGCTTTTTCTGTGTCTAGCGAGATTATCATGTGGTTTTTTTCTTTCATGTTGTTTATATGGTGAATTACGTTGATAGACTTTCGTATGTTGAACCATTCCTGTATTCCTGGGATGAAGCCTACTTGATCATGGTGTATGATACTTTTGATGTGTTCTTGGATTTGGTTTGCTAGTATTTTATTAAGTATTTTTGCATCTATGTTCATGAGGGAGATTGGTCTGAAATTCTCTTTCTTTGTTGGGTCTTTGTGTGGTTTAGGAATCAGGGTGATTGTGGCCTCATAGAATGAGTTTAGCAGTGTTCTTTCTGATTCTATTTGGAGAAAGTGTAAAGTGTATTGGTGTTAGATCTTCTTTGAAGGTCTGGTAGAATTCTGTGCTAAACCCATCTGGCCCTGGACTTTTTTTAGTTGGGAGATTTTTAACGACTGTTTCTATTTCCTTAGGGGTTATAGGGCTGTTTAATCTGTTAATCTGATCTTGATTTCGCTTCAGTAGGTGGAATCTATCAAGAAAATTTTCCATTTCGCTTAAGTTTTCAAATTTGGTGGAGTATAGATTTTTAAAGTAGGACCCAAATATTCCCTGGATTTCCTCAATGTCTGTTGTTATTTCTCCCTTTTCATTTCTGATTTTGTTGATTTGTGTATTCTCCCTCTGTCTTTTAGTTAATTTGGCTAAGGGTCTGTCTATTTTGTTGATTTTCTCGAAGAACCAACTCTTGGTTTCATTGATTCTTTGTATAGTTCTTTTTGTTTCTAAGTTGTTGACTTCAGCCCTAAGTTTGATGATCTCCTGCCTTCTGCTCCTCTTGGGAGTGTTTGCTTCTTTTTTTTCCAATTCACCCAGTTTAGCTGTTAATTCGCTAATATGAGCTGTCACAATTTTCTTTTTGAAGGCACTTAGTGCTATGAACTTTCTTCATAGCACAGCTTTCATTGTGTCCCATAGGTTTGGGTATGTTGTGTCTTCATTTTCGTTGGATTGTAAGAAGTCTTTGATTTCCTTCTTTATTTCTTCCCTGACCCAGTAGTCATCCAGTAAAGAGTTGTTCAATTTCCATGTGTGTGTAGGCTTTCTGTTGATTCTGTTGCTGTTGAAGTCCAGCTTTATTCCATGGTGATCTGATAAGATACAAGGGGTTAGTTTAATTTTCTTGTATCTGTTGAGGCTATCTTTGTGTCCAACTATATGGTCAATTTTGGAGAAGGTTTGTGCGGTGCTGAGAAGAAGGTGTATTCTTTTGTGTTTGGGTGAAACATTCTGTAGATATCTGTTAGGTCCATTTGGTTCATGATCTCTGTTAGACTCATTAATTTCTCTGTTTTGCTTCTGTCTTGATGATCTGTCCATTGTTGTGAGTGGGGGGTTGACGTCTCCCACTACTAATGTGTGGGGATCCATGTGCAATATAAGTTTAGAAGAGTTTCTTTTACAAATGTAGGTACCTTTGTATTTGGGGCATAGATGTTCAATATTGAGATGTCCTCTTGATGAATATTTCCTTTAATGAGTATGTAATGCCCTTCTCTGTCTTTTTTTATTAACTTCAGTTGGAAGTCTATTTTGTTTGATATTAGGATGGCTACTCCAGTTTGCTTCCTGGGCCATTTGCTTGGAAAACCTTTTCCCAGCCCTTTACTCTGAGATAGTGTCTCTCTTTGTTAGTGAGATGTTTTACTTGTATGAAGCAAAATGATGTATCTTGTTTATGGATCCAATCTGTAAGTCTGTGTCTTTTTATTGGGGAGTTGAGTTCATTGATGTTGATGGATATTAGTGACCAGGGGTTGTTATTTCCCATTATTTTGGTATTGATATAGGTGGTCCTCCTGTGTTTCTTTTGGTTTAGTTGCTGTGGAGATTTCTATTTCCTCTGCTTTCTTGGGTGTAGTTATCTTCTCTGGGTCATCCAGAGAGGACTTTTGGTTTTTTTAACCAAAGGTTTTTAACAGGGAGGCAGTTTGATTTGATTTATGAGAACAACATTGAAATGTTTGTACCTCCTCAGTTTCCCTGCTAATTATATTTTAATAAAATTTAATATCTGCACAGTATCTAGTAATATGCCTCAGTATCTCCCTTTTTATATATCTACTATGTGTCAACTTTTGACACCAGGCCTTGAATCATAAACAGCAGTTGATGTGTCTGATGTCCTTACTGTCATTGAATTTGTAGTTTATCAGTAAGCACAGACAGGAACATAGCAGTTATGAAATGCTGTGATCAGTGTTGTGGCAGGACAAATTCCGGTATTGCTAAACACATGGGGAAGGCGTTTTATCAGTTACTTTTCCCACCGCTGTGATAGAACACGTGAACACGTGACAAAAGCAATTTAGGAGGGAAAGGGCTTCTTTCCGCACAGTTTGAGGGCGCAGTCCCTCATGGGGTAGCAGTCACGTCGGCGGGAGCTTGAGGCAGCTCCTTTCCTGTACCTGCAGTTGGAAGCAGAGAGTGATGAACACTCGTGCTCAATTCCATTTCTCGTTTTTTCACTCAGTCGGGGATTCCAGCCCCTGGAATTGCACTGCGCACATTTGGGGCGGGTCTTTCCACCTCAGCTAGACCGGCGTGGATACCCTCACACAGGCAGGTCCAGAGATTGTCCCTGGTTGACAAATTAGCGTTCACTATCATAGTGCAGCAAACTTCATTTGGGTGATCGTGCGAGATTTTCCAAGCTCAAACTTGTTTCCTTCTTCAGCCTGTCCGTGTTGCTGCTCGTGTCTCCTTGAGGGATACTTTTCTCCTCACATTTATTCGGAATACATTCTTTCCAGAGCATTTCTTTGGAGAGAACTGATCTTTACATCTAGGTCACGTGTGTCAATGTCAATCCTATTTATTTCTAAATCTACAATTCTATTTTCAACCTGTCACTAGCCTGGTTTCATATTTCATTTCCCTGCAAGACACGTTCAGATGTATAGTCATGTATAACTGTGTGAGAATTTGGTGGTGTACAAGTTTATTCCTTTGCTTTTGTATGCAGATTTGCCTTTTGTCTCTATTAAGTGGTAACATTATATATAATATATATGTGTACATGTAGAAAGAGCGCAAGTCATTGTTTCAAAAATAAATGTACGTTTTAAAATTAGTGAAATAATTAAAAATACAGAAACCAAATATTAACTAAAACAAATATGCATATTTTAATTCTAAGCTAATATGGATAGAGAGGCATATTTTAATATTCTAAACTTCCTCATCCTTAGTTTACTAACTTTTATATTTATTGTCTAAATAGGAATATTTGGTCTGTATTTTCATTATTGAAATAATGGTAGGTAATGTTTTTGATGTTTTCCACACAATAAATGCAGTCTCTTGCTAGTCTGTATGACTGCTTAGGTTTTGATTAGTAGAACTTACACTTTTTCTATTTATTTGAAAATAGTTATTTTTCTTACGTAATATATTCTGATTATGGTTACTCCTCCCTCTACTTCCATCTTTCATGTGATAAGGTCCTTCTGGAATATTTATACTTATGTTACTGTAACTTACTAGAGACAAAAGTATAAAGAACTGGAAAAAAAATCTTGTTAATTAAACAAGAACTTAATAAAAATATTTTGGGAGAGGGGATTACCCAAATTACTGAAAACTATTTGGAGTTAATACTTGGAAGTTACTGGTGATATTGGGGGAGTTAACTTTTGCTTGAACTTGTTGATGATGGAATTGTTAATATAGCAGTGCTTTTTTAAAAATGCTTTTTAAAAAGATTTATTTAGTATGTGCACAGTACTCTGTACTCCATATATGCTTGGATGCCAGAAGAGGGCACCAGATTTCACTACAGATGGCTGTGAGTCACCATGTGGCCACTGGGAACTGACCTCATGACCTCTGGAAGAGCAGTCAGTGCTCTTAACCTCTGAGCCATCTCTCCAGCCCTAGCAGTGTTTCTTAAAAGTACCAAATATATGGATGGAAACTAAAGAGATCATTTGCTAGACTGTTATTCATTTTATTTAATCAGTGCCATTATTCGAGTTGACACAATAAAGGGATCTACCAGTATATAGAAGTGGCTGCTTACTCAGAAATCTAAGGAACATAATTCGATTCATTCATTTATATTGTGATTTCACAGTACAAGCTAGTCTCACAACCCTTCTCTCTCTCTCTCTCTCTCTTTTCTCTTTGAACCGGCATCTCATTCAGTATTCTTGGCTGTCCCACAACTCGCTGTGTTGACCAGGCTGGCCTTGAAAATCGCAGTGCTTTCTGAGTGCTGGGATTAAAGTGAGCACCACCACCCTCACCCAAGGCCCTGCTTTGAAACCTAGTGTTACTCATGAGCTCTGCGCAGATTCCCAAGTCTTTTAAATTACTGTAGAATGAGAATTATCAGGCATGTTGGAGAGCATACATTTCCAACCCTTCATGTCTCATAAATATGGTTTTATGTGGTTTCTTCAGCACCATTGGGCCTTCAGAAAAGTCACATTAACCTTTTGGAATGCACTTTGAAGTTTAAGCCAGGTCCAGAAAGATTAATTAATACCCAGTAATCTTGCTCATGTGTGGGATCTTTGTTTGTTTGTTTGTTTGTTTATTTATTTATTGCTTCAAGTTACATCTCCATCACAGTGCCCTCAACCACCCCTCCCGGGTCCACCCTCCCACTCTCTCCTCCCTCTCCCAACCTTCCCACTCCTCTGATATAGAGTGTCCCTACATATCAGCCCCTCTCAGCTCAACAGTTATATGCAGACTAAGAGCTTCCTCTTGTACTGGAGGCCAACATGGTGGCCCTCCTAGGACAAATTGTTCCCTTAATAGGTAACGAAGTCTATGTTCCAGATCCTTTTGTTGCATTGGTTGTAGGATAGTTATCCTGTACTATATAGCTAAAATTCAGTTAAAAGTGAGTAGATGCCATGTGCATCTTTCCAAGTCTGGGTTAGCTCACTTAGGATGAGCTTTTCTAGTTCCATCAATTTGGCTGTGAATTGCATGGTTTCCTTGTTTCTGATAGCCGAGTTGTATTCCATTGTGTAAATGTACCATAATTTTTATTAATCCATTCTTAGGTTGAGGGACATCTGGGTTGTTTCCTGTTTCTAGCAATTACAAATAAGGCTGCTGTGAACATAGATGAGGATATGTCCTTGTGGTTTGGTGAGGAATCATTTGGGTGGATACCCAGAAGTGGTACAGCTGGGTCTTGAGGTAGGGCTATTCCAAGTTTTCTAAGATATCGCCAGACTAATTTCCATAGTAGTTGTACTAGTTTGCACTCCCACCAGCAGTGGAATGTTAAAAAAAAGAAAAGAAAAGCTAATACAATAGAAATCAGAATACATCAGAATAGTGGGTTGAGCAGAAATGATCAGAGCAGATTGGTCAGTGGGAACTTAATATTACTGTGTGCTTTTAGGAAAAAGTGAGAATATTTTGAATGTTTTCACCACAAAAAAATAATAAACATTTCAGGAGAAATATCCTTGCCCTGTCTCAAACATTAGACAGTGTATCAAAATATACAGAGGAGCAGTGAGTCTGGGGGAGAGGGGAGGTGGGAAAGATTGGAAGGAGGAGAGTGAGCAGAGGCTGCGATTTGGGTTGTGTTTTCACATTAGGATAGGAAGTGTTTTTTCCAGTCCAGTTACTGTATTAGCTGGCGTGCCGTGTATAAACCAGGAATAATTCTTCTGCTGGCTCTGATTCCTAATTTTGCAAGGTGCTACTTTATTTATATATAGTACATGGTTTCATAAAGTATAATTATTGCAATACAGTATATATTGTTAAAATATTCTAATTACTGAAATAGTAGCCCTTGATTATTAGCTAGTCAAGTACTTATGTATCAGGGAGCAGTCTTCATGGAACTTAGATTGGAATGGGAAAGAGGAAGAAACTAAAATAGACATGTAGTAATAGGATAGGAGGTGATAAATACCATAGAGAAAAATAAGCCATGTGAGGCTAGAGAACTGGCATGGGTAGAGGACGGTTAAACTTACAGGATGCTCTGAGAAGATCTAACAGAAGGAAGCAGGCAGAGCAGTTAGACATCACTTGTCTTATAGGAGAGGAAAAGAAGCAATTTAGTTTAAAACTTAAAATCCTACCAGTACCTATTTACCCTTTAGTAATAGAAACTTGAGGATTGTGATGTTTGAACTGCTTCTACCTGAGATGGATTTAAACAGTCAACGATTTTTGGAAAATGTTGGTTTTGCCTTTGAGTAATGCACTCTTCCAGTTCTCTTCTGAAACAAACACAATTATTTGACCTAGAGTATTAATATAAACAGATATTAAAATTGAAATTTCTACTGAAGACCCAGGAAAATCCGACACTGTCTTCAAAAGTTATACAAAAGGTCATAGGGTTTAGAATTTATACAGTTAAATGTATAATTGTTCAGATAGCATCTTTAGCCTTAAAAGTTCTTGAAGTTTAAAAAAGAAATGGAAAAGTATGGAAGTCGGGAAACAAATTTTAGAGACAGATGCCAGAGTATCTAAATATCCACTCCAAATTGTATGAGGATGTTGTGCCTGACTTTTGTCTGAAGAAGCAGAAGGTGGCCTTAGCTCATGCAGAGAAATTCATATGAGAAGCTCAGAGGACCAGGGAGCTGGCATCTCATGTCTGCCTGGGCAGTCTGCCTTAGTACTATGTTGTGACTCTAGTTCCTTGGAATCTGGAGTCTGCCTTTGCTTGCAGCCTCATACCTCCAACTCTGAGTTTAAGGATCTCTGCTTGTTTCTGGACAAGTTACTTCTGAACTAGTGAATCTTACTCTGGGACAGTCCTTCCTTCCGTTAAGTCCTGTTCCCACTTTATTCTAATGCTGAATACTTTGGTAAAAGTTGTTTGATTTTGCAATGTGATTATGGCACGTTAAGGGGTTGTTTCAATAATCATAATAGTCAAATTTTTTTAGAGATAAAGTAGATAATTGTCAATATTCAGCTGTCTTATCCATTAGAACTTTACTCATAAAGAAAATAGTCAGTGAAAGAGATCATGAGTCAGATTGGACAGTAACAGTGGACAGCAGGCAGTCAGATAATTATTGATATACTGTGCAAAAGAGGTGGAGACTCAAGACACTTTCAGATGTAGTGTGGCTAGGTGACCGAGTGACTGTGGGAGAAGTTAGATGATGGGATTAAATATGACTTGGAAGGCTTCCCTGTCATTGGTAGTAACAGTAACATCATAGAGGTGAGAATAATAGAAGTAGGAGTTACTTAAGTTTGAAAATAACAAAATAAGCAATGACCTTGTTGAGTTGAGGAGTCTGGAAAGCAGTAGTGAATATTATAGTGCCGTGGAATTTCACTGATATTGGCATAGTATCAGCCTCAGTGTCTCATAGCTACATAACACCCGGGAATCACATACATCACATGTCTTTGTGCATTTTAGGGAAAGAATAGTTAATTGTACCTAGTTCAGGGGTGTTGTCATGGTCAAATGAATATATGTTATAACCCGTATTTACTTCTGTCGCTGGTGGGTAGCATCTTGCAGTAAATGAGCTCTAATTATTTATATCACTAGAATGTCTATGCTATTATAGTTAGTATAGAAGTGATGGGTAACAGGTTGTAATTTATAAATTGTTAATTAATGAGTGGAAACTGGATATAACAAAATATGTTTGAATGGCAGACATTCCTCAGAGTAACTGAGTAAAAGAGAAGAAGAAACAAAGACCTGGGATAGTGAGTAGAACTTGAAGGAAGCTGAAAAGAATCACATAGGCAGGCAGCAGACAGTAAAGATGGTTTTGAAGGAACCAAGGACAGAATTCAGGAAAGGCACAAGCTATGCTTTAGACAGGATACTAATCAATGGAGGTTTACATGTTATAAAAATATACTTCTCAAGAAAGTTTGATAGATTGAGTCAGGTGCGTAAAGCAAATGACTCCATATGGAGGTGTACAGATTAATTCAAATAAAGGAAAACTGAAACAGGAAGGGGGAGAGAGAGTAAAAGCTATAGCCCAGGAGGGAGGGTGCTTAGCGGGAATACTGGAAGATGTGAGGTTTCTGCAAACAGTTAAAGAGGGGTATGGCTAGCATTTCACACTGGGAAGCAGTATGGCTCCAAGCCTCAGCGCCTCAAATGACATAACTTACTGTGGGAAAATATATGTTTTGTATTAGTGTACCAAGGATGTGGAGGAAGTACTGTAGGGTAGTGTTAAGATGAGGCATCAGAGGGTCCCAGAAATTCTCTGTATTCCCCAGTGACATATTGTACTTTATTTTCTATACAGCAAATAAACATTGAATACCCACTGAGCATCAGGGGAGGATGTAGGAGGAAGAGGAGAGGAGATATTTGATGGAATTTGCATTTTAATTATTATTTTGGGGAGGGTCAAGGGTGAATTGAATGTGTGCTAGACTGGTTGCCAAAAAGTAAGTTGGCAGAAGTTTTTAATAGACCAACCAGGAGGGATTAAAGTAAGTGAAAGCGTGTAGTGGGGTAAACTATTGAAGGTGTTAAGCTATGTATGGTGAAGGAGAGAGAATAGAATTTTGTGTTGAGTGGCTGAATTTGATACCAATAACTATAATACAGGACAAACAGAGAGAAAAACTCAGGTGTGGGATGGGCTAGAGAGCTGGAGTTGATGTATGCATGTTATGTAAAACTCCAGAGAGGCCTGGTCGGAATGTAGCTGAGAGGAGACTCTTGGGCACTTTGGAAACTATCACTTGAGAGAAAAACTTTGAAAAAGCTTATAGAAAGTAAAACTTCATGGTAGTGTGTTAAAGAATGAATCGGGGGGGGGTGTATGAGACTTTGAAAAGAGCTTAAGTAGGCTACTTTGTCGAGAAGTTCATTAGTGAAAGCTAGGAGAAAGGTTGGCGGTTTGTGGAGCAATCAGGGTTGTAGGAAAGTGGCTTAAGATGTGGGAGAAATGGGTATGCAGGTTTTCTGGTAGAGAGAAAAGGGGGCAGCGTTAAATGGATAGAGGTTAAGGTACAGGAAGGAAAAGAAGCCAGAATATGGAGGTGGGAATCGTCACCAAGACAGGAGAATTAAAGGGTAATGAGAGGTAAAGAGAGGTATAAGGAAGAAGAGAAAAGTTGAATTTTCTCACGGAATATTCATTTTCTGTGAAGTTGGAGGCAGATCCCCTGGGAGGAGTGATGCTAAAATTAGCACGTATGTTAGTGATTCAAGTTTGGAACATTTGGGGAATTAAAAATGGAATCAACATGGATAAAAAACAATATCGCAGAGCAGCATCGAAGGTCCTCAGCATTTAAATCATAACCTTGTGAATCTGAAGACAGTATGGTTTTTCAGCCACTGAGAACCAGAAGTTGGAGCAAATTGGTGATTATTTAGATACAGTTTTGTTGGATTAGTGCAGGAAAAAGAAATAAGTATATAGAATTGACACATGTCCATTAATATCTAGCAACCCAACTGCAAGCTCTTGAAACTTCAGTGTGTCTTGCCAACCAGTGCTATCCCTGAGGTCTTAGAGTATGTTACTTTCATATGGAAAACCAGTAAGTAGGGTAGAGTTTTCTTTCAAAAGCATTGATTTATCCAAATGATTCCTCACCAAATCACAAGGAAATTTCCTCATCTATGTTCATAGCAGCTTTATCTGTAATAGCTAGAAACTGGAAATAATGTAGATGTCCCTCAACTGAGGAATGGATTAAAAAACTGAGGAATGGATTAAAAAACATCTACACCATGGAATACTACTCAGCCATCAGAAACAATGAAATCATGCAATTTGCAGCCAAACTAGAGAAGCTCATCCTGAGTGCCTAACCCAGACTCAGAAGGATACACATGGCATCTATTCACTTATAATCAGATTTTAGCCATATACTACAGGATAACTATATTACAGCCAGTGCACCAAGGAGAACAGGAACATAGACTTTGTTTCCTGTCAATGAGACACTTTGCCCTAGTGGTGCCGCCTTGTAGGCCCCCAGTGTATGAGGAGGTTCTTGGCCCTCATATGACTACTGAACTGGGGCGGGGGACTGTTATGTAGGGACACTCCACTCTGGAGGAGTGGGATGGAAGGGATAGGGGGTAGAGGGTGGGAGGGTGGAACTGGGAGGGGTAAAAAGAGGGCACTGTGATGGAGATGTAACATGAAGTAATAAATAAACATAAAAAACATTGATTTAGGGGCTCTGATTTAGGCAATAGAGCACAATGAAGGGGAGGATGGGTATTATGCCTCATAAAACATCATGGGATTAAGTTCTTTTGGTCACTTAGTAACTGAGAGACTGTGGGTAATGCAGTTACCCTTTGTTTTCAGCTCCATTATCATGTATTTTAAAAGTGTGGTTCCAGTAGTCTCTCTTGAAGAGTCATTGTGATGATTAAGCAAATGGCACACATCAAGGTTTTAGCCCAGTCCTTACAACTTTGTCCACAAATGTCAGATGTATGTTCATCAAGTCTTCCCAAAGGGATGGTGTATATAATAAACATCTGTTAAATCCATTGTTTACCATGGCAAGCTTTTAATTTCATAACTTAAAAGTGACTTAGCTCTCTTTGGGGCAAGTTCAGGTTTGTTCCTCATGCCTCATTCTCCAGTCCAGTCTAAAGACTCTACACATGGGTCGTAGGTGTTTTAGTATAAGCCAAACCATGCACGCATACTCACAACTATGTGGACCTCTTGTGTGATGATATTTCATTGGCCAAAGCAAGCCAGCTGGTTGAATGAACAGGCGGTGGAGATGGGGCAGATACTCTGACCCAAAGAATGCATGTGGCTGAGATACATCTCAATTCATCATAGTTTTGTTAGATATAATATGTCAATACACACATAGTCTCAAATTTTCTTTCTCAAATGACATAATGATTTACAAGCACGGTTGTTTTAAAAACTGATTTTTAAAAAAAACTGTCTTTATTATCAAATTTTAGAATGGCAAGAGCAACCAGGCAGTGTGAGAATCAGTAAGAATCAATATCATCATTATGCCTCTAACTTATGTTTTTTAAATGTTTATTTATTACTTCAAGTTACATCTCCATCACAGTCCCTTCCCTCCATCCCTCCTGGCTACACTCTCCCATCCTCTCCCCCTTCTCCCAGAACTTTTTTTTTGAATAATTAGGTCACAATTATGAAAATTATAAGGTATAACATACATTCCCATGTCAAGTCCATACATATTTGGCCACTGATATAAATATTCTATTATCTGTCTATCTCCATGTGTTTAAAGTTCTATACGTAAGAGATACTGGGCCAAAAGGCTGAAGATAGATGCTCTAATGTTTGGAGAGAAATTTGGGACTGTCCAGGCAGCCAGTTGTCTGTCATTTCTTAGTTTTGGAAGCTGCTGGCTCTGCACTTCCTGTATAATCAGATACATTTATCCTTCTCAGGTCTCTGATGTGGTTGAAGATTAGATAGTTATAGTCTCACAGTTATATTTTAAGTTGTTTATGAATTAAAACAATGCTCTAGGTCTAAGAAGATGCTTTTAAGTTGGTAATGCAAATTAGGATGGAAAATGAGTTAGTATAGAACTTTAAAAGCTCATTTTTAAAAATCTGATGTAAGAGATGTGTATTTTATAATTTAATGAAAATAGTGGCAAAGAAAATTTTGAATTGATATATCTCCTAATTTTAGACTCTTTGCTATTTAGTGTTTTGATGTAGTATGTAATGACTGAATGCCCCTGAAAACATTTTTCTATTGTATACTGATTGAATAATTCTCTTTTATTGTTCTTTAAAAATTTACACTGAGGTGTATCTTATATAAAGTCATAGTCATGAGTTGTACACTTTTAGAATGCAGTTAATTGAAATTGACAAATACATGTTAATGTATAGTAATTTGAAATATATGTATTATATATAGTGATATATATCACTATATATAAAAACTAAAACTAGGATTATAGAACAATTTTCCAGAAGATCCCACATACCCCCTTGCAGTCTATTCTTGCCAATACTCCCACTTCTTTGTCATACCCAACAAAGCTATAGATTCATTTACTATGACCATAATTTTGTCTTCAAAAATTATATATCAATAGAATTGTACAGTGTTTTTTTTTTTTGTTCCTAACTTTTTTCACTGATGGTGTTTTTATCTTTCTTTATTGCCAAGTAGTGTTCCATTGTATGGATATACCACAACATGTTTACTCAGTCATCTGTTGATGGATATTTGTGTGGTTTCTAGGTTTTGGCTAAGTTAATAAAGCTATGAACATTTGCATGCAAGTCTTTGTGTTTTTATTTATCTTAGGTAAGTGTGTAGGGCTGGAATTGATGCATGATATATTATTTCTATGTTTAACTATTTGAGGGATTGCAAAACTACTTTCCAAAGTGAACATATTTCTTTTCAATAAGAAATCTACAAGTATTTCAGTTGTTCCATGCCTTTCTTATGATATCATAGGTCTTTTAAAGTTCAGCCATTCTAGTGGGTATCTGCTACTTTCAATGTGATTCAATTTGCATTTTACTGAAAATGAACTATTGAATATAATTTTATTTAATTATTTGCTATCTGTATATCTTCTTGGGTGAAATGCCTGTTCCAAGTTTTGTTTTTTTACTAGATTGTATATATTCTATTTAATTAAAAGACTATATATCTTAAACATGAGTTCTGTATCAGATTTATGGTTTGTAAAGTTATTTTCACACTTCATAGCTTGCCTTTTAATTTTCAGGATAATATATTTTAAAGGAAAAACTTTAAAATGTTTTGATGAGGTTCAGTCTAATATTTGTGTGTGTGTATGTGTTTGTGCAAATTTTGAGAAAGAGAGAGGGGGAGGGAGGGAGAGAGAAAGAAGTGAAGAGAAAGAGAGAGAGAGTTTTTGTTCTTTTTGTGTCCTAGCTAGGAAACATTTACTTATTCCAAAGTTGTAGTTTTGAAGAATATTCCTGTATTTTATTTTGGAGCTTACAGAGTTTTATATTTTAGGCTATGATCAATTTCAATTTATTTTGTAAGCAGTATAAGAAAAGGTAGAGTTTCATTTACTTCCATATCCATTCTTTAGTTTTTTTTAAAAGAACCAGTTTCTTTATTGCAAGAATTATTTTCTTTCTTTAATCAGTTGATTGGAGGGGTTTCTGTCATGAGAGTACATGAGGAGCTTGGCTGACCGGAATTCCCAGGAGAATGAGGTCAGAGCCTAACACCATTTACTGGGTCTGAGAATGTCCCTGAGAACTTTTAAGTTATAATTAAATGAAGAGACATTTGATCAAGAATGCCTTCATTTCTGTCAGACCATTGAGACTGTAAACTGATAACTTTCTCTTCCTGTACCCATTCCCAATTCCACCAGATGGGAACTCCATTCCAGACTGGCTCAACAAGAACCCTGACCCTACCCTCCTACTCCCACCATCTTCCAGTAGAGGGCTGTCCTCCAGGAGAGTCTCAGCATCAACTTTTATTTATCACATCCCAGTGAGACTGAGCTCCAAGTGAGCTTGGGTGACATGTGGACTCCTTGTTTCCACTCAGTTTCCATTCATACTTTGTGAGATCTGTCTTGGGTGCAGGACTGCTGAGAGTCCTGGAAGCCTTGATTTGCTTTTCTTTGGCCTGATACAATCTGGGCACTAAATGTACCCCCAAACCAGGGGATACTGTTCCCCACTCACCCTCTCTAGCTCCCAGTGGGCATTCAGCTTCTAAAATGAAGGTAAGCCATTATCTTTACTCATAACCATAGCATGGGGACTTAGAGATTTAGTCAGAGGAGAAAACCAGAAAATCTGGGGAATGAATAGCTTAGAGAAGGCACCTGAGGTCAGAACAAATCTCAGACATTATCTTGGAAGTATCTCCTTCAAGGGAACTGAAATTTGGTAGATTAGTCTATAGAACAGTTCAGGAATCCAGGTGTTGCTGAAAATAATAAAACAAACAGCCAGCAGTTAGTGTAGCTTGCCAGCTGTGTCTGCTCAAAGACAGCTACAGAGACTTGCCATAACCACCTTCCTAAGAGAGTGGCTTGGACCGCACATGCAAAGGTGCAATCCATTGAGCAGCAGCACCAGAGGCTCAGCACTGCAAGGGAGACACGTCACTAAAATATCCAGCTGGGCTATAAGCAGAAACAGGGCAGGGCATAGTTACTCAGAGTTGTCCAATGAATTACCTAAAACATCCTGTTCCTAAGGGGGGAAAAGTGACAAGACGCGCAAAGAAACAGGGTAAGCTGATCCATACAATATAAATAAAAAGTAGACATTGTAAGGTGTCTGAGAGTGGTCATATTTCAAATTAGCCAAGACTTCAAAGTGGCTATTGTAGACATGTTCAAAAACTTAAAATATAACCAAAGAAGGAAAGGCTTGATACTGAAGATGGCAGGTTTTGATAATGAGAACTGTCAATAAATCCCAAGGAATGATTTTTTTTAAAAATCCATAGAAATGTCTCATTTTGGAAAGTACAATCACTAAAATGAAAAATTCACTTCTGGGGCCTCAGTAGCCTGGCTGATTTGCCAAAGGGAGAGAAACAACTTTTGAAGATGGGATGTGGAAATTAAGCAGCTGGAAGATCACGAGGAAAAGAAATGCAGAAAAGTGAAGAGCTGTGCAGAGAAATGCGGCTGTTGCAATAGCACAGGGCACTCTTGGGATGGGAATACCGAAAGAACGGAACAGAAAAAAAAAAAAACCAGAAGATACGCCGTCTGAAAATTCCTCAAATGAATTAAAGCGCAGTACTTTACACATCTACAAAGCAGAACAAACTCCTCATATAATGAACCTGATATGCTTCCCAAGCAGATGTTATAAATTATAAAATTGCTGAAAACCAAAGTTGGGAGGAGTATTTGTTTTATAAAGTTGCTACCTGCCTATTTTGATAAAAACTAGATGTCCATTTGGGTGGAATATGTCTTCTTTAACTTCTGAGTACAGTGCTGTGTAAGCATAACCGACATTATGGTAAGGCATAGAATAAATACCAGTTAGAGAAACAATAGCCAGAATTTCCCCAAGTCTGATGAAAATTAGTAACCCAAAGATCCATGAAGGGGAATAAACCTTACTCAGAAAAAAAAATGTAAAACACTCCAAAGTATGTCATAGTCAAAATTTAAAAAGTGCAAGATCATGACAAACATTCCAACAATATCAGAAAAAATACTCATATATTTTATAAGTATTTTTTATACTTAGGGTTTCCACAAGAGTCCAGAGGTGGGTCACAGACTTCTTACCCCTTCTTATCACTATCTGTGTAAGGCACCAGACTGTTCATGAAGTCTAAAACCAGCTATGGCTGTTCATCTAAACTCCTCCTTTTCTTCTAATGCTGGGATCCAGCATTGTGGATGTTCAGTTGTTCTTCAACCACCAAACTCTATCACTAGCCTAGTCTAGACTTCTATATTCAGTAAAACAATCTATTAAATACAAAGATGAATTGAAAATTTGAATACAAAAATAGTATAGGTGACTTACTTATATTTTTCCCTTAAAGATGTCTGTGTTTTGATTCCTAGAACTTGAGAATGCATTACAACTCATATAGCAGAAGGGTTGTCACAAATGTGGTTAAACCTCTGAGAAGGGAAAGTTATTTCCAGTGATCTCTTGGGCCCAGTGCACTCACACAGGCCCTCATGAGAAGTAATGTGAGAATTAGGGTCATAAAGGGCGATGTAGGAGATCTAATGGTGCAGTTGGTTACTTGTGGTACTTATATGAAGGAAGGGCAATACAATGATGGAAGCAGAGGTAGCAAAAGAGAAGGATTGGCAGAAATAGGTATCTGAGTGATGCTGCCATGAGCCATAGAATGTGGGCAGCCCTCCAAAGCTAGAAGAGTCAAGGAATGAATTATTTTCAATGCACCATGGGGGAAAGAAAATATGACACCTGAATTTTAGCCTTGTAAGACTTGTGAGACTCATGATTTTCATGGGTGCTTTTCAAATTCTTTTTGGTTTTATAACTGGTACAACAATCAGATGCATTTATAATGCTTTAAGTCACTCATTATTTACTTAATAATATGGAAATGAGAAACTAAGGGAAATGAGCTTCCAATCTAGCAAATATGAAAAACTGTAGAAGTAGCCCTGAAATATGACAGTAGAGACTAGAGTAATTTTGAGAGTCATGATGGTTTTCTTTTTAAAGATATATTTCTCTGAATAGATTGCTAATGGAAATGTGGCCATTAAAGGCTCCAGCTGCAAAGGCTAACAGAACAATGGCCATGGTAAAGAAGACCTATATTATCTTAGAGAATCATTATCAATGACTGTAGAATATGAATGTCAACGAGAATGCTTAGAGGGAGTGGAGGGTTATTTTTGTGGTGGGAGAATGGATAGTGTACATAAGGAATGTGGCTGAATAGTTGAGCTTTTCAAACCAAAAACTGAAGCTATGGTTTGGTACTTTTATTGTCAAATGTGAGGAGAAAGTTCTAGAACAGCACTGTTAAGCAAAAAGGAACTGGGACTACATGATCTGAGAACTTTTTCTCTCCAAGATTCAAAAAGATACTAAAGGTAGAGGAAAGGGTGCCTTGGGCAGATACCCAACCATGCAGCTACACAACTTTGTTTAGGACTGTGGGTGGCCTTTTGGTAAAGGCTAGTACTTCAGCCACACAGAGATGTGTGAAGTCTGAAGTGTGTGTATCTTGGGTGTCCCCATACATTACAACGGAAGCCAGGAATGTATGGGATTGTTTTGCATATGTTTGAAGAGTCACCCGTTTAATGGAATGATCCCTTGCTGTACATGGAGGCGTACCAAGTTCTCGGGAAGTTCTCTTGGTAGACATAGTGCAAGCCTGGACTGAGATACAGAAGACACTAATGTCTATCTACTTTTCTGTATAAGAAATAAAAAAATGTTAATGTATATCAAATATCACCTACAGGCAGGTGTAGCAAGTGGCTTTTATTATTTTTGTACTATACTTAATTTATTTTACTGTACTTAATACCTCTGCTTGCCTTCCAACCTCCAACACTATGCAGGAGAGAAAGAAGGTTAGAGGTGAAAGGGGGCATAGTTCTCTTTAGGCTACTTTCTGTTGATTAGGGTCATTGGGTTCTTTGGGGGTAATACCAGTCTCAGTAGAAGTCCAGCAAACCAGGAGACAGCAGCAGAAAGAACAAGCAGCAGTTTGGGGGACCACCAGCAGCTGGGAGAGCAGCAACCTCTTTCTTCTTTGTAGCCCCCTCTCTCTTCTTTGTAGCCCTTTCTCCTACTTCTTTGTAGAGCCCCCTTCTCTTTTGTGCTCTTGCTTTTTTTTTTTTTTTTTTGGTTTTTCAAGACAGGGTTTCTCTGAATATCTCTGGCTGTCCTGGACTCGCTTTGTAGACCAGGCTGGCCTCGAACTCACAAAGATCCGCCTGCCTCTGCCTCCCAAGTGCTGGGATTAAAGGCGTGCGCCACCACTGCCCAGCTGTGCTCTTGCTTTTTATCCCATTCTCAAGTCCTCTGAGTTAAACTTGCTCAGCTGGATAAGCCACGCCCCTACTAGCTCACGAGACAGTTAATACTGTACACCTGTGTCTTAAGCAGCCTCACACTTGGGATTAAACAAAAGCATTCTCATAATTGGTTATTTTAATAAACCCATACCACAGGCAGGAGATAGGCTAATTAAACCACTCAGCTACAAATATATGCTATCCTTTAATTAAAAAAAAAAAAAAAGGATACCAGGGCCAGAGATCACATCTAATAGGGCAGAACCGCAGAGGATTATTCTTATGTCTTAAATTCTAATGGAATGTGTACAGTTTGATTTCATAATTTCTTAGGACTAGTGACTCTCTTTTCCTTCTGTTTTTATCTCCTTTCAAATGAGAAATTCCATTATTTGCTATCCTACGCCTCTGCCACCATTGTACTTTTTGGGAACAGTATCTTGTTTTCTAGATTCACATACCCACAGATGGAAAGAAAATTTATTTTAAAACAGATTATGCCCAGTGAAACATCCCTAGATGGTTTAGATAATAATATTTGAGATGTTGGAGGTGATGAGACTTTGATGACATTTTGCACTGAATTGGTTTTATGTCAGGCTGGGATGCTCGGGGGCATCTTCTTAGCACACATGTTGGATTCTTACTTTTCTACCATTTGCTTAGTCTCACAGGAAACCAGACTAGTCTTTCGGTCTCAGGATCTTTAATCATGTCTGCATATGTCTTTTTGCCATGGAAGGTAAACACTCACTGGTTCTGTTTTGCATATCCTCGGAAGGCTAGTATTCAATCACAGGCCTGAACTGGATATATAAGATGCAGAAATTTTTCAGCTGTAAAAAGGAATGAGCCATTGACAAACTCAGAATATTTTTTGAGAGAAAAACAGGCAAATTAGAGCATACACAGCACAATTTCACAAACCTGAAATTCTATGAAATGGAAACAAATCTACAATGACAACGTATTAGTGGCCGTCTGTCTTCTAGGAATAGGGCAGGGGCTGGAAGAGAAAGAAATGGAACGTTAGTTCCAACAGAGACGTAATTTTGCCTCTGTTGATATATTTGGTATGTTGATTATAGCAATATATTGTATAAATATGTATACATATGATTGTGTTTGTCTAATTGAGCACTTTGCACATAGGCAGTTTTATTTTTTGTGTGTTTGACTGATTCCACCTGGGAAACCAGGTTGGCCTTGGAGCAGATATCATCTTTTCTCAGTCTCAAACGCTGGGATTACAGGAGTGTGCTTCCAAATTTGGCTCCTCCTGTCTCCATGTGAAGTTATGACATGTGAAGTGTGCCTCAGAAAACCTGCTAACAACAGAGATGGGGAAAAGCAACTTATGAACTTATTATCTGATTTTAGAGAGTTTTGCATCTTCTTGAGTTAGACATAACACATACATATATACATTATGACTAGGTTTCATGCAAGTGTCACGTTATAGACACATTTAATCATCCTATGTTTTAAGTTGGCTATTTAAACAGGAGTTTGTTTATTTAAGGTCTTTAATTAATAAATGCAGATGAATTGGTTGTTTAATTTTTTGTCTCTGTTCCCCTCCCCAATGTATATATATACACATTTACACACACACACACACACACATATATATGTGTGTGTGTGTGTGTGTGTGTGTGTAAATGTGAACATACATATGCCCCAGTATGTAGGGCAGGAGACAGCCTCTACAACCCCGTGTCAGTTCTTGCCCTTCATCTTGTTTTAGATAGGATCTCTTTTATTGTTTTTTTGCTTCTGCATAAGCCAGGCTAGCTTGCTTATGTGCCCTGGGATTCTTCTGTCTCTTCTATCTATTGGCAACAGCAATTTTTAATTTAATTTTTGAGATTATTTATTAGTATTAAATAATTATTCAGTTACTGAGATTAAGGATATTTGAGTGCTGTGCACCCAGCTTTTACTTGGATTCTGGGGACTCAAACTCAGTTCCTTATACTTTTCCCTGCAAGCTCTTTTACCCACTGAACCATCTCCCCAGTTCCTAAAGTCTGTATTTTATAATAAATAAATCAATATGTACTTTTCAAGCAAAGATAAAAACAACAACATTGGCACAAAGTTCACTTCAGTTTATAAACTGACTTCATTATAATGATGTTGGTTCTTTCCTTAGCAGATCCCCCTTAGCTTATACATACGAATATAACCAGAGCTGGAAAAACAGATTGAGGAAGTTAGATATAGATTCCACAGATTGAATCATTGGTTATGAGAGCTGAGGGAGAAGGGCCCTATTTATTGATTTCTAGTGTTTCTTTTTTTCAAGGAAAATAGTGTCAGGAGTCTGGAGATTATGAAAAAAAGACATAACCAAAGAAAACTGCATTATAATGAAAGGATGTAGATGGAAGGTGTGTATTAATCAGCTACGCTCAAGAATGTGGGTGTTTATTGCTTGTGGTGCATATCTGGTGAATATAGATTTGCCTGATGTATGTATGGGTCTAAAGAAGAGTCATACGCTTGATCTTAGTTCAAATAAGATGTAGTTTCATCTGAAATGAGGTTAAAAACTGGATTTGCATATAGAGCACATTAAGAAGATTTTGTATATTTGTTTTATTTTATGTGTACAAGTGTTTCGCCTGCAGGTATTGTGTATGCGGACCACGTACAAGCCTGGTGCCTAAGAAGACATCAGATCCCCTGGAATTGGAGTTCTAGATTGTTGTGAGCCATCATGTGGGTACTGGGTACTGAACTGCATGCACTTGCACTTGATGACTAGGACATCTCTTTAGCTCATATAGAGTCCGTTTAATGGGAAAGGTGAAAGCATGGTTTTCTTTGATGGATAAACAAGGAAGTGTCCGAACAGTAAAATAGGAACCTACAAGTGTGAAACATTGCTTACTTAAGGTTGTGTGTTGTAATGTCATCAGTGTATGGGCCCTGCAGATGATCACACGGACATTAGGAACTGTTGCTGTTGTCAGCTGATAGAATATGTACTAATATCAGTCTCCCCTTATCTCATTCTTATCTTCCCCCAAAGCTCTTCAGAAAGGACCATTATTTACTAAACTCCTGTATATGTTACAGTATGCAGAAGAAACCAATACTAGTTTTCAGATTGTAATGTATATGTCAGAATTTTGCTGGATCATTTGTTAGCTGAAAAATAGGGGGAAAAGTTACCTAACTGTCCTTGGTCTTCATTTTCCTTTTCTTTTAATGCTTCCATCATCTGCTGTTGTGATAGCTTCACTGAATTAGTACTACACCCTGTAATGCCCATTACAAGTTCTGTGCCTGCTGCATAGTAGCCATAATGAAAATTAGCATTGACCTCCATACATGCCACACACCTGCAAACAGTTGTACTCTCTGGTGTCAGAGTGTCTGCTTCAGAGTCTGCTTGGTGTATTTTGTATAAAACTTTCCTGATACTTGCTACTGTACTTTTTAGCACCTCTGGTTATTGCAGTGTGAACCATTCCATGAGTGCAACTTCCTGGTACCACTGGAATCTGTTAATTGTCTCTAGCAGACTTTTATCCGGTACTCTAGTATGCTTGTACGTGTGGGCACATACATATAATCTCTCATGTGCACAGAATTACTCAAGAGATCTCTAAGATAGTCAGTCTTGACTAAACTTCCTCTTTACTTTCCTACCATTGTATTTACCAAGAGGAATGATTTTTTTGAAAGTACTCAACATAACTAATTATTATTCTATTTTATATGGTCTTGCATATGAGTAATGAGCCCTTTGCCACAATCGCTTTCCTATTGAAATATTTATGAGATGTTCTCTGTGATGGGCTGTATAGTGGTAACTAAAGTTATGTTGGTCCAATTCCTGGAAATTGAAACTTGCCTTATATATCAAAAAGAAATTGTAAACACTATTTGTTTAGGATTTTGAGATACAGGGAATTTTAGATTGAATGGTTTGGCTCCGTCTGCATTCAGTGACAGAAGCTGTACTAGGCTGAATTCTTGGCTTTGAAGATGAAGAAAAGGGACAGAAGCCAGACTGCTGAAAAACTCTATGCCTGGAAGAAGCTAGGAATGGTTTTTTCATAAGATTTCAAGGAATGTGTTTTCTGTAGAGCAGTAGCCCTCAGCCTGCGGGCTACATCCCCTGTGAGGATTGCATATAAGATATCCTGCATATCAGATACTTACATTATTATTCATAACAATAGCAAAATTATAATTATGAAGTAGCAATGAAATAATTTTATAGTTGGGAGTCTCCACAACATGAGGAATTGTGTTGAAGGGTTGCAGCATTAGGAAGTTTGAGAGCCTCTGCTCTAGAAGAAGTGATACCTTTCTGACACCTTGATGTCAGCTCAATGGAACAGGTATATTAATTCTGGCCTCCAAATCCGTAAAATAATTAAGTTATGTTTGTAAGTTTCTAGTAGTGATGAGTGCAATAAAAGCCAATACAAAACCCAGAGGTTGTCTGTTGAAAAGTCACATAGGCCTTAGCTCTTAATAGAGTGCTCAATAAAAAAGAAAAAAAAGACAGAGAGAGAAACTAAACACTTGTTTAGTCATTTTTCATCTACTACTCATGACCTCCAGTCATCAAAGTAAGACCTCTATACATATATGCTCTGTCAGTTCCAATCACTTGTCAACCAACTTTATTACAGAACCATGCAGCTAGCACGGCTTCTGTTGTCAAATTTTGCATCTCTCCTATGACTCCCACTCAGTCCAGTCTAGCTAGCAAGCAGTAGTTTGCGAGGGAGACAGCCTTTCCCACGGTGACAGCTGCAAAATCTTGGTGCTGACAGGTTCAGACCCCCACTTTAACCTCCGCGTCAATTACAGGAGTTTTGAAAGGTGACAGTCTGCCTCAGAGATTACCTGTTCGGTTTGTTGTTCTTCAGGTGAGTGATTCCCAGCTGTTTGTGGGTCCTCCTTTAACGGCTTTGTCACAACATGTACACCGTTCTGAGTCAGTGTGATAGGACAGGTAAACAAGAACAAGAACAGCAGCAACAGAAATAGCTGTATTTTTATCTAACAATACAGAGGTGGTAAAGCAAGAATGTCTATGGACGGAGGAGACGCAAGTGGCTAGTGATGTCTGATGGCCATGCCACCTTCCGCTCGCTGCTCTGGCAATTCTCATTCTCGCTGCCTTTTCTCCCTGAACAATAATGCACGCTCTGTGTGCTTCGCTGCCCACAGACCATTTTTTTATTCTAGTTTAAAAACAAAGGACATTTCTTTTCCAGAATTTCATTTCCATTTACCCAGAAACCAGAGTTTGTTAAATATTTAATGTGTTAGGACTATAATGTATACCTTCAGAAGGGTTTAAAACTTTTGATTGTTCTTTCTTACTTTAAATGTGTTATTAGATAGAAAACTTCCCTTCTGTGTTATTTCTTACGATTTTGTAAAATATGAAGTGAATATTACTTTATCTTGTGGGTGACATTTGATTGGCACTGCTAACAATAGTAAGTTATTTAAATTCTTGGATGACTTCCAGATGACGTAGCCAGAGTGAAGCCATCTGAGGTTGAGTTGCTAATAGTGAGGTACAGTGGCTTAAACTCAAGGTACTTGATGCCAACAGGCTGAGAGATGACCTTTTATAGTTAGGCTTTGTGCCTCTGTGACAAGTAGAAAGCAATAATCTTTGACAACATTGAAGAGTCAGCAAGAGATGTAACTAGTGGGTTCCCTCTGGTTCATAAGTTTAGTAACATAAACACAATTCGCTTCCTCGCTCTTTTGTTGGTCAAGATCTAGACTTGCCTTCAGTTCTGTCAGCCAGGGATGGGGTATCATCTGTGGCTTGACCTGGTTCTACTCCCAAGTTCCTATAGACAGGGTTCTGTTACTTGTGGGGTTATCTCTGTTATCTGGAAGTTTCTGTTTCTTGCTGACTGGCCCCTGTCCTTTGAATTATGGTCACAGTTTGGAGACTTTCTTCAAACCTCTTCCTCTGGCAGCCAGAGAGGAAGAGAATCAACAAAAAGTATCTATTAGTGAGGTGCAAGTACCAACCTTACATACACATCATGGTCTTGGATTTGCTGTCTATCATCTTTGCCAATTTGGGTTATTTACAAGTAAGTCTCAGACCATGTTATGCTCAGGGGAAAGATTACACAGGGCATAAATACCACATGGCAAGAATAATAGGGGGTATTTAGAGTGTGCCACAGATTCCTAACCCAGAAGCAAGTGAAAGGGGATTACTATATAAACACCCCCACCCCATTTTAAAGCCCAACTCAAAAATAGTCATTGTAAGAATTAATGCTTTAAATTTAGGTAAATTATATAACACCACCCAAAAAGAAATAACATTATGAATTAAGCCCAGCAGGTGGTAGGGACTCAATAATTGTTTATAGGATAAAATCTATGCTGTATTTTGAGATTTTTTTTATGTGTAAAGACCTTTAACTAAAATTACTTTTTCTTCACAATAGCTATGTGAGGGGGTGAAGGCAGGCACCCTTATGTTAGAGAACAGAACATCAGCTACAAAACAAGTGACTGTGAAACCTGGGACTCACAGCTGGTCCTGCCATGATTTTTCTTTTGTATTTTTTTTTTTTGAGTCAGTGGGTTCAGTCAACCCTATCCAGGTGGGATTTCTTAAGCCCCTTTTACCATGTTTACCATTATTAGAATATTTTTTGTCTCTTGGTTTGGCCAAAACTGTTAAATTTTAGAAGATTTTATTAAAAGTTTTGCATATTTCTGTAGTACTAGCATTTAATTGATATTAATATAATTGCTCCCTTGGTCATCTCTCTCTCTTCCCCCAATCTTTTTTATCTCCTTTTTCTGATCATCAGGTATTTACCTTTATGCTATCAGTTTCTTCCTTCTTAGTTTTTTAATGTTAGATACTATCTGTTGAAATTCCATATGAAGGATGAGATTTACCCACTGAACACCCATAATTAAACACACATAGGTTCCTATTGCTGTCCCTCCAGTACATTCCTTTTGTAGTTTGGATAGATTGGTGTTCTGTATTTGCTTGTGTTTGATGACCCATATAATATTACCACATACTAAGTTCTGATTCCTTTCTTGTTCCATCACCATGTTTGTTGTTGGTTTTCTCTAGACTTTACATTGTCTTTTTTTCATTGTGACAAATATTTCTGTGTGTGAATACAAGTCCCTTTGTCAACAAGTTCATATCCATCTGGTATTCTATGAGTTTCGTATCTGAGGGATCTCATCTGAGACTTTCTAATTTTTTCCCCCAGAATTTGACTGGTCCCTTTCTACTCCTGTGCCTGGGAACATTCTTTATCACCTCTCTTTTATGTCAGCCATCCTGGTTCCTGTATCTCACACCTTCTGTTGTTTTATGCTGTCTTCTATTTCTGTTCTTGATTGATAGTTAGGCTGAGTGTCAGTTGTAGGTTTTGAAATAATTCCCTTAAGGGATATAAAGCAGTCTCCATATTACTTTCTAGGTATCACTATCATTGTGAACTTAATACTAAGTTATTTAGAAATTTATTTTTGACCTTTTCATGTCTTAGAAATCTCTCCTTTGAGCTCCTGATGAGAAATTCCTAAGGCTAATTACAGAAAGAGGGCCTAACAGTGTTGAAGAATGCCATCATACAGTATGTTCTTGCTTTCATGCCACCCTGTCTTCAGTACATCCCTCTAAACTACTGGGGACTAACTCACCCTTTGGGTGAATTACTTGACTAAGGAAGGAGCAGTCGTCAGGACACAGTCTGGAAATGCTTGGGAACCTGAATACTTGCCAAATACCCTCAATTAGTTTCTAATTTCATCTTGTACTGCTTCCATCTACTGTGAAGTTCCCTCACCTTCTACAGTGTCAGGAAGTTGGCATCACCAGCTTTATCCGTGGTCTGCTTTAGACCCAGTTCTCAAGTCTTCTTAGTCATTTGTCACACGTGGCTCTGAGAAATGCCCTTATGTTAGTTTTCCCTTGAGTCACGCTTGGCTGCATGTTTTTGTGTGCACAAATACATTTCTATCGTCTTAATGGAATTTGAGGCAGAAAGGACAGAAGGTATGCAAATATTCAATCTGCCATATTTTTCATAGTAAGTTCTAGAAATTTTTTTTATAATTTGAAGAAGTATTAGATGTTTTCTCACTTGCCTAGAGATTCATCTAGAGAGTTACAAGATGCTGTCTTAGATCCTACCTTATTACCTACACATGGAATGACAATTCTATACTCCAGACCCTCTCCTGATGAAAGGAGGCAAAACTGTAGTCTAATTTAATTTCCCTTTTTAATTGGATGGTATCTATCTATCATCTATCTCTTTCTGTGTATGTATCTATCTATATCATCTATCAATCTCTGTGCATCTATAATCTATCTATAATTTACCTATCATCTATATATATATATATATCTTATCTTACCTTATCTATCTATCTCCTATCATCTATCTGTCTATCATACACCTATCTAATCTTTTATCTAACTAACTATATCATCTATCTTTCAATCTATCATCTATCCATAATCTATCATTTATATACATTTATCCATCTAATCTATCTTTTATCTATATCTATCCATCAAATCTATCTACCATTTAATATTTAGTACTAGTCATCTATCTATCTATCTATCTATCTATCATCTATCTATCTATCTAATTATCTATCATCCATCTCTCTCTGTGTCCTATTTTGTATGTGTAATGAGTCTAGATATCTTTTGAGAAAGTTATTACCCTTGGGGATACTCATGACATTCTATTTTTGCTGTAGGTATTTTTCATTTTATTTTATTGATACAGAGTCTATCTTTGTACCCAAGGATGACTTCCAACTCATGGTCCTCCTGCTTTACTATCCCAGGTGCTTGGATTACAGGTGTGTAGCATCACACCTGGCACATCTAGTTTTCATTCTCAACAAAATACCATTCTTGCTCTAATCACCCTTCCTCGTTGAATGCTCAGAAACTGTGCAGGGGGAAAGCCTCCATCTGTCTATGGAGAGAGAAAGCCAAATCATCCTTCCCATGTTAGTCACAGAGGACTTTCCTTGTCTTTGTATTTTTCCCAACCTCCAACCCACCTGTCAGATAACTGGCATGATTCTGTTCTTATTTGCATATCTATTTTTACATTATTTAACTTCTGTTTATGAACACATTGTAAACTCTGGGCTCACAGAAAAGTCAGGCTTGAGATTAACTTTTTTAAAAGGTCAAAATTGCATTGCTGCATTTTAAACATTCCATTTTCTTGTAATTTAAATGCTATTATGAATATGCCAAATGTAATGGCTGCTGTTCAGAGAATGTTTACAGAAATAATAGGTATCCAATGCCATTTGTCTAAAACCAAATTAAAATAATTCTGTGTGAGATTTGTTATTTAATTTATCAAAGTTTTTATTTTTTTAATTTTCAAAATGCAATGTTTATTTAAACTACATCAAGTATTGCCTCTTGACATTTAGGGTAAGATCATGTGTAAATGGCACCAGGATTGTGATGGGGACTGTGAACAAAAAGATATGCCTGGTGCCCGATTAATATTATGATATAGCAAGGACATATTTTTAGAGAAATTTTTATAAAACAGAATTATGGGAAAAGTATATCCTGAGGATAAAGAGCAAGACAGCAAATGATTGAATCTCAAAGAGGGAATAGCAGAGTCCAGAAGCACTTACACCGGCAATGACTGAGGTGAATTTAAATGAGGAGGAGGGTTCTGATATGTGAAACAGAACAGAGGTTCAGGAGTTTTGTATGTAAAGACACGAGTCACGAAACAGGGTAATGTGTTTCAAGAATACTGAAGCATAAAGAAGGGAGATAACCCACACAGTAGATGGCAAAAATGCAGAAACTTTTTGGAGAAGAGCATGAGCTTGTTAATTCAACTTGTTTTTAAAACAATTTCAGCACCCTGAACGTATTGAAGATGATGCTATATTTCTTGTCAAAACTAATCAATTGTAACATCAAAGGTCAGTGACTCCTCTGGTTATCTTTTGTTGTGAAACATACCAGTCTGCGGTGGCTTAAAACAACCACTGACTTAAAGCTCATCATTGGCCATTTGTCCATCTAGGTTGGGACCAGCAAGGCAATTCTGGTGTGGACTGGCCTGGCTAATCTTGGCTGATCTTGTTTATATGATGGCAAGTAATGGGTGCTTCATGGGTGTTGGCAGATTATTTATGGTCTCCTGTTAGCTACAGGGATGCATTCTCACAGAGTCACACACTGTCCAGCAGGTTATCTAGACTGGATCTTCAGTTGTTATGACATTCAAGACATGTATATATGAAAACATCAAGAAACATGGACTTGGAACCAACACAGCATTGTTTTGGCCAAAAAAGTGGCCATAATCAAGGGTAGAGAAATAAACTCTATGTATTGATTGGACTAATCCCAAAGAACTAAAGTCACCTGACTTGTCTATTGCTTCCCAGTTAGTAGACATCCCTGGTCTTGTCTGTATAGTTATAGGGATTCCTCACGACCCTCCTTCCCACCTTATTATAAATGAAGATATCAACTATCTACTAGAAGTAGGATGACCAGCTTCCAGGTTTCAGCATTGAGAGAGTCCTGTGTTCCAAGAAAGTCCCTAATATTGGCAAAACCACAGCAGTTGGTCCCTTGTCTTCTCTGTAGTAGACTGTTTCAGATTCATGCAATTCAAGTCAGAAATGTTTCAAAAAGGGGAACCTAGACAGGACAGTGATTTTAATGGTTAGAAATAATAGGGTGGTTATGTTCTGTGACTCCGTGGAGCTAGCTACAGTGTGCAACAAGATTCAGTATTGACAGTAACATAGCTGTGACTTCATTTGTATGAGGATTGGCTGTAGTCTATTGTTTAAAATTGCCCTGAGCCCTAGTTTGTGATTAAACTTGCTCGAGTTAGGCTTTCTCTTTTTCAGTCATAATTTTGACACCTGTCATCTCAAAGCGTTTTCACTGGTGTCTGGAAGTGAAGGCATGACCAGGGGATTCTAGTGTGGAACAGGCAAGTGGACAAGTGGATCAGGAATCCAGTCAGGCTCTTTATTCCAGCTAATGTGGTGACAAAATTTAAGTTTAGTATGTTGTTTCTTGGGACTCAGCCCATGCGACTACCAAAGTTCCCATTTGTAGGAAACAATCGTAATAATAGCATTTGTGAGTATCTTGCATTCTTCTCACGATATTACAAGAAAGAGATAAGCACCCTGGAGGAATACTCTGAAATCATTAAAGATGGCTTTCTGCTTCAAGCCAGTGAACTGAGCCACTCAATGGCAGTCACAGAAGATGAGTTTTCCACTAGGCCCTGAACTTAGTTTCTGATTAGAAATGGTATGCCCTGGTGATAAGAATAGGGGTATCTTAGAAATGTCAGAAATTTTGGGGCTCTCTGGAGCCCCAGATTGCTTCCAAGTGCAGCACTGAACAGCTGCTGCCTTATCAATACCCCCTTTTGTGAGATGCTTTTCCAGGAGAGATAGCACATGAGACACTAAAGTCTAAAAGTGTTTCCCTAGTTTAAAAGTTATCTTTTGTACAAACTTTAAAAACTCATAAATATATTTTGATCATATATTTTTATGATCAAAGTTATTTTTCAGAGTACTTAACCCTCTAAACTCCAAACAGTTTGGATTTCATTAATCATACTTACACAAAAAGACTTGGAAAAAGAAAAGCCTTTAGTGTCAATTTAAGGCAGCTGGCTTTATAATCCACCTTTGAAGGATGCTTCCAGGGTTAGAATAATCATATGCAGGGAAAGCAAACAGCTTACTTTTAAAACTTGCTTGGAGGGAAAAGTTTCACTGAATTAAACCTTTGGGTTATGTTTATCAGTGCCAGCACCTGTGCACTGAAATTAAAATGGAATGACTTTATCAAAATTACCTCATTTTCACTTGCTGTGTTTCAGCTACTCGACTTGATGAATACATGTTCTCTCCTCCAAAATTGAAGTTTTAATTTTTTTTTTGCATTTTTTTGACAAGTAAAGGGATTTTGGCAAGAACTTGCTGAATATTTAAGACAGCAGAGTAGAAGACTTTGCCCTTCAGCACTTGTCAAGGATATTATCTTTATTCCACCCACATTTCTTGTGCAACCATTGTGTATTACCATCACCATCATCAAGTCTTTAAGGGCATGGTTGCTAGATTAACAGATAAGGTAGTGAGAATTATATTTGCTCACTGTCCAGGGCCTTGTGGCTTGAAAAAGAAGGAGGAATTAAGAGGCAGAGCTGAGCAAAACAAGGCACTCCTCACTATAGGGATTAAAGAAATAATGAAAGCATTTACCAAAAGAATAGCTGTTACTGAAAACTCAACTTATGAATAGAGTTGAGAAGAAAGAAGGTGGAGGAGGAGGAGGAGGAGGAGGAGGAGGAGGAGGAGGAAGAAGAATCTCTTCTATTAATTTGTGGAAAACTCATAGAAGGGAAAGGAATTTCAGAGGTGTGTGCTTGTTTACAATGAACTTGCCTTAGCACATATATGTTTATAGTTAGATGGTGTGGGAGGCATTGATGTTTCTAGCCATAGTATGAAGTGGGAAAATTGCAAGTGAGCTGCCTGTGTCATTGAATGAACTTGGTTTTCTTTTCCTGACCTTTTTTTTTTTTTAAATGGGGGGACACCATTAAATGTTTCAAAGGTTGTGGCCTGTTAAACATGCATGATCATTGGGCCACACCCCCTTATTCTGAATAAATCAAAATGAACAAATAAAATGAATGAAATCTGAATAATAAGCAAGTCTAGTTGACAATATAAAAAAGAAGAGTAAAGAAGAGTAAAAGGCCAGGGGTGTAGAGGAGGGACCCAAACTTGGAAGATGGCCTAGCTAGTCTGATGAAACAGCCCCCATCCCGCCCCAAGCAGAGCTTGTCTGTCCTCTGTTGTGGATATAGCATGTAGGAGGGAGCCATCTTAATGAGGAGTTGTTTGTAATATTCCAGAAGAGGTCACATTTAGCTGAAACATGACACGAGTCAGCACCACGCAGGTTAGAAGTGGGGAAAAGAAAGTTTTCTGGAAGAGAAAACTTTATCTCTTCTGCGGGTGGCTGAGTGTTAGGATCATAAGCTGGGGCTTAAATATACAGTAGAGGATCGTGGTGCTGCTAGAGGGACGTGTAGACACTAAAACACAACAACCAAACGGAAAGCAAATCCCGCACACCCGAATGGATGCCTGTGGTCCCTTCATTACCCTTACAAGGCCCTTTACCTTCAATTACCAATCCATATTTTTATTTATTTTCTCCCATAGTGAGCACTCTGATTCCCCAAAGTATCAATGAGTGTGTGTGTGTGTGTGTATGAATATGTATGCATATGTTCATTTAAGTCCTTATGCTACTGGAAGACCCCCAAGAGGGGAGACCCTCACTCAAGTCACGGGAAACACGACCCCCCCCCCCCCGTAACTCTCAAGAGATCGATCTTGATGCAATCAGCAAGAGGTTTATTTCTGGTTCAGCGCTGAGGGCGCAACTCGTATCCCATGCAGGGGTAGAGGAGTTGCGACCCCCAGGTTCCGGGAGTGAAGGTTTTTAAAGGGAAAAACCAGATAACGAGGTGTGGGGGAAATCACAAGTGGTTAGTACCAAACCCATTATTTAGTTAGCCAGCAGAAAACACCCTATACTTGTTTTTTCTCAGGAATGAATCTAATCTTATTTCACCACCAACTTTGTGGTCAGCCAGTTCCTGAAACCCAGGGCCCATGATAGTTATCTGCTTTGTGGTCAGTTAGTTCCTGGAACCTGGGGCTCATGACTCGGCCAACCTTCATTCTTGGTTCCACCTTTTTTATGGTCGGCTAAGTTCCTGGAACCTGGCTGGCCTGGCTCCACTGCCTACCAAGGGGGTCTTAAAATTTTCCATTCCTTTCACTACCAACATCAAATCTACCAAGTGAAGTTCAAGGTTTATTTGAGGTTATTTTTGTCCTTAGAAAATTGTCACTGAGCATAGAAGCATTGTGGAGTTCCAAAGGCATATGGATGAATTTATTTTCATTTTCTTATGTTTCACATGTATTTGATATGTAATTTGTTCATGTTTTAAAAATACATACTTTAGGGGTATTTGACCTTATTCTTAATTATTTAATTTTGGGTTTTTGACTGTATGCAACACTAATATGGCTCAAAGTCAAAACTGTAACAGATACATTGAGAGAATTCCTCCTCTTTCTTATTTTTTTTTCATTGTTTCTATATATTCCTTATAAATAATCTACTTAATATTTTTTCTGGTCTTCCAGTTACTTCTGCCCTCTTTTAAATGAAATATATTCTATGTGTATGTTCACATTTAAATATAGGTTTAAAAATACACTATTTTCAGAGCAGGTTTAGTTTAATGGTTAAAAAAAAGTGGCACAAATACAGAATATTTAGGGCTGAAAAGATGGCTCGTTGGGTGAAGTACTTGCTCTACAAGCAGGGATCTTAGTTCAGGTCCTCAGAACTTTTTTTTTTTTTAAAGAAAAGTACAGGAAAAAAAGTAAAGAAAAGATAAAGCAAGGTGCAGTAGCTTATTTCAGTTACCCCAGTGCTGGAGAGGATGAAGAAGGCAGATCCAGGGCACTTGCTGGCTAGCCAGCATCGCCAAAATGACAACTGAAAGACATTATCTGAAAAACTGAGGTGAGAAGCCACAGAGGAAGACCACCCATGTTGACCTCCATCCTCTACACATGTGTGCTTGATGAGCTTGCCCGCAAAACACACAGATAGAGAACACAGTCAGATATCCCCTGTCTACCCCAGTTTTCCTATTGTTACTTTCTTGCATTAAAATCCACACATTTGTTAACTAAAGTGCATAGTTTACATAAGGATTCGCCCATTGTTTTGTTCCATGGCTTTTGACAAATCCCCAATATCCTTCTACCATTACTAATGCTTCACTCAGAATAGTTTTGCTTTCCTTAAAGTCTCTTGCACTCTATGTTTTCATTATCTCGATTCCTTTCCCAGAATTCTTTGCAATCACTGATGTCTTTTTGTTTCTTTTATTTTTCTCATTATCCAGATATAGAAATTGTTCACTAGTTCGTTGAGAGTTTCCTGCTTTGTGTTTTATTCATATCCATCCTCCCTTCCTCTCCAAAACTGTTCCCCAAATCACCCCCTTCCCTGTCTACCCAACTTTGTCACAAAAGAAAATCCTTCAAGACCAATTTGTGCTGCCAAATACTGCTGAACTTGTGATCTTCTATTGGAGAGTTGCTGACTTTCCAGGAACTACACTCTTAAGAGAAAACTCTCTCCCTTTCCCAGCAGCTAAAAATCGCCAATGGCTCCATGGCTTTGGGGGTTAGATTTTGTGCCCGACTCCTAACTCTTTACTGGTGTTTGATCTGGATTGGACTTGCACAGGTTCTGTCTTCACAACCAATGCGAGTTTCTAAGTATAGCTGTCTTGCTATGTCCAGACGGTGATGTTTCCCTGTAATTATCTGTCATCTCAGCTCTAATATACTTTCAGCCCTTTTCCCATAATGATCCCTGAGCCTTGGGAGGTTGGTGTGGTATATATGTCCCTGTTAGGGCTGAGCATTCTGTAGTTTCTTAACTTCCTCACCTTGACCAGTTGTGGGTCACCATATTAATCACAATCTACTGCAAATAGAAACTTCTCAGATGATTCTTGAGAGATGCAATGATCTGTGGGTATAACGATATATCATTAGGAGTCAATTTTATACTGTGTCCACTTAGCAACATAGTAGTAGTAGGTTTTTCCCGAAGGCTTATGATCTGTCTGGCTACAGGTTAGCCTAGTAAGGGAGCCAGAGTGATACTTAGGTCCAGTCAGAAAGGGTTTGGTTAAATTTATGATGCCTATGCCTCTGTTGTACCAATTGGTATGGTTTTCTAGGACATTCACTGTTGTAGCTCAAAGGGTTAATAGCAGGGTGTCGATGATTACTTTTTTTTTTCTCCTCCAGTGGTGTGCATAACTCCTTCCAGAACTATGAAAGCTAACCAATAGGAATAAAAGTTTCAGGTCCATATCAGATTGTTCTTGGCACATTATATGACTCAAATTTGTGATATCCTCACCAATAGATTTTTATCATCATATTCTGCACGCTATCCAAGTACAGTGGCAGTAGCCTGTAATGTCTGGGGGGGGGGTCTATTGAACCTCACCAGCCAACAACTTACAGAAGTAACTCAAACTCAACATTATTTGTGAGTCTTGGTGTCTAGAAGGGGCATTGTCTTTTTCCGTATGTCATTTTCAAGAACTCTTTGGTGTAACTTGCTTTTTCTTCTACCCTAACCCCCACTCCTCAACCCCACTTTAACCTTTCCTGTTCTAGTATTCCTTTTCATCCTTTATAACAGTATATTCTGTCTCCTCTTTCTGGAACATCCCTCCCTGTGACCCCTTAGTAATATCCTGATATTTATGACCTATTCCAAATGAAACACATATATCTGAAGATTCAATGCTAACATCCAGGGATGAGAAAAAAAATGTGGCATTTGTCATTCTGGACTTGGGTTTCCTGACTTGGAAAGATTGTTTCCAGTTCCATCTATTTGCTTGTGAATCCCATAATTTCATTTTTTCTTAATAGCTGAATAACATACCGTTGCATAAATATACCACATTTTTATTATCAATCTATCAGTTGAAAGACTTTTTTCTTTTGGAGAATGTCACACAGAAGTGAAAGTCATATAGATTATAGCTTTCTGGTCACCTTCTTTCATAGTAGTATGCATTTATAGTTATTTTTATGTTTTTCATGGTTTGTTAGCTCATTTCATTTTAATGCTGAATAATTTTCCATTGTTGGATATAGAATTTCCATGTCATTGACTGAAAGTCATTCTGATCATGTTGAACTTTGGGCAATTGGGACTTGAATGGCTATAGACATTCATGGGAAGGCTTTTTTTGTAGATTTGTTTTCAGCTCATTGCTATAAATAATTGGTGAGTATGATTGATGAAGTTTAGGGATAGATAATGCACAAATAGTCTTATAGAAAGGAAGAGCTTCTAAGTTTTCTATAGTGTTTTGCTCTTCAGACATGAATAAGTTCCTGTTGTTCCACACTGGCATAAGGTGGTTTTGTATTTTAGCAATGCTGATTGATATGTGTTTGTTAACAGTGCTGTTTTAATTTGAAATACTCTAATGATATATAATGTTAGAACCTTTTTACATGATTTGCCACCAGTACATCATCAATGAAATATCTCTTCAGATCCTTTCCCTATTTTGACAATTGAGTTTTGATTTTCTTATTTTACTTCTGTGCTGGGGATGAAAGCCAGGACTTCAGGAATGAGACGGGAGTACTCTACAATTGAGCTACAGTTCTGACTCTCAAAATCCATGATGGTATTGTCGTAGGGCCATTTCTGGGTTCTATTCTGTTCTGTTGATTGATAGACATACGATGTAACAATTGAGTACAGCACATTGCCCACACATTTGTGACAATGATACTGTCAACAAACCTGTTTGTGTGCATTTATATATTAATTATTAGTAAAATATTTAAACAAAAATTGTAGAATTAGGGCATAAATAATGTTTTCTGTGGTTGTTCCATATCTATTTTAATATATGTGTTATTATGAAAATGCTAAGAAATTAAAATGTTAAAAGGTTTATAAAGTATGAAAGTTGCAGTCAGAAAAAAATACATTTGATGTAGCCTAAGATCCCAGTGCTTTTAAGTCTACAATAATGTACAATAATGGCACTCACTGACTGACTCATAACAGCCTACAGTCCTGTAAGCTCCAATTATGCTAAGTGCCCTAGGGTGGTGCACATAGCATTTTTATCTTTTTTTTTCCTTTATTTTTTATTTCTTCAAGTTACATCTCAATCACAGTCCCCTCCCTATTCCCCCTCCAGTCCCACCCTCCCACCCTCAACCCCCATCCTCTTCCCTTTTTTTTTCTTTTAAGTTTAAAGTATATTTTATTTCCCCCTACAGTTTCTCCTTTCAGTCCAACAAATGGTTCTTTCTCTTATAATAATAAATACAATACAGTACAACAGAGGTAATTAGGCCACAGTTATGAGGGTTATATGGCTTAACGTACATTCCCAATGACCAGTCCATATGTATTTGGTACCTGACTTTAACATTCTACTATCTAAACATCTCCATGAGTTTACAGTTCTATATCTGCCTCAACATTCATACTAATTGCAACACAATTTATTTATTTATTTATTTATTTATTTATTATATACTTTACTTTTTTTTCTTCAAGTTACATCTCAGTAACAAACCCCTCCCTATTCC
>CAJQZJ010001638.1:7033394-7077107 GCA_907164525.1 Lophiomys imhausi
CCGGTTTTTGCACAGTGCCCAGTAACTCTGTGTTTTTTATGGCTCTTTTTTCCCCGCGTTCAGAATGCGTCAGTGTAGGTCGCCGCCATCTTCGCTCCCTCGCATTTTTCTTTTATGCTATATTTTTCTACATTTAAATATGTTTAGCTATATTAGCTATATTGATAATTGCTATTATATAAAATTTTCCTGTGGTATTTTGTGCAATAACATGGTGTTCAGGTTTGCAGCAATAGCCTACCCCACACAGCTTAGGTGTATAGTAAGCAGTACCATCTAGGTTTGTGTAAGAACCCTCCATGATATCAGTGATGAAGTTACCCTGAGATACATTGCTTACAATACATCCTTGTTTTTAAGTGACACATGACTGTATCTGTCAGTTTTTTTATTAGTATCTTAGTGTCTTGACTAAGTCTATTTCTAGGACATCTTGAAGCTAAAAAGACACAAAGTGATTCTTTTTTTTTTCTCAATATATATCTTGGAAATGGTGCAATATATAGAGATCTTCCTAATGAAATTTGATTTCTTTTTCTTGATGAGTTATCATGTTATGAGCAATGGGTCATGTATTCATTGGTTAATGAATTATGAAAGGTAGAATTTTGGGGATGGACTTAGTTGCAGAGTACTTGCCCAGCATGTGAGTTTGAGTTGTAAAATTGATGAAACCATGCATATTCTTCGGTTGTTGGTTCAGCTCTAGAATATGCATGGACTGGTCTTAGACCCACAACACATATGAAGCTGATAGTTTGCTTGGTCCTCAAGTGGATCCCCTAACAATTGGAACAGGGACTTGGATGCTGTTGCCTCCCTCTGGATCCCATTTTCCTAGCAGAGCTACCTTGTCTTGCCTCAGTGGAACAGGAGGTACTTAGTCCTGATGTGACTTGATGTGCCAGAGTGGGTTGGTACCAGGCAAGGGAGGCAGTTATGAAGGAAGTGGGTAGGAGTGTGGGACTGTGAGAAGAGGAGGGAAGGAGGTGTCGATTGGGATGTAAAATAAACAAATGAATGGAAGAAAAAAAGTAATTTTAGCTGTATTCACTATTCATCATCAGAGTTAGTGTCTTCTGTGTTCTCACTTTGTATGTGTGCCTCAAGACATGTTCTGTTTGCATTTATATTTTGTAGAGCTTCAATAATAATCATAGTTTTATGCTATGCTTTTTTTTCTTTTTGGTGCTAGAATTGTATCTGGTGTGTCAGCTATACCAGGCAAGTGCTAGCATTTGCAGCCCCTTATGTTATGCTTTAAAAAATATAATATCTAATAAATGTATGCTGTACAATAAATTTATTAGTTATTTTCAATAATGGCTATCTGCATAATTATTGAACTGGAAGAAATAATTACCACTTTGTAGAAGGAAATATTAGGTAGAAAGAAGACTGAATTTTAAAATTGACTGATTTTTAATAAATCTTATCTCAATATTTACCTATTGTATGGCAAAAAAGCCCAACTCCTTGTGTTATAGTCCTGTCCTCTTAAAGATATTTAACTACTTAAAGCAAAAATAGTTACAGTATGTTGTGTAGTCTATAACACATGTAGTATTATACGTAGTCACAGCACAAAAATGGCTGAAGCCAACACTGTTAGAATATTATGTGCAAATTTGTTAAAATGCACAATTTTTAGAAACAAATTAACCCCTCATTTCTATAAGTATCCTTCTTTTTCAACATTTGAGGAGTATCTTCATAGATAATAGAATTCTTTTCTCATAGTTCCTTTGCCCCATTATCTGTGATAGTTGGACCAGTATCTTTTAGCTTCCAATGTTACAGTTGAGGAGTTTGTTGCTAACCTGCTCTTCACAAATATCTGCCTCCCCACAGCCCATATCTAGATACTAGTAAAATGTTTGTTTAACTTCAAAAGTTCAAAAACACATCAAGTTTTCTCTCTCAATGTACTGCTTAAACTCACTCCTTTTTAAGAGTAAGTGAGCCTTTCTAATTTGAACATAAATTAAGATTAAGAAAGTGCCCCTTTATTCTCTCTCTTTCTTTTTAAAGTTGGTTTCTCCTATTTTCTAAAACACCAAATTTATTTTTTCCCATTGACTTTCTCTCAGCTGAATTTTAAAAGTCAAGTATACTTTATTTTAGTTCTAGAGAGTGTATTTATACATTCTAATTTTATGTCAAGCACATTTTTCATTTTCCCCTTGTGTGATCCATTATTTTTTACCTCTGCTACTATTGTCGACCAAGTCACCTCCTTTTCAGCTTTTACATCACATAAAGTGATTTGTTGGTCTTTTCCTGCCTGTTCATTATTCTTGGTATGAGCTCCTTTAATCCTGGAGTTTAGGTTTTTAGACTCTCTTGGGAAGTTGTAATTGGAAACAAAAAGATACATAAAAACTCAGGGTTTGCCATCAGAGTACTTTTTATGTAATTCAAGCTTGGAAGATGAGAGTTCTTTATGTTTTGTTTTAGTCAGGAATGGGTTGCACTTAGCCTGGCACTGTAGTACCTCTGCCTGTGACCAGGTGAGAGAGTTCTCTGTCATTGCTATGGATATTCAGGAACCTGTGGCATTTATTTTATTGACTTTTATAGAGAAGGAAGCCTAGAAGAGGTTTTGAACATGACCAGTTGTGGCAGTTTGAATAAGAATGGCCTCCACAGGCTCATATATTTGAATGTTTAGTGACCAGGGAGAGGCACTATTTGAAAGGATTAGAAGGATTTAGATGTGTGACCTTGTTGGAGTAGGTGTGGCCTTGTTGGAGGAAGTGTGTCACTGTGGGGGAAGGCTTTGAGGTTTTAAAAGCCCAAGCCAGTCCAAGTCTCTCTCTCTTTCTTTTGCCTGTGGATCAGGATGTAGTGCTCAGCTATTGCTTTGACACAATGCATGCCACCATGCTGATAATGGACTAAGCCTCTGAGACTGTAAGCAAACCCCCAGTTAAATGCTTTCTTTCATAAGAGTTGCCTTGGTCATGGTGTCTCTTCATAGCAGTGGAACAGTGACTAAGACACCAATAAATACCAGGGAAGAATACTAGCCTCTTGGTTTGGAATTTGAGATCTAAGATGTTCGGTGCTACTTTACCCTTCATGGTTAGACTGGAGTTCTTTTCAAGGTCAAATGGGCCACAGACATTTTGGTAGAAAGGGTTGAGAGTGGAGTGCAGGCTATCCTCTTTCATAGCCATAGTCATAGTCTTAAGTGGCAAGGTGTATCCAAAAAACAAACAAACAAAACAAAACAAAACAAAAAACCAACACAATATAGCAACTACTTTCTTTTCTTCTTTTTTTTAAGTGTGGCCATTTTTTTTGCCAAGATAGAGTGAAATACTTTTAAATGGACTTTCATCTGATGGATCTATTTTGTTTTTAAGGGAAATTTTATTCAGAATTACATAAGCAGCTGGAGATCTGACTGGGTCATTTTGATCACTGGTAGGAGTTAGCAGCAGTTCACAGTCTTCCCAGCAGCAGATTTGATTTCAGTGGAGAGTTCTAGCAGTTCAGGAGAGGTTCTAATCTAATACTGTATGGAAAACATTCAGAACTTATTTCCGACTGGTATAGTTTTAAATATAGCAGTCACATTCCTCTTTTCTCCTGTCACTGCCAAAAGTCCCCACCAGTTTATGTATTATTTGAGGTATATTATTTGTTACTTGCAAGAGCAGTTTTAGAAGGAAAACAAAAGTTCTGAGAGAAACTGATATTCCTGTCAGTTTTAGGAGGGTTGCCTGGCTCCCATGGTCACACTTCCGTGGAGGGGCTAGACATGAACTGAGCCATAGGAGAGGCCAGAAGACAAAACAGGTTTAGAGCCAAATGTACTTAGAACCAACTGAAGATTCACTTTTTAAAGCCCTTCTGAATATTTTAAAAACTTATTATTAAAGAATCTCTTAAAATACTTTTATAGATATCATTACCCCGAACTCCTTCCACTTTTGATTTTAAACTCTTTCACAGTAAAGTCTCTAAATAACTTTTTGTATTATTTACTGTTATATTCATTAGAAACTTCTTTAAAAGAAATTGCTTAATTTTCCCCATTAAAAACACTAATCACAAATATGCTCCAGTATGTAAGGAAAATTTTAAAGATGTTAATTTTCCCCAGTCACTGTCTAATTATAATTTATTGGATAATCTCCCATTCTCCAGAGATATTTTTTAATGTTTTGTCTCACATACTGTTTTTATGTAGTGAAGTTATTAACTAGGAGTTTGGTAATATTGAAGTAATATTTAATAGTAATTGAACTGGTTACCATTTCTGTTATTTTTCTCACAAGCACTATAATGTTTTTCTTTTTTATTGTTTTTTAGTTGGTGCACAAAATACCAGGTTGACTGACATTTCATGCATTTGTGTTATTATGTTTTGCTCATATTCACCTCCCCAGTAACATCCTGCACCCTTCTTCCCCTCTCCCACTGACTCCCTTTTTATTTAGTGTCTTTCTTTAATTTTATTTTTTTATTAATTTATTTTTTCAAGTTACATCTCAATCAAAGTCCCCTCTCTCCTCTCCTCCCAATCCCTTCCACCCTCTTCCTTGTCACCATCCCCTCCTTCTCCTCAGATGAGGGGAGCTCCCACATACTAAACCTCTTCAGTTACATGAGCACTAAGAGCTTCCTCTTGTACTGCGGCTTGATACAGCAGCCCATCTAGGGTAGGGTGTTCCACTAACAAACAACAGGGTCCATGACTCCCTGCTGGGAGGAGTTTTTCATAGGATAGTGAAGCTAGGTTTCTGTCTATTTGGGTCTGTGGGTTGTAGGATGGTTGTCCTGTGCTATATGGTTAATATCCACATATAAAAGAATACATACCATGTGTATCTTTCTGATTCTGAGTTAGCTCACTTAGGATGGGTTTTTCTAGTTCCATCCATTTGGTTGCAAATTGCCTGATTTCCTTGTTTCTAATAATTGAGTAGTATTCCATTGTGTAAATGTACCACTGATTTTTTAAATCCATTTTTCAGTTGAAGGACATCTGGGTTGTTACCAGTTTCTGTATATTATAAATAAAGCTGCTATGAACATTGTTGAAGCAATGTCCCTGTGGTTTGCTGAAGAATCTTTTGGATATATGCCCAGGAGTGGTGTGGCAGGGTCTTGAGGTAGAACTATTCCCAATTTTCTAAGATATCTCCAGATTGATTTCCAAAGTGGTTGTACAAATTTGCACTCCCACCATCAGTGGAGGAGAGTTCCTCTTTCCCCACATCCTCGCTATCATGTGCTGTTACTTGAATTTTTGGTATTAGCCATTCTTATGGGTGTGAGATGGAATCTCAGAGTCGTTTTGAGTTGCATTACTCTAATGACCAAGGATGTTGATCATTTCTTCATGTGTCTCTTGCCCACTAGAGATTCCCCTTGTGTGAATTTTCTTTTTATAGTACTTATCCTCTTGTTCACAGATTTCCTTATTTTTTGAGACAGAGTCCCATGTATTCTAGACTTGAACTCCCTGTGTAACTGAAGATGACCTGGAACTTCTGATCCCCCTGCCTCCACCTTTGTTAGTGCTGTGAGCCCAGTGTCCATGTTATCCTCTCCTAGAGAAGGCAAGGCTTTGCCCATTCTAGAGAAACACTCTGCCACCTGAGATAGAGCCCAAGCTTTTTCATTAAATTTAAAGTGTCTTTATTCACCACTGTTTTAGTGTGTTTAAAATAGATTACGTTTTAGCATCTTTCTCACCACATCCAACTAGGGTTGAATTATTATTTTAGCCTTTAACTTAGAATTATTTATCATTTGAATATCATCTGCTATACAGTTGTTGCTTCTGATTTAAGTTCTCCCTTACAACTTAGAGAACCTGTAGAGGTTTTGATTATTATTGTGATGAACACAAATGCCTGGCTGAACTCAGAGCATCCTAGCACTGAGCCAGCTCTCTACCTCTGAGACCATTATTCTAATTCCCTTTATATACTATAACACACACACACACACACACACACACACACACACACACACACACACAGAGAGAGAGAGAGAGAGAGAGCGAGAGAGAGAGAGAGAGAGAGAGAGATTGAGATATTCATATTTTATTCTTGGCATGAAATGGGATTGGTCTGTTTCCCTAATTTGCTCACCCAAATCAAACTTAATTTTATGTAGCATCAGTTTGGCTCTTAGAGCTCTTAGAGTCTTCCCAAAAGACATTTAATCTATATTTATTATATTCTTTATTCTTTCAACCAGTTTTCTTGTGTCTTTGTTTTTACTCTAGCCATTTCTTAACATTCTTTGCTTATGAATTTATGTTTAATGTCCCACAAAAAGTTTAGCATTATTGATTAACAAACAATGCATGGAAATTAACTATAAAGATGTAAAAATAAGCAATAAAGGCACCTGAGACTAGAAGAATTACTCTAGGAAGGACAGTTTTAGGAGACAGCCCCAGGAAACAGTGGTGAGATTTAGACCTTATTGGAGAAGGCACTGGATGGTCTGTCTGCCTGACCAGCATTATTGGGAGCCCTGAAGTACAATGGCCCTCAATTTTGACCTATGTGAGGAGGTGCTTAGATGTCACCCACCAATTGTTAGATGCAGGCTGCTAAGAAAGAAGCTTTGATTTTAGACAGAATGATGTGGCAGACTTAATAGTATAGGGTCAGATCCATTTAAATACTTTTGTGTGGCTAGAGTTATATATGCTTCAAAGCGATTGACAGATAATGGGACTACACAGCTGAGGAGTAGAACATTTTCTTTCCCATAAGATGAATTGATTGACTATGAAAAGTGTCTAGGTGGACTATGGGAAATGAATCAACAGTAAAGTTTTTTTGCATCAGAAACTGCTGCTATCTTGGTCCTGGGTACTTTTCACACCAGTAACTCAGACAGGTGACTTCCTGAGCATGCATTGAATGCCCTGGGGGGAGGGGGGGACAGGGCACAACTTAGCATTCCAGTTAACATGTTTGAAGTTGCATCAGGAATATTTCATTAAATTCTGGCCAAAAAAAAAAAAATGCAGGCAGGCTGAAGGGTAATCTCATGATTTTTAACTTATCCTGGTGTATCTGCTCTTTTTCACTTATGATTGTTTTTTTTTAATTCCAAGAAAGCCATAAAATTTCAAAACTACCTAGCATTGTTGATCTCCTCACTACTTAAAGATTTGATTTTTTGGAGGGTACAAACATGTGATCAGTTGCTTCCTTTGGACAGTGTAAATTAGTGAAATGTTTCAATAAGCATTTATTGAATGCTTTTGAACACAGGAAACATGTTAAATTCAGAACTTGAGTACTTACTTTGTGCATACCACACACTGTTCTTGCTACTAGTAATACAAACATGATTGAGACCTTCTACCTGCCAAGTTGTTAACCCCACGAAAAGGTCACCATTTATTTATTTAAAATCAGCCTGGTCAAAGTTGGATCTTGACATCAAGACTGACCCAACTCCTAGTATGCACACCACAATGCTCATAGGGTAATGAATGACACAGCTGAAAATACTTTTTGCTTGGAAAATTACCTATAGTCTTGCATATGGCACACAAATATTATAAGCTAAGACCACTGAATTGGATAATTTCTAACAGGAACACGTAACCTTTATTTTGTTTTTGTATTAGTTTTTTTGTACATTCATGTTCAAATTAATGTGTTCTATATTAGGTATCCCATACATACTTTATAATAATCCATATTATCTTCACTGGGAAACAGAGTCACCAGATTATCTTATTAAATAAACAAGATCATCAAAATACCTTCTGCAGAGATACAATTTCTTGACTGACATCAAATGTGTTCTAAAAGACTCTTCCAGGTTTCTTTTTATGAATGAGCCATAGGTTTCTTTTTATGAATGAGCCATAGCGTATTTAAGTCTCCAAAAATAATAACTATCTCTGCTCATATTAATTTCCCAAGTGATGATTTAATCAAACTGTGGTCCAGGGTATAGTTTTAGTTTAAGTATTTCATCTTTACATGAACACTCTACTCTGGATTAGCATGGCCTGTCTTTGGGTATGGACCAGGGGAGATCATAACCATATCTATATGCTTCGAGGCTTAGTTTGTTAATGTTTACAGTAAAATGTGCTTCTCCACTTTAGAAAAAAATTGACGACCATCCTTAATGTGTCATTTCCTCTAGCCAATAATGTGAATCATGGAAGTCACCCAAAAGTTTCAAATCGTTAGTCTGAACCATCTGTTTGACCACAGCTTGTAGCAGCTCTATGCCCCCAACCTACCCTCGGCTCCATTAATATTAAAACAAACTGCTCAAAATCTTCAGTTTATTTTCTTATTATATCTTTTCAGTGTTATTATAGCCTGGAGTTGCCAGTTTCCTGCTGACTTAACAGATTTAATGTCTAACTTGTGTTCATGTACTTTTTAGTGTAAAATGCTTCCTCAGCTTTTGTTCATTTGCTGTGGTTTAGTTAACACATATATTTCCATTGTATACTTTATTGTTCTAAGTTCTACTTTTATATAACTGAACAGCCATCTCCTCCCAGATGGGTAGAAATTCATAAAGATGGAAATAATAGAGAATATATTGTTATATGGTAGATTAGTATTTTGCAATGCAATTTTTATTATGGGATTATTGAAGATCTTCACAGATCTTGTTAAACAGACCAATTCTTTTCTGATTTTCAGTATGGTACACACATGTGCACGTGCACATATACATATTCACACATGCACTAATGCCAAGGGCACTTCTATTTTACATTTGTCTAAATGGAAGCGGAAAATAAAGAGAGATAAATGTTGTCCAGTAAAATATATGTACATTTTTTTGGAATGGTAGGGTACACAAATAGTAGAAAATATTGTCCCTACACTCATATATATATATATATATGATATAATTCATGTACGATCTAGCACAAAGTTCAAAAGGATAGATTTTCAGTTGCCTGGACCACATGTACTTAGGGAATTCAGAGAGAAAATAGCCCATGAATGCTTTGTACTCAACTCTGGTGCTTTCTGGTTCCTTATCACAGTACAACTATAGGTAGAAATTGTGCCTAGATAAGTGCTGGGCGTCTTTTAAAGCATCTTCCTCCCACAGTAGAGCCCTGATACAGTCTCTCTGCCTTTCTCCATCTTGTTTTCCTTTGTAGGAGATTTTGTGAGACAGCTATTGCATTCTCACTGCTGTTTCCTTCTCATCCTCCTCTCTGCATAGAACTCTGATCTCTTGAAGGATTGGTGCTCAAAGGCAAGAACATTGTCTCCTCTCCTTCATTCTCCCCAGTTGGAAACATTTGTTTTCTCTTTGTTCTTCCAGCATCTGTTTCATCTCTAATTACTTACAAACCAGATCTGTTTTACCATCTAGCTCTGTATATGGATGTCCTTTTATACACCGAGCTCAGGAGTCCTGAACTGTTTTTGTTTCTCTACCTTCACCTTCAATTTTAGCCCCGTAAACAGCAGTTTTATAATTGACTCCATGTCAGTGGACAGACACATAGACCAAACCAGGAACTGAATCTTTAAACTATTTTTATTCAGAGAGTCCAGGATCTGGGAAGAAAGTAGATAGATGTCCTAAAACTCTGTCTCACATCTTGTTTTTAGCCAGCACATTACATAGGAAGGGGAAAACAGTGTTAGTCGTGTTCTGGTCAGGTGGCCAGTCTTGTCTCAGTGCTGGTAGCTTTCTCCTCATCATCTCTCTCAGCAGCAGGCAAATGATTCACAAGCAGAAGTATCACTGAGTCTTTCATTATCCATGGGTTTATGTTATATGTAGATTAAGTGTTAATATAAAACAAACAAACCTTGGACAGTGTGTGTGTAGATTCCTGCCTACAGAATGAGGTACAGGTGTGCGCTTATAATATAGCTATTTGTTCCTGTTTTGGATCAATGAATATTTTAGAAATTGAAATGAATTTGTTTGAAGTAGGTATAAATAATATAATCTTAAATTAAGTGGTAGTGAGATGATGTTCACGGTAAGTTCAGGTTAATATTGTTACTTTCTTTTGTTGTTAAAAAAGGGGATGTTTTTACCTACTGCTCCTTATTTTCTACTTCTTTTTTTTTTTCAATTGAAAATAGATTCTTTCATCCAATACATTTCAAATACAGTTTCCTCTCCCTCCACTCCTCTCACCTTCCTCATAACCACTCCTCCCAGCAGGCCTCCAAGAGACAATAACCAAACAGGACAAAACAAGATACAATCAGACAAGGCAGAAACTGTCACATCGAGGCTGGACCATAGGAGGAAGAGAGTCCCAAGAGCAGGCAAAGGAGTCAGAGATACACCTGCTCCCACATTCAGGATATATTAGTATGTGCCCTTGTTGGTGGAAAAATAACTGAACAAATACTATGTGAGAGGCGACTAATTTTTCTAGAAATTGCGAAATTGGCAAAAGCAAGACAATGAAAGGGAAGGATTAATTTCAAGTGATAACTGTGGAGTTTCAGTATGAAGGAAGTGAATATTAACATAATTAAAGGATTTGTTCAAAATAGAAGAAAATGGTGTGACCCAGCCAGCAGAGAACAAGCAATGAAGAGAGCTGTACAATAGATACCTGGGCATAAATAGTATTTGTCTTATTTGAAAAAATATTCATGTCAGACTTATATACAGTGATAATGGCATAGAACAAGTCCTTATATAAACTACCAGGATATTGAAAAAATTCATTATCAAACTGTGTACAATAACTGAACAGAAATTAGGCAGACCCAACAGATACTTCTGCTTTCTAAATAGATATAATATCCTAAAAGAGTGTAAGTGGGGAGGAACGGAGCAGAGATAGAGTCACACAGTCTCACTAAGTTGTAAGTACAAAGAGTAGGGCTTGGAGCAGACTAACCCAGCTATAGTTTGCAGACAGAAGAATATACAGGAGGGAGCTATAGAGAGACAGAGGGCTGAGAACTGCCTGAAATTATCTTCTAATTATAACAGAATATTAACCTCTGCAGACATAGAGTAAACATGCATGAAGACAGGAAAAGAAGAACCTCACTGGAAAGAGCAATACCAGAGGAGTGTTATTGTAAAAATTCCCAGAGTTCAGAAGTGTCAAGGATTATCATTACCACCAGCCTACTGGCGAGATCTTGCTGATCCGTTCATGAAACTGAAGTCTCAGTGATGAGTCGAGGCTAAGGCCAGTGTAGAGGCTAAATTGACTGTTTTTAAAATTAATGATTTATTATTTCACCCAGTTTGTCAATGGATAGGGAAATTTCAAGCTTAGATGTTTCAATAGTAAAAAAAAATCTTTGTAGAAATAAAAATCGAGGGCTTTCTCCAACTTAATGTATGATGCTGCCATTACTTTGATAATAAAGGCCCCTACCACATAAAGAACTCTGGACCAGCAGCACTGAGAAACACAGTCTCAAAATACTTAAATAGTAATAAATCTACAGATTATGCATCACGAACAAGTATATTCCAGAAAGACTAGGTTAGTTCAGTACTGGAGATTGAAATATCATTCCTCTTGCTTATAAGACAAGTGCTGGTTAGTTGATTTAAAAGCCTTGCAGGGAGTTGGGGAGATTTCTCAATGGCTGAAGCATTCACCTTATAACCCTGAGGACCAACAAATGCTGGGCAAAGCAGCAGCTATGTGTAATCTCTGTAGTGCTGTGGTGAGACACTAGGCAGAGACAAAAGACTCCCTGGAAGCTTGGAGGCAGTGGTGAACTGCAAAACGATTTTTGTTTTTCTCAAACATGGAAGAGGCAAGGACAGACATAAGAGCATATATGTGCTGGCAGACACACCCACAATCACACAGACCATACATACAAATAAAAAAAAATTTAAAAATTCAGGACTCTTCACTGGGAAACAGTCTTTTGAACTAGTGGGGCTGGAACAATTTCAACCCATATAGAAAAAGTAAAATGGACCCCAGGCTTTTAAGTATGTGCAACATGGTAGCTTGCTCAGTGTGGGTCAAAGATCACAGTCCAAGAGCAAAACTCCTAAAGCAACCAAAAAAAAGTTCCATAGAATACCCATAGCTGTGAATAAACCAAAGAGTTCTTTGACATTACTCAAAGAACACAAAGATAGCGGTGTAGAATATAATAGATATTCATTCATATAACTCAACAGTGAAAGTCAAACCAGTTAATACACATGTGTGACTTTACAGTATTCCACAAACGCAGGTAAGTGGATGGCCTCCAAGGACAGGAAGAGACATTTAACATCCCATTAACCCCACGGTCACAAATTAAAAGCACCATATGATGTTTATGCACACTTGTGAAGATGGCTAAAAGGATAAGATTCACTACGGCCAAGGATGTGGAGCTGTTAGAATCTCATACAGAGCTGGTAGGAATGTAAAATCATACATTTTGAGAAATATTTTGGTAGTTTCTTGGAAAGTTTTAAGTTATATTTACCATATATCCAAGATACAGCTTTGATTTTTGAATATTTTACTCAAGAGAAACAAGCACACACATATATCATTTGATTCTTTTTTTTTTTTTAGTTTTTTCGAGACAGGGTTTCTCTGTGTAACAGCCCTGGCTTTCCTGGACTCACTCTGTAGACCAGGCTGGCCTTGAACTCACAGAGATCTGCCTGCCTCTGCCTCCCAAATTCTGGGATTAAAGGCGTGCGCCCTCAAGCCCGGCTATTATGTGATTCTTCATGGCCACTTATTTCATGGTGGCTCTAAGCTGCAAACAACACAAATGCCTGATAGCTGACTATGTAAACACAATTTGTCATATTCATTTGCTGAAACACTATTTTGTATTACAAAGCACTTAAGGGGTGGCTTAGAAATGTAGCTCATGATTGTCCAGACTGCGTGAGGTCCTTAGGTTCAATCCCAGCACCACAGAATGGTGATGATAATAGTTAATAAATAGGAAAGCATTTCCTACTGATATATGAAAATATAGGGGTGAATCTTAATAAAATATGTCGAAGGAAAGAAACTCACATGGAACGTGTACCTTATGATTCCATTTTTGCGAGGTTTGATAAAAGACAAACCTACTACAGTAGCAGAGAAAAGAGTCCTGGGGCTTTAGGTAGAGGATTTGTGACAGTGACAATGGAGTCGGTCTGCAGATGGATTGTGGAACCCATTCAAGACTACATGCTTAAAACTGAAAACATATGTTTTCCATTCATTCATTCATTCATTCATTCATTTGTTCAATATCCCAAGTGCAGCCCCCTTCCTCCTCTCTACCTGGTCCCACCCTTCCACTTTCTTTCCCCTTTCCTCCTCCCCTTCTCCTCAGAAAAGGGGACCTCCCCCCACCCCACCCCACATCAATCTACCCCTGCTCATCAAGTTGCATCAGGGCTAAGAGCATCCTCTTACACTGAGGCCAGACAAGGAAGCCCAGCTAGGGTAGAGTGATCCACAAACAGGCAACAGAGTCCATGACAGAGAATGTCCCTGCTCCACCTGCCAGGGGATCTGTATGAAGACCAATCTGCCTATAAGCTACATATGTGTAGGGGGCTTAGGTTCAGTTCATACATGCTTTTTGGGTTGGTGCTTTGGTTTCTGTAAGCCCCTAGGGGCTTAGGTTGGTTGGTTCTGTTGGTCTTCTTGTGGAGTTCTTGTCCCCTCCAGATCCCTCTATTCTTTTTCCCACTCTTCTACAAGACTCCCCAATGTCAACCTAATGTTTGACTCTTTATCTCAGCATCTGTTTTGACCCACTGCTGTGTGGGCCTCTCAGAATTATCCTAGGTTACATGTACAAATAATGGCTTCTTAATAAAGTTGATTTTAGGAATAAAATAAATCTTTAGTAAAATAATATTTACTCAAATGAAATGGACTGTCATGAAGGATAGTTTTGCTTCCAAAAATTAAATATTTTTCCTTCTGTACTGTCTACAAAGTCAAACTTAATCTTCACTTAAGCTTCTAAAATAACCTTAGCAACTTTGAAATTAGCTTTTGCATGTTGAAATCTGATTTCACCTTTTCTCTATGTTTGAAATCAATAATCAAGCCAAAGTCAGACACATGAATAAAGTTTTAAGAGATAATTGCAACATGCAAATTCATTGTATTCAAATTAAATAGTAGAGCAGAAGTATGTTTTTCAAGCTTCTCAAGTGGCTTTGCAAAGGATCTCAACTATGTAAATAGCAGGTGGGGATTAAATATGTTGGAACTTAGAATTTTAAATAAAAGAGAATAGTGCTTCTGATTTATTCTTCTGTAGTTACTGCAGATGAAGTAATTGCTAATAATCATCAAATACAGTTGGCATTAGAAAACCATCAAGTTTGAGTAAACACAAAACACAGCAGTATCATTTTCTCTTAGTTGCTACGATGTAGACCTAGTGAACTTACCTTGAGGAGTTGATTTTCTTCTTCTGGTTTTTGTCTTTTGAAGATTTAGTTGTGGCCAAGGATTCATGGCTAGCCTCAGATCAATCTGGGAGCAATTATGCTTTTTATAAGACATAATTACTATAACTTTTGTGGATGTCACTAACCTGGGCATACCCACTAATGGTCACATTAAAGGGTAGGTTGCTATTCAGAGTAATTTTCAGAAAACTATAAGCAGGTACTCAGGGTTTCAATCATGAAAACTTTGCATTTGATGGTGTAACATTCTTAACCTGTGACATGTGACATGTTCCTCAGGACTGTATTGAAGATAAATATTGACATTGAAAGCAGCGTCTGCTGCCCTTTTAGTACTGCAATTGCTGTCCATCGGTGTAGCTTTCCACCTTGTCTTTATTGCCCACTTTGAAATCAAATAAAATGTGATGACATACATACCTCGTTATTACACAACCGCTCTCCTCTTTTGAACTGATGAACAATAACAGTTCCATGTGAGGTCTCCTGTGTAATAAGATTATGCAGGTTTGGGGAGAAGATGCACACTAAGGTAATATTGCTTTGCATAATAAGTGTATGGGCATTTGAAGCACTAATGAGCAAAGCCCACGGAAAGAAAAAAAATTCTGTTGTTGCTGAAAAGCACCTGTCATCCAATCAATTGTCTGATTTTACAGACAATTGAAGATAAATATTGACATTGAAGGCAATATGTAATATATATAAATATTAGTAAAACAGAATTTTCTCATATATTCCCTGTCAGGAAGAATAGCTTTGTCTCCAAATTATAAATTTTGCTTTTTTTTTTTTTTTTTGGTTTTTCGAGACAAGGTTTCTCTGTGTAGCCCTGGCTGTCCTGGACTCACTTTATAGACCAGGCTGGCCTTGAACTCACAAAGATCCACCTGCCTCTGCCTCCCAAGTGCTGGGATTAAAGGCGTGCGCCACCACCGCCCGGCATGCTGAAAACCAAGCCAAGCTCAACAAATCTCTCTAAAATGTCCTCAGACTTTTAAGATTTTTCTCTTTACAGAAGAGAAATATTAATGGAGAAGGGCTAAGCTGTCATTTAATGCTCATTCTCCTCTAGGATTTTTGATACCTGAATAGAACACTAAAAGTTGATGTGAAAGTGTTCTTTAATAAAATCAAATAGATGCCAAGATCTCGTTTGGATTTCTAATGAGAGAAACATACTTTTACAATGTGGTCAAAATGTAGCAGATCCTCAGGTCATGGGACTTAAAATTATAAACTAGCTTTGTTTATAAGATGAACTTAGGAATGGATAAAAAACAAAACAAAACTGTGCTACATCTACACAATGTAATACTACTCAGCCATCAGTAACAACGAAATCATGCAATTTGCAGCCAAATGCATGTAACCAGAGAAGCTCATCTTGGGTGAACTAACCCAGACTCAGAAAGACGCACATGGCATCTATTCACTTATAATCAGATTTTAGCCATATAGTACATGATAGCCATACTACAGCCAATGCACCAAAGGGAACAGGAACACAGACTTTGTTGCCTGTCAATGAGACACTTTGCCCTAGTGGTGCTGCCTTGAAGGCCCCCAGTGTATGAGGAGGCTCTTGGCCCTCATATGACTGCTGAACTGGGGCCGGGGACTGTTATGTAGGGACACTCCACTCCGGAGGAGAAGTGGGATGGAAGGAATAGGGGTAGAGGGTATGAGGGCGGGACTGGGAGGGTTTGAAGGAGGGTACTGTGATGGAGTAATAAATAAACATTTAAAAAAATGAACTTATAGACTGAGTACTATCTTGGACACTAATTAAAAAGGGGAAAATTCTTCCTCTGTTTTATTGGACTATTCTATACCTAAAATCATGTTATAAATTATTAAGCACCAGTATATATAATGAAGTATTCGTATAATTTATAAGAAACACATAGACACAATTTGAAGAGAAGTCCTGTCTTCTGTGCTATATTAGTACCATGATTCTGTTTTTCTCTAATTGAATTCAAATTGTCTCCCCACATATTTTTGCATTATGGCTCCTTTTCTCTTTGCCTAGCAATACAGAATTGTCTTAATCACCCTTTCATATAATTATCATGGAATAACCAATTAAAGAGAACAAGCTCAGACTATACAAATAAAGATCTATTTTCTGTAGAATTTTCACCTTTTTCCTTCTGGAACTTTGAAAATATAGGTGTTCAGTAAAAGTTTAAAAGGCATTTGAAACAAAGAAATTTTGTAGTTCATGAATTTTTTTTACACACACATACACGTATATGCATATACATACATACATACACACATGCACACACACATAGACACACACATACATACATATATAAATATATGGTTATATTTATTTTGACAAAAGACTTTCCGAGATACCTTTTATACAACTGAAATAGTCCTGTCCACTCAGTAGGAGGAAGTCCATGCCTGGCTGTGTAAACATAGTCAACTCCTTGAAACTGGTAAGGCCATGGAACCTAGAGGAGCACCGTCTACATTCCTAAAGTAGCACAACCAACAAGTGCATTCTAAATGCTCGTCCTTACATCCACAGATAAGTGCAGCTGTCACCCCTCATCAAAGAAGCTTCATTTGCAGCAGCCGGAGATGGAGAGCATTACTCAGAGCTGCAGTTGCCCAAAGTGCAGAGATCAATTACCGTGGGTGCCCGTAGTCCCCAGGTAGCATATCGACAAGCCCCACACTAAGGCTCTGGGAACATCTCAGAAGAGGGGTGTAGAAGACTGTGAGAACCAAAAGACTAGGGTGCTTGCTGCTGTATAGTCTCTTCTTTAAAAACTAAAAATAAAGAGGACTCAAGGACTCAAAGTGGACAGATAGGGGAGGGGGAGTTGGGGTAGTGAACAGAATCAAAATGTTATATCAAATTCTCAAGGAATTAATAAAAACATTTTTCCCCCAAAATACAATTTACACCGCAGATTTCTGTTCTGACTTTAGAGGGCAGTGCTTTACCACTGATGTGTCTATATTTCTGTTATAGCCACTTGTAATGGTTGAATAAAGCCGAAATATCAATCATGATATTTGTGACACAATTATGTACAGCCCTTAACACAATTTATGTATAGTAAAATTAGAATAAGAGTTCATTCATCCAGTACTTTATTTAATAAATACTTATTAGGTTTAATATGTATAACACATCCTACATGATACAAAAATGAAAAAGGTTGTGCTTTTTAAAAATAAATTAAAATTAAGCAGTGAAGTTAGCCACACTTGTGTATGTGTGTAAATGCAGGAACAGCCTGTGTGCATTCCCAACTCCTTCATGATTGTGATAATGAAACTATCAGTAATGAATGTTTTATGTAGCAGACAGGGAAATAATTCTATCCTGATATAACCCTACAAAAATGGAATTATTATTGTACCTAGTTTGGCAAGTAAGGAGACTGAGGATTAATGGGATTTAATATTTACTCAAACCCACTTAGCTTGGAAGGAGAGCCAGGACTTAATATGTTCTTGCTTGGCTTCAAAGAAGCCAATGCATTTTGGCACTGTGCCATTCCCAATTTCAAGATATATGTGAAATGTACACATGCCTGCATAAGGAGTGGTAGACATGTAAAACAGAGCAGCATAATTTCTGTTGGTGAGAAATCCTGAAAGTTTTACATAAATGGAAAAATATGAACTATATTTGAATCGAAAGAGTCATAAGAAAATACTAGCTAAAATAATAGTTAATATTTACTGAAATGTTACCATGTGTCAAGCACTCTGTGTCTATTACCTCATTTTATTAGGAGGAAAAAGAAATGCTGAGTACTATATTTTTGATGCATATATAAGTCAAGCAAGGGTGAGAGTGGTAAGATCTTCTGAAAATTATACATTTTGTACTTGAATCCAGACTGTCTAATTATAGAAGCTATATTTTTTAACCCCCACTATATGCTGAATAAAGAAGTAAAGTGGAAGGCAAGGAATTAAAGTGTGAAACATGATCAAGAAAAGCTAAACAATTCTACTTGACTATAGTCTGGATTAAATAAGTAAGTAAGTAAGTAAGTAAATAAATAAATAAATAAATACATAAATACATAAATACATAAATAAATACATAAAAGACGAAAGGCCGGGATTGGTCCTACAGCTCTGTAATCCCAACTATTTATGACACAAGTTCAAGACCAGCCTGGGTAATTAGTGAGGCCTCAAAGTTGGATAGGTGGAGAGGTGGGAAAGGTCTGAGAGGAATTGGGAAGGAGAATATGATAAAAATATACTGTATGGAAACATATACAAAAAATAAGTTTATAAAACCCAAATTGTCTATTAATGCTAAGCTGCTAACCAATATCAAATAATAAATTGAATAAGCAATATAACTTCTTTAATTGAAAAAAGGGCCTGAGAGTAGTAGTTTCATGGAAGAACACTTGCTCAGCAAACAAGAACTCTAAATTTAATTCCAGTTCTGAGTAAAAAAAAATCTAAAGAATAATTTGGCCACAGAACCTTCAAGATAAATTGGATAATTTGCATATTATTCATTGTTCAGTGGGAAATAATTGGAGACTTATGAACAGGGATGAGGTATAAACAGATTTTTTTTAAAAAAGAGAAGATGTATAGGGAAGAAGTTAACTGCATAATTGAATATGTTAGCTGCAGGGCCATTAGCAGAACCAGAAAATAACCGATGAAGTGAGATGTTGATCTATAAATATTGACAGATTTTTGCTGAATATGAAACATTTTATAGTGCCTAGGGGACCTTTGTGGGTGGCCAAACCAATCAACTGAGTTGGTGGAGTAGAGGCCTTTGAAATGTTTAATTCTTGTGTGTGTGTGTGTGTGTGTGTGTGTGTGTGTGTGTCCGTCCAACAAGGATCTAACATTTACAAGTTCTTATTAGATTAAAGTTATTTTCTTTTATTTAAATAATTTTTTCATGGAATATGTTTTGATTACAGTTTTGCCTCCCCATACTTCTCCCAGTTCCTCTACCCTTGCCCTCCCATCTAGATCCACACCCCTTCTGTTTCTTGATAGAAAACCAATAGGCATCTAAAGATTAATAATAAGATAAAATAACATAAATCAAAACCAAACAAGTTTTAATATGACAAAACAAACAAGAAAAAGAGCCAAATTAAAAAAAACACAACAAATACATACAGACACAGAGACACAATTTGCACACTCAGGGATCCCATAAAAAACCCAAATTGAAATCCAAAATATATATGCAAAGATAAAAAAAAATGCCCTTAACATTATGAGACAGATAATCCCTCAAGATGCTGTTGAGTTCATTTTGTGTTGGCCAGCTACTGTTGGGCATGGGATCTATCCTTAAAACTGGTTTGTTTCCCCAGTGAGACTCTCTTGAAGAAAACTTAGTTTTCATTTGCAAGTGGCTACCAGTTGGGTTAGGTATGGGGGCATGTGTCCACTTCTCCTCTCAGCTCTATGGTACCATCTGATGCAGACCCATGTAGACCTTGTGCATGCTGCCAGTTTCTGTGAATTCATATATGTGACGGCCTTGTTGTGTCTAGAAGGCTCTGATCCTTTGGTATCCTCTATCCCCTCTGGTTCTTTTCCATTATCTCTTCCATAGAGTGTTGCCCTGAGCCTTGAGGGGAGGGATTTGATGGAGACATCCGTTTTAGGGCCGAGTGTTCCAACGCCTCTCACTTTCTGCACATTGTCTGGCTGTGGATCTCTGTATTTGTTCACCTTTACTGCAGAAAGAAGCTTCTGTGATGATGGCCGAGCAAGGCATGGATCTATGATTATAGAGGAATGTTGTTAACAGTAATTTTATTGCTATGTCCTTTAGTATAACAACAGTGTTTGGTTTTCCCACTAGGTCCTTTTTAGTCTCAAATTTGGCCTATTTAGTCTCAAAATCTTGCCCATACAAGCAGCATTGGGTATGGGTCCTGTCTTATGGCGTGAACCTTAACTCAAATCAGATATTGGTTGCTTACTCCCACACACTTTGTGTTACTATTGCACCAGCATATCTTGCAGGCAGTTCACTCAATTGTAGATTGGAAGGTTTGTAGCAGGGTTGGTGTTTATATTTTTCCTTTGGTAGCATGCAGAGTACCTTCCAGTCCCAAGAATGCTAGTCCTTAGTGGCTTTAAGTAGTTTGACTTACCCATGTTCAGTGAGTTGTATAGGTGTTATCTTCAGTAATAGGGCCTTACCATCAGTTTGCGGAGAGCCACCAATAGTCTTAGCATGAGTTGTTTGGGGGGTTCCCACAGGACCCCTTTAGACAACAATTCAATTGAATGTAACCAATTCCTGGTGCTGGAAGCTTCATTTGGCAACCAGAGATGTTCAGTTGGGGCTCTGTCTCCTGTTATTTGACAATTCATTTAGAGCACTTCTGTATCTGCATATATTATAGGAAACTTCGACTGTGTTAGATTTCCATGTGACCCCTCAAATGGCCCTTAGTTTTAGCTATCCCTCCTTGTATTTTCTCTCTCCTCCCTTTTATCTCCCCCTCCTTGTCTGAGTCTCTCATTCCAGCCTCTGTTTCCCCCCCTTCGCTCATAACTCTTTTCCTTTCTAGTGAAATCCACCCCTCCCCTGTAGTCCCTTACTTTCTACCTAACCTCTGTGGTTATATTGGTTGTATCTTGCTTTACTAATGTCTTAACAGCTAGTATCCATGTATAAACAAATCCATACCGTATTGGTCTTTCTGGGTCTGAGTTACTTAGGATGATTTTTTTTTTTTTAGTTTCACCCATTAGACTAATGTTTTAGACTTCACAAGATAGAGGGTCTTCAGAGTAAGTTGGTGTGATAAACACTTCTTATTGCTTACTTAACAAATATGTATTTAAGAAGGTATAGGTTAATGTGTACCAAATTGCAGAAAATTTCATTGGCTGTTGCAGATGGCAAAATGTTCCCAGGGATATCACCATATAATAAAAGCATGAAAATGTATTTATTTTGTTTAAAGAACATTACAGAAGTTTAGCTATTCAGTTTATTGCTGTTTATAGGATTATGTGCAAGATGAGCGGTCTTCTAATTTTGCAGCTAAGAAATATCTTCAGTCTGACAGTCTGTGTTTAAACTGTTTTTCTGCCACTGGCCAGTTTTGTGACCTTGGATTTTATTAGAGTTTTCTGTTTCTTGATTTCTTTGTTTATAAAGCAAGGAGATATAATGTTTGCCTCAAAAGTTGTTTTGTGAATAAGGATGATTAACACAAAACAGTCCCATAGTGTTTTGTGTTAATCATCTTTATTCACAAAATCACATAGTAAGTTTTTAGTTTAATGTGAGATAACTAATTAATTAAGAGACATTTTAATTGTACTACGTTCTAGTTGTTGGCAAATGATAAAGGGAAAGCTAAAATGTGGGTGTAGAAAAACCAATGTAATTTATAATGGGAAGAAAAGAACATCTTTAACTTTTTAATCAAGTATCTTTACTAACACTAATATTTGTGATCTGTCAATATTGCACTGAACACGGGATTCTGAAGACCTTTACAAAGTTAATTTTTTAATTAAAAGAATTCTTTTTTTTAAATACTTTATTTTTTTTTCTTCAAGTTACATCTCAGTCACAAACCCCTCCCTATTCCCCCTTCCTTTCCCGCCCTTCCACCCTCTTCCCCCAAGAAGTTTCCCCTTTCAGTCCAACAGATGGTTCCTTCTCTTATAACAGTAAATATTATACAAAACAACAGGTATAAATATGCCACATTTATGAGAGTTAAATGGCCCAGTATACCTTCCCAATGTCCAGTTTATACATATTTGGCCCCTGACTTTAACATTCTACTATCTAACCATCTCCATGAGTTTAAAGGTCTATATCTGACTCAACATTCATACTAACTTGCAACACACTTTTAAGAGTATCTTCTTAGATCTATAACACCCTCTTTATTCCTAAACAACTCAAAATTTAACTATGAGACTCTAGCTGTTTATTCTTCAACCACCTCAGAGACCTGAGAGGGATAAACATATCTGCTTATATAGGAAGTGCAGGGCCTGCAGCTTCCAAAACTAAGAAATGACATACCAATGACTGCCTGGACAGTTCCCATTTTCTCTCCATACATTCCTGCATCAGTCTTCAGCCTTTGGGTCCTGTTTCTCTGACAGACATTTGTTGTAGAGCAGGGATTATGAAGGACTTACCTACCCTGTCTTGGCAGAGTTAGGCTGTCGACTTCCCTGCTACCAAGTTTTGTCCTTTTAGGACAGCAGTCTGTCTGCAGTTGGTGCAAGGGGTTTTTTCATGCCAAGAGATAGGCTTGCCACTAATTCAACCATCTTACAGTGGAGATTCTTCGATGCTTATCTTCTACTTGGAGTAGAATAGGGGGTGCTGTCGTAAAAGAATTCTTAAAGAGTATTATTATGAATCCTGTGAGAATTTCATACAATGTATTTTGTTCATACTTACCACCCTCCATCCCCTCCCAGATCCACTCCCTTCCCTACACACCTAACCTTTTGAAAAACAAAACAAAAAGAAAAAAAAAACTCATTGAGTCCAGTTTGTGCTACCCATATACTCTTGGATGTGGGAATCCAGAGGAGTGTGGTCACCCTACCAGGAACCACATACTTAAAGAAAATGACTTTTTCAGTAGCTGTTAGTTGGAATAGCTCTTCAGCTAAGGGCAGGAACTACCTCCTAGTTCCATACTTAGATTTTGTCTGACTTGGGCTTTTGGAGGTCTTTTGCATGATGTCACAATCATATGTGCAACTGCCCTGTTGTATTGGAAAGTGATTTCCTCATTAATCATCCATTGCCCATGATCTCTGAGCCTTGAGAGGATGGTACATGTTATAGGAATACCATCTAGAACTGAGCAATCTTGCAAGCTCTTACTCTCTTCATCTTGATAAGTTGTGAGCCTCTGTGTTAATCTCCATCTACTCCAAAAAGAAGCTTCTTTAATGATATCTGAGAGAGGCACTGTAGGTAAAATAGTAAGCCATCAGGAGTTAGTGAAATACTATGTGCATTTAGACGGATGGTAGGTCCTTCCCTGTGGCCTATGACATGTCTAGCCACAGGTATCTAGTCCTTTTTTTGTATCTAGTCCTTATATTGGTGCTAATTGTTAGTTCTAGCTTGTGGTTGAGGCCTTAAACACAATCAGAAAGTGTTTGGTTACTTCTGTTACCTCCATGCCAATGTTGCCCCAGCGAGCATTTCTAATCAGGGTTAGTTCATGGGGTTCTAGGCCAGGTAAAATTGATGATTAATTTTCTTCTCTCGTAGCATATATAGCACTATAAAAGTTAGACATCAGGATTGAAGCCTCTAGTATTTCCTTCTCTATCCTGCCCTCCCTTCCCACACCCCACTTAGTCCTTTCTGTTCCATTATTCATCTTTCTACCATTATGCCACTCTGTTCTCTCTCCCCTCCCTTAAAAGTTTCCCCAAGGCCTCTAACTGACCTTTATGGGTATTTAAAATGAAACACAGATATCTAAAGATTCAAAGCTGGCATCTATAAATAAGAGAAAACATGCACCAGTCATTTACTGACACTCGATTTTATTTCGCTTGGACTGAATATGTCCAGCTCCACCCATTTGCTTGAAAATTTAATAATTTCATTTTCAGCAGCTAACTAATATTCCATTATATGAACATATCACAGTTATAGTGTTCATTCACCCATCAATGGACACCTAGGATGTTTTCGTTTCCTGACTATTGTGAATAAAACAGCAATGAACATGGGTTGGCAAATATTTCTCTACAAAGATATTAGAGTCCTTTGGGTATATGCCCAAGAGAGTGAAATTGCCAGATCTTGAGGTAGGTCTGCATCTACTTCTTAAGGAACTTCCCCGATTTACATAGTAGCTTCACCACTTTGCATTTCCACTAACAGTGAATAAGTATTCCCCTTCCTCCACATCCATGCCAGCATTTGTTGTCATTGTTGTACTCTTTAAAATTTATTTATCTGTATTTTAAAAAATCCAGTTCATCAAGCATTCAGCAGGACCTTTGGTAATGGACCTTTTCTTTGATTCCTAAAAAGTTTCTTGATATTCTTATCTATATTCTTTTTCTAATGATTACAGAATTATTGTTAAAGCTTTGGGTTTTTTATTTTTTACATCCCCTAGGTGTCTTAACTTCCAACTTTTTTGCATTCTGTTATGAAATTTCCTCAGATTTGTTTTCATGTTCTTCCGCTGCAGTGCATGCTTGTACTTATATATGTATGTATGTGCATATGTGTGTTTATTTATGTATGAATCAATGTATTTGGTGGTATTCTTCTATTCTTGTTTCATAGATATCTTCTAATCACATGAGGAGAATGTAATTAAAAATTAAAAATTGATTTGTCAGAGGCTTTCTTAAAAATCTAAAAACCCTTATTTATATGTAGCTGAAATATTAAGAAATGTTTTATTAGTGGACTAGTTGAGGGGTTGACTTCATAATATTGATAAAATCAACTTTACCATCCTGTAATTTGTCACAGATAATCTTTCTTAGGAAGGTTGTTAATTCCTTTTCTGTTAATAATTTCTCAGCAACACAGCTAGATAAACTTTAAAGAAAAGAGGTTTGTATTGGGTAATTTTTGATAGTGTAAGGTTGAGATACCATATCTGGTAATGGCCTTCTTACTTGTAGGGTCTCGAGGCAGAACAAAGCCCATGGCAAGAGACAGGCATGTGCATGTCTCTTTTCAATTCTATCTCCCTTAACAATCTATCAGTGTTCAGTCAGGGAACTCCACCAGAATGAGCCTATCCACCTCCTCAAAGCCCTACCTCCAGACTCCATGTCTAGATAAAGTTTTAACCCTCTTAATACTTTATTCACAGTGGGTATTGAACTCCAGCATGAGTTTTGGAAGTGATAAACCCTATTTTGACCATGTCAAAATTAGTGTCTACAGAGAAACATATTCTAATCTTCTACCTATGAAATTGAAGACTAGTTATTCTAGATTCTGAGACACTTCCGGGAAGCAGTGGGTTAGCTCAGTCTTCATTTACTACAAAAGACAGATAGTAACTCAGTTCTCTTGGTGAGTTGATAGGCTGGAGGGGATAACCCTTTTGACATTGAAGGGTTATGGCGTTTCAGTACCATTTATTCATAGCTTCACAAGTAGTCAGTGTCTCCAATTATTCAACCACACAATTGCTTCTCTTCCAAGTTCTCTTCTGTTAACTAGTACTCCCCATCTCTTACTCAAAAGTCACTCATCATTGTCCACACATGTTCATCTGCTTCATTTTTCTTGTTGTCTTTGCCTCATAGTTTATGAATTTTTATAAACATGGTACACTCCTGTGGGAGTTAGGAAGAAGCAAGAGTAAGTTCCTATGGTGTTATTTAGCCCTGTCATGCATATCATAAAGACTTCATGGGGTTTGCTTTTTGGCAGCCTCTTTAAAGCATTTCTTACAGTAATTCCTATTTCATTCAAGAATTTCATATTAGCCTCCTTGCTACATTTCCCTTAATTGGATGACTAAGCTTAAATTCTTGATAAACCGTAAGATTTTTCTCATTCGTTGCTATTCACATATATTCTTGGGTCATTATCATGCCCTGCTCCCCACTACAAACTTCATTCATTTACGTCTTTCTCACCCACTTTCTTCGCTTTCAACTTGAATTATGCATGTCTGTCCTAGCAAGATGGCACAGCCAGATCACCAAGGCTAGACATCAGCTGACTTGCTAAGATACACAAGTGAGGCAGTTATATGATATGATTGATGTTGTGATGTATAAATAACATTGATATAATATATTGGTGTAATATAAATTTGATTTCAGAGAACTTCATCTACAATAAATTTGTCACCAGGAGAAGTGGAAGAAGAGGAGGAGGATCCAAACACTTGTGGGCCCACAGGACTTTGGGAAGCACTAACTCCTTGTAACGGATGTAGGAACCTTGGCTTTCCCATGCTTGCTCAGGTAAAGGTTTGCTTTTGTTAAGATAAAACAAAACTTCAGTATGGTCACATATTTATTTGATTCAGTCTCTTCCCTTCAGAAATGTGCTTAGTCATCTGTTCCCTCTGTAAGTTTTTTTTTTTTTCCTTTAGCTTCTTGTGTGTCTTAGTGGAGCATGTAGTGAATTTACACAATTTTTATGTTTTTAAATCTTGGCTATGATATTGAAGGTTTTCTTATTTATAAATATTTAATGTTTATGATCCATAAATATATCACTTAAAAGAACAGTATTTTTACAGATAGTAAGATGTGATCTAAAGCTATAGTCAGAGGAGGCTATATTAAGGTTGTTTAAAACCACTGGCAGTGATACTTAAGTTTTTAGCACAATGGAAGCATTATGGAATAATATGAATATATCCTGTGTCCCACTGGGAATTATTTTTAAATGAGAGCAGAGCACTAAAATACTGATTATAGGTTTATAAACATTTAATTATTAGATCAGCTTTATGATGTTATGGGCCCTAATTTTCAGAGATTAATAATAAAGTTAGGAAATTTGAAGCTGCAATAAAAATATTTCTGCTTAAGATAAGATAGACTTCATACAGATGAAGATAATGTTAAAATAAGGTTACTTATGTTAAAAATGGGAAGAAAAGTAATTTAAGACAGGTGAAAGTCACTTTGTCTAGAAACATGTACAAGAAATGCAGTTTTTCTGTTTTGTACTTATGTCTAGAAACCATAATTTTTCTTATGGTTATGTCACAGAAACTTTGATAATATCCTTCCAAATTCCATAAGAATTTTTCTGGAGAGCTAAGTAGGCTATTCAACTTGATATAGAGCATTTAAAATTTTCTTCCTATTACTTTTGTATTATCTGATCTAATCTTTATATAATTTGTTATTAAGAAATAATGGGCTGTGAGTTCCATGAAGGTGGAAAATCATTTCATTGATATTCAGTATCTGTGGTGGACTGAAGCTGCAAAGTTCTTGTTGTAGTCAGAATAGTGGATGAACCAGTGGACATGTCTTCATGCAAGGTCTTCATGCACAGTATAAAAATCTATACCAATTTTCATGAGTGTGGAGGAAAGGCAAAAGCAAAAGGTTTTGTTTTATGAATATTCTAATCTTATTAACAGCTTTATAATAATTAATATCTTTGTTCAGTTTTAGTAACATTCCAGACTTTGTAAAATTGGTTTTTTAATTATTTGTTTTATGTATCTTAAAAAGTAGGGCTCTTAGAATAAATTGAACTGTCAAAGATGTTGCTATAACTTTCTTCCACTCAAATAATTAACACCATGACCATATCTGGCTGCCCAACACTTTGTTAATGATTACTATAAGTTTTTCTTTAAGTATTGGTAGTAACTTTCTTCTGATTTGAAAATTTTCAATGCTGGGTTTTTCTTTGATAATTTGTCTGTGGGGACCAGTATTGCTTGAATAAATTTCTTAGATGTTCTAGATATTAATATTTCATAGTTACATTTATCACAAACTATTCTTCCTCTTCAACTTTTCTATTGTCTTAATTTATGTGCATGTGCACAAGTATATTGTGTAGTTTTTAATACAAAATTCATTAAACTTTTCAGAGCTATTTTTCCTTTAATTTTCTGTTTTTAGCATTATTTTTAACTTCAATTACAGATATGACTCTATAGTGGATTTCACTTGCTAATACCTAGTTTTCCTATAACTGTCCTATAAACACTAATACATTCCTATTACTACATTCCATCCTTGTGTTTTGGATTTACATCTAAAATCTCATTTGTTTCTGCTTTCCCAATAAGTAAACTGCCTGGCCAAGTACTGATATTATTACCCCATGTTATTATATTAAAATTATTTCCTAACCTGATTGTTTGCTTTTTAGCTTTTATGTTTTATAATTACTATGCCAAGTTTAAAAGGTGTCCTTGTTGAACTTTAATCATTGATATATTAAATATAAAAATTTACTTGCAATGCAGCATTTTTGTTATTAGATTTAATCCACCAATCCAGAAATGGGATTCTTATAAGTTCTTGCAAATGCATATTGTGTATATCTGAATAGTCTTATTCATGGGCTCTCCTTTAACAAGCATGTGTGCACATATATATGTTTATAGATTTTTATTTCAAAAAAGATGTGAAGGGATTTTGTAATTTCACAATCAACACACACACATATACTCTAAATTCCATTTATTATTAGTAGTATGTGTGGGTGCACGCACCATTGTGCATGTGTGGAGGTCAAAGGACAACTTTGAGGAGTCGGTTCCTTCCTTCTACCTTATAGAGACTCCAGGGTAGAGCTCAGGCTGGCAGGCTTGCACAGTACCCAGCACGCCGTCTCTCCAGTCCTATGTGTGCTTTTATGTTTTATAACGTGCATCATCTTCAAGCCCACTGCTTTTATTTCATTGGGGGAGGCTTTTCTGAGCATATGATTTAACCGTCCAGAAATAACATTTAAAAATTTTAAAATTATCTTTAATTTATTCAATATTTCTCAGTCTTTTTTTTTTCTTTCTCAAAGTTGTGAGAGGATGAGTATTACCTTCAGAACTTTAAGGAAACTTTGTGGCCCAATACTAAGGTTGTGATGGGCACCCTGATTTCTGTTCAGAAGCTGAAAGAGATAATACTTATCACCAAAAAAATATAAACTCTGAAAAGGCAGAGTTAGGAAGCCAGTATTTCTACTGAAGCCCTAGGACATAATGAGAGAATACTCAGGGATTTTAACCATCTACTTAGTGATTTTTCCAGAACCCACTCTTCAGTGAGCTCAGGGTCTATATCTTCAAGGAGCTGTCAGTAGGATTGTTTTCAAACTTCTAAAGGAGATCATCAGCACCAAATGAAATGTATTAAAATGAAGTCGCACACCAACATACCACTTGAAACATATCTTACTGTAAAAATATTACGGTGTTTAATTTCTTTCCATTTTAGGAACTTCGCCCAAAGTAACCTATGATTAAATATACTTTCTTAATATTATATAACCTCAGAATTTTCAAAATTAAAGCATCCAACCTACAAAATATTATTCATATTTAGAAGCTATTTTTCTAATTTCTAGACTATTTTGGGTACCATTAAAAATAAGCATGTACATATATATCAAGCTTAATGAATAACTGTTTCCTTATAGTCTGCTACAGGTTCCTTTGTGGTTGGTGCTATTAATATGGTGTTTTATGCATTTTATGCATTTTACACAGTCAGGTCCTTGGATCGAGGCAGTGCTCCACCCAGTACATGAGGCATAGGGATACAGAAGTGTCAGGCAATTGCAAATATCACAACCTCCTCATAGGTAGGATGTATACATGTAAGTACTCAAGTAGGAGAGCCGAAATTGGAGCCTAAAATACTGGCTGCCAACAGTCTGCACTCTGATTTCAAAATGTCAACTGCCAATCATATCCCTTTCTTCTCCTCTGATGCTTAGAATCCAATTCCTCCTGAACAAATTGTACAGGTCCCACTTTTATCCCCCTGTCAATTGTGACCTGTACTTGTCACATACCCTGTGCTTCTGTTACCCAGCAGCCCCTCCATTGGCTAGGGACATTGTCTTTTGCTTCAGTTATACAGTTCACTGTGGCCTGCCCCACTTCACCACCAGTCCATAGCCTAGCAGACACACCCCAGTATATATCTATCTGGATATCTTAATACAAACTGCATATATCTCTTAAGAAGGGTCAAGTAGGCTTTCTATTTCTATACAAATATTCTATTGGTTTAAAATATATGTACTATACATATATTTATCCAGCATATTTAGTCATGAGAATTTACCTTAGAGACAACTGGTGAATTTGGTGGGCCGAATACCAGAGGTTCATCAATGTTTATTATAGCATAGCCATATATTTGCATGATAAACAAGATTCATATCCTCAATAGGAGATTGGCTAAGTAAAACTGGAGCATTCCATTATGGAGTATCTGCAGCCATAGAAATGGTTATGCAGTTCCTTATTATTGACAACTTTAAAAAAACCCAGATTTCAAAATTGTAATATAAATATGATCAAATTTATGTAAAAATAACCCACACCTGTGTTTGGATATGCATTTATATATTCGGTGAGGTATTTATCTTGTAGTAGTGTGGTTTTTATTTTCATCATGATAGTTTCTATTTTTACTTTTAAAAGTACTTGGAAAAATAAAACTGTAATTATTAACTGTAACCGAACTTTTAAATTATTATTTAACACTTATTTATTACTAAATTCACTTATAACAAACACCAACAATTTCTTATCTATTAATCCTATAAATTCCTACAACCCCTTTAACCTATCCACTAAACCTATTGATAATTATAACAACTACTTTCATAACCTTTTAGAATGATACAGTCTCTGGGGCAGGTCCTCAGTCGTCAGGAACACAGTATTTGTTGTAGATTCTTTTTTTTTCTTTTTTTTTTTTGGTTTTTTGAGACAGGGTTTCTCTTTAACGCACTTAGCAGTCCTTTTTCTGGATCTCTCAGATGCAGATTCGTCAGGGTAAGTTGGTTATCTCACCTTAAATAAGGCTTCATGCTTTCTTCTCTGTGGGAGACGCCAGCCTTCTGCAGGCCAACTTACTTCTTTTGAATCAGGAACTCAGCTGCTCTGCCTCAGTCCTTAAAGCCAGGCACAATTTCCTTTAGGCCACTGTTCGGACAGATCAAACCCCTCTAGGCAAAAGCTGAGCCACAGGGTCCAGTCCTTGGCCTTTTGGTGTCTTGCTCAGGCTTTCTTTGCTCACCGGCTTCTTTCTGCTTCAGGGAGAGAGCTGGCCATCAATGGCCAGCCCTTTTTTCAGCAGGACTCTTGGAGCTCTCTAGCATCAGGGGCCTCTTCTCATTCTGGGCTCCATGCACTGTCCTTAAATAGGAGGAACTCTGTTTCAGCTTAATTTGGGCTCCGCCCACTTAGCAGCTGAAAACAATGTCAGGCCAGATAGATACTTTGTTTCTTCAAGTCTATTGAGTCTTTCCTGTTTTCCTGACTTCCAACTTGTTTTTCAGTCTATTGAGTCTTTCCTGTTTTTGCTGACTTCATGCTGATAATGCTCTTCAGGCCCCGAATTAAGAGACAGTATCAGAAACTCCTATATATTTTCTAAATCTAATTTATCTAACCCCTACAATTACCAATATATTTTCTGTTTTGACTTGCCACCAAGTTGGTGATATTTTAATTTTAAGGATTTTATCTAGACACTGTGCCATGACTATGTAGTGAAAATGGACTTGAATATCATATTTGCCCTCCATTATTTGCCAGTCGTCAGTTTGTTTTTAAAAATTCCGAGGAACTTTGCCAGCTCTTGCAGACATTATCAATTAATTAGCTGCCACATTTCTATTGGCATGGCAGTGTTCCTGATAGCACAGCATTCACACCAATAACCATCATTATTGATACTTAGCTTCCACGGGTTAACACAAACTGTTTCTTCCATGTTGAAATATATGGTTATTTCTGATTATATAAGTATTTTTCTTTTTCTTAGCAAGGGGCTTATTCACATATGAACAATTATCATTACTGAGCTTTCCAAACACCTTACATACATTTAATAAGTTGACATCTTAAAACATAAAGGTGCTTTTTTTTTACAGAAATAACTGAATTGGGTTGTTGCATTGGGTGTTGTCTAATTTATATTCTTAAGATATAGAAATACTAATCTTCTTGATCCAATAACCATCATGTGTAGTATTCTGGCAAATGTGTCTCTATTTTTATGAATCTGATTAAGTTTACTTGAAATTCTTGAAGCTGTTAGAAAACTATCCTACTAGACTTTCCCTTGAGCTTAAGAAACTCAGAGGGCTAAATAAAAATCTGCTTGAACCTGTCCGAGAGTGAGAATTATTTCATGTGAAGACAGAGGCTCTTGCTTTTGGAGCAGATTCCCATGTAGCTAGTCATTAGATATTCACAAAATTATGCTCTCTTCTACATTAGAATTCGTGTTATTGAGTTAATCATTTAACTTTTCTGGATTTTATATTTTTACATCCTTAAAATTGACATGATCCTTTAGATATCATCTCAGATATAGTTTCGATTTTCCAGAGAGGTTTAACTTTATTCCTCCTTTAATAAAACTGTAATATGATGATACCTCTGAATAATAATCACCAGTCAGGAGACTGTTCAAGCAATAGCCTTGGAAAGGTTGTAGTCCAGTAATATAGTAATAGAATTCTGTTCTGTTGCTGAACTCTTTTTTACCGAAACTTTTAATAGAGTCAGTGATTGCCAGGTGGAAATGACAGGATGTTACCTCCGTGAGATGGGTAGGATGTGAGGGGTAGTACTGAAAACTTGACTCAATTATATGAGTTATTTATGGAGATATTTAATGTATGCCCATTGATAATGACACAGCTGTTGGAGAAAAAATTTTACCAAATATATCACTTTCCTACCCTTTGCCACCTTGTGTCACTTATGTGACAAAAGTATTTGTAGATGGTTATCTTAAGGGTCTTGAATTGATGTCCAGCATAATCACAGTGGTTATCATAGAGGAAGGCAGGAGGACCACAGACAGAAAAGATGTGATGCTGGGAGAGGTCAGAGTGATATAGTTATTGATTAAGTAAAGGCAACATCTGGATGCAAGAAAAGCACAAAATGGATTATCCTGTAGAACAATGGGTCTCAAACTGTGGGTTGCGACCCCTTTGGGGATCGAACAACCCTTTCACGGGGGTCACCTAAGACTGCCAGAAAACACAGTTATACACATTACAATTAATAACAGGAGCAAAATTATACTTATGAAGTAGCAATAAAAGTAACTTTGTGGCTGGGGGTCATCACAGAATGAGAAATTTCATTAAAAGGTCAGCATTAGAGATTGACAACCACTGCTGTAGCACCTCTAGAAGATCCCAACACCTTGAAATTAGTCCAGAGAGAACCACTGGACTTTTGATTTTGAGAACTGTTAAGAGAATACATTAATATTTTGATAATCTACTAAGTGTGTGGTCATTTTCAGTGGTCATTCTAAAAAATGACTACAGATTTGGTACCTGGAATGGGAATACTGCTATAAAATTGTTCCCTGCCCACAAATAGGAATGGATTTGAGATTGAACATTGGGTAAAGTTCTGGAAGAATTTGCAGGAGGATGTTCAAGCCTCTAGAGAACCTAGAGGCTCTTTAGAACAGAAATATCTAAGTATCAAACATTCCGCTGATTAGGGCTCGTAAACTGGTATAGCAGAGAAAAATCTGTATTTCTTAAAGAATGCCTAAATTGTAACAAGTAGAATGTTTGTAGAAACACGAATGTTAAAGGCTCTGCAGGTTAGCATTCAGAAGAAACTAAGGCAAATTTTAGAGGAAACATACTTTATAGAATATACGAAACACTACAGAAAGGATGTTGGTCGACATGAGAATGTTATAGGTACTTTTGAAAGTTCTTAGAAGTAATGAAAAGTACATCATTGAAAAGAAGGAGGAGAGACACTTGTGATACAGCAGCAGAAAGTATAGGTGAATAGTGTTCTACAGGTGACTCATTAGCTGGGTGGAATGGTAGACATTGTTGAAAGTATGGCCTGATTTCTTCTCTCTGTCCTCAGGTAATATAAGAGATAAGAGATAAACTGGGTATAGAACTTCTAACTAAAAAAAAAAAAAATAACCCAGCATTTATGAATAGAATGTGCTTAAGCTCTCCAGATTTGAAATGAGACTAATATTTAGAGATTTGTAGTCAAGAAAAGATATAATGGAGCGAGAGCCAAAGATATGCCTAGATAATTTTCTTCTACCACCTCAGTTAGATAAGACAACAACAGTAAAACCCCAAAAGACACTCAATGCTTTCAAGAAAGACACATAGCTCTTTGAAGAGATTAGACATACCATCTCCTCAGATATCTCAACATAACCCAGAGAGGAAACTATCAGAAAATGTATATGCTGTACGTGGTCGACCTACAAAGCTTTTGAGAATGTAATAATGGCAGAAATACTCACAGCTAGGATCTAAAGTGAAAGACAGAGGGCAAAAAGAAGTAAACATTTGGATTCCTAAACTTCTACAGACAGGAAATAGGCATATGGGCTTCTCAGGTGCAAACATAGGCCGACTTATGAAACAAGAAGGAGACTGGAACTGGACTCTAATTTTCCTTAGGTTGTGAACCTAGTGGTCTTTGTCTATTTGGATTTGCAAACTACTTTTGGCCATCAACTTCCCTTTTACCTACTAATTCCTTTTTGAAAAGGAATAAAGATGTATATAATATAATAATATTATACATTATAATTATATACATATAATATAATCATGTAATTAATACATGTGTGTATACAAACGTATACTATGTGTGTGCATTGCCTCTGTAGGATAAAAGAGGACTTCAGATCTCCTAGGTTGGAGTTGCAGGTGGTTGTGAGCCATTGTAGGTTCTGGAACTGAACCCTGTACTTCAGCAAAGCAGTAGGTGCTCTCAATGAGTCGTCTTAAGTTGCATTTCTCTGATGACCAAGGATGCTGAGCATTTCTTCAAGTGTCTCTCAGCCATTAGGGATTCCTCCCTTGTGAATTAGCTCTGTTCCCCATTTTTTGATTGGATTATTTGGTTTCTTGACATTTAATTTCTTGAGTTCTTTGTAAATTTTGGATATTCGCCCTCTGTCAGATGAGGGGTTGGTGAAGATTTTCTCCCAGTCTGTAGGCTGCTGTTTTATTCAAATGACAGTGTCTTTTGCCTTACAGAAGCTTTTCAGTTTCATGAGGTCCCATTTATTGATTGTTGATCTCAGGTCCTGAGCTGTTGGTGTTCTGCTCAGGAAGTTGTCACCTGTGCCGATGAGTTCGAGGGTTTTCCCCACTTTCTCTTCTAATAGATTTAGTGTGTCTGGCCTTATGTTAAGGTCTTTGATACACTTGGACTTAAGCTTTGTACAAGGTGATAAGTATGGGTCTAATTTCATTCTTTTACATGTTGACATCCAGTTAGACCAGCACCATTTGTTGAAGATGCTGTCCTTTTCCATTGTACGGTTATGGCTTCTTGGTTGAAGATTAAGTGACCATAGGTGTGTGGGTTCATTCCTGGGTCTTCAATTTGATTCCATTGATCCACTGGTCTGTTTCTATAACAGTACCATGCTGTTTTTATTACTATTGCTCTGTAGTATAGCTTGAAATCTGGGATTGTGATACCTCCAGATTTTTTTTTTTTATTGTACAGGATTGATTTAGCTATTCTGGGTTTTTTTGTTATTCCATATGAAGTTAAGAATTATTTTTTCCAGATCTGTAAAGAATTGTGTTGGTATTTTAATGGGAATTGCATTGAATCTGTATATTGCTTTTGGTAGGATGGCCATTTTTATTATGTTGATTTTACCTATCCATGAGTCTGGAAGATCTTTCCATCTTTTTTTTTTTTTTAATAATTTATTTTTACTTTCTTCAAGTTACATCTCAATCACAATCCCCTCCCTACTCCCCCCTCCAGTCCCACCCTTCCACCCTCCTCCCCCTCAGCCCCACCATTCTCTTCCCTTCTTTTTTTTTTTTTTTTTAGTTTAAGGTATTTATTTTTCCCCCCAACAGCTCTCCCTTTCAGTCCAAAAAATGGTTCTTTTTCTTATAACTATAAATACAATACAAAACAACAGAAATAAATAGGCCACGATTATAAGAGTTATATGGCTTAGCATACATTCCCAATGTCCAGTCCATATGTATTTGGCACCTGACTTTAACATTCTACTATCTAACCATCTCCATGAGTTTAAAGTTCTATATCTAACTCAGCTTTCATACTAACTGGCCTCATAATTTTAAAAATATCTTCTTAGATCCAGAACACCCTCTTGATTCCTAAACAACTCAAAATTTAACTATGAGACTCTAGCTATCTATTCTTCAACCACCTCAGAGACCTGAGAGGGATAAATATATCTGATTATATAGGAAGTGCAGGGCCTGCAGCTTCCAAAACTAAAAAATGACATACCAGTGGCTGCCTGGACAGTTCCCATTTTCTCTCCATACATTACAGCATCAATCTTCAGCCATTTGGCCCCATTTCTCTGACAGACATTGGTTGTAGAGCAGGAATTATGAAGGACTTACCTACCCTGTCTTGGCAGAGCTAGGCTGTCGACTTATCTGCTTCCAAGTTTTGTCCTTTTTGGACAGCATTCTGTCTACAGTTGAAGCAAGTGGTTTTTCTTGCCAAGAGAATTGCTTACCACCAATTCAATCATCTCCCACTGGAGATTCTTTGATGCTCATCTTCTACTTGGAGTAATATAGGGGGTGCTGTCAGGAGCTGACATGTCTCGATATCAAAAAATCTTAAGTTAAGAAAACATCTTTGAATGCCATATTCTGCAGATCTCTTGAGGTTTTTGAAGATGCCCTATCTATCTCTTATATTTAGATAAGCAAATATTGCTTGTCTCTTAGCAACTTGATTTCTGAGTAGCTTAGAAAATAACTGTGATAGACTGTCATAGTAACTAACAAAATGACACGTTTTCATGACTATTAGTTTCCGTTTCTTAATTAACCTAAACAGTTTATGTCGGTTGGTAGCGAGAGGTCAAAACTTGACATTTCATTTTTAAGTATTACTATGAATAATACCTTTAAGAAGCGTTACCCTTAATTTTGTATCAATATACAAACATCAGTACTAATGTGGCGAAATATAATCTTAATTTTGTATCAATATACAAAGATCAATACCGATGTAGCCCAATACAATCTTAATTTTACATTAATATACAAGGGTCAATACCATTGTGGCCAAATATAATCTTAATTTTGTATCAATATACAAAGATCAATACCGATATAGCTCTATACAATCTTAATTTTGCATTAATATACAATGATCAATACCAATTTAGCCAAATATAATATTAATTTTGTATCAGTATACAAAGGTATAAGGCTATATTCAATAATCTGTCCTTTTTTCTTGATCTTTCCTATACTATGTCTATGTCCCATTTTTCTCAAGTCTGTTCACTCCTATATAGGAGAGAAAGGAGGATACAGAAAAGCAAAAGAGAGAAGTCCCTGGGTCTAACCTCCAAAACTCATTTAACAAGACCATTTAACAGCTTGTAGTCTTTTCCCCTAAATAACAAAATTTTCTATTATCTATCAAATAACCAAAGGGGGAGAACACCCTCCCCACCTTCTGGGGATGGGACTTTGTTCTCTTAAAATGACTTCCTGCTGATTTGGGATGTAGTAAACCTGTTTGGGGCCCAAATAAGAATGGAAAAATGGTTAAAAATGTTAATAGAATCATTTGAGGTTCAGTCCCTTTGTGCTCAGCTATTTAGATGTCCTACGAAGTTCATAGACAGAAGCTGATCTTCAGAACTTTACTGAAGATCTGGCTGGAGTAGTCTGTGGAGCTGAACGATCTTAGCGATTTTGATTTGTTGTGGTTATAGACTTTTGAGGAAACTGCTATTGAAGAAGTCTGCAAGGCTGGATCATCTGGGCCACTCGTCTTCTTTGGTGTCTGATCTGTTTTCTGCTGAGGTTTCCCTTGTCCAGTTGTCCCTGGATTCCTTGAATGGATGCTTTAAATCGCCTGGAAAGATAAGAACAGAGCCCTGCCCTAATCCTAACTCTGGGACAATTACCTTTTTTTTGGGGGGGGGGTCAGGTAATATTTTTCCTGGAGCAAATTTGGTTTTTTTGATAATATATAAAGTATTACCTTTCAATCTGGATTAAAGAAGAAATTATTTTGATATTTTGGAGGTAAACAAACCTTTAGTGTATATATTTTGAGATCTCAAAGGACAATTTCTTTGAATTGCAGCCTGCCTTTTGTAAGTAGCTTTTAAACTTAAATCTTTCCAAATCCTATGTGCCTGTCTCTGCATTCTAAGTTTTGGGATCAAAGACATGTGGTTTCCAACTGATGGGATTAAAGATGTGCTCCTCCACTCCTGGATCAAAGTTTTTCTCTGTTTAGAGCTTGTTTTGTATCAGGTGGCCTTGAGCTCTGAGATCTGCCTGTTTCTGTCTCTAGTGTGTTATGATTAAGGGTGTATTCTTCCCCAATGATGTGAATAAGGGTGTGCACCATCACCACCCTGTTTCTTGTAACTCTAGAATTTATAAGACAACTAACTCTATAGTGATCCTGCTGTCTCTGCTGGAGGTAAAGGCATGGGCTAACACCATGCATTATTTTACCTTAGCTCTAAGTTTTTTCAACTCTTGGAGGTTTATAAAACCAGGTTGAACAGCTGTCACCTTTAATTTATTTACAGTTTTTTAAACCTGTTACCTGCTTTTTAATGCCAAACCATGGAAATAACCTATACCTCTACAAAAAAAAAACCAAAAAACAAAAAAAACTTTTAAGCTGCTATCAAGTTTGTGTAATCTCTGTAGCCACCTGCAGTCTAACATTCTAATCTGAAATTAAGGCCATTTTCTTTTCATGCCAGTAAGGTAAATTATAGTTTGAAAATTTTATATTGTATTTTTATTATATTTTTAAGCTTATTAACTCTTTTTTTAAAAAAGTATTATTTATTTCTAGAACATAATTTCCTCCCTCCTCCCCTCTTGGCCCCTCCTTTCATCTCTCCTTCCCTCCCTCTCTCCTTCCCTTCCTCCCTCCCTCCCTCCCTTCCTCCCTCCCTCCCTCCTTGTTCCTCTACTTGGTACTCTCCTTCTCCTCAGATGAGGTGGGTCCTCACATATCATACTCCCTCAGATCTTGCGTCATGTGAGGCCCAAGAGCTTACACTCGTACTGGAGCTTGATAAGGCACACCATCTAGGGTGTGGGGTTCCACTAACCTGCAGCAGATTCCATGACTCACTGGTGGGTAGAATTTTTCCTAGGATAGATATGCTAGGTTCCTGTCTATTTGGGTGTGTGGGTTGTAGGATAGTTATCCTCTGATGTATGGTTAATATCCATTTGTAAGGGAATACATACCATGTTTATCTTTCTGGGACTGCGTCAGCTCACTTAGGATGAGCTTTTCTAGTTCCATCCATTTGGTTTTGAATTGCATGATTTCCTCATTTCTGATAGCTGTGTAGTATTCCATTGTGTATATGTACCACAGTTTTTTTATCCATTCTTCAGTTGATGGACATCTGGGTTGTTGCCAGTTTCTGGCTATTACAAATAAAGCTGCTATGAACATTGTTGAGGCAATGTCCTTTTGGTTTTGTTTCAGATCTTTTGGATATATGCCCAAGAGGGGTATGGCTGGGTCTTCATGTAGATTTATTCCCAATTTTCTAAGATATCTCCAGATTGATTTCCAAAGTGGTTGCACAAGTTTGCAGTCCCACCAGCAATGGGGGAGTGTTCCCCTTTCTCCACATCCTCGCCAGCATGTGCTATCATTTGAGTTTTTGATCTTAGCCATTCTGACAGGTGTGAGATGGAATCTCAGAGTTGTTTTAAGTTGCATTTCCCTGATAACCAAAGATGTTGAACATTTCCTCAAATGCCTCTCAGCCTTTAGAGATTCCTCTTCTGTGAATTCTCGGTTTAGCTCTGTACCCCATTTATTGATGGGGTTATTTGATTTTTTGGTGTTTAATTTCTTCAGTTCTATATATATTTTGGATATTAGCCCTCTGTCAGATGTTGGGTTGGTGAAGATCCTTTCCCACTCTGTAGGCTGCTGTTTTGTTCTAAGGACAGTGTCCTTTGCCTTACAGAAACTTTTCAATTTTATAAGGTCCCATTTATTGATTGTTTGTTTTAGTGCCTGAGCTATTGGTGTTCTATTCAGGAAGTTGCTACCAGTGCCAATGATTTCAAGGCTTTTTCCCACTTTCTCTTCTATTAATGTTAGTGTGTCTGGATTTATGTTGAGGTCCTTGATCCACTTAGACTTAAGTTTTGTACAGGGTGATAAGTATGGATCTATTTGCATTTTTCTACATGTTGACATCCAGTTAGACCAGAACCATTTATTGAAGATGGTTTCCTTTTTCCATTGTATGTTTTTGGCTTCTTTATCAAAAATTAAGTGACCATAGGTGTGTGCGTTTATTTCTAGGTCTTCAATTCGATTCCATTGGTCAACTGATCTGTTTCTATACCAGTACTGTGCTGTTTTTATTACTATTGCCCTGTAGTACAGCTTGAAATCCAGGATGGTGATACCTCCAGATGTTCTGTTGTTGTACATGATTGATTTAGCTATTCTGGGTCTTTTGTTATTCCATATGAAGTTGAGAATTGTTTTTTCCAGATCTGTAAAAAATTGAGTTGGTATTTGGATAGGAATTGCATTGAATCTGTATATTGCTTTTGGTAAGATTGCCATTTTTATTATGTTGATCCTACCTATCCATGAACAAGGGAGATCTTTCCATCTTCTGATATCTTCTTCAATTTCTTTCTTCAGGGTCTTGAAGTTCTTATCATACAGATCTTTCACTTGCTTGGTTAGAGTTACCCCCAGGTATTTTATATTATTTGTGGCTATTGTGAAGGGTGTTGATTCCCTTATTTCTTTCTCAGCCCATTTATCTTTTGTGTAAAGAAGGGCTACTGATTTTTTTGAATTGATTTTGTATCCGGCCACCTTGCTGAAGGAAGTAGAAGGTGTAGAAGTTCTCTTTATCAGCTGTAGAAGTTCTCTGGTGGAATTTTTGGGGTCACTGATGTATACTATCATATCATCTGCAAATAGGGATACTTTGACTTCTTCCTTTCCAATTTGTATCCCCTTGATCTCTTTTAGTTGTCCTATTGCTCTAGCTAAAACTTCAAGTACTATGTTGAAGAGATATGGAGAGAGTGGGCAGCCTTGCCTTGTCCCTGATTTTAGATGGAATGCTTTAAGTTTCTCTCCATTTAGTTTGATGTTGGCTATTGGCTTGCTGTAAATTGCTTTTATTATTTTTAAGTATGGTCCTTGTATGCCTGATCTCTCTAAGACTTTTATCATGAAAGGGTGCTGTATTTTGTCAAAAGCTTTTTCAGCATCCAATGAGATGATCATGTGGTTCTTTTCTTTCAGCTTGTTTATGTGGTGGATTACATTGATGGATTTTCTAATGTTGAACCACCCCTGCATCCCTGGGATGAAGCCTACTTGATCATGGTGTATGATACTTTTGATGTGATCTTGGATCCAGTTTGCAAGTATTTTATTAAGTATCTTTGCATCCTTGTTCATAAGGGAAATTGGTCTGAAATTTTCTTTCTCCGTTGGGTCTTTGTGAGGTTTAGGTATCAGGGTAACTGTGGCCTCATAGAATGTGTTTGGCAGTATTCTTTCTGTTTCTATGTTGTGGAAGAGTTTGAAGAATATTGGTGTTAGCTCTTCTTTGAATGTCTGGTAGAATTCTGTGTTGAAACCATCTGGGCCTGGGCTTTTTTTGGTTGGAAGACGTCTAATGACTTCTTCTATTTCCTTAAGGGTTATAGGACTATTTAATTTGTTTACCTGTTCTTGATTTAACCTTGGTAGGTAGAATCTATCAAGAAAATTTTCCATTTCATTTAGATTTTCCAATTTTGTAGAGTACAAGTTTTTGAAGTAGGACCTAACGATTCTTTGGATTTCCTCAATGTCTGTTGTTATTTCCCCCTTTTCATTTCTGATTTTGTTGATTTGGGTATTTTCCCTCTGCCTTTTAGTTAGTTTAGCTAATGGCTTGTCTATTTTGTTGATTTTCTCAAAGAACCAGCTCTTGGTTTTGTAGATTCTTTGTATTGTTCTTTTTGTTTCTAAGTTGTTGATTTTAGCCCTGAGTTTGATAATTTCCTCTCGTCTGCTCCTCTTGGGAGTGTTTGCTTCTTTTTGTTCTAGCTCTTTCAGGTGTTCTTTTAGGTTGCTAGTATAGGAATTCTCCAGTTTCTTTTTGAAGGCACTTAGAGCTATAAACTTTCCTCTTAGCACTGCTTTCAATGTGTCCCATAAGTTTGGGTATGTTGTGCCTTCATTTTCATTGAGTTCTAAGAAGACTTTAATTTCTTTTTTTATTTCTTCCCTGACCCAGAGGTCATTGAGGAGAGAGTTGTTCAGTTTCCATGTTTTTGCAAGCACTCTGTTGTTTTTGTTACTGTTGAAGCCTAGCTTTATTCCATGATGGTCTGATAAGTTACAGGGAGTGATTTCAATTTTCCTGTATCTGTTGAGGCTTGCTTTGTGACCGACTATATGGTCGATTTTGGAGAAGGTTCCGTGAGGTGCCGATAAGAAAGTGTATTCTTTTGTTTTGGGGTGAAATGTTCTGTAGATATCAATTATGTCCATTTGATTCATGACATCCGTGAGGTTCATTATTTCTCTGTTTGGTTTCTGCATTGTTGATCTGTCCAGTGGTGAGAGTGGTGTGTTGAAGTCTCCCACTATTAATGTGTGAGGTTCAATGTGGGATTTGAGCTTCAGTAGTGTTTCTTTAATGAATGTGGGTGGTCTTACATTTGGGGCATAGATGTTTAGTATTGAAATTTCATCTTGGTGGATTTTTCCTTTGATGAGTATATAGTGTCCTTCCCCATCTCTTTTGATTAATATTGGTTGAAAATACAATTTGTTGCATACTAGAAGTGCTACTCCAGCTTTTTTCTTGGGTCCATTTGCTTGGTATATCTTTTTCCAGCCCTTTACTTGGAGATAATGTCTATCTTTTTTGCTGAGGTGCGTTTCTTGTAAGCAGCAGAATGAGGGATTCTGTTTTTGCATCCATTCTGCTAGCCTGTGCCTTTTTATTGGGGAATTGAGTCCATTGATGTTGAGAGATATTAATGACCAGTGATTGTTACTTCCTGCCATCTTGATGTTGGTAGAAATAGTGTGTGAGTGAGTTTCTTTCCTTTTGTTTTTGCTGCAGGCATGCTATTTGCTTCCTGTGCTTTCTTGTGTGTAGTTGACCTCTTTGGGTTGAAGTTTTCCTTCTAACATCTTCTGTAGAGCTGGATTTGTGTATAGATATTGTTTGAATTTAGCTTTGTCATGGAATATCTTGTTTTCTCCATCTATGTTGATTGACAATTTTGCAGGGAATAGTAGTCTGGCCTGGCATTTGTGGTTTTTTAGGGTCTGCAAGATGTCTGTCCAGGCCCTTCTGGCTTTTAGAGTCTCTGAAGAAAAGTCAGGTGTGATTCTGATAGGTTTGCCATTATATGTTACTTGACCCTTTTCCCTGCAGCTTTTAAAATTCTTTCTTTGTTCTGTACATTTAGTGTTTTGATTATTATGTGGCGGGAAGATTTTCTTTTCTGGTCTAATCTATTTGGGGTTCTGTAAGCTTCTTGTACAGTTATAGGCATCTCTTTTTTTAGATTTGGGAAATTCTCTTCAATGATTTTGTTGAGGATATTTTCTGGTCCATGGAGGTGGGACTCTTCTCTTTTTTCTATTC
>CAJQZJ010001638.1:7086513-7123198 GCA_907164525.1 Lophiomys imhausi
GGGGTGTGTTGCTACGAAACAGATCATCTCATAGAATGAAACATAAGGAAAGCTATGCCGATCAGAGTACATCATGCCTTCATTTAAGTGACAGCTGTCATATTTAAGATAAGAAATTTTCTTACTCCCCATCTCTGTTTTATTCAAACACATGCATTTTATGAATTTTTTTTGAGCTTAAGAAAAGTTGTTCAAGCTGGGTGTGGTGGTACACACCTTTAATCCCAGCACTTGGGAGGCAGAGGCAGATGGATCTCTGTGAGTTCGAGGCCAGCCTGGTCTACAAAATGAGTTCAAGCCAGCCAAGACTTGGTACACAGAGAAACCCTGTCTCAAAACAAAAACAAAACAAAGCAAACACCACCAACAAAGAAAAAACAAAGAAAGAAAGGAAGGAAGGAAGGAAGGAAGGAAGGAAGGAAGGAAGAAAGAAAGAAAGAAAGAGAGAAAGAAAGAAAGAAAAAGGAAGAACAGTTGTTCAGAACACATTCCCCAAATCCAACTAAATAGTGCTGGTATTTTTGTTGTATTTGTGTTGTTTTTTGAGACAGGGTTTCTCTGTGTAACAGAGCCCTGGCTGTCCTAGACTTGTTTTGTAGACCAGACTGGCCTTGAACTCACTCACAGAGATCTATCTGCCTCTGCCTCCCAAGTGCTGGGATTAAAGGAGTACACTACCATGCCCAGCTGATATTTTTTAATTAACATTTTTTTTCTCTAATCATCTTCTATAAGCCTAATGAGTGTTAAATCGTGAAAACTGTAATATGCTCTTGCCAGTGAAATGCAGTTAGTATAGATATTCAGAAAATTTAAATGAGAGCTTCTCATGTATGAAAATGTAAATGACTAATCATAGGAATTATGGTTTGGTTTGAAAATGGAAGATCAATACCTAGCCCTCCTGGGACACATCTTAGTTTTATCCCATGAATCCTCCAGTCACACAAATCTATGAATTTAGTCTACTCCTGTGGTATCTCATTAAGGATGTCTCCAATGTTGTCAGAAAGTCGCTATTATTTTTTAAAATGGGAATTTAAGATAATATGATCGACATTTCATTGCAATACAGATGGCCAAGGTTTATGTGAGCTGGGGGAGTCTTAAGCTTAGTTGCAGCTGGATCAGGCGCCCCTGCCCCTGCTGTCTAACTTACCACAGAGACTTCAAGTAGATGGGGTGTTTTTAATGTTATAGACAAAGGAGGTCTGTGCAGAACTTCCGGTGGGTTGATAGGTAAGCTCTAAAAATACTCAAAGTAGACAGAAGTACTGGAGGCTGGCAAGCTGCCACATAGTGGAGGTGGAGTGGGCAGCTTCAGAGAAAAGGGAGAAAACTCGTGTGTTTCAGAAAAGCAAGTTTAGGCTTTGGTCAGCATGGGAAAGAAAGAAATAGGAAGAAGGTAAGGGAGAAGTTATTTTTTTCTGAGTTTGGACTTGTCTGAATTAGGACTCAGAAGAGGTGGTGGGCGCAGCAGTGCTGCATGGGAAACTCCAACAAATATGGGCTCCCTTAAGGGTATAATTAGTTCTCCCATCTCCTTAGCACCTTCAGGTGAATTATAGAAGGGGGAGGGAGTGGGGGCTGGCTCATGACCTAGTGATTGATAAGCCCAGCTGGATTAGCTCTATTCTTAAATTTCTTTTTCTGTTAAAAAAAATGTTTGTAAGTATTTTTGTCTGCATGCAAGTGCACCAAGTACATACATGCAGGACCTGTGGAATTCAGGAGAGGGTGTCAGATCCCTGGAAGTAATAGGTGGCTGCATGTCCCCATGTGGGTGCTGGGAACTGAATCCAGGTTCTCCTGGTTAAAACCAGCAAGTCCTATATCTCCGCAGGCCCAGGATCTGGACTTAAAACTGAGGTGACAATAGAATGTCATGTCTTGGGAAGTTTAGAATGCTGGGTCTCCACCCAGAGCCAGAGAATAGAACTTAGACTCCACTTTTTTTCTGATCCAGGCTTTGTAGCTTGCTTTTAATAAGACCCAGGCACCTCTACCTTTTTATATGGCCATTAAAACAGTAATTATATGGTAGTTAAAAATCCTAAGAAGTGGCAAAGCTGATGTTTGTGTTTCTGGTGCTACGGGGACTCAAAGCCAACGTGAGGGAGGGTTCATCCTCAAAGGCCTGTAAGCCTTTCTACTGTAGAAATGGCAGAAATACTTAAGAGACACCATGACTACTAGCTGGCACGACTCCATCAAGTTCCCACGAGTTAGGTAGGACCCAAGCCAAAAACTGAACTCTGAAAGTAAAGCAAATAAAGGAAAAGGCGCTCCAGGTAGAAAGTGGTGTGAGACTGTAGGCAGGGGTTTGAATGTCTTACAAAAAGCAATGAATACATTGGACGAAAAGACTTTATACTTGAAAAACAAAAATGATAAAAATAGGATTGAAGATGTAGAAAGAGACCAAAATTTGAAGGAACACAGAATTCCTTTGGTTTCTCTCAAGTTTTAGTTTTGATCAGATTAGGGGGAAGCCTGCTTAGAAGCAATTTTTGACTCAGTTAAGTTTTGAATTCCCTCCTGAGCTAACTGTGTCTTGGAAGGAGTGATTGATGTTTCCTGGGGTTAATGGCTGAGGCATTGTTTCCCAGAGCAGAATTCTTTGGTCCAGAACACACATCTATGAATAGCTTATGTGATGGCCACCAAAGCACCTGCTTGTCAAACCCTCAGGAGCTGCAGTCTCCCTGTAGATTTTTTGTTCTCCAGCCTCTGCCTGGTGTTCCCCTTTTCAACATTTATTGAATGTACCCTGTGCTCTCAGAGAGATGATAATCTCCTCTCTTAGCAGCCCAAATTACCGTGGTTATGTGATGTGTGGGGTAGGATGAAAAAGTTCTAAGGACCACTGGCTCAGATATTTTTTTTTTATCTCATAGAAAATCCCCCATGGAAAGATTCATATAAGTGATCTTTTTCTCCTTCAAAGCCTTGTGCGATTGGCAGTTCTCTTTAGCATTTATGAGTTCCCTAGCACTGGGACCCTCAGTGTATATAGTAAGACTAATAGAGAGCTGAACACTGCATTTTCTATGGGATGATTTTAATAAATTGGTGTACACAGTATCTAACTAGTTAGAGATGGTCTAGACCTGGTTGAAGCATATGAATAATATAAGCATTCTAGAAGGGCTTCCTTGAAACATATGCAACAGAAGAGTTTCTAGTATTAACTTATTTGATATTTTCAGCATGTTCATAGCTAAACATCCACAAATATGAATTGGAGTTTCCATGTTTAGACGAATATGTCTTAAGTTTCTTCTTTGTGCTCCATATTTATAAACCTAGTCATCCTTCAGCATCTCATCCTGGGGACACATAGATAATTCCATATCAGCAGATCTTAAATGAAACTTATATCTCCCCTCTACACTGCTCTGATATTTCCTGTTGATGGAACACACACACAAACAAACACAACCACACACAAACCCCATGGCTCTGACCACAAACGGAATATGAGATAGTTTATTCTGGAGCTCGTGGCCCAAAAAGCACAGTTTCAGGCTGCCTCTGATACAGTGTTCCACTGTGGAAGTGATTCATTGAGATCTTATTAGTTACAGAACAATGAAAGAGACCATCAGGCAGGCAGGTTTATAGCAAGGTGACCTTGGGTGCATGCTGGTTACATTCCTAGCTTTTGGATTGGTAGAAGCTAATGGTTTTCACATTCTAAAATGATTTGTCTCCTATTCAGAAGGATGAGTGTTAAGTCAAAGGCTGAGGTGAGGAAGGAATGGTTGTTACTGGGGTTAAAGATACTGGAAACAACACAGATGTCCTTTAACCAAAGAATGGATACAAAAACTGTGGTACATTTACACAATGGAATACTACTCAGCTATCAGAAACAAGGAAATCATGCAATTTGCACCCAAATGGATGGAACTAGAAAAGCTCATCCTGAGTGAGCTAATCCAGACTCAGAAGGATGCACATGGCATCTATTCACTTTTTATTGGAATTTAGCCATATAGTTCAGGATAACTATCCTACAACCCACAGACCCAAAGGAACAATAAATAACCTAGCATAACTATCCTACAAGAACCTCCACCCAGCAGCAGATCAAAGCAGATACTGAGACACACAGCCATACATTAGGTTGAGCTTTGGGAGTCTTACATAAGAGAGGGAGGAGGAATAGAGAGACCCAGAGGAGACAAGAATACCATATGAAGATCAACAGAACCAACCAACCTAGGGCCCTAGAGGCTTACAGAGACTGAAACACTAACCAAAAAAAAAAAAAAAGCATATATAGACCAGACGTAGCCACTTGGTCTTCAAACAGATCCCATAGCAAGTGTGTGTGGGGAGGTGCCAGTGTCTGTCATGGACTCTGTGGCCTGTTGGTGGAGCACCTTACCCTAGCTGGGCTGCCATGTTTGGCCCTAGTGCAAGAGGAAGCTCTTAGCCCTCATGTGACTAATGAACTGAGGGGGCTTGGTATGTTGGGGAGTCTCATCTGAGGAGAAGGAGAGGAGGGAGGGGGGAAGAAGGTGGGACCAGGAGGGGAGGAGGGAGAGGGGGAAGAGGGTGGAACCAGGAGGGGAGGAGGGAGAGGGCTGTGATCCAGATGTAAGTTGAATAAAAGGCTGTGGTCTGCAAAATTCCACCTCTTCACAATCCCTGAACTTTGTGGCTTTTCTCGTTTTAATTCTGGGGACTTTAGTTCATATTCTCAGCTTCAGTTATCATCCTTGTTATCTATCTACTTGCCCCAAATGGAAATTTAGGAGCTTTCCAAATTCCTTTCTGCACTCTCTCTGATCAATTATTGTTCTCCTTATAATGCCCATCCTCACATCTTACCGATTCCTCCCTTTATCCCAGAGCTTTCTGGAAGCTTCACAATCTCCTGCCTCCTTTAATTTCTCTTCAATTTTAGCTGTGGCAGTAACTTACAAATATCGCAGTGTCATCCTGTGGATCAATACCCTTCAGTTTTACTCGTCACATTTAGGATAATATCAACACTTCTCTTTAACCAACGTGGCTGTCGTCTCCTGCTTGGCCTAGTTACCTTTGACTATCTTCCTTATCTGCCACCCTTCATGGCTTCCACAGACTCCTCTGTGGCTCATGAGCTAGGCTGAAATACAGCCCCCTAGGTACCAGGCCCTAATCCTTGCAGCCTGAAAACAGTTAATCCTATTTGGAAAAGATCTATTTGTAGATGTTATGAGGGACAAGATTTTACTGTGTTATCTGGGTAGGCCTTCATTGTAGTCATCTGAACCCTTACGAAAGGGAAACATAGGCAGATGTGTGTTTTCTCAGGGAAGTGCCAAGGTGGTAGTTTGAAAATTGGAGTGATAAATCAGGAGCCAACAGATGCTGATATCCATTAGATGCTAAAAGAGGCAAGGAATGAACTACCCCTAAATCTTCTAAAGGAGCATGACCATTTATACCTTGATTTGTGCTGAGTGGTACTAATTTTAGAAGACCACCCTCCAGAGTTCTGAGGAAATTTCTTCTGTTACAACTACCCTCCAGAGATGTAAGGGAATTACTTCTGTTGCTGTCCAGTAGGTTTGTGCTAACTAGTTACAGCACCTGTTGGAAACTGATACAACTGTTCCTCTTCTTATTTCCCTGAACATTTAGTATTCTAACACATTAGACCACAATCTGGAATGTTCCTTCTTTGATTTCTGCCTAGAAAAAAAATCACTGCTTATTTTTAGAGCCAATCTTTGAAACCTTTGCTGACTTGGGCAAGCCAGCATGCTGTCCTAGCAACCCTGCTGCAAGTCGTTTGTCTTCAGTTTTCAGTGCATCCTTTATTTATGATTGTGGTGCCAGAGGCACTATAGCTGGTGGTTAGAGATGCAGGCCACTTGGTTCATTTATAGATGGTTGGAATGACAGTGTATGAGTTAGATCTCTAAGCTGTTTTCTTATCTATAAAATGGTAATGATAAAGCACCTGTTCCTTGTGAGGATTGACTGAAATAATCCATGTAAAGATTATATCTAGCAGGAAGTATGTGCCTAGCAAGTTTTAGCTGCTTGCACCTAGAAAACCAGTTTTCACTGAACTAGGATCATTTGGAAGGAAAAGGGAATTCTTTTCCAAATGCCAGACAATATGAAAGTGACAGTTTGTGTTTAAGTAATATATAATGGATAAATGACTAAATATGAGGTTTATTTTTTTTTACTAAACGCCTCGATAATAATGTTATTCTCATATGTAGAACTCTGAAAATTCCCAGTCCTGTTTTCTTATTTTTTATAAGTATTTTTTTTTCAAGTTACATCTCAGTCGCAAACCCTTCCCTATTCCCCCTTCCTGTCCCACCCTTCCACCCTCTTCCCCCCCCAAAAGCTTCTCTTTTCATTCCAACAAATGGTTCTTTCTCTTATAACAGTAAATTCTATACAAAACAGCAGAATTAAATATGCCACATTTATGAGAGTTAAATGGCCCAGTATACCTTCCCAATGTCCAGTTCATACATATTTGGCCCCTGACTTTAACCTTCTACCTTCTAACCATCTCCATGAGTTTAAAGTTCTATAACTGACTTAGTTTTCATACTAACTTGCATCACTATTATAACCATCTTCTTAGATCTAGAACACCCTCTTGATTCCTAAACAACTCAAAATTTAGCTATGAGACTCAAGCTGTCTATTCTTCAACCACCTCAGAGAGCTGAGAAGGATAAATATATCTGATTGTATAGGAAGTGCAGGGCCTGCAGCTTCCAATACTAAGAAATGACAAACCAGTGACTACCTGGACAGTTCCCACTTTCTCTCCATACATTCCAGCATCAGTCTTCAGCCTTTTGGTCCTGTTTCTCTGACAGACATTTATTGTAGAGCAGGGATTGTGAAGGACTAACCTACCCTGTCTTGGCAGAGCTAGGCTGTCGACTTCCTGCTACCAAGTTTTGTCCTTTTTGGACAGCAGTCTGTCTGCAGTTGAAGCAAGGAGTTTTTTCATGCCAAGAGATAGGCTTGCCACTAATTCAACCATCTCACACTGGAGATTCTTCGATGCTTTTCTTCTACTTGGAGTAGAATAGGGGGTGCTGTCAGGAGCTGATATGTCACGATATAAAAAAAAAATCTTAATTTAAGACCACATCTTTGAATGCCATATTCTGCAGATCTCTTGGGGTTTTTGAAGATGCCCTATCTATCTCTTGTATTTAGATAAGCAAATGTTGCTTGTCTCTTAACAACTTGATTACTGAGTAGCTTAGAGAATATCTGTGATAGACTGTCTTAGTAGCTAACAAGGTGACATGCATGCATGACTAGGAGTTTGTTTTTCTTAACTATCCTAAACAGTTTAAGACGGTTGCTATCAAGAGGCCAGAGCTTCACATTTCATTTTTAAGTATCTCTAGGTACGACACCATTAGGAAGCGTTACCTTAAATTTTGTATCAATATACAAAGATATATTCAAATGTGGCTAAATATACTCTTAATTTTGTATCAATATGCAAAGATCAATGCCTATGCGGCCCAATACAATCTTAATAATGTGTCCATATACAAGGGTCAATACCATTGTGGCCAACTATAATCTTAATTTTGTATCAATATACAAATATCAGTACTGACGTAGACCAATACAATCTTATTTTTGCACAATAAACAATGGTCAATACCACTTTAGCCAAATATACTATTAATTTTGTATCAATATACAAGGGTATAAGGGCATATTCAATAATGTGACCTTTCTTCTTGATCCTTCCTGTGCTGTCTATGTCTCGATTTTTCTCAAGTCCGTGCATTCCTACATAGGAGATAAAGAAGGATACAGAAAAGGGAAAGAAGGAATACCCTGGGTCTAACCTCCAAAACCCATTAAACAGGACCCTTTAACAACTTGTAATCTCTTCCCCTAAATAACAGAGTTTTCAGTTGTCCTTCAAATAACCGAAAAAGGGGGGGGGGCGGAGAAACACCCTCCCCACCCTCTGGGTATGGGACGTTGCTCTCTTAAAATGACTTCCTGCTGATTTGGGTCGTAGTAAACCTGTTTGGGGCCCAAACCAAAATGGAAAAATGGTTAAAAATGTTAATACAATCCTTTTATGTTCAGTCCTTCTGTTCTCAGCTGTTTAGATGTCCTAAGGAGTTTGTAGGCAGAAGCTGAACTTCCAGGCTTTACTGAGGTTCTGGCTGGGGCATTGTGTAGAGCTGACCAGTCTTAGCGTTATCGAGTTGTTGTGGTTGTAGGCTTTTGATGGAGACATCTATTGAGGGAGTCTGTCAGGCTGAATCATCTGGGTCACTCGTCTTCTTTTGGTGTCTGATTCTGATTTCTGCTGAGGTTTCCGTTGTCCAGTTGTCCCTGGGTTCCTTGAATGGATGCTTTGATTCTCCTGGAAAGATAAGAACAGAGCCCTGCCCTATTCCTCACTCAGGGACAATCACCCTCTTTTTTTTGGGGGGGGGTAGGTAATATTTCTCCTGAAGCAAATTTGGTTTTTGACAATATATAAAGTGTTATCTTTCAATCTGGTTTAAAGAAGAAATTATTTTGTTATTTTGGAGCTAAACCAGCTTTAGTGTATATACTTTGAGGTCTCGAAGGACAATTTGTTTATGTTGTGTGGGCCTTTTGTAAGTAGCTTTTAAACTTAGGTTCTTCCAAATCCTATGTGTGTGTCTCTGCATTCTAATTATTGGGATCCGAGACCTGTGGTTCCCATCTGAGGGGATTAAAGATGTGTTCCACCACTCCTGGATCGAAGTTTTTCTTTATTTAGAGTTTGTTTTGTATCAGGCTGACCTTGAGCTCTGAGATCTGCCTGTTTCTGTCTCTAGTGTGTTGGGGTTAAGGGCGTACTCTTCTTGAATGATGGGATTAAGGGTGTGTACCCTCACCACCCTTTTCCGTGTAACTCTAGAATTTATAAGTCCACTAACTCTATGGTGCTCCTCCCGTCTCTGCTGAATTAAAGGCATGGGTTAACACCACATTTCTCCTGTATTTTACCTTAGCTCTACGTTTTTTCGACACTTGGAGGTTCATAAAACCAGGTTGAATGGCTGTGTCCTTTATTTTATTTACAGTGTTTTAACGTTGTTACCTGCTTTTTTTTTAATTAGTAAATTTATTTGTTTGTTGCTACAGGTTACATCCTTGACATATTGTCCTCTTTTCCTGCTTCCCAGCCCCACCCTCCCATGCTCTACTCCCTGACCCTTCCATCTTGATCCTCTGGGGTGGAGTGTCCCTGCATACCAGTCTCTCACCACAGATCAGGAGTCATATGAGGGCTGAGGGCCTCTTCATACACTGGGAGTCTACGAGGCAGTACTGCCAGTGAAAGGTGTCTCCTTGCTATGGGGGGGAAACTAAAAAAAAAACCAACAGACATACAAACCCACAAAAACAAAGAACAACAACAAAAAAAGAGAGGAAAAAGAAAGAGAAAAAAGAGGGAAAGGAAAAAGAAAAAGAAATGAAAAGAAAAAAGAAATTTATGTCCTTGTTCCTTTTGGTGTGTTGGTTGCAGTACAGATATCCGGCACGATATAGCTAAAATCCTACTATAAGTGAATAGATGCCATGTGCATCCTTCTGAGTCTGGGTTAGCTCACTCAGGATGAGCTCCTCTAGATCCATCCATTTGGCTGCAAATTGCATGATTTCATTGTTTCTTATAGCTGAGTAATATTCCATTGTATAGATGTACCACAATTTTTTAATCCATTCTTCAGTTGAGGGACATCTGGGTTGTTTCCAGTTTCTAGCTATTACAAATAAGGCTGCTATGAACATAGATGAGGAAACTTCCCTATGTCTCCGTGAGGTGTCCTTTGGGTGTATACCCAGAAGTGGTATGGCTGGGTCCTGAGGCAAAGTTATTCCAAGGTTTCTAAGATATCTCCAGACAGACCTCCATAGTGGTTGCACAAGTCTGCACTCCCACCAGCAATGGAGGAGGGTTCCCCTTTCTCCACACCCTCGCCAGCATGTGCTGTCATTTGAGCTCTTTATCTTAGCCATTCTGACAGGTGTGAGATGGAATCTCAGGGTCATCTTGAGTTGCATTTCTCTGATGATTAAGGATGTTGAGCATTTCTTCAGGTGACTCTCGGCCATTAGGGATTCCTCCTTTGTGAATTCTCTATTTAGCTCCATGTCCCATTTTTTTGATTGGATTATTTGGTTTCTTGGCATTTAGTTTCTTGAGTTCTTTGTAGATTTTAGATAATAACCCTCTATGAGATGTGGGGTTGGTGAAGATTTTCTCCCAGTCTGTAGGCTGCCGTTTTGTCCGAATGACAGTGTCTTTTGCCTTACAGAAGCTTTTCAGTTTCATGAGGTCCCATTTATTGATTGTTGATCTCAGGTCCTGAGCTGTTGGTATTCTGTTCAGGAAGTTGTCACCTGTGCCAATGAGTTCGAGGGTTTCTCCTACTTTTTCTTCTGTTATCTTTAGTGTGGCCGGCCTTATGTTAAGGTCTTTGATCCACTTGGAATTAAGTTTTGTACAAGGTGATAGATATGGGTCTAATTTCATTCTTTTACAAGTGGACATCCAGTTGGACCAGCACCATTTGTTGAAGATGCTGTCCTTCTTCCATTGTGCGGTTTTGGCTTCTTTGTCAAAGATTAGTTGGCCATAGGTGTGTGGGTCTATGTTTGGGTCTTCAATTCGATTCCATTGATCCACTGGTCTGTTTCTATACCAGTTCCATGCTGTTTTTATTATTATTGCTCTGTAGTACAGCTTGAAATCTGGGATGGTGATACCTCCAGATGCTTTTTTATTGTACAGGATTGATTTAGCTATTCTGGACTTTTTGTTGTTCCGTATGAAGTTGAGTATAGCTTTTTCCAGGTCTATAAAGAATTGTGTTGGTATTTTGATAGGAATTGCATTGACTCTATATATTGCTTTGGTAGAATAGCCATTTTTATTTTGTTGATCCTACCTATCCATGAGCATGGGAGATCTTTCCATCTTCTAAATGCCTCTTCCATTTCTTTCTTCAGGGGCTTGAAGTTCTTGTTATATAGGTCCTTTACTTGCTTGGTTAGAGTTACCCCCAGGTATTTTATATTGTTTGTGGCTATTGTGAAGGGGGTTGTTTCCCTTATTTCTTTTTGGTATGCTTGTTTGTTGTATAAAGAAGGGCTTCTGATTTTTTTGAGTTAATTTTGTATCCAGCCACCTTGCTGAAGTTGTTTATCAGCTGTAAGAGTTCTTTGGTGGAGTTTTTGGGGTTGCTCATGTATACTAACATATCATCTGCGAATAGGGATAATTTGACTTCTTCATTTCCAATGTTTATCCCTTTGATTTCCTTTAGTTGTCTTATTGCTCTAGCAAGAACTTCAAGTACTATATTGAAGAGATATGGTGAAAGTGGACATCCTTGTCTTGTCCCTGAGTTTAGAGGAAATGCTTCAAGCTTCTCTCCATTTAATTTGATGTTGGCCACTGGCTTGCTGTATATTGCCTTTATTATTTCTAGGTACGGTCCTTGTATGCCCGTTCTCTCCAGGACTTTTAGCATGAAGGGGTGTTGGATTTTGTCAAATGCTTTTTCTGCATCTAGCGAGAATATCATGTCGTTTTTTTCTTTCATCTTGTTTATATGGTGAATTACATGATAGACTTTCGTATATTGAACCATCCCTGCATTCCTGGGATGAAGCCTACTTGATCATGATGTATGACATTTTTTATGTGTTCTTGAATTCGGTTTGCTAGTATTTTATTAAGTATCTTTGCATCTATGTTCATGAGGGAGATTGGTCTGAAGTTTTCTTTCTTTGTTGGGTCTTTGTGTGGTTTAGGATTCAGAATGACAGTGGTCTCATAGAATGAGTTTGGCAGTGTTCTTTCTGTTTGTATGTGGTGGAAGGGTTTGAAGAGTAATGGTGTTAGCTCCTCTTTGAAAGTCCGGTAGAATTCCGTGCTAAAGCCATCTGGCCCTGGGCTTTTTTTGGTTGGGAGATTAGTAATGACTGTTTCTATTTCCTTAGGGGTTATTGGGCTGTTTAAGGTGTTAATCTGATTTTGATTTAGTTTTGGTAGGTGGAATTTATCGAGGAAATTGTCCATTTCGCTTAGGTTTTCAAATTTGGTGGAGTATAGATTTTTAAAGTAGGACCCGAATATTTTCTGGATCTCCTCGATGTCTGTTGTTATTTCTCCCTTTTCATTTCTGATTTTGTTGATTTGGGTTCTTTCTCTTTGCCTTTTAGTTAATTTGGCTAGAGGTCTGTCTATTTTGTTGATTTTCTCGAAGAACCAACTCTTGGTTTCATTGATTCTTTGTATAGTTCTTTTTGATTCTAAGTTGTTGATTTCAGCCCTAAGTTTGATGATTTCCTGCCTTCTGCTCCTCTTGGGCATGTTTGCTTCTTTTTTTTCCAATTCACCCAGCTTTGCTGTTAATTCACTAATATGAGCTGTCACAATTTTCTTTTTGAATGCACTTAGTGCTATGAACTTTCCTCGTAGCACAGCTTTTATTGTGTCCCATAGGTTTGGGTATGTTGTGTCTTCATTGTCGTTGGATTTTAAGAAGTCTTTGAGTTCCTTCTTTATTTCTTCCCTGACCCAGTGGTCATCCAGTAAGGAGCTGTTCAATTTCCATGTGTGTATAGGCTTTCTGTTGATTCTTTTGCTGTTGAAGACCAGCTTTATTCCGTAGTGGTCTGATAAGGTACAAGGGGTTATTTCAATTTTCTTGTATCTGTTGAGGCTGTCTTTGTGTCCAACTATATGGTCAATTTTGGAGAAGGTTCCGTGGGGTGCTGAGAAAAAGGTGTATTCCTTTGTGTTTGGGTGAAACGTTCTGTAGATGTCTGTTAGGTCTATTTGTTTCATGATCTCTGTTAGACTCAATATTTCTCTGTTTGGCCTCAGTCTTGATGATCTGTCCATTATTGTGAGTGGGGTGTTGAAGTCTCCCACTACTAATGTGTTGTGATCGATGTGCGATTTAAGTTTTAGAAGTGTTTCTTTTACAAAAGTAGGTGCCTTTGTATTTGGGGCATAGATGTTCAGTATTGAGATTTCCTCTTGATTAATATTCCCTTTAATGAGTATATAATGCCCTTCTTTGTCTTTTTTCATTAACTTCAGTTGGAAGTCTGTTTTGTTTGATATTAGGATGGCTACTCCAGCTTGATTTCTGGGTCCATTTCCTTGGAAAACCTTTTCCCAGCCCTTTACTCTGAGGTAGTGACTATCTCTGGTAGTGAGATGTGTTTCTTGTATGAAGCAAAGGGACGGGTCTTGCTTGCGGATCCACTCTGTAAATCTGTGTCTTTTTATTGGGGAGTTGAGACCATTGATGTTGATGGATATTAGTGACCTGGGGTTGTTGTTTCCCATTAGTTTGGTATAGGTGATGGTCCTGTGTCTCTTTTGGTTTAGTTGCTGAGGGGTTTTCTATTTCCTTTGTTTTCTTGGGTGAAGTTTTCTTCTCTGGGATGGAATTTTCCTTCTAGGATTTTCTGTAGGGCTGGGTTTGTGGGGAGATATTGTTTAAATTTGATTTTGTCATGGAATATCTTATTTTCTCCATCTATGTTGATAGAGAGTTTTGCTGGGTATAGTAGTCTGGCTGAGCACCTATGATCTCTCAGGACTTGTAGGATATCTGTCCAGGCCCTTCTAGCTTTTAAAGTTTCTGAGGAGAAGTCAGGTGTAATTCTGATGGGTCTGCCATTGTATGTGACTTGGCCTTTTTCTCTTACAGCTTTTAATATCTTTTCTTTGTTCTGTACATTTGGTGTTTCAATTATTATGTGGCGAGAGGAGTTTCTTTTCTGATCTAATCTGTTTGGTGTTCTGTAAGCCTCTAGGATTTTTATTGGCATCTCTTTTTTCAGGTTTGGGAAGTTTTCTTCTATGACTTTGTTGAAGATATTTCCTGGACCTTGGAGTCAGGAGTCTTCTCTTTCCTCTATGCCTATGATTCTTAGGTTCCGTCTTTTCATTGAGTCCTTGATTTCTTGGATGTTGTGGGTGAGAGATTTTTTACCCTTCTTGTTTTCTTTGGATGTTGTACTGATTTCTTCCATCGAATCTTCCATGCCTGAGATCCTGTCTTCCATCTCTTGCATCCTATTGTTGATACTCGCATCCGTAGTTCTTCTTCTCTTCCCTTGGTTCTCCACTTCCTCTTTTAACTCTGACTGTGTTTTCTTTATTGTTTCTATTTCTCTTTTCATGTCTTGTATGGTATTGTTCGTTTTGTACATTTCCTTCTCCAGCTTACTTGTTTTTATCTGAAAATCTTTCATTGCTTTGTCTATTTCCTGTTCAAGCTCTTTCACCTTGGCTTGGAGCTCTTTAATAATATTGTTCATTGTTTATGCTTGTAAAATTGTTGCTTCTTTGAATTCGTTCATAGATTTAAGTTCTTCTTTTAGGGACTCTATCACTTTCCATAATGCAGAATTGTCAACGTTTTCATGTGTTTCTGTTGGTGTGAGGTCATCCGAATTGGATGAGCTAGGATAATTCTGCTTTGTTGGAGTCATATTTCCTTGATTTCTATTTTTTCTTGGACCTTTGGCCATGTGTGTGTGTTTAGCTGTCTGTTCTTGTCGTTTTCTGTGTTTGGATCCACAGGGGATGCTTTGGTGAAGGAGTCGAATATCTTGGCTATCTGTCCTTGCTTACAGGGTGATCTCAGGGTCACTGTGGTTTTAATAGCCTGAATCATTGTGAGCTGGTGCAGCCTATTCCCAGGTAGTGAGTAATGGTCCAGGATTGTTACACTGCTCCCAGTTCAGACTTCTCTATTTTGCACACTGAGTAATCAGCCTTCAATGGTTCTAATGGTATGGACCTGTTTGCCCAGGCACAGATTTTGTGGGCTTTGTTTGTCCTCACGGAGGCTGACAGGGCCCGGCTCCACACCTAATGTGTCTGGGTTTACCCGAATACAGCTATGGTCCCCTGGCTTCTGGTTACCCACTAGGCTTCTCTGCCACAGGCCTGGCCACTTCGCTCCCTATCTGCTCTGCCTTGGGTGGGCGGAGCTTCCGCCCCTCCCGCCTTCTGAACCGGCCTCCCGCCCTAGCTGCTTTGCCGTGGGTGGGCGGAGCTTCGGCCCCTCCCGCTGTCAGAGCCGGCCTCCTTCCCTAGCTGCTTTGCCGTGGGTGGGTGGAGCTTTGGCCCCTCCCGCCGTCAGTGCCGGCCTCCCACCGTAGCTGCTTTGCCGTGGGTGGGCGGAGCTTCGGCTCCTCCCACCAGAGCCGGCCGGCCTCCCGCCCTAGCTGCTTTGCCGTGGTTGGGCGGAGCTTCGACCCCTCCCGCCAGTGTCCGCTTCCCTCCTCAACTGCTCTGCCCGCCCACCTTCCGCTCTGGCTCGAGTCCCTGTGGATCTCCCACTGAGCGCCTTTTTTCTACGTCTTGAAAAAACAAACAAACAAACAAAAAAACCCACAAGACTTCAACTATTCTGCAAAATTTCCTAAATAATTATAAGTTCTTCCTGAGGTATGGGAAACCCAGTTGGCTAGTGGGCGATCGCCATGTGGCCTTTGATTCTGCCTGCTGTGTGTTGGGATCGATCTTACCAGGCGCCTCTCCAAATGGGAGTTCCCGAATCCCGGATTTAGTGGCTTCTGTGTCTGTGAGAGATGGGGGAGAGCCTTGCCCTGGAACTTTTAACAGTCCCTTGGGAGCTGTGCGTGTTCCCGGAGGGGCCAGACCCTCCGGTTTTTGCACAGTGTCCCACAACTCTGTGTTTTCTATGGCTCTTCTCTCCCACATTCAAAATGCGTCTGTGCGGTTCGCCGCCATCTTGTCCCCCCCCCCCCAGTCTTGTTTTCTTTCATCTTAAAAGCACAATGTCTTTTCTGGTTCCATCCATTTGCCTGCAAATTGCATGATTTCCTTGTTTTTAATAGCTGAGTAGTATTCCATTGTGTAAATGTACCACAGTTTCTTTATCCATTCTTTGGTTGAGAGACATCTCGATTGGTTTCAGATTCTGGCTATTATGAATAAAGCTGCTATGAACATAGATGAGCCAATGACCTTGTGGTTTGGTGGAGCATCTTTTGGATATGTGCCCAGGAGTGGTATAGCTGGGTCTTGAGGTAGAACTATTCCCAACTTTCTGACATAGCACCATATTGATTTCCAAAGTGGTTGTACAAGGTTGCACTCTCATTAGCAATGGAGAATCCTGAGTGAGGTAGCCCAGAACCAGAAAAATACATATAGTATGTACTCACTTATAAGTGGATATTAGCCATATAGTACAGGATAACCATCCAGCTATGCTTGCAGACAGGAATCTAGTATAATTATCCTCTGAGAGGCCCCATTCAGCATTGGATCAAAATAGATGCTAAGACACAGAGCCAAACGTTAGTTGGAGCTCCTGGAGTCTTGTAGAAGAGAGGAAGGAAGAATAGAGGGATCCAGATGGGACAAGAACTCCATGAAAAACTCAATAGAGTTAAGTATCCTAGGCCCCTGGGGATATACAGAGATTGAAGCACTAACCAAAAAAAAGTATGTATGGACTGGACCTAGGCCCCCTACACATATGCAGCTGACAGGCAGATTGGTCTTCATGTAGAACCCCTAGCAAGTGGAGCAGAGATTGTCTCTGACATGTACTCTGTTGCTCATTTGTGGATCACTCTACACTAGCTGGGCTACATTGTCTAGCCTCAGTGTAAGAGGATACTCTTAGCCCTGATGTGCCTTGAAGAACTGGAGTGAATTGATGTGGGGAGGAATTCTCCTTTTCTGAGCAGAAGAGGGGGAGTGGTGATGAGAGTAGAGGGGCAGGACTGGTTGGAGAGGAGGGAGGGGACAGGGATCAGGAAGTAAAATGAATAAATAAAAAAATAGAAAAATTACAATGTCACATTCTTGTCTATACGATGTGGAATCATGTCAATCCTCTCATATTCAGGAATTTAAAAGTACTTTTTTTAACAACCAAGGATTTTATTCAGTGTTTTTTTTTATCATAGTCACCCAAGTTTCTCCCAAAACTTCATGTCTTCTTTGTCCCACCTTCCCCCCCCCCTTTCTAAATAACTCATGGAGTCATCCATATATTGATGTGTGTGGGCCTATCTGCTAGGGTATGGTCAACACCCCAGGGGCTATACTCTCAAAGAAAACATACTCTCCCTCCCATAGAAGCCCTCAACTGTCAAAAGCCTCACAGTTAAGACTGGGGAGGGATTGATATAGGTGTTTCATTGAGGCTAAACACTCGCTGACATTTTTTTTTCTCTGTAGTATGATCAGTTGTGATTTTCTTTATTAACTAACAGTGAACTCTGTTCACTGCACAGAGAAACTTTTAGGCTGAGGTCTGAGAGCATAGTCTGCTATTGTGTCTATGATGGGGTTCTTATGGATGTAAGACTCAGTATCTCCTCTTCTTGGTAGAGACTTCAGAATATTCTTTGGCTTTGTGAATAATTTTAAAGTTCTGTATTTTCTGTTCTAGTTTGACTCTCTATGAAGTTCACAGGTAGATTAACTGAGAGACTGAAAGTTTTTCTTTAATCAAGTGCTAAAGAAAACTTATTCATGTGTGCCACTCATTTGTATGGCTTTGCAATCACAGAAGCTGAGAGACAAAGAGTATTCAGTTTTGTCAGACAGGAGGAGTCAGGATTGCTGATTATTGGATATCCTATCATCTGCCTCAACCTCATTTTACAGGACCCGCTTGGCATTTTTTGAAAAGCTAGTGAAATGATTGATACCTTTCACTGGAAAAATCTATTGTGTTGAAATCATCTCGGTGGAAATTCTCCTAAAATAATACTGATCATTTTTCCTCCTGGGGAAACTTAAATACAGAATTACTTTACACTCTCTGCTATTGCAAATGCTTTTCAAAGACAATGAAGTCGCTGAGAGAATGTCTTACATGATTGCTTTAATGACCTTAAGCATATAGAGGAAACACTTGATAAATTAAAGACTGCAATACAATCTTGTGTTGTGTCTATTTGGATATCAACAACACTCTTTGCTCACAGAAAGTATATTCTAATTTTCCAAAGCCATTTAATAAAATATATGATTGAACTGTGTGCTGAAGTTTTCCTTACCTCTTTCACGGAGTTATCTGTAATTCATCTACCAAAAGAGTTAAGAGTAATGAATGACACTGTTGTAAACCACATGTGCCATGTATTATAACATATATTTTGTTTTAAATATTATTTCCTTATAGGTACTGAAAGATGTTACAACAACAGTTTTGATCAGTGGGTTTTCTTGACTCTTTTCTTTTTAATATTAATCCATGACAGTAGCTATATGAAGAAAGGGTCTTGGATTGCTTAGCTAGACTATAGCAGTACTAGTCTGTTAAAGGGAACACAATTAGTCTTATATTTTCTAGAATGAGCTGATTCATAACAATATTGATAGTGGTTTAAGGACAGGGATTATGTATTATTCAGTTTTTAATATCAGCACCAAGCAGACTACCTAGTACATCATTAGTCACTAGGGGAATGAAAACTACATTTATAATGTAATTTTAATGGATATAATAAAAAAAAAGACAATACCAAGTATTGGCGAGGGTACATAAAAGCTACAGTGCCTGTTCACTATTGGTAGAAATGTAAAATTGCTGTCACCTGTATAAGACAGTTTGTGGATGTTTAAAAGTTTAAGTTTACCATATCACTCAGTAGTTCCACTCCAGGATATCCACTAGGGAGGAATACATCTGTTCCTTGCTCACTGATGATCTCTACTCCCTGGGTAGATGCACCGAACACATGGATGAGTTCTTCTCTTACTTTTCCCTAGGCTTAGCTCACAGTTAATGATCTACATGGTCAGCTATACTGACTTTTTATGTGTTGGATTCTTGCTTTGGTAATATTTTATCTCCATTAGAAAGTTGATAGTTTTGGAAAATATCTATTGTGCATAAATGCATTAGACATGGGTTCATTTTGGCCACACAATTATGGAATCACAGATTCCTTTTATAGCTTAAATATGCTTTAAATATTAAAACTTACAAATAAATATAAAGTTACTATAGTTCATTGGATAATACCATTCCCTTTCCAAATTCATGTCCTTTACAAACCCGAAAGTGACACTATTTAGCAATAGTCTTTTGCAAATCTAAGCACTGCAGGCACAGACATACTTGATTACTATGGGTTTCAGTTACAGTGTCAGACATACTTGATTACTATGGGTTTCAGTTACAGTGTCAGACATACTTGATTACTGTGGGTTTCAGTTACAGTGTCGCTTGAGGAACAAGAGGAAAAGACACAGAGACATGCACAGGAAAATGACTATGTAATAATGGATGCAGATTTTGGGGTTATGAAGCTTCAAACCTAAGAACACCAAGAATTATTGATGCCACAGGATATGGAGAGAAAAGAAAGATCCTTCCGTAGAACCTTTAGATCCGTGGTTCTTAAGCTGTGAGTTGCGACCCCTTTGGGGTTGAATGACCCTTTCTCAGGGAACACCTAAGACCACTGGAAAACACATTTATGTACATTACGATTCATAACAGTAGCAAAATTACAGTTGTAAAGTAGCAACGACAATAATTTTATGATTGGGGGTTCATCACAACATGAAAAACTTTAGTAAAGGGTCAGAGCATTAGGCCTATTTGAGGGTGATCTTAGAACCCCAAACTGTAAGAGAATAACTGTAAATTGCTTAGTACATTTAGTGGTACTACATTATGTTGGCGCTAAGAGTCTAACACTTGTACTGTTCAAAATAAAATATAGATGTTTTAATATCAGAGAACAATTAAATCATTTTATTGGGAAAGGCATATGTAGATTTCAGATTGGACAATATTTGGAATCAGAACCCAGCAGCTCATATTTCAGAGGTGTCTGAAATGAAACTGTAACATCCACTAAATAACCGCTTAGTGCTGATCACTGACCCTTATAAAAACCGAGGCTGTGATTTAGAAAGCTGGGGAGAGTTCTCTGAGTGAGTCATTCAGTGGTAGGATTGAGAATTAGATGCTTGTGAAAATCAGCATCATAAACGATGTATACTATACACAAGAATATGCATTTTGTTTGCATTTTTATGAGTTTTTAAGTGTTCAAAGGTTTATATATGCACATTTTTATTTCTGATGTATTTCATAAAAAAATTATTCCTTTAATAAAGCAGTTCTCAACCTCTGGGTTGAATGACCCTTTTACAAGTATCACCTAAGGCCATCAGAAAACACAGATGTTTACATTATGATCCATAATAGTACCAAAGTTATAGTTATGAAGTAGCAACAAAACAATTTTATTGTTGGGGGTCACCACAACGTGAGGAACTGTATTAAAAGTTCTCAGCATTAGGAAGGTTGACAATCACTGTCTTCATATAAATATGAGTGGATTTTGGACAGTTTAGTTATCTGTGGCAGTGGTAATTTGTCACACTGAATGTAAATATTTTGTAATTAAATTAATTTTGTAATCAATTAATGCATAATAATATTGACAGGATTTTCTATTTCTGAAAAAATGTATTTTTACACTTCAGAATTTAGAATGAAATAACAATCTTATTAGTCTTTTATTAGGAAAATGTATAATATACATAATCAGCTGAAGTGACTTCTTCCTGTTTATCACAGACTTTGAATAACACCAGAACATATTTTCATTAGCATTTGTCAGTAATAGTATGACTTTCAAGATAAGGGAACAAACTAGTAAGATCCTTCTTGTGCTGGAACTACAATGTCATCTGCTTAAGAACCTCAAGTATTTCAGGGAAGAGCAAATAATATGTCTTCACTTTGTGTAGCCTTCCCTCATGGTCTCAGACTGTTGTTTGTTTAATTAAATTATCTTATAAGTTAGATGTTAATGTTTTAGTGCACCTGAGAAAAGTTTAGTCTCACTGTTATGAGACCCACCCAAGTGGTGCCGCTGTCACTTCTGGCTAGGTCTGCCTCAGAGTGCTTGGTCCTTCAGGAACAGTGTGTTGTATTTCCTAATTTCAAATGCATTATATAATCAGATATACTTATCCCTCTCAGGTCTCTGAGGTGGTTGAAGAATAGATAGCTAGAGTCTCATAGTTAAATTTTGAGTTATTTAGGAATCGAGAGGGTGTTCTGGATCTAAGAAGATGTTTTAAAATTGTGAGGCAAGTTAGTATGAAAGCTGAGTTGGATATAGAACTTTAAACTCATGGAGATGGTTAGATAGTAGAATATTAAAGTCAGGTGCCAAATGTGTATGGACTGGACATTGGGGATGTATGCTAAGCCAAGCCGTATAATTCTCATAATTGTGGCCTATTTATTTCTGTTGTTTTGTATTGTATTTATTGTTATGAGAGAAAGAACGATTTGTTGGACTGAAAGGGGGAGCTGTTGGGGGGAAAAAGATATACCTTAAACTAAAAAAAGGGGGGGTAGAGGATGGGGGGGTTGAGGAGGAAGAGGGTGGAAGAGTGGGACAGGAAGGGGGAGTAGGGAGGGGATTGTGATTGAGATGAAACTTGAAGAAATAAAAAATAAATTATATAAAAAAAGATGTGTCAAAATTACCGGATCTAAGGTAAAAGGTTAGAATTTGAATCCTGACTATGCTGTTTCTTAACTCAGATTCTGTTAACTTTAATTTTACATGCTATGTACACTTAAAGCAGGCTGTAAATGTACCCCGGAGCCCTGTTAACCCAGACACGGTGCAGCACAAAGAGGAGATCTAGTCCTTATTCATCTTGCATAGTTCAAACCTCATATGACTGCTTGGGCAGCAACTCACCATTGCCCGTTCTCCAAGCCTGTGACAACCGTTTCTCTACTTCTGGATTTAACTAATTTGAATTCTGTATGTAAGTGGGACCATGCAGTTTTTCTCCTTTTATGGTTGGGTTATTGCATTTACATGTCTTGAAGTTCACCCATGTTGTTGTAGTGCAAGATTTCCTCATAAATGCTGATTGATGTTTCCTGTGTGCGTGTTCACTTGTGTGGATATGTCACATTTTTTTCAATAGAATCTAAATGACCTCTTACTGGTCATTTATGCTGTTACTGGTCATTTATGCTGTTTACATTTTGTGGCTATTATGGCTATTATTACAGAGCCCATGAATTTATTAATATATTTCTTTTGGATAAATAATCTAAAATGGGATTGCTAGATCATATGGTAGTTCAGTTTCCAGTTTTCTGAAAATTTTCAAAACATTTCCAATTTATGCTCTTACCAATAGTATGCAAATGTCTCAGTTTCTCACAACTTCACAAATGGTTCCATTTCATCTGTAGTAATCATAGTTAATTAGCCATTTAAGCATTCCTAAGACCTTTATTCATTGAAGTCTCCTAGCAATGCTAGGAAATAGAAGAATGTCCACCCTTTACATATGAGGAAAATGAGATTCAGACAGTTTAAATAATTGCCCAGAGAGACAGGCTCCCCAGTGCCAGACATGGGTTGCAGCATTTCCGCCTATGGGCAGTGCTGCCTTTCATGGGCTAGAAGTAAATAACATGCATCACACTGGCTGGGCATAAATGATGTGTTATAGGCACTTGGTCTGCTGAAAATGATTAAAGAAAGGCTAGTTGTTATGGATGCCTTTCTTTACTGTGAAGAAAATGTCAGGGTATGCATTTTCCTTCTAATATGTTTTTATGGAACTTAAATACTGTTGTTGTATCTTAATGCTGCTGATGTAGTACTTGAAGTCTCCCTTGAAGCAAAATACTCGTTTGCTTAATATAATGGGTGAAAGTAAATACAAAACTATATACTACCAGCTTAGTAATTCATGTTTTATAATTACTTCTTGATGCTTGAGTTTTTTTGTTTTATTCTTTGTAAATTTTTTTATTTTGACAAGTTTTATGTTTTTTTAAAAAGTATAAAAGATGACAAAATGTTTAAAATTGCTAATATTTTTGATGCAGTACCTATTTTATTTTATTTTAATTTTTTTATACTTTATTTTTTTATTTCTTCAAGTTACATCTCAGTCACAATCCCTTCCCTACTTCCCCCTCCTGTCCCACCCTTCCACCCTCTTCCCCCCAACAGCTTCCCCTTTCAGTCCAATGAATGGTTCTTTCTCTTATAACAGTAAGTACTATACAAAACAACAGAAATAAATACGCCACAATTATGAGAGTTAAGTGGCTTAACATACATTCCCAATGTCCAGTCCATATGTATTTGGCCCCTGACTTTAACATTCTACTATCTAACCATCTCCATCAGTTTAAAGTTCTATATCTGACTGAATCAAGAGGGTGTTCTGGATCTAAGAAGATGTTTTTAAAATTGTGATGCTTAAGTTATTTTAACTAAGGATTATTTGTGAAAGTCAATTAATCTTTTATTAATATGCTAGTATTTAGTAATATTCATGAGAAGAGGTTTTAATTATTTTCAGTAAATTATTTATTATTGTGCAGTTTTATTGCAGAGAATATTGGCTCTTCTTTGATACCTACCTATTTAATTAATGAGGTAATTTTAGATACTTTAAAATAAACTTTCTCATTAGGCTTCTGCATCAAAAATTCTGGCTTAAGTTACTGATGTCTTCTTATAACTAAAGTTAATGTTTTCTTTGATAGTTCTAATATAATGATATTCTATGAGGGCATTAAAAAAAAAAGCATGGCCCACCATGCTTTGTCTCCATTATCCTCATCATGACCATCATCTTCAGCTTCTTCTTTCCTTGATCTCTTGCCCTCCTCAGAGCCATCTTTTGATGGTCTGTGTTATAGATGAAAGTTTAATTTCTGCCAAAGAATAAAACGAGAACACAAAGACTTTTACTTTTACCTTTGAATTCCTTTCTAGTCACTATTCAGATGTTAGAGTGTGGGCAAATAGTGGCAAATGCCCTCATCACCAATGGTCAGTTTCCTTCCACTGTGCTTAGCTATGTCAGGACCACACACATCATTCTGCAGCCAAAAGGAACTGAGCTTCTATTCTATGGGCGTTCCTCACATACACATGCATCTTGTTGCTCAGGAGCATTTTATATGCTTTAGCATAATCCTCATGATGGTTCTAATTGTGCAGTTTTGCTAAGATGAACAAAACTAAGATCATTGGGATAGGGAAGATCTTAATTGTCATTGTTTTAGGATGAACAGGGTCAACTTAAAAAATAGTATGCTCTCTTTTTCACAGAGGACCTTTGGAAGTCTGATACAATTTTGAGTCTATTTGAGTATTACTATAAATGACAAGCATTCTTTGTTCTGGTTTTGAAAAGTCATGACGAATCCCAAAACATTATCTAAAAGTAATTTAAAGTTTTGAATAGCACCAATAACATGGGGGGGGGATTATTTAATTGCTTTCAGATTTTGTTTTTGTTTTGAAAGAAAGGGGACTATTCTCTCTCTCTCTCTCTCACACACACACACACACACACACACACACACACACACACACACACATATATATATGAATATTCAATATGTATGTTCTTCTCTCATACAATACATCCTAACCACACTTTCCACTCCCTTCACTCTTCTCAGTCTTCCCAACTTTTCTTTTCCAGATCCACTTCTCATATTTTTCTTAAGAAAAAAAAAAAAAACACACCTGTCAGGGATAGCAAACAAACACATCACAAGATGTAGTAAGACTGACTAGGCAAAACCCCTCATATCAAGGCTGGACAAGACAACCTAGTTATAGGAAAGGGTCCCAAGAGCAGGCAAAAGAGTCAGAGACACCCCCACTTCCCACGTTAGGAGTTTCAGAAAAACACCAAACTAACAACCATAACATTAGAGTTTACTTTTAGGTAAGGGAGTCTGTGTTCTGTCTATGTAGAAATATGAGATCCATTGTCTTTGATTAGGGCTGGGTTCTTGTGACTGTGAATGTAAACAGTCCCTCTCCTTTCCTGAGGATCCCCACCAAATGTGTGCCAGAATGGTGAAGCTGAGAACTATTCCTGCCCTTGAGATGAGAGAAAACAGTGCTGAAATATAATAATCTTAATAATGAACAATAAAACAATCCTAAGTGTTTTGGGGTTGGAGGTAATTTCTGGGCTCTCCAGAGCTTGCTGAGTATTTTATGGGAAAAATAATTGTTATTCCTCAATGTAACTTGCTACTGGATTGATGGATAATTTTAAGAATTCTGTTAGACCATGAAAGGAAGTTTCACTAAAAACAGATTTTCTTTACCAGAATAGATTATTATTTTAACCAACAGAGTGTGTATGAAAATAACACTTGTAATGAGTCTGAAAGCTGTTGTCATGGTTACTTTTATCATTAGAACATCCTCATTCCCTTTTTTCCCCTTATCCTGGAGAGAAAGTGAAACATCTGTCTGTGAGTTTTTAGGATGATAAGTAACATTAATTTATCTCAATTCAATGCTAAACTACTTTATCAAATGAAATATCTCCTTTAAACAAAGATAACATCTAGAAGGAAATTTCATAATTCTTATGAAATTCCCCCAGATTTCTGTCTGCAAAGTTATTTGAGTAACAGCTGGTCATCATATAAGAACAGGTTTCACAGGTTCAGTTACTATTCATGGTCACATATTAATTGTTTAATTGGTCTTGAAATGCATATAGGGACACAGCCCAATCTAATGCTATAAAAGATATGAAACAAAGCAAAAAAAAATCATAAGTTGTTAGAAAGAGCTTAAAATACATGAGGAAATCCACAGTATTTCTGGATGAGAGTATTTGGTTTTCACTATTTTTTTTTTTGGCATCTCATAGTAATGGAGGGAGTTCAGTGTAAGAAAACAACTGCAGAATCAGGGTGATTACCAAGAAGTCAGAGTTCTAAAATCTATTTTGTTTAGAATGCCATTACTGTGCTTACCACAAAAAAATATTAACTGAAGAAATTTTGGAAAACATGTTACTGTAAACTCTTGTGTGGGGATAGTCACTGTTCACACATATGACTTCAGTGAACACATGATTTTTGCCTGTAATGATCTGCTTGGTACCATCGTCCAGGTCTGCTTCAGCCACCCACTTCCATTTTGTTCCTGAGGCCACATTTCCAGCAGTATAATCTTGCAAATGTAAAGTTTTCTAAATTATTATTACACCTGCCACTCACATGAACACCTTTAGACTCTAGGATCCTTTAAACTTATGAATTGCTATGATTTGGTGCCCCATGGTAAGTGCTGTGGGTACAAGGGTTATAATGTGATAAACAACATCTTATGTTTCAAATGTTCTCTGCATTAATATGCAATATTCAGCAGATTGTTGCAAATTTAGTTTTTTGCTCTACAAACACCCTTTGTAATATTTCTCCTGAGATTTTAAGACTACTTTCAGTGAATTATAATATTTATTTGTTTTGTTTTTAGTTCTCACGGCACCAGCTTTGTGCCGTACAACCAGTATGCATCATGGAGTTTTCAATTGTCATGAAACATAATAAACAGAATATGAAGGTATAAATCTTTGTACATATAGATTGCCAAGTTATTTGCCAAAAAGTTATACTTCACTAGAGGGCACCTGAAGTAATTTCATTCAGTTTTGAAACTAACAGTGTATACGGCCCAATGAGAAGGAGGTCAGCAGAACAAGGGTACTGACAGGGCACAAATGAAGAGACAGCGTGTGTGCCTCTTATATGGTGGCATCTGGAGGGATGAGGCTGAAACACTTGATGCAACTAAAAGTGAGGTGGGAGATTTTCAAGGTCTTCAATAGGTGGGTTGGAGGCCATGGTAGGACCTTGTCTCTGAGTCCAATGTATCAGGAGTGTATCCTGCTCTTGTGACCCCCTCTGGGCCACATCTCCTGTCGGCCAATGGTGGTGAGGTCAAAAGGGAGGGGAGGGCATCTCTCCCTAGCCAACACCACCACATAGCAGACAGAAGGTAGGGCTGGCTGTCCCACACTCACTCCCTCAGGGCTGGTTCACCCACAACCCCCACATCCAGGGTCAGAGTTCTTCTAGTTTATTGTTTGTTTCCTGGTCTGGTAGTTATCACAAGCTACCCCATGGTGCCAAAGTGGTGTTGGTATCCAGCTTGCTTTTTCCCCCCCAGGAATGTTAGGCTGCTATTCATTCAGATGTTCATAGGTCAGAGCACTGAATGTAGATATAGCCTCTCTCCTCTCTGCCACCTACTGATGATGTACAGGTGATATAGCAGTCACATCTGCAATGCCTCTAGCGGCAGGTAGCCCCATTAAAAAAAAATTAAGGTGTATTTTTCTCCCAACAGCTCCCCTTTTAGTCCAATAAAAGACTCTTTTTCTTATAACAATAAATACAATACAAAACAATAAGAATAATTGGGCCACAATTATGAAAATTATAAGGTATAACATACATTCCCAATGTCCAGTCCATATGTATTTGGCAACTGATATTAATATTCTATTATCTATCTCGATGAGTTTAAAGTTCCATACCTAACTCAGCTTTCATCTTAACTTGCATTGCATTACTAACTTAAAAACATCTTCTTAGACCTAGAACATCCTTTTAATTCCTAAAGAACTTAAAATTTAACCTAGAGACTCTAACTGTCTAGACTTCAACCACATCAGAGACCTGAGAAGGATAAATATATCTGAATAAACAGGAAGTGCAGAGGCAGCAGCTTCCAAAACTAAGAAATGACAGACAACTGGCTGCCTGGACAGTCCCCAGTTTCTCTCTATAACGTTGGAGCATTTATCTTCAGCCTTTTGCTCAGTATCTCTGACAGACATTAGTTGTAAAGCAGGAATTATGAAGGACTTGGCTACCCTGTCTTGGCAGAGCTAAGCTGGGACATGACATTTTTTAAAGGAGAGTCTTGGCATTTCTGTTTTGTGCAATGGAACAATGAAGAGCTAGCTTTATCTGATACATTATTTGACAGAAGAAGCATGGAAAAGTAAGGCATCCCATGTTAAGGAGAATAGGAAGATATATTGGTTTAATATTTCCTGAATTCCACCCTCATTCCATTCTTCCTACATAGGGTGTTCAGGAGTTTATCACGACACTAAGTCAGGGTGAGCTGAGAGTGGAGGCAGGTAGAAACAGGTTATATATTCTGTTCATAATTCCATTTCACACCTTAATTAGGCTGGAGTATGCTTCACTAAAAAGTCTAGAAAATCCAATATAACATTTAAGTTTCCAAAAAAAAAAAAAAACTCCAAACCTCAGAGGGTAATTTTTACTGGTAGTTTTCTTGAAATATCATTTTTATGTATAAAAGATTCTTTTTTCCATAAACATGAATTCCTAGCAGCCCTCTATTAATCATCAGAGGCTTTTTCTGGGAGTTCAGAAGTTCTGTACAAAGAAGAACAAAATGGATTATTTCCCCTCTGTAGAATGTAGATGAATCTTTGGTATAAATCATATGAAGTAATATTGAGTAACCATGCATCTTATTAATTCCAGGAGTGTTTAGCTCAGAACCTTTCTATGTGAGCTGTAATTTATCTTAAAGGCTTAGTCTAGCATTCTGCTGTTCTCCTACATCCGGGCCTGACACTTTCAGATATCATTCTTGTGTATTCACTTCGCATTCTTTCAGTATATTTACTCTCAACAGCTCGAGAGTGTTCTCCATAAGAAAAGCCTAGGCAATACTGAATATCTGTCTGGGTCTGACTGTGTACTTCATAAACTGATGCTGAATAAATGCTTAATTATAGCCACTCTCATCCTTTATCTTCTTTAACACATTTTCTTTCTTGGTTCTTACTGTGTTACTGAATAATTCTTCTTTATCATTCTAGTCCATGCATTTTGATATTTGCCTTAATTTATTTTATAGGTTCAGCTATTTTTCCATCTGGGTCTTCTCCTTGAGGCAAATATACTATTTGAAACTCTTTGCATTACGATTATTTCTATCTGAATACAGCAGAAGTCCTTCATATGACAACATCCCCAAATGCAAAACTTCTTGTATAATTCCCATAAATTGTCCTTTGGCAAAACCACCCACCATTATGCAGCTAGAATTATTAGCATTTTCTTAAATCTGCTATTTTCATTGCTATTCTACCAATGTTAGGATTATCTTCTCTTCACTGAGCTGAGAAGTAAATGCAAAATATTGTCAAGTATAGTAATTTCATTTGCTAACATCTATCAACACTGAGCGCCATATGTAGAGGTTAGAGATAATTTATGTTATTGTAGTTTGAATGAGAATGACTAACTAACATTAAAATTTGTGGATAAAATAAATTTGTATTTATTTTTGATCAGTTGATGTATATTTGGAGTAAGTTTTGGCTACTGTGAACAAAGCTAACTTGAACATTTTAAAAATACAAGTCGTTCTATGAAACCAATGTTTGCCATTCTCTTGGGGTGATATCTGCATGTGTGCCTGTGAGCCAGATGAAAAATATATATCTAAACTTATGAGACTAGGAAGATGTTTTCCAAAGTAACAATAGCATTTTAGACTTAGAAAGGGATGAGAGCTCCAGTTTCTTCGAATCCTTCCAGAACTTACTACTGCCCATCTTCTAATTTTTGGCTCTACTGAAGGGTGTGCTGAAGTATACATTTTAAATGTTCCCAGTGACCAATGATGGTAAGAATCTTTAATTGTGTTGTTTATAAAAACAATTAGTATATATTCTTGGGATAAAATAACTGGTTTTTGAGGTCAATGGGTTTCTTGTTGTTACTTCTGTACATGCACCATACTTCACTCTGGTCCATCCCCTAAGAAATATCTTTTCCTGTCTCTCAGTCTCTTTCCCTTTCCTATTAGCTACTCTTCTACTTTAAGTTTACAAATGGCCCCAGGAAGCAAGCTGGAACAGCCATCCTAATATCAAATAAAATAGACTTTCAACTGAAATTAATCAAAAAAGTTAGGACAGGACACTATATACTAGTCAAAGGAAGTGTTCATCAAGATGACATCTCAATATTGAATATCTATGTCCCAAATACACAGGCACCCACATTTATAAAAGAAACTCTTCTAAAGCTTAAACCACACATGGATCCCCACACAATAATAGTGGGAGACTTCAATACCTTTCTCACATCAATGGAAAGGTCATCAAGACAGAAACCAAACAGAGAAATAATGAGTCTAACAGAGGTCATGAACCAAATGGACCTAACAGATATCTACAGAACGTTTCACCCAAACACAAAAGAATACACCTTCTCTTCAGCACCGCATGGAACCTTCTCCAAAATTGTCCATATAGTCGGACACAAAGCAAGCCTCAACAGATACAAGAAAATTAAAATAACCCTTGTATCTTATCAGACCATCATGGGTTAAAGCTGGACTTCAACAACAACAGAAATAACAGAAAGCCTACACATTTATGGAAACTGAACAACTCTCTACTCAATGACAGCTGGGTCAGGGAAGAAATAAAGAAGGAAATCAAAGACTTCCTAAAATAGAACAAAAACAAAGACCCAGCATACCCAAACTTATAGGACGCAATGAAAGTAGTGCTATGAGGAAAGTTTGTAGCACTAAGTGCCTTCAGAAAGAAAATTGTGATAGCTCGTATTAGCAACTTAACAGCAGAACTGGAAGCACTAGAAAAAAAGAAGTGAACACTCCCAAGAGGAGCAGACAGCAGGAAATCATCAGACTTGGGGCTGAAATCAACAACTTAGAAACAAAAAGAACAATGCAAAGAATCAATGAAACCAAGAGTTGGTTCTTTGAAACAAATCAACAAATAGACAAATCTTTAGCCAAACTAAATAAAAGTCACATGGAAAATACCCAAATCAACAAAATCATAAATGAAAAGGGAGAAATAACAACAGACATCGAGGAAATCCAAAGAATCTTTAGGTCTTACTTCAAAAACCTGTGCTCCACAAAATTTGAAAACCTAAACGAAATGGACAATTTTCTTGATAGATTCCACCTACCAATGGTAAATAAAGATCTGGTTAACAAATTAAACAGTCCTATAAGCCCTAAGGTAACAGATGTTCAGTTTCCTACAAAGGAATTTCTGATTCTGACTTATTTCATTTAACATAATGCTCTCCCGTTCCATTCAGTTTCCTACAAAGGAATCCTTCTGTTTCTTACCGGCACTGGAATTACAAGCCTGCATAACCATGGGTTATGAATGAATATCAAACTTAGCTCCACAGTCTTGTGTGTCAATAATTTTACTTAGTGACTCATCTCCCAGCTTTTCCCCTAATATTTTATTATTAGTGCCCATAGCTATAAATTTCATATATATATAATTTTCCTAATTGGGTTTCCTAAATCCCAAAGGTTCTATAAGTTGTGGTTTCATTTTTCTATTGATTCTAGGACTTTTAAAAATTTCACCATGATCTATTGTGCATTCAAGAATGTGTTGCTTAGACTCCACAATATATACCTATTCTTTGCTTTTATAAAATTATTTATTTATTTTGCGGCAAAGGAATCAAATCCAGAGGTAAGTATAAAAACCAAATAGTGTTAGTTATTCATATTTCTTCTCCTTTTATCAAGTTGTTTTTGACTCTTTTAAAGTTATTTGTATTTTCATATGTACTTTAGTATTATCCTGTTAATTTATATATTTCTTTAGAATACTGATGAGAAATAAATTTGCAAAGAATTTGCAGCTTTTAAAAACTGAACTTTAAAATCTACACATGTGCTTCTCTCCCTTGATTTAGGTCTCCTTAACTTTCTTTGATCAACTAGGCTTAATGTGTTTGTTTCTGGATATTGCAAAATGCCTTCTTAGTTTTAATTGTCTGTTAGTTATATAGAGATATACTGGATAAGTTGTATCGATGTTGGATGATGCAAACTTGCTGTGCTCACCGATTAATTGTAGGACATCCGTTGATTTGCAGTATTGTCTGTGCAGGGAATATTATCTGTGAATGAAGGTGGTTATAGTGCTTTCTAATCCACTTGCTTTTTACCTATTATTCTCGTCTTACTTTACTAACTAGTGCATCCCACTCAATGGTGAATAGAAGTTCTGAGGGTTCATATTCTTGCTTTCACCAACCTTAGGAAGAAAAGATTCAATCATTTACCATTGTGATAATCACTCTAATATTAAAAATATCCTTTACCAGGTCACGGAAGTTCTCTTTTTAAATTGGTAAGTGTTCTCAATGATTAGTGCATGTCAAATGTTGTCAATTACTTTCCATAATAATATTGAAAGGATTATAGGATTTAAAAAATATTTTATCCTTTAATATGAAGAACTTTGTTGACTCAAATGTTGACCAAATGTGAGATTCCCCAAGATAAACCTCACTTGGTCCTTTGCTTGGTTTCACTTGCTAATATTTATTTATAATCGTTGCATAGTCATGAGTTTGGTTTACTAATAGTTCCCTATTAACACAGGCTTCTCATTTGCTAAAAAAGGGGCCACAGTTTAGGGATAATTTAGCTTCTTTACCTAATTCCCTGACAACATGTGTCACAGTTTAGGGGTCTCAGAAAGCAGATTATAATACAGAGCTTTGCAGGTAAGTGGCTGATCCGGGTTGGGCTCTGAGGATCAACCTAATCAGGGAGTGTAGGGAATAAGGCTGTCCAGAAGGGGGCGAAGCTACCGGAAGTGCTGTTATTCATAAAGTCCGACAATATCTCCCACAGTTAGCAAAAGAAAAAAACTATGGGAGACATTATTTTTTTCTTTGAAAACTTGTTTTTGCGAAGTGGAATCCTAGTGAGGCAAGGCATGGTATTCAGGTTAACAGACCATCGTTTTCTCTGAGGAACGGAACGTTAGTTATTTATCACTATTATTATTATTAACTGTTCTTACGTGGTGAAATCAGAGATGCGAGTTGATTTGGTTTTCCATTGGGAGAGCTGGGATGACTGCTTTTGTTTTTGTTTTCTCAGTAAAGTAATAAGTATGGCTGCGGATTGACCTTGTTATTATGAGGTGTCTTGTGATGCTGGAGAAGGGGGATCTGAAAGCCACCTTGGAAAGTGAAAAAGTCCATTTTCCTGTAACCTTGTAAGGTGCTTTGAACATATGGGGGGTTAGATTTAGCACGGGGCGAGGCTATTCAGGTACGCACATGAAAGAAAGAAGAGGTTGATTGTGGTGAGTGCACATCATTGGAGTGATTTATGGGTATAAAATTGAAGTTCCTTTTGGCTATAGGAAGAGGGAACGTTTCGATTTATTAAGTTAGTTGCTCCCTAAACCTAATTAAGATAGTATTAATATTAAAAAAGAAAATTAACTGCATCACATTCTAGTGCAAACACAGATACTTCTATAGGCGATCACAGCAATCTCATGAAACTACACATACCTAACAGAGTTCATTCCAGGAATGAAAGGGTAGTTAAATATCAGCATATCAACAAATCAGGAGAGAAAAAAAGTACTTATTAGTGAATCAATAATGTTAAAAATGCAATTTTGACCTGAATATATTCAGTATATAATGTGATATTCATTATGTATTTGATTTTTTTAATAGAGTTAATTGCCTCTGCAAGTTAGTGATTCAGATGTGTACTTGCTATTATTATCATCATAGAAATTATTTCTATAGTACTTGATTGCTGTTATCTTGAAATTTCAGTCTTACACCCTGAATTTTACCTAATATTTGTCTCAGTTTTCTGCTGAGAATCCACAGGATGGGAATTCCATCAGGCAACCTTATTTTCATTCTCCTTATGTGGTTCTGACAACCTATTATTTCTTTAAGAAGTTTATCTGATTAAATTCTATACCTGTAAAACAGATGATCGCAATGAATGGTGATAATAATATACAAATTATGGTACATAAGAGTGAGAATACGATATTCAATATATATTTGATTTTTTTCAATAGAGTTAATTGCTTCTGTAAGTTAGTGATTCAGGTATATACTTGCTATTATTATCATCACAGATATAGAAATTATTTCTATAGTACTTGATTACTATTATCTTGAAATTTCAGGCTTACACCCTGAATTTTACCAATTTAGTTTGCCTCGAATGTATATTGCAGTGTGCAATTTTATATGGCATTAATATAAAGTAGTTTTCTTGTTAATAAACCCACAGGTACCCAGTGCGCAATCATTTAAAATTTTATTGACTGTAGAAAAGCTGAAATTTATAGGGATTGTAGATTGTAGTTGTTGAATTTTAACATCTCTCTCCCTGTGTATGTGTGTATGTGTATACTGGACTGTCTTGATTGAAACATAAAATTTCATGGCATATGGTGAATTATCAGTTGTGTTTGCAGGCAAGTTTGTAGAGCCCCCTATACTGCCTAGCATAATGTCAACCTCATGTTAATTCAGAAAGTTTCAGGAGAGTATGGTATGGGAGATAAAACACATGTAACTTGGAAACCTAAATTCTTATGTAATAAGTAATATTTATTTTCAACTATAGAAAATGTTTTTGTAAAATGTCATTTTCTTTTTTTCATTTCCACTCAAAATTATGTTGTTCCAATTGCATAAAACTTTTATGATTGCTTATTAATATTGAAAATGTAATACTTGGTTCATGAATCTTGGAATATACTAACTCGAAGGAGCCTTTATCTTATAGGTTTGTGAACCAAAGCCAGAAAGTTAGAAGTCCCAGGGTCATGGAGATAATTAGTATCAAATCTGTCCTGGGAACTAGGTTTCCTGATTGTAACCCCTGCTCAGGCATCTTACTTTATGTACAATTCTTAAACCTGTCTTGTTTCCCACAGGATTGGACTCATAATGGACATATTTTCTGCATTATTTGTTCAGAGGGAGTCCAAGAGTTAGCAGAAAAACTTTAAAAATACAGTCTTCACAGCTATTAGACAAATATCTCTCACATCACACCAGTTATGTCTTTACCCTCGGAGTGTCCCATCCCCTTCCATTTGTCTTAAAACTAAGCTTTATGCTTGTGCAGAAAACCTGGGTATATTAATGACCTGATGTAACAGTCTGTTAGATCACCTTTACAATTGCTGATCAAGTGTCTTTGAAAGAAAAACATTTCCTGAACAATGGCATTTCCCACCATGCTAGGTACCATCAGTGCCAGTGGATGAGACTCCAAAACTCAGAAAGAATTTCAAACATGAAAGAATAGAAAGATGAGAAACTCACACAATTGCATTTTAGTTTTCTTATTATTACATACTTAAAAATACTTGAGAGTTCCACAGGGATAATACCATTCTACGCAGTCTGAATACCCTAGTAAAATCCTACTTTGCTTTCTTGATGAAATTATGACCCAATTTTCAATCTTTACAAGTAGATCAGACAGAAGTTTTTGATACAAATTCAGATAGTATTAATGGTACCAACTGTTGAGTCTTCAACATCATCTTTAAGGATTGAGGCTGGAAAAGGGGTAAAATTCTATGCCTGCATTTTAATTGCATTAGTTTCTGTTTGGTTTATTTCAGTGCTAGGAATGTTACCTAGACACCAGTGAGGCAGGAGCTATGCATACCAAGCCTGCATGTTATTTTATAAACAAGTTTTTTTTCCTTCAGCTAGATTTTTTTATTTTATTTTATTCCTTTATTTTTTATTTCTTCAAGTTACATCTCAATCGCAGTCACTGACCTATTCCCCCCTCCAGTTCCACCCTCCCACCCTCATCCCCCATCCTCTTCCCTTTTTTTTCTTTTAAGTTTAAGGTATATCTTATTTCCCCCCTACACTTTTCCCTTTCAGTCCAACAAATGGCTCTTTCTCTTATAATAATAAATACAATGCAAAACAATAGAGGTAATTAAGCCACAGGTATGAGGGTTATATGGCTTCGCGTACATTCCCAATGTCCAGTCCATATGTATCTGGTACTTGACTTTAACATTCTACTATCTAACCATCTCCATGAGTTTAAAGTTCTATATCTGACTCAACATTCATACTAACTTGCAACACAATTTTAAAAGTATCTTCTTAGATCTATAACACTCTCTTGACTCCTAAACAACTCAAAATTTAATTATAAGACTCTAGCTATCAGTTCTTCAATCACCTCAGAGACCTAAGAGGGATAAATATATCTGATTTTATAGGAAGTACAGGGCCTGCAGCTTCCCAAACTAAGAAATGACATACCTGTGGCTGCCTGGACAGTTCCCATTTTCTCTCCATATATTACCGCATTGATCTTCAGTCGTTTGGCCCCGTTTCTCTGACAGACATTGATTGTAGAGCAGGGGTTATGAAGGACTTACTTACCCTGTCTTGGCAGAGCTAGGCTGTTGACTTACCTGCTTCCAGGTTTTGTCCTTTTTGGACAGCATTCTGTCTACAGTTGGAGCAAGGGGCTTTTCCTAGGCTTGCGACTAATTCAATCATCACCCACTGGAGATTCTTCGATGCTCATCTTCTACTTAGAGGAGAATAGGAGGTGCTGTCAGGAGTTGATATGTCTTTATATAAAAAATCTAAAGTTACAAAAACATCTTTGAATGCCATATTTTGCAGATCTCTTGAGGTTTTTTAAGAGGCCCTATCTATTGCTTATATTAGGGTAAGCAGATGTTGCTTGTCTCTTAGCAGCTTTATTTCTGATTAGCTTAGAAAATAACTATAATAGGCTGTCATAGTACCTAACAAAATGACCAGCTTGCATAATCATTAGTTTGCATGTCTTAATTATCCTAAACAGTTTATGACAATTAGTAGTAAAAGGCCGAAACATCACATTTCATTTTTTTTCTTTACCTCCTAACCCTTCCATCCCATTTCTCTGGGGTGGGGTGTCCTTATAT
>CAJQZJ010001638.1:7124326-7143544 GCA_907164525.1 Lophiomys imhausi
ATATTCTCTGGATTTCCTCAATGTCTGTTGTTATTTCTCCCTTTTCATTTCTGATTTTGTTGATTTGTGTATTCTCCCTCTGTCTTTTAGTTAATTTGGCTAAGGGTCTGTTTATTTTGTTGATTTTCTCGAAGAACCAACTATTAGTTTCATTGATTCTTTGTATAGTTCTTTTTGTTTGTAAGTTGTTGATTTCAGCCCTAAGTTTGATGATCTCCTGCCTTCTGCTCCTCTTGGGAGTGTTTGCTTCTTTTTTTTTCAATTCACCCAGTTTAGCTGTTAATTTGCTAATATGAGCTGTCACAATTTTCTTTTTGAAGGCACTTAGTGCTATGAACTTTCCTCGTAGCACAGCTTTCATTGTGTCCCATAGGTTTGGGTATGTTGTGTCTTCATTTTCGTTGGATTTTAAGAAGTCTGATTTCCTTCTTTATTTCTTCCCTGACCCAGTGGTCCTCTAGTAAAGAGTTGTTCAATTTCCATGTGAGTGTAGACTTTCTGTTGATTCTTTTGCTATTGAAGTCCAGCTTTATTCCATGGTGGTCTGATAAGGTACAAGGGATTATTTCAATTTTCTTTTTTCTGTTGAGGCTATCTTTGTGTCCACCTATATGGTCGATTTTGGAGAAGGTTTTGTGCAGTGCTGAGAAGAAGGTGTATTCTTTTGTGTTTGGGTGAAACGTTCTGTAGATATCTGTTAGGTCCATTTGGTTCATGATCTCTGTTAGACTCATTATTTCTCTATTTGGCTTCTGTCTTGATGATCTGTCCATTGTTGTGAGTGGGGTGTTGAAGTCTCCCACTATTAAAGTGTTTGGATCGATGTGCGATTTAAGTTTTAGAAGCGTTTCTTTTATAAATGTAGGTGCCTTTGTATTTGGGGCAGAGATATTCAATATTGAGATGTCCTCTTGGTGGATATTTCCTTTAATGAGTATTTAATGCCCTTCTCTGTCTTTTTTTATTAACTTCAATTGGAAGTCTATATTGTTTGATATTAGGGTGGCTACTCCAGCTTGTTTCCTGGGTCCATTTGCTTGGAAAACCTTTTCCCATCCCTTTACTCTAAGATAGTGTTTATCTTCAATAGTGATAAGTGTTTCTTGTATACAGCAAAAAGATGTGTCTTGTTTACGGATCCAGTCTGTAAGTCTGTGTTTTTTATTGGCGAGTTGAGTCTATTGATGATGATGGATATTAGTGACCAGGGGTTGTTATTTCCCATTATTTGGGTATACCTGGCTGTCTTGTGTTTCTTTTTGTTTAGTTGCTGTGGAGGTTTCTATTTCCTCTGTTTTCTTGGGTGTAGTGATCTTCTCTGTGTTGGAATTTTCCTTTTAGGATCTTCTGTAGGGCTGGGTTTTTGAGGAGATATTGTTTGAATTTGATTTTGTCATGGAATATCTTGTTTTCTCCATCTATGTTGATAGAGAGTTTTGCTGGGTATAGCAGTCTGGCTGGGCACCTATATTCTCTCAGGGCTTGTAGGACATCTGTCTAGGCCCTTCTAGCTTTTAAAGTTTCTGAGGAGAAGTCAGGTGTGATTCTGATGGGTCTGCCATTGTATGTGACTTGGCCTTTTTCTCTTACAGCTTTTAATATCCTTTCTTTTTTCTCTTCATTTGAAGTTTCTATTATGTGGCGAGAGGAGTTTCTTTTCTGATCTAATCTGTTTGGTGTTCTGTAAGCCTCTTTGATTTTTACTGGCATCTCTTTCCTTAGGTTTGGGAAGTTTTCTTCTATGATTTTGTTGAAGATATTTCCTGGACCATGGAGTCGGGAGTCTTCTCTTTCCTCTATGCCTATAATTCTTAGGTTCCGTCTTTTCATTGAGTCCTTGATTTCTTGGATGTTGAGGGTGAGAGATTTTTTAGCTTTCTCATTTTCTTTCGATGTTGTACTGATTTCTTCCATTGAATCTTCCATACCTGAGATCCTGTCTTCCATCTCTTCCATCCTATTTTTGATACTCACATCTGTAGTTCCTGTTCTTTTCCCTTGATTCTCCATTTCCTCTTTTAACTCTGTGTTTTCTTTATTGTTTCCATTTCTATTTTCCTGTCTTGAATGGTATTGTTCGTTTTGTACATATCCTTCTCCAGTTTGCTTGTTTTTGCCTGGAAATCTTTCATTGTTTTGTCCTTTTCCTGTTCCAGCTGAGTCACCTTGGCTTAGAGTTCTTTAATGGTGTTATTCGTTGTTTTGACTTGTAAAATTGTGGCTTCTTTGAATTCCTTCATAGTTTTAAGTTCTTCTTGAAGGGACTCTATCACTTTCCATAATGTAGATTTGTCATCGTTTTCATGTGTTTCAGTTGTGGTGAGGTGGTTCGGGCTGGACGGAATAGTGTTGCTTTCTTTTTCTTTTTCTTTTTTTTTTTTTCCACTCATAACCTTTTCTTTTTTTGTTTTCTTTTTTTTCCTTTATTTTTTATTTCTTCAAGTTACATCTCAGTTGCAGTCCCCTCCCTATTTCCCCCCAGTCCCACCCTCCCACCCTCAACCCCCCATCCTCTTCCCTTTTTTTTTTTCTTTTAAGTTTAAGGTATATCTTATTTCCCCCTACAGTTTCCCCTTTCAGTCCAACAAATGGCTCTTTCTCTTATAATAACAAATACAATACAGTACAACAGAGGTGATTAGGCCACAGTTATGAGGGTTATATGGCTTAACGTACATTCCCAATGACCAGTCCGTATGTATTTGGTACTTGACTTTAACATTCTACTATCTAAACATCTCCATGAGTTTAAAGGTCTATATCTGACTCAACATTCATACTAACTTGCAACACATATTTAAAGGTATCTTCTTAGATGTATAACACTCTCTTGACTCCTAAACAACTCAAAATTAAATTATGAGACTCTAGCTATCTGTTCTTCAACCACCTCAGAGACCTGAGAGGGATAAATATATCTGATTTTATAGGTAGTACAGGGCCTGCAGCTTCCCAAACTAAGAAATGACATACCTGTGGCTGCATGGACAGTTCCCATTTTCTCTCCATACATTACAGCATCTATCTTCAGTCATTTGGCCCCGTTTCTCTGACAGACATTGATTGTAGAGCGGGGTTTATGACGGACTTACCTACCCTATCTTGGCAGAGCTAGGCTGTCGATTTACCTGCTTCCAGGTTTTGTCCTTTTTGGACAGCATTCTGTCTACAGTTGGGGCAAGGGGCTTTTCCTACCAAGAGATAGGCTTGTGACTAATTCAATCATCTCCCACTGGAGATTCTTCGATGCTCATCTTCTACTTGGAGGAGAATAGGGGTTGCTGTCAGGAGTTGATATTTCTTGATATAAAAAAATCTAAAGTTACGAACACATTTTTGAATGCCATATTCTGCAGATCTCTTGAGGTTTTTGAAGAGGCCCTATCTATCTCTTATATTAGGGTAAGCAGATGTTGCTTGTCTCTTGCCGGTTTATTTCTGATTAGCTTAGAAAATAACTATAATAGGCTGTCATAGTACCTAACTGAATGACCAGCTTGCATAGCCATTAATTTGCATTTCTTAATTACCCTAAACAGTTTATGACAATTAGTAATAAAAGGTCGAAACATCACATTTCATTTTTTTTTCTTTACCTCCCAACCCTTCCGTCCCATTTCTCTGGGGAGGGGTGTCCTTATATAACAGTCCCTCATCTCAGTTGAGAGGTCGTATGAGGGCCAAGAGCCTCCTCATTCATTGGGGATCTACGAAGCAGTACCATCAGTGAAAAGTGTCTCGTTTCCCGGGAGAGAGAACTACTAAACAAACAAACCAATAAGCATGCAATAGATAAAAAAGACTAAAAAAATAGAAAAAATATGACTAATATATAAAAATAGATAAAGAATAAAAATTAAAAATAAGAAGTCTATATCCAAGTTCCCTTTGGTGTGTTAGTTGTAGTATCGATACCTTCTACTATATAGCTAAAATCCTACTATAAGTGAATAGATACCATATGTGTCCTTCTGAGTCTGGGTTTGTTCACTCAGGATGAGATTTTCTAGTTCCATCCATTTGGCTGCAAATTGAATAATTTCATTGTTCCTGATAGCTGAATAATATTCCACTGTATAGATGTACCACAGTTTTTTGACCCATTCTTCGGTTGAGGGACATCTGGGTTGTTTCCAGTTTCTAGCTATTACAAATAAGGCTGCTATAAACATAGATGAGGAAACTTCCTTATGATTCCATGAAGAGGCATTTGGGTGTATACCCAGAAGTGGTATGGCTGGGTCCTGAGGCAGAGCTATACCATGTTTTTTAAGATATTGCCAGACTGACCTCCATATGGTTGCACAAGCCTGCACTCCCACCAGCAATGGAGTAGGGTAGGTACCCCTTTCTCAACACCCTCGCCAGCATATGCTGTCATTTGAGTTTTTCATCTTAGCCATTCTGACAGGTGTGAGATGGAATCTCAGAGTCGTCTTGAGTTGCATTTCTCTGATGATTAAGGAGGCTGAGCATTTCTTCAAGTGTCTCTCAGCCATTAGGGATTCCTCCTTGTGAATTCTCTATTTAGCTCTGTCCCCCATTTTTTGATTGGATTATTTGGTTTCTTGGCATTTAATTTTTTGAGTTCTTTGTAGATTGTGGATATTAGCCCTCTGTCAGATGTGGGGTTGGTGAAGATTTTCTCCCAGTCTGTAGGCTGCCGTTTTGTTCGAATGACAGTGTCCTTTGCCTTACAGAAGCTTTTCAGTTTCATGAGGTCCCACTTATTGATTGTTGATCTCAAGTCCTGAGCTGTTGGTGTTCTGTTCAGGAAGTTGTCATCTGTGCCAATCAGTTCGAGGGTTTCTCCCACTTTTTCTTCTAGTAGATTTAGTGTGACCGGCCTTATGTTAAGGTCTTTGATCCACCTGGACTTAAGTTTTGTACAGGGTGATAAGTATGGGTGTAACTTCATTCTTTTACAAATGGACATCCAGTTGGACTAGCACCATTTGTTGAAGATGCTGTCCTTCTTCCATTGTGCCGTTTGGCTTCTTTGTCAAAAATTAGGTGGCCCTAAGTGTGTGGGTCTATTTCTGGATCTTCAATTTGATTCCATTGATCTACTGGTCTGTTTCTATACCAATACCATGCTGTTTTTACAACTATTGCTCTCTAGTACAGCTTGAAATCTGGGATGGTAATACCTTCAGATATTTTTTTATTGTACAGGATTGATTTAGCTATTCTGGGCTTTTTGTTGTTCCATATGAAATTGAGGCTAGCTCTTTCCAAGTCTGTTAAAAATTGTGTTGGTATTTTGATAGGAATTGCATTGAATCTATATATTGCTTTTGGTAGGATGGCCATTTTTTTATGTTGATCCTACCTATCCATGAGCATGGAAGATCTTTCCATCTTCTAACGGCCTCTTCCATTTCTTTCTTCAAGGGCTTGAAGTTCTTGATGTACAGGTCCTTTACTTGCTTGGTTAGAGTTACCCCCAGGTATTTTATGTTGTTTGCGGCTATTGTGAAGGGGGTTGTTTCCCTTATTTCTTCCTCAGCCCATTTGTTTGTTGTATAAAGAAGGGCTTCTGATTTTTTTGAATTAATTTTGTATCCAGCCACTTTGCTGAAGGTGTTTATCAGCTGTAAGAGTTCTCTGGTGGAATTTTTGGAGTCGCTTATGTATACTATCATATCATCTGCAAATAGGGATTATTTGACTTCTTCATTTCCGATGTTATTTTTTTGGAGACATTTTGCTCTGTTTTTTTTTTGTTGTTGTTGTTTTGGTCTGGGGCCTCTGGCCATGTGGAATTTTTTTGCTGTCTTGTGGACTTGGGTTCAAAGGGGACGCTTTGGTATAGGATTCAAGTTGCCTTACTCCACTCCTATCAGGTGAGTCATTCAGCCCCGCCTCCCAGGTGGAGACCTAATTAATCCAGGTGGTGGAGCTGTGTACAAGTAAGCTCTGGTTCCCCGCCAGAAGGGCCAGTACTGGTACAAAAGTCCGATATATGACAGTTTCAGATATCTCGCAGTTTGCCTAGGGTTGGTTCCTGTAGCAGGTAAATCTGCTGTTCAGCTCCAATAGCCTTGTTGCTTCCAGGGCTTGTAAACTGGCCAGTTCGTCACAGACTGCGATTTGCAGTCTAGGCACTTTGCAGCCAAGCTGAGCTCACTTCCAAGGGTCGCAACCTTTTGCCAGATAGTTCGATCCTCTGTTCCAGACCTGGGAGTGCTGAGCAGGGTGGGGATTATCTCTGTGTGGGATCTGAATCTGCCTGCTGGGTATTAGGTTGGAACTTACCAGGAGTCTCTCCTGGTGGGGGGATGGGTGATCCCGATTCCCAGGTTCAGCGGCTTCCTTGCATGTCTGAGAGTGGGAAGGAGTGTCCTGCCCAGGGATTCTAAGTGGTCCCTGGGTATCTGGGTGAGATTTAGAAGGGGTTGTGCCCTTTGTACAGCACCCTGCAACACTTGCTGCCTTGTGACTATTAACCCCGAAATCAAAATACGTCCATGCAGGCTGCTGCCATCTTTGATCCCCCAAATATTTTTAATAACTCATCCCATATTATCAAAGACAAAGTTTAGAAAGTAGACCTTTCTGAAATTGAAAAATTTTCTATTTCATTGTAAAAAAGTCTTTATAATTTAGTCCATATAATATGTAGAAAGTGTATGAAAAGTAAATCTTTTAAAGTAAGCATTGAGTTTGAAATACCTTATTTATTAAGCTTGCTGTTAGAGAAATATTCAGTAATTTAAAAAGAGTAAGTTTCTTTCTCATTTGTGAATTCTTGGTTTAGCTCTGTTTCCCATTTTTTTGACTGTATTATTTCGTTTCTTGATGCTTAATTTATTGAGTTCTTTATACATTTTGGACCTTAGCCCTCTGTCTGATGTGGGGTTGGTAAAGATCTTTTCCCAATCTGTAGGCTGCCATTTTGTTCTAGTGACAGTGTCCTTTGTCATACAGAATCTTTTCAGTTTCATGAGGCCCCATGTATTGATTGTTGGTCTTAGAGCCTGAGCTGCTGGTGTTCTGTTCAGGAAGTTGTCACCTGTGTCAATGAGTTTGAGGCTTTTCCCCACTTTATCTTCTATTATATTTAGTGTGTTGGGCTTTATGTTAAGGTCTTTGATCCACTTGGACTTAAGTTTTGTGCAAGGTGGTAAGTATGGATCTAATTTCATTCTTTTTCATGTCAACATCCAGTTAGACCACCACCATTTGTTGAAGATGCTGTCCTTTTTCCATTGTACAGTTTTGGTTTCTTTGTCAAAAATTAAATGCCTATAGGTGTGTGGGTTCATTTCTGGGTCTTCACTTCTATTCCATTGATCCACTGGTCTATTATGGCAGTGAGACATTTGAAGAAATGCTCAACATCTTTAATCATCAGAGAAATGCAAGGGAGTGCAAACTTGTACAACCACAATGTAAATCAGTCTGGCGATATTGTAGAAAACTTGGAATAGTCCTACTCAATACCCAGCCATACCACTTCTGGGTATCCACCCAAAGGATTCCTCACCAAACCACAAGGACATCTCCTCATCTATGTTCATAGCAACCTTATTTGTAATAACTAGAAACTGGAAACAACCCAGATGTCCCTCAACGGACGAGTGGATTAAAAAAAAAAAAACAGCTGTGGCACATCTACACAATGGAATACTACTCAGCTATCAGGAACAAGGAAATCATGCAGTTCACAGCCAACTGGATGGAACTAGAACAGCTCATCCTGAGTGAGCTAACACAGACTCAGAAAGATGCACATTGCATCTACTAACTTATAATTGGATTTTTGCTATATAGTACAGGATAACTATCCTACAACCAACACACCAAAAAGATCAGGAACATAGACTTTGTTACCTATCAATGGGACAATTTATATATACTACCATGTAGGCCCCCAATGGAAGAGGAAACTCTTATTCCTCTTATGACTGTTGCACTGAGAGGGGCTGATATGTAGGGACACTCCACATCAGAGGAGTGGGATGGGTGGGAGAAGGAGGAAAGGGTGGGAGGGTAGAACCAGGAGGGGTAGAAGGAGGGCACTATGATGGAGATGTAACAAATAAACATTATAATAAAAAATAAGTTTGAGAATTATTTCACAGGTACTTATTTTATTTGCTTAAGGAAATATAAATTTTGTAAATTTGTTTACTTATCTTAAGCAAAACTGAAAGTATTTTATTAAACCATACTTAAAATTGTTCAAGTGATTGCTTTTTATATACTTTTACAATATACATATAATGCACTCTCATAAAGCAGATGAATATATATTATTTTATTGTGAAGAAGTTAAGACATCTGCAGAAGTAGGAAAACGAATGTAAGGAATGCTGTCACCCAACCTAATCTGCCATCAGCATTCAGCCAATCTTATCTAAAACATCCTCCTCCTTTTTTCTAGACTATTAGAGAGCTGTATAGCAACAACATTAGTCATTATTGTCACCAGTTACTCATGTTTTAACATTTCCTCAGTTGCGAGATAATCGACATTTCTAATGTGTCAGTCTTCTTCTAATGTGAGTATTCACAAACTGCTGAGTAAACTTCCAAGGGGTGAAAGAGGTGAGGAAGAGGAATTGTGCTGATTCCTTGCTGAGAATCCTTACTCATGATTCCTAAGAGGACAGAGTAAAAAGACGTTCGTTCCATACATTACAGCATCAATCTTCAGCCGGTTGGCCCCGTTTCTCTGACAGACATTGATTGTAGAGCAGGAATTATGAAGAACTTACCTACCCTGTCTTGGCAGAGCTAGGCTGTCAACTTACCTGCTTCCAAGTTTTGTCCTTTTTGGACAGAAGTCTGTCTGCAGTTGGTGCAAGGGGTTTTTCTTGCCAAGAGTTAGGCTTGCCGCTAATTCAACCATCTCACACTGGAGATTCTTCGATGCTCATCTTCTACTTGGAGTAATATAGGGGGTGCTGTCAGGAGCTGACATGTCTCGATATCAAAAAATCTTAAGTTAAGAAAACATCTTTGAATGCCATATTCTGCAGATCTCTTGAGGTTTTTGAAGACGCCCTATCTATCTCTTATATTTAGATAAGAAAATGTTGCTTAGCCATTGGTATGTCATTTCTTAGTTTTGGAAGCTGCGGGCCCTGCACTTCCTGTATAATCATATATATTTATCCCTCTCAGATCTCTGAGGTGGTTGAAGAATAGATAGCTAGAGTCTCATAGTTAAATTTTGAGTTGTTTAGGAATCAAGAGGGTGTTCTGGATCTAAGAAGATGTTTTTAAAATTATGAGGCAAGTTAGTATGAAAGCTGAGTTAGATATAGAACTTTAAACTCATGGAGATGGTTAGATAGTAGAATGTTAAAGTCAGGTGCCAAATACATAAGGACTGGACATTGGGAATGTATGCTAAGCCAAGTTGTATAACTCTCATAATTGTGGCCTATTTATTTCTCTTGTTTTGTATTGTATTTATTGTTATAAGAGAAAGAACCATTTGTTGGACTGAAAGGGGGAGCTGTCAGGGGGAAAATGATATACCTTAAACTAAAAAAAAAAATGGGGGTTGAGGGGGAAGAGGGTGGAAGGGTGGGACAGGAGGGCGAAGTAGGGAGGGGATTGTGATTGAGATGTAACTTGAAGAAATAAAAAATAAATTATAAAAAAAAGACGTTCGTTATGTCACATGCTGTCATGTGGAAAGACTGAGCGCCTGTTTGGATTTTCTCTGGGACTCATGGGTACTGAGATCTGACTCTCAACTGAGACTAGGATATAGGAACTTGCTTGCAACTATGCCAAGAGCCTCAGGAAGAGAGAAATGGAAGGAAGGAAGATGGAGAGGCCAATGAGATAAGCAGCTTAGGAAGAGGCATCAGACAGCCTTGTGACCACTTCTCATCTGGGATGCTGGTATTTTAGGTCATGCACTGGAGGGAGTGCATCCTGAATGACATGAAGAGTGGGTAAGGATGCCAAAGCAATACCGGGAAGGGACTGAAAACAAAGGACTTATTAGCACTATTCCCAGTGGCTTAGAGAGCAAGTCCTGTTAAGGGCAAAGAGAATCTTGGCAGCACACCAGACTATCCACTACAAACAATTTAAGCAGGAAAATCTGTTCCAATATTTTTCCCTTAAGTAGGAAAGATGCTAAACATTTTTGTGTATTAGGTATTTTGCATAAATTATAACATTTAAATCAACTTGAGGATTTAGCTATTTAATTTTTGTGATGAAGACTCTTGAGAGGTTTGATAAATCGGTCCCAGGTTACAAAGCTGGTATAAATAGAAGAGCTGAGATTTTAAACAATTTCTTGCTATGTCTTGCTAGCATTCTTTACCATGGAGTTCAGAGCCTCTTCGGCACATTTCTCAGAGCACGTATAATTAGACATACAGATGGCACATCTGCAGAGAGCACATCTGCAGATACTGTATCTATTATTCTCTTACATTTTGGTTTTATCTGCCAGTCAGCATAATGATATATATTTTAAGATTTTTTTTCAAGTCATGTTAACTTGAAGCCTTCCAAACCTACTGGAAACTCAATGGAAATACTCAAGATTGAGTGGATTTCAAGAATAGGTTGTTGCATGTTTTCTATACTTCCCACTTAAAGCCTTTTCTGAACTACTAGCTAGAAAAACAAAGTAAAAGCAAAAACAGTGATGTTTCTGTGATGATTTCTCTTATGCATTAACAGTGCTTTGGAGACTACATGCTGGGTTATCAGGATGAGTCATTGGAGCCATTATTCTGGCCTTTTAAGCTACTGAATAGGAATACAGAAAGCAGAGTTCTATTCATAACTCCCATAGTACTCACTCCTCTGTGAGTGATCTTGGCAGAGCCATTTAACCCACTGAATGCTTTAGTTTTCTTACTTCTCTTCAATGATACTCTCTCTGTCTTTCCCTTGCTCTAAGTGATCGCTAAAGGATACATTAGATACTTTAAATGCATTAAAGCAACTACTTAAGAATAATAAGTTGCTACTGCCTCTTGTGACCTCAACTCCTGGGGCATGTGAAGTAGGATTCAAGGTTTTCTTTGTCTCCCTGAGGAATTTGACATATAAAACCTTGTCACAACCTTACCATCTCCCAAGAAGAATATGTCATTACTTAACAATGTTACGTAAACAAAAGTCTTAGTTGTGATTCCTTAATTATCTCAGAGAATATGAGAATATATAAACAAATTGTAAGTGAACTTTATTAGCAAATTTACCAATGTGTTATGGAGTATGCTAATCAGTAGCTGAATGAACTAGTTGAGTTTGAATATTAGAAAGATCTTTGATATCTATGTCAAATAATTTTCAGAATAATGACCACCCAAAGATGCCTAGATCATCACCTCCAAGATGTGAAATATTATCTGATATATCAAAAGAAATCTGCAGATGTGACTAAGCTAAGGACGTTGATGTAATAATGACCACCCAAAGATGCCTAGATCATCACCTCCAAGATGTGAAATATTATCTGATATATCAAAAGAAATTTGCAGATGTGACTAAGCTAAGGACGTTGATGTGGGAAGGTTATTCTGGGCAGTTGAAGTAGACCCCTTGTCATCACAAGTGTATGCACAGCATGGAGGTAGAAATATCAGAGAAGGATAGATTTGAAGATGCTGCACTTCTGGCTTTGAAGATGGAAGAAAGGGGCATGAATTAGAAACACAGCCATCTTATGGAAGCTGAGAAAGGTGAGGAAGCAGATTCTGCGGGTGGTTCCAAAAGAAGTGTTGCCCTGTTGGGCACCTTGATTTATTCCACCTTGATTCTATTGTTCCAGCTTACTCAGTACTAAAATAATGACTTTGTTTTTGGATAACATCTGTTGTTAGTTATGGCTGCAATTGGAAACTAATATTGTAGGACTATGTCTTAGTTAGATTGTCTATTGCTGTGAAGAGACACCATGACCACAGTTACTCATATAAAGGAAAGCAGTTAATTGGGGCTGGCTTACAGTTCAGAGGTTTAGTCCATTGTCATCGTGGTGGGAAGCATGGCAGCACCCAAGCAGATACGGTGCTGGAAAGGGAGCTGAGAGTTCTACGTGCAGATTGGCAGACAGCAGGGAAAGAATGCCACAAGGCACCTGGCTTGAGCATCTGAGACCTCAAAGCCCTCCCCAGTGACACACTTCCTCCAATAAAGACATACCTATTCCACCAGGGCCATACCTCCTTATAGTGCGACTCCCCATGGACCTATGGAGGGCATTTTTATTCAAACCACCATAGAATATCATCCCTTTTAATCAATTGATCTTTTTAAATATGAAACAATACATCATTCTCATCAAATGAGAGAACAGTAGGAGACAGTGCTAGGGGTTGACTCATATACCTCAGCTGCCTCTGTATATGTATCAAGTACAGTCTGTCTCAACATTTTCTGTCCTGGAAGGCTTGTTTGATTATTGTTTCTTTGTTAAAGCATGAGGAAGAGCTGTCATGCCCCTCCAAGAATCTCTTTGGCAAGAAAAGCCTTTTTACAGGGCTTCTTCTCTGTAATAGGGTCATTGTCTGTCTTTTAGTGTGGTGTTATCTTGGCCTGGTGCCTGTAATTGCTCTGAGTGGTTCATGAAGACCTTCCTTGCACCTCTGAATGTCTCCTACAGCCCCATAGTGAGAACTTTAAAGCACTTGTCTTATTTTTTTCCCCTTCTATCAATTTTATTGCTAATATTCCCTGCTGTTAAATCAGGGGTATTGACTGCTACTGAGGAAAAAAATCATAGCATCATATGGGTGTATCTTAGGAATATTTATGATTAATAACTTTGTATAATGTATATGTGGAAGATGGGTGGGAACTGAACTGGTTTTTTTTTCCCTAACATGAAATTGTGTGTGTGTGTGTGTGTGTGTGTGTGTGTGTGTATCTTCATATGCAAGTAAGGTCCCTAATACATTGACTTTAATTTAATAAAAGGAAAGATTTTACTGGATAGGCTTAACCAAATTAGGTGAGCCCTTTAGCCTGGCAGCCTAGAGGGAAGGAGAGTTATGTTTTGAAATACCTACTAAGTGGATTGACTATTATAAATAAACTACCCACCCCCATCCTGCAGCTATAAAAAGCTGAATTTTTCCAATAGCTGTAATGATAGCTTCAGAAGAACAACTTTGGAGATCCCGAGCAGAAAGCCAAGCCGTGTGCGGACTCTCCAAACTAGGAGAAAATAGCTGGCAGCTATTTTGAGTTTCTAACTGTATAGTAATTTCAGATAGAGCTGTTAACAGGCAACTACCAGGGGGTTTGATATGTGAGCAGCTTTGGCTGGAACATGAGCTCACCATGATTAACCTTTACTGGAAACGTAGACTTGGAGGTTCAGGGCTGCAAAGGGAGGGACATTATATACTGGAAACGAGAAGACCTTTGTTACACACCTTTGTTTAGAAGTCATGGCGGGCGCTTACGCTCTGCCACGGTACTTAAAGCAGAGCTTGTAAGTGATGTACTTACACGTGGTGATAGGGAGGTCTGGAAGCAGAGTGTCAAAGAGTGCTGTCTCTCTTCTTCTTGCTGCTTATAATGTGTGAGAGGCTGGAGATACATTAAAGAAAGAAATGTTAAGTAAAACAAATGAGGTTTGAATAACTGAAAATTTAGTCTTCAGCTGGCAGAAGCTACCGAAAGCCTGAAGTGGTTTGCAGCAGTATGGCGTGGAGCATCGGCCGGGGTGTGCCTGTGCAGCCAGGGTGTGATGCTTGGCACTTTCAGTCACAGTCGGTTTCCCTTTTTCCCTTCACTGTGGATTCCTTGTGGAAGGTCCACCAAACCCTTGATAAATTAACTTCTTCAAGTCAGCAACCAGCTCAGTGTGAGACAGTGAAAAGGGGAAGGACGCTGCCTGTTCTCCTTCTAGATTTACAAGTTTCCATCCTGCACAAGTCTCAGTCAAGATGAGATTTTTCTAAACTGAAAGTTTCTGTCTCGAATTGAGGTAATCTAAAATGCTTACCCATAAAAGTTGTGAGTCCCCTTTCTCTGTGGATTAGGGACAGTATAGTGAAAACACTAAGTTCTCTTCTGTACCGGGGCGCCATATCTTACCTCAGAGTCTGCAGGTGTTTACCATCACATACTTATGGAGATTTGAAATATTATGGGAACCCAGGATGTTTTATTCAGTGTCTTTACTTCCCACATACCCTCCTGGTTGTGGAGCTAATTTCTGACTTCACAGATACAGTCTCTTTCATTGCTAACATGGTGATTAAAACTTAATATTTTGCAACTTTTTAAAAATTCCCAACTCATATTCAGACCACAGTCGTCTGTTTTCTTTTCATAACCTAACTCTTCTACACCAACTGAGACATGTAAACTGTACCATATAAAGTATGTCATAGGTGTCCTATATAAGTTACCCTTCTTCTTTAGGACTGCTTTTGGTATGCATATGCTTAAAGGTGGACTATCTTCTGTTGTAGGTGGTATATCCTCAGATAGGTGCAGGTTCACTGGCTTCAGGGCCCAGATGAAGCTATCATTATTTGGTTTCCCACTCTGCCTTTTTCTGCCCCTATCTGTGATTACTTTTCTCATCACTGTCACAAAAATACCTGACAGCAAGTTAAAGGGATAAAGATTGTCCTGAGCTGCATCACTAACCCTGTTGCCACTGGGCTGGGTCAGTTCCCTCTGACTACATGAACTGGGTATTGGGGAGAGATAACCATGCAAATAAAAACAAAGCTCCTTTGCCAAATGCAGTGTCAGGACATGCTAGGCAGTTAAAACAGCAATTGTCTATTAGCAGTCATCAGAAAACTGGCCTGCAAACCAAATCTGCTGCTGCTTATTTTTGTAAATAGAGATTTATTGGAACACAGCCATATTCCTTCAGTTGTATGTGTGTCTAGAACTCTGTTTTCCTGCTTTATCAGATAAGTTGAGTAGCTGCAGCAGAGGCTGTCTGGCCTGCAAAATCCAAGATGTTTACCATGTGGTTCCTGATCCTGTACTCTTATTCTCTACAAAGAAAATTAAAGCTCATGGGAAATAGACAACCATAGGATTAGATAAAGCCATCTTGAAAACCGTCTTATTTAAGAGGCCCTTAATAAAGCCCTCAGATATGCAGATGCTGGGTTAAGTAATATATACTCTGAACTAATGTGGTATCTTAGTGATGGAGTACCTGACCACCATGCACAAAGACCCTCGATTTGATCCTCAGCACAGGGAAATGATGGATAAATAAGGATACCATGATGAGCTAGTTTAATGATTTCATCCTAATCCTCCCTGAAAGAGCTTTCTTAGTTATAGAAATTTGTGCTAAATTTCTGTTTCGTATTTTCCTACCTAGCACATTTGCTTTACTTAGAAAAAAACATAGTAAATAAAATGTGATCTCATATCGTATATGAAGTCCTTGTTTTAAGTGGGTTCTTTGTTTCACTTTTTTGACTAGTATAATCGAACGCCTGATGCAAGCGACTTTTATAAAGAAAAATATTTAGGCAACATCTCTGAAAATTCAAGACACTCCAAGGCAGTGTGGGAAATTCCTGCCTGTACCATACTCAGCTGTGAGCTCCTAGAGACAACAGACATCCCTCTGTCCCGCAATCTATCCTTCCACTTCCTGATGCGCATATCCTGAGAATCTGCCCCTGACCCTAGCTGTGGGAGTATATCGTACACTAATGCTCAGCTTCTGCTGTAGACCGGCTTACCTTTTAGTTCAGATCATAGGTTGGTGTAAGAGGTGCTTCGGTAAAGACAGAGGGAGCCACAGAACACCACTGTGACACAGCTGGGGTACAGGAATGGGACTCAGAGCTCCTGGGGGAAGATTTGATGGAGCATGGTAGTTTTTCAGTCTACTTATGGTGTCGAGGTAGCAAGTGATTTTACATGACCGGACTTGACGATAGAAGGGTGGCAGAAATGGTGACAAGATGAACTTGAATCTAGTCGGGGACTGTGTTTGTTTCCTCCACTGAAGGTGGTACCACAGTTTTCTCCTTCCACACTAGTGTCGGGAAACAGTCACACAGAGACCAGGAATTATTGTGTAGGGGATTCTGAAGTCTGGTGAGAGCCGGAAGTACGATGACTTCTTTTTGTGACAGGTAGGCTTAGTAACTAAGGGAAGAAGCTGTTACTTGAGTGTTTTCGTAAGATCTGAGTGTGCAAAGTGGTTACACATGGGTATTAATAGGAAATATGAGTTCATGCATAATGACAGGATTTTGATCAAGTGAAACTTGGCACAGCCAGGAGTTGTCAGCAAGCACTCTAGGTCCCGAGGCCACTGTTTATTTCCTTGATGCCTTTGAGAACTTAATGAATCCGTGAAGCGTGGCAAGGGGGCTCAATGGTCACAGCACTATAAAAGCCAGTAGCTATAGTCGTTGCCCTTTCTTTAGGCAAATTTATTGTTATCTACTCTCTGTTGCTAAGCTCAGAGTCTTCATCCTGCGTACAAAACGCTTTGTTCCGCACTCTTGGCCACTGTTTGGCCATCATGTAATGCAGCCCTAAGGACGCAGCTTAAGTACTCGCTGTATAGCAGAAACTAAGCAATGTAAGAGTGAGAGAAGAAAGAAAAGGCAAAGGCGGTAACTGTATTTTATCATCAAATGATTTAGCAAATCCTTTTCTTTTTCATGAATAATAATTTATTTACTGAGATCTCACAGACCATCTGCCTAATGCAAAGGAAGTTGACAAGGACCAATCTTAAACTTCCTGGTCTTTTGCTTCAACTGCTATTTTGGAAACTGTGTTAATGTTTCGCCTAGCTCAACAATCTTACTGGCCTTGAATTTTGAAGGATTATAGATGATATTCAAAGCAACAAATATATGCAAATTCTTTGATTACCCCATCATCAAATAGTATATCTGAGTCTGAGGCTTGGCCTTCATATGCACTGATATGTTCTAAATATTATTATTATTTTTTGATATAGGATCTTTCACTGATCCTAGGGCTCACTGATTGTCTAGATTGGCTGCCAATAAGCTCATAGTATCTCCTCCTATCTTCTGCTTCTGGGGCCAGGATAACAGATATGATGTATCATGCGCAACTTTTCTATGGGTACTAGAGATCCAAACTCAGGTCCTCATTCTTGTCCACCAAACACTGTAACCACTGAGCCATCCGCTCAATCCCTTTCTACTTAATGTTCTGTATAATTGCAACAGGACTATCAACCATGGCGGAGACCTCTGTTACGCAAATCTCTTTCATTCCACTTATATAAAGGATAAAAGAGTTTATAATTCTTGAGAAAAAGTGTCCTGTATAGTGCAGGGCTTCTACAATTATATTATACTTTGCAATCCCTTTTCACTGAGAAATTTTTGTACAACACTGTACATATATATATATCACATATGCATTTACTGATTTTGTATATATCATAAACATTTACTGATGATAATCCTAAATAAGTTTATTTAAAAATAATTATTTAGTGTATATATGATATTATTATTTATTAAGCCAATTTACGCACTGATGAGATGTTTGTGCATATTTATTTTTGCATAAAGAATTGATATTTGATATTGGAGTACATATGACATCTCCAACATTTTTCACAGTTTTTAGAAAAACATAATATTTTTATTATTTGAGAAGTTCATACTTGTTCAAAAGCACATGTTGTGTGTGCTCAGAATCAAAGCAGTGATAAAGTTATGAGATACAATATTGAGTGAGTGCTCCAAGGAGAACTTTAGATTCTTTATACATTTGATTTTGAATCGAGTTTTGATTGTGCATTGAGAAGCCTTTTATTGGGGCCTCATTTTTCATGGCTTTCGTATTCAGTTATGCAACTCTATGGGATCTTGACCCAGAATTTAATAAGGCAGGCTATAAATCTGACCTTTGGTTTCACAGTACTTTTATGAAGCAATCTTAGATTCATTTCACCTCTTCCTAGTAGCTCTACAATAAATATCTGTTGACATTGTGATCATTGCACTGAAATGAATCACCAAAATTTTACAGTTAGAGGTAAAAGCTGGGAAAGCTCTGTGGTTTTGAGGCCAGCCTCGACTACATAGTGAGTTGCAGGTTGGCCAGGGCTGATAGTGAGACCCTACCTCAACAAACAAACAAACAAACAGTTGGTTTTTCTTGTACAAATCATGTGTAATAGTGTCTTGATTTGAATGATTCTATTACCCCTTGGCATACTCTTAGCTTGGAGATAGGTAGGTTTCTTGCATCTATTTTGCGAGCTGAAAACTCAGATGGTGAAGGAACAAAAGGACACAAAGAAGTAACTGCTGTTGGAAATATACCAAGCTCCTGTAAGCCCCACCTCTGCCTCCAGTTCCTTGGGGTGTGTCTTTTCTATATGTCCTCATAACAAGTCCCCACTATCATACTTATGAAAGGTGTAATTATTTATTTAGGGTTTGCTTTTCTGGCCAAACATTCTTATCCCTACACTTACGAATCTGACACACAGTAGAAACCTAATAATATTTGCAGACTGATTACTGTTCTAACTTCTAATAATTGAATGCTTGTATTCCTGTGATGTATGAGAGTTAATAACTGTTGGATGATTGCCACTGAATGAATAAATTTAGGAAAAACAAAGGCAGCAAGCACTCTCTTGCCTAGGGTATCCTTTTCCACATGCTTGCCAAATGACTGCCTTCTTTCAGCCTGGCTTCAAAATGTCACCTAATGAGGGTATTGATGAGCTACTTTACTAATGATGTTCTTCAAAGATCCATGTCTTTAAAGAAGGCAGTGCCTGAAAGACTATGTAATTAATGATACAACGTTCATGGATTATTATGGGGATATATATTAGAGAGGGGATAAGGGAGCAGTTTCTCCTCCCTCAAAACAAACCAACAAAACCCACAAGACTTTCATAGGCTCTCCTTGCTTTAGCTGTTTTTGCTTTACCTTTCTACAAATGTTGAGCCTCTATGTGGTAAACTATTGTGAAATAGAAAGGACAGTGGTGCCTAGGAAAGGGCAAAGGGACATTCAATGGAGAGTCGTCGAGGACTAGGCAACATAATTTAAGTTTCAGATTCTTTGCCAAGGAGAGAGTTCTCCTTAGCTATATTTCTAGAAGCTATTTAGCTAAAACTGGTAAATTAATTTCTGGTGAGTGAGTGTGTGTGTGTGTGTGTGTGTGTGTATGTGTATGTATGTATGTGTGTATGTGTGTGTGTATGTATGTGTGTGTATATGTGTGTGTGTGTGTCTGTGTGTGTATATGTGTGTGTATGTATGTGT
>CAJQZJ010001638.1:7143554-7203878 GCA_907164525.1 Lophiomys imhausi
TGTGTGTGTGTGTCTGTGTGTGTATATGTGTGTGTATGTATGTGTGTGTATATATGTGTATGTGTGTGTCTGTGTGTGTCTGTGTGTGTAGATAGGATCTCATGTATCTCTGGCTGACCTTAAACTCAGTGTGTAGTTGAGGATAATCTTGAACTTCCATTATCTTTGCCTATACCTCTGTGCTATGATTCCATGCTTGCATCAGCATGCCCTGTTTCATGTGGTACTAGGACTAAAGTCCAGGACTTTGTGCATGCTGGGCAAGCAGTCTACCAACTGAGCTACATCCCAGGTACTGTTGATATGCTTTTATACTTTCTTATGTTCATTTTTATGAAGAAAAAACAGAAGTGGGGGGAACGTGCATGCCTTCTTTGGGTAACAGAAAATTCTTGAATCAGGAGTTCAATCAATCTGATTTTTTTTGTTTTTGAGACAGGGTTTCTCTGTGTATACCTGGCTGTCCTGGACTCACTTTGTAGACCAGACTAGCCTTTTAACTCACAGAGATCCACATGCCTCTGTCTCCCTAGTGCTGGGATTAAAGATGTGTGCCACCATGCCTGGCAATTACAAACAGCTATGAACTGCGATATGGGTGCTGGGATTTGAACCTGGGTCCTTTGGAAGAACAACCAGTGCTCTTAACCACTGAGCCATCTTTCTAGCCCCCAATCTGATGTTTTTATTCGATCATTTCAATAAAATTTGTTGTTATTGTAGGTTAACAATTCCTATCAATTAACTGTGATTTTTATTTTAGTTCTCTGATACACCGGGCAGTCTCAATGACAGACATAAAATTACAACTCCAGAACCAAACCAAATGCTTTTACAGACTCTGTTTTTATAATTTGAAATTACTTGTTTATTTCACATGAAGTTGTTGCTATAAAAAATAGCATCACCTTTTCTCTCCTTGAAAACTACTTGTTTGAAATATAATTCTAGGAGATTTATAATATCTATCTATATATTATATATTATATTATTATAAATATAATAATATTTAGGAATATCTTAACAACATGTTTGTGGCAGATTTGTTGTAGTCATGGGGCATGAAAATAATTCATTTACTCAGTAAGTCTTGGTTCAGTTTAAAAACATTTAATGCTATGTTTTAGGTTTGTGAATATACAAGCCTCTTTGCTATTTATTTGCCTTGGTTTCTGTTCTACCTCCTAGCTTAAGAGATAATTTCAGGCCACAGTTACCCAGCAGAGAGACTTCGGGCAAATTAGAGTCAGATCCCGTTTTAGTGGGCTCAGCCTCCAGTCGGTACTATTGCTTGGCCTTGTGTCTGGGACTGGAATTCACCTTTGTAGATCTGGTATCTCACAACCACACACTGAAGCCCTGGCTCTTCATTTATGTTCCTGTGTTCTTATGTCAGTTTTCATGAGACAAGAGATGAGTATCCATGCTTACTCCTGCCATAAGACAAAATTACAATGAAATGTGAAGATCTTAGACTAAGATGCTTCACTTTCAGTTTTCAAAGTCTCTTCTAAGTATCCCTTCCTCTTGGTTTGACCAGCTCCTGAATACTGGTATACATACATATGCATTAGCAAAGATCACCCTTTCTTTATTTGCATAGCATAGTAAGGAAGAGTCTTCTTTGTTGAGAGTAGTACAGATGTGAACTGACTTCTGGTAACCTTGTGGCGTCTTTGATATAATGTCATAGTTTATACAATTATGAAGAAGACTTACACATCCATCTCTTCTGTATTTACTAGAACAAAGACAATGGGCTAGGGTTTTAGCAAAGTTTTGAAACATTTTAGAATGTCGAATTCTTGAAGAGCTTGCCTTTTTGGACCAAGCACTTTTCTTTTTATCATATTAAATGTTCGAGGATGCTAGCAATTAATTGCCTTTGTTTTATCTGATAGACTTGTTCTTCATTTCTGTTGTTTCTCTTTCTTTTTAAGGCTCTTTCATCAGGCAGGTGGAATAAGTGAGTGATTATAAATTCACGGATTGAGTGGCAGTGTGTGGCAGCTGCTTGCAGCTTTATTACATTAATCATCTATTTTCTTCCTTATGTGCCATTTGGCTTTGCCCATTTTACCTGACAAGGGTTGGGAATTCTGGCCCACCCCCACCCCTTTCTGACTAAGTTTTCAGTTTTCAGTATCCCTCTGAATTCAGTTTTTAGATTGATGTCTAAAAGGGAAGAAGATACCATCTTTAGTGAAATTAACCTATGTAACATTTTGAGATAAAAACATGTAGGAGAATAAAAAGAAGAAAAGTTATGTTATTGAATATAGGCAAAATGTCATACTTTATACAATTTTGAAGAAGACTCTTACACATCCATCTCTTTCTCTATCTCTGTGTGTGTATGTATGTATGTATGTATGTATGTATGTATGTATGTATGTATATGCATGCATAGAGAGAGACATATACACACATGTAAATTGGGCTTTTTTGGCCCATCCGCTGATAAATTCAATATAACAAGTGAAAAGGAATAACTTCCTCCTCTTGTTCTGCTGCTGTCATATTCTCTTCTTAGAGGCAAGGAACAGAATCAAACTCTAACCAGGGAAAAAGGACTTGCCTTGACTTTAGTTCTAACCTGAAGTAGCAAGTATTTCAACAGTCCAATTATCTCCACCCCCCACCATACACGTACAGTAATCTTTTTTTGTAGTAAAAACATTTTAATGTTTATGACATCTATGATTTACATGAACAAACATTTCAAATATGGAAAATTTATATCTATCACTCTCTGTTTTCTAAGTTAGACTTGATTTTTTTATATTGCTTATGAAAATTTAAGTCATATTCTGTATTTATGCCAGTGTTGATAGCCTTGCATTTTCTTTTTTTAAATGTTTATTCACTACTTCAAGCCAAATCTCCATCACAGTGCCCCCCTCCACCTCTCCCAGTCTCATCCTTCCACCCTCCTATCCTACTCCTCCAGAGTGGGGTGTCCCCAATCACCAGTCCCCCACCCCAGTTCAGCAGTCACATGAGGGTCAAGAGCCTCCCCGTATACTGGGGGCCTACATGGCAGCACCACTAGGGCAAAGTGTCTCATCAACAAAGTCTACGTTCCTGTTCCTTTTGGTGTGTTGGTTGTACAGTAGTTATCCTGCACGTACAGTAATCTAAGAAGCAAATAGAAACCCCTTCCCTCACAAGGTACCTACCAAGAATGAACAAGTGTGAAGTTAGTTACTATTCCCTTGAATAACTCAAGGGAATGTTTCTGTATTTCATTTTCTTGGATCATTTAATGTTACAATCTTTAGACACTAATCTAAGAAGCAAAAGACAGGAACACTCTATTTTTGTTTTTTTCTTATTTTATAAAAATGTTGATAAATGCTGGTTGAATGCTGAATGCATGTGATAAACTCCAGCAGAACTTAAATGTGCTAATAAGTATAACTTAGGAGGCTAAATGAAATGTAAAAAGTCCAGTTGCTTTCTTAGAATTAGGGCTAGACTAGAGTGCTTTATCCTTCCAAGAAGAGAAGAACGAAAGCTGTATTGTCTGTGGTAGCCCATGCTTCTAATTCAGCACTCTGGAGGTGGACCAACAGGACCTAGATATCAAAGTAGCCTCAGAGACATAGCAAGACCAGGGGCTACATGATATAGTCTGCCTCCAAAAAATCAGGCAAACAATGTGGTTTAGAAATGATGGGGGAAAAAAATCAAGAAATCCAGTTTTCCTTTTAGATTTAGACTGAACAGCAGTTCTCAACCTGTGGGTCTTGACTCCTTTGAGGATCAAATGACCCTTTTACAGGGGTCTCCTGTTGGCACCCAGATCCCAGACCAGCTCTAACTTAGCATACCAAAGTGGACCAGTTCTCCAGGTTCTCCCAACATGCCTCAGTCCCTACCTGTTACAGGGCATGGCTGGCATACCCTGACCTCTATGCTGAACTTTTCAGCCCAAGGGCTTGGCTCCCCTTCCCCAGAAACTCTTTCTATATAATCCGGACATTTTGCCCTCTGTATTTCTCTCTCTCTCTCTCTCTCTCTCTCTCTCTCCATCTCTCCCTGGATCATGCTCACTCTTTCTCTCTTTCTCTTCCCTTCTTCTCTGTCCCTCTCCCCATTACGACTTCCCTGGCCTCTTTCCTTGGGACCAGTGAAATCATGCAAGAGCTGCATCAAATAAACCTGCTTTTATGTACTTTAATCTGGCTTGAATTGTATCATTTTGCCAGCAGAGAATGACCAAAGAATAATGCCTGTAGTCCCAGCTACTCAGGAGGCTGAGACAGAAGGATCACTTGAGTCCAGGAGTTCTGGGCTGTGGTGTGCTATGGTGTTGTGTGTCCACACTAAGTTCAGCATAGAGGTCAGCATGTGGCAGCATGCCATGACCTATAAGAGGTAGGGACTGAGGCATGCTGGGAGAACCTTGAGGCCAGGTCCACTTTGGTATGTTAAGAGTCTCAGTTGCTTGTTCTGGATCTGAACTCTGAGTCCCAACATCGCCTAAGACCATCAGAAAACACAGATATTTATATTATAATTCATAACAGTAGCAGAATTACAGTTATGAAATGATGATGAAAATAATTCTGTGGTTGGAGGTCATCACAAGGTAAGGAACTATATCAAAGAGTTGCAGCATTAGGAATGTTGAGAACCACTGAATTTAAAAAGTAATCCTCACCTAGAGTTCCTCCTTTTTTTCCCTCCAAGTAGAATAGGGGGAAATGTATAATACAATTAATAGGTATCTTAGAATTATACCCATTGCTCTATCAATTATGAAAACTTTCCTTCTCACTTCCTGTAAATTCACCTCCAGTAAATGGACCCAGATAACTAAAAGGCCATAATTTACCAAGGCTCAAAGAAGAGATACAATAATATCAACTAATTTTAAAATGTTTTCAGAATAGTTAAAATAACAAGTAGTATTTAAATCCAATTAGGGAAAACACTGGGGGTTTTAAAAATAGTGTTTTTGAAAACTATAAAAGACTTCATGCAGTATGAAGGTTATTAGCATGGGTGTATTTAATTAGACAGACATGGAGCATCTCCAAAAATATAGATTCTCAAGTTCCAATTTACCTTATAGTTGGTGAAACAAAATATTTATGTGAGGAGTGTGGGACTCCCATCTCGTTTTTTTTTTTTTTTTTTGTTTGTTTGTTTGATTGTTTTGTTTTGTAACAGCTTTTCTGACGTTCCTCTTGTCTAGCTAGGTCTGGTAACAATTGCTTCAGTTGCTTTTCCCTCTTTGGTGAGTGATTAGATGTGAGAGTGTCCAGGATCTCTTAGTGTAGCGGCTGGCGATGAGCTTTGCCTTGGAAGAGGCTGCTTTCAGAGGAATCTCAAACTGCTCACTGGCGGTGGTAGCTCTCCTGTAACAATCAGTTACGTCATTTCCCAAACAACCCTTTCAGAAAGATGCTGTTGTCCTCACTTCATAGAAGCAGGCAGACAACAAAGTCTCAGTGGCCCGCCACACACCACGGCGATCAGGATTTGGATGTGAGATTGCCAGACTTCAGAACCTGCTCTAGGAAATGGATCTCAGGACCAGTGGCAGAAGGAAAACACAGAACATGCTGTGTTGACTCTCTCTGACAGCAGAGTTAAGGAGGAGGAAAAATTAAGACCATTGACAGCGAACATAATTTAAACATTTGTTCATGCCAACAAACTCATGCATATATTATTTATATTGACTCAGGTATCACCAGGCAGTAAGTGGGACAAAGCTGGACACAAAGCTTTCTTTTTGGGAGGGAGGGGGCATGTTTGTCTCCAGGTCAGGGATCACAATTAGGACCTTCCTCTTAGTTGGGAGCTCTTGCACTGAGCTCCTTCCTGGCTGTTCCTTCTTCTTCTTTCTCTTCCTTTTCCTCCTTTTCTTTCACATTACAACATGTAGAATTTCAGAGTGATTCTGATGTGTGTGAGAGAAAAACAATTCCTTTAAATTCAAGCATCAAATAGTGATTTATGGTAAAATTAAAGTTTTGGCTTTTTAGTCATTTGATCAATCTTGGTCTTGTTACTGCCACAGGCAAGTCCTTGTGTAACCAGACTCATACTGTAATCTTGGGCAATCTCTTATTAGCTTTCATGACAGATGTTATTTATCCTGTCTCTGCTACCAGGTTGTCATAATCCTTTAGACTAGGGGTTCTTAAACTTTTTGACATAGGATTCCTTTTTACTTGAGAAATTTTTATTTAACACCAAATATATAAATATATAAAATGAGTATCCAGATCAAGCATTGATAATAAATCATAAGAAATTTATTTAAAATAATTCTTTGGAATATATATATATATCACCATTTATTAAAACTGAAAGCTAATTTGTCTACCAATGAGAAAGATATGTTTATTTCTCCATGAAGACTTATTTCTTGGTACAGTATTTGTTACTGAAGGACATAGAGCACATTCAGTATTTTTCAGAGATTGCTGATTTAAAAAAAATTATAGTAGCCAATGCCGCTTAGCAAAAAGATGTACAAAGTAGCAGAAATATGTTTAGGGCTTTTTTTTTCTTTCTAAAAATTGTCCTCATTCCAAGTCAAAATGTATTTAATGATTGTTCATGGCATTTGTCAGCCACTGTAGCAACAATGTTTCAAACCAAACATTCTAACACAATGCCATCCAAAGATGTGCTAATTTGATCGTTACAAACTGGGGAACAACAGTAGGAAAATACTGAGGCCTTTGTTTTCTGTAAATTCAGCCGCTAATTCAGCTGCTGTGTTTTGGTAAGAGAAGAAAGCTTTGTGTGTACAGTCAAAAAACACTGCAGTTCGTAGCAGGCAACAGCCACAAATCTGAGTTGATGTGTTCCAGGAAGCGTCCTAAAAAATGCACCTGTGTGTTCAGAACGGAGGTCACAGTGAAGTCTCCCACTGCAACATGGGTGAGCATTGCCCGAAGCACCTTGGTTTCATGGCATCGCTGGTTTTCAATTAATTTTGGTTCATTGTGCACCCAGAAACCCTTTACTGTTGCCAAAGTTTCCATGGCCCACTTGGTACTGCGGCAACCACAGTTAAGATTCAGTGCTTTCGACTGTTGAGAAAAGGTGAATTCATTACCAGACGTGAGTGAATATTTTGACCTGATTGTCATATCATCTGCTAAAGTCATGTTTAGCCATTATTTTGATAATTCATGCACATACTTGTTTTAATAAATATTCTAAAAAGCAGGAGTTTGTATAAGACCCTTGGTTAATTCATACCACAGTTTACTGTTTTCTTGAGAGCAAGCCTGTGCACGCATGGTACACAGTTTACTGATCAGTTTATTCTAATTGGCAGTCTGTTTTCCTTGCAAGATGTGCTGGCGTTATTTCTGCTTATATTCTTATCTTTCACAAATCACTGGATACTTAGGTGGGAACTCGGTGATATATTTTCTTCTCTCTTCCCAATTCCAACATTCCACTTTAAGTGTGATTTTTTTCTAGTCTCCTTTTACTTTCTTTTAATTTGTAATGCTGCTTATTGATGCGTCTTAATGTTCTTCCCCCCATAGGGATAGAGCAATGTGGTATGCGCCATGGGCATGTTTTGAGTAAAACTCTACAACTATGGTTCAGATGTGATTTGGCCCCCAAAGATTCACATGCCATAAGTTTCCCCACAATGTAACAGTATTAAGAAATGGTGGAAGGCAGTTGTGTGACAAGGACATCATTCTTGGAAGAAATTGATGTAGTTTTCATAGGACTGGATTAGTTATCACGAGAACATATTGGTGTAAAACAGTGGATCCCTGTGTTTGGTTTCTTCTTCATGTGACTCCTTCCAACTTGTTTGCCATGTTATTATGCAGCCACAGAGCCAATGCCAGATAATGGAACATACTATTCAGACTTCAGCCATAGCAACCATGAGCCTAGTACAATAAGTTACCTCCTTATACAGTATCTGTTGTCTGATTTCTCTTATTCCTCCAGTCTCTACTTTTTATTTGGACTGCTGAATTCACACATACTTAATGCAATAACTGGTAGGTGGATGCTGTGTGTGCCATGTGACTATTTGTCACCCATATATATCTTCCTCTGTTCTTCTATTACTGTTTTCTCTGTACAAAAACATTTTCTACTTTACCATTAACATCTTAGTGTTTCTCTCTTTTTTTTCAGAAAACAATCAAATTAATTTACTTTAGGTTTTTTCTTGGTGGATAGTCTGAGCATTACAATTAATGTTTTAACTTAAAATAACATAGTTTGAGTTAGTATCAATGTAATTTCAGTGCAATTAGAGAATTTTGCTTTAATTTACTATCATCACATCCCCTCTTATTTGTGTTACTCCTTTTGTATGAATTGCATATTTATATATGTTAAACATGTTAAGATGGATTCATAATTATTCCTTACTGAAGTTGTTTTAAAATTTTGAGGAGAGGGAAGAGAAGATTTTATATATATATATGTGTGTGTGTGTGTGTGTGTGTGTGTGTGTGTGTGTGTGTGTGTGTGTATGTATGTATAATACATTTGTACCACCTTTCATATTTGCCATTATTTATCTTTACTCATTATCTTTATTTTTTAATATACATTTGAGCTGCTGTATAGTATACTTTCTTTTCAGAGTTAAAGTCTCCATTTACTGGCCTTTAAATAGAGAATTTGAATAGTTAGTTATGAGTTAGTGTATGTTCAAATTCAGTACTAAGCTAATTTAACAGGATAATTAAATATAATATTATTCTGGGATTAAGTGGAAAGTGAAGTAAAGTAGTTGAATTACCAGGCTAACATGGAGTCTTGTGTTGAACAAAGGAATGTGGAATTAGCTTGAGTTACTAGAGTAAGCATGGGGATGAGGAAGATCAATGATGTGGTGATTTGGATGAGAATGACCCCCATAGGTTCATGTGTTTGAATACTTGGTTGCCAGTTTGGTAGAACAGTTTGGGAAGAATTAGGAGGTATGGCCTTGTTGGAGGATGTGTGACACTGCAGGCTTTGAGTTTCATGCCATTCCTAATCTCCCTTTTTCTACCTCATGATTATACATCAAGATGTGAGCTTTTAGCTGTTTCTTTGCTCTACCTTACATGGATTCTATCTTTCTGAAACTATAATCCCAGTTAAACACTTTCTTGTATAAGTTGCTTTTGTAGCGGTGTTTTATCACAGCAATAGAAATGTGACTAAGGCAGAAGTTGGTACTAGGAGTGGGGTACTGCTGTGACAGGGCTGATAATGCTGTTGTTTTGGAGGAGTGTATAGGACTTTGAGAGTTTGGACTAGGAAGCAGTTAATGCTGGAAGTGAGGCTTAGTGGATCATCCTAGTAGGATGTTGGAAGACAATAGTGCTGAGAGCAGTGTCGGCTGTGTCAATCCAGATCAAGAGATTTCAATAGGGAACAGTATTAGCAACCAGGCTAGAGACCATTCTTGTGATGTTTTGGCAAAGAATATTGCTGTTTTCTGCCCATGACGTAGTAATCTGCTAATTGAAAAGCCTTGGATTCACTTCCTTGGATTTCAAAACAACCTAATGTAGACTCTGTTGCATGACTATTATTAAACAGTCTATGCAGGTCTACAAAGAAAAAGAGCAAATAGGACAAAAGAAATTCGAACTATGCAGTGGGAAGTGAAAAAGGCACCAGGAAATTTAATCTTGGAGCACAGGCTTGTGCTGAGAGAGACGAGAAGACGAAAAGAACAACTGTTCTGAAATGGAGTAAAAGAAGGGATGTTTTCATGGAAAGACCCCACCCATCAAGCAAAAAGGAAAGGTCTGGGGGATGTTCTACTCTTAAAAAGCAGCAACAAAGGAGGGCTTCTGCAAATGTAATTCAGTGGGGCCCGGCTCCATCTCGAGTGGGCAGATGAGCTTGAAAGTATTTTCCACATGGTTGAATCCTGAAGGATACGATAGTGAGGGAGTTGTGAAATCTTCCTCTATAGCTAAGGAATGCCACTGAGGCCAGGCTTGTGAAAGGGACCCCCCTGTGTGGAGGCCCTGAGAGGCTATTGTGTGAAGGTGTTGGAGACTCTAAGACATGGGAGATGCCAGAGCCATGAGACATCTGTCAGGAAGAGCTGCAGAACAGGAGGGAGTGGAACCAGCCCAGGAGAGAGAAGTGGGTTTCAAGCAGCAAAGCCAGAAGGGTGAGGCCATTTATGCCCTTTGACATTAGACATGGAGCTACAAGGTTTGGAATTTGCCCTGTTGAGTTTCTGTCTTGCTTTGGTCCAGTATTTCCTCACAGTAACTCCATTCCTCCCTCTTGGAATGGTAACGTATATTATGCAACACTGTATGGTGGAAGCATATAATTTTCAATTTTTATTTAATAGGAGGTTAAAATTAAGAGAGTGACTTGAGTCTCTGATGAGACTTTGAACTTTTAAACTGGGTTGAGACTGTTTAAACTTATGGAGGCTTTTGAAGCTGTGCTAAATAAATTTTGCATTATGATTTGGCCATAAGCCTAAGGTGGTCAGAGAGTGGTTTGAATGAAAATGGCTCCTATAGGCTCATCTTTTTTTCTTTAAATACTCAGCTTCTAGTTGGTGGAACTGCTTGGGAAGGATTAGGAAGTATGGCCTTAATGGAGGAAATGTGTCACTGGAGGTGACAAGGTTTGAGGTTTCAAATATTCAGTACCATCCCAGTGTCTCTCTCTTTGCCTTCTGGCTGTAGATTAAGATAAGAGCTCTCAACTATTCCTTTGCTCCATCATCATGGACTCTAACCCCTTGAAACAATAAACCAAATTAAATGCTTTCTTATATAAGTTGCCTTTATAATGACCACAACAATAGAAAAGCAACTAAGATAACACACAAGAAATTCTTATTTTGACATCTTAAATATTCCTTGATCTAACTAATAGTTTCTTAAACTGCTTACAGATACGTGATCATAAGGATTCATTATTGTTGTTGGTTATTAAAGCCAACATTTTTTACTTTATATAAAACTGAACACCCTCAAGTTGATTCCTAAATCACATTGACTCTAAATAATGAAAAACAAATATTTTCTAAAAGTCTGACAATATTACAAAAATGTAAGTGACAGTCACTTACTTTATAACATTTGATTCTCTGCATGGCAATGATAGGTTGACAGATTTAAATATTTATTAATAGACCAAATAAGGAAGTCCAGGTTTCAATTGCTGTTTGTGCTTATAACACAGTGCTTTCTGGATGTAGATACATCCATATTTTCTCAGTGATTTCTTTCTTTTTTTTTTAGCCCTTGAGGAGAAAAAATAGTAGATGAGAGAGAGAGAGAGACAGACAGACAGACAGATAGAGAGACAGCAAGATGATTATCTCTGATCTGTCACATTTAGTTTCTATGTGGGACCAAAATTTCTGAACTTTTCCCTAACTTGTGAACATTTCTTATTTCAACATTTATTTTAATAGACAATTCTAAGAGATCTGGGACTACAGATAAGCAATATGTATTTTCTTCTTTGGCAATATAGCATTTTAAATAGTTCTATCATTCATAAAGGACCAAACATTATCTGTAGGTTAGATAAATAATAGTTTTCACATGTTCTATCCATATTTACTTTTTTTTAAATTTGCAACAGTTTCTTTGTAAATAATAAAGAAGAAAATTATTGTTGTCTTTTTAGTATTTTTTTTTCTTTTTGTTAACAATGGTACAAATATCTACAAGGCCAAGTAAGTAGGACATACCCTCCCGTTTTCTTGTAGTAATCTAATGACTGCCTCTACTCTGTTCTCACCTTCCTCAGGAGGGATAACTGGCTTGTAAATCGCAGGAGCTGAGCCTGCGCCTCTTGCTTGGTGATCTTCTCACCTGCAGCATATACAGGACGTAAGCTTAACGTAAGCTAATGAGCCCAGATGAGAAAGCTGGTGCCAATCTACAAATTGTGGGGTTCCCATAGTCTCTGTGTCCACACCAGTGTCCCCTGTATACCCCCACCTCACTGACACACCTATTCACCCAACCTCTTGGTGTTATCTACAGGTTGGCAAACAGTTTCCCGAGCCTGTCTGCCCTGCCTGGCTGCAGTCCACTCTCACCCAGCTGTTGCATTATTTGATGGCCACAGCTGATCCCTTGCTGTGACAGCAGCAGTGACAAATGGTGAGAGACCACCTGGGGCTGTAGGGCCTAAAATGTTGACTGCCTGGTTCTTTGTAGGAAAGATTTGCTAAGCGTGGGTCTTTTATGTATAATTTGGACAGAAAAAATAAGGCAGTCATTTATTGGACCATAAATTCCAAAATGAATTCGGACAATCATTTGAAGTCATGATATGCTTAGCAAAAACGAAGAAGTGCACTTGTTACACAAGGTGCTCGCTGTTTCCTCACAGGATGAGAAAACAGGTTGGAAAGAAAAGAGAGGAAACAAAACGTGTGGCATGTCGTATATTCTCTCTCTTCTCTGACCCTTCTATATTCTCAAGAATAATGGGCCCAGCTTACTCCCCCTATCATGTGAGACCCAGCCTCCTTTGGTCATCCACAGTAACACTAAACATTTGTCTCTGCAGCTTTATACCAGTCTAGCATTGTTTGCTTGAAATTGATGATGTTCTTTGTCTTTTCAATATTTATATAGAATATTGGCTAGATTTTAAGTTGACCAGCATCTCCTGGATTTATATACCTAATTGTAAAGACTATTTATGTTTGAATATTCAATTTTTATTCAGTTTTTAAATTCACTTTTCTAATGATTTACTGTTTCTCATCCCTCCCCCCCCCAAAAAAAGTTTTGTTTTTGTTTTTGGTTTTTTTTTTTTTTTAAGTGAGATATTCCTGTTCTCATTCCAAGAATTCATATGGGCTCTCTCTCCCTCGTATAGTTAATAATTTCTTGGCAATTGTGTTAGGTAGGGTTTTATTGCTGTGAAGAGACATGATAATCATGGCAACTCTTATAAAAGAATCTATATAATTGGGGCTGGCTTACAGTTCAGAGGTTGAGTCCATTATCATCATGGTGGGAAGCATGGCACCATGCAGGCAGACATGATGCTGGAGAAGGAGCTGGGAGTGCTACACATTTATCCAATCCATGCAGCAGGAGAGCACAGGAGACCTCAAAGCCCACCCCTGCAGTGACACACTTCCTCCAACAATGCCACACCTACTCCAGCACTTCCTAACAGTGCCACTCCCTATGGGCCTGTGTGGCCCATTTTTATTCATACCGCCGCAGCAATATACTCTGATATTTTAGCTTCAAGGTTCACAGAAGGCATTTTCCCTTTGTCACCCTGTTAGTGAAGTATATTCCATTCATTCCCTTTTACTTTGTAAGTAGATCATCTGGGGTTTTGTTAAGGATTCCTACTGAGATGATATCTATTTGGTTTTGCTTACTGTTTGGCATGTTTTCAATTGCATTTATTTGCTTCATTAAGAAGATTATTCTTGGGATTTCACTATTTACAATTTCACCTGGGTATGCAAATTTCTTCACAACCATACCAGAAATAAAAGTCAAAATTACATATTTTTGAAACTGTCTCATCACCTTCTTCAGGTGGCATTTAGATTTGCAGATCATTTTCTTTTTTGCCTGAATAGAACATATATGTGTATATATATATATGGCTTTTTAAAGGTTAAACAGAATAAAAGAGAATATTATCTTGTTTCCCATTTTTAAACCTCAAGGGTGTCTATTCATTCCTTCAAGAGATACAGTGTGTATGCATGTTTTATTTTGGCAAAAAATGAGACTTGTTTTTGTTTGTTTGAGATAGATGTTCCCTACAAGACCCAGGCTAGCCTTGAAGTCAATATAATCCTGACTCAGCCTCCTGAGTATTGGGTTTAGAATCCTGTGACATCATATGTGTCTTGGCACTTCTACAGTTATGGCAATTTTAGAAGAGTGGGTCATAACAATGATTGCATCTATGGTCTACATAGGCCCTAGGGCACCACACTAAGTATTTTGTGTAGTATATCTCATTTTAGTCCGAAGTTATTACTTATTTTATTACTGCATTGTCAACTATCACAAAGTTTTAAGTACATACTGTTGGTTCCTAACTTGTCAAGTGAGAGAACTGTGACTTTGGTGTGTCAACGTTGCTGCAAAATGAATTGCTGGGATTCTCTGTTCTGGCCTCCTACTCCTTAACCGATGCTGTGTTCTTCAAGTATATTTCACCAGTAGTTTGCATCAAAATGGTTGGGTGTTTGTGAAACACAGACCTCTCGGTTCACCATTGGAACTTTTGATTTAATGAAAATTTAGTGATATTTTTAATTTTAATTTTTAGGTTTAATTGTAAACAAAATTCTTTTTAGTAGAAATTTTGAGTCACACAATATGTGGGTTTACAAGTTTTATAGTTTTTATACTTGTGAGGATGTTGTGATAAGCAGAGATAATACCCCTCTCCTGCTAATCTTGAGTTAATTCCTTTCCACAGATAAAATTTTAGACAGTAAAAATTATCAGTCGGGTATTTTATTAATCCTTTGTTTTTTCATAAATATGACTATACATTACATGTTTTCTCTTACATTTTGTCCCCTATATTAGTCTGCTATGACCATAACTGCCAGTCTGAACCACAGGCATTGTTTATAAGAGGCCCACTTGGATTTTTTTCACTTTTAATGTTTATTTATTTCAAGTTACATCTCCGTCACGCCTCCCTCCACCCCTCCCTGTTCCACCCTCCCACCCTCTCCCCCTTCTCCCACCTGTCCTACTCCTCTGGTGTGGGGTGCCCTACATATCAGCCCCCCTCAGTTCAGCAGTCCTATGAGGGCTAATGGCTTCCTCATACACTGGGGGCCTACATGGCAGCTCCACTAGGGCAAAGTGTCCCACTGACAGGTAACAAACTCTATGTTCCTGTTCCTTTCAGTCTGTTGGTTGTAGCATAGTTATCCTGTACTGTGTGGCTAACATCCAGTTTTAAGTGAATAGATGCCATGTGTAACTTTCTGAATCTGGGTTAGCTCATTGAGGATGAGCTTCTCTAGTTCCATCCATTTGGCATCAAATTGCATGATTTCCTTGTTCTGATGACTGAATAGTTTTCTATTGTGTAAATGTATCACAGTTTTTCAAAAACCATTGGAGATTTTGATTTAATAAGAATTTAGTAATAAAATCTCAAGCTTGCATTGTTTACAAGAGACCCACTTGGATTTTATGTAGCTTGAAGTCTATGGACCCCTGCATTACACTACATTGCTTTTCCCTGTGAATGATATTTATTAATCTTTTCAATCCAGACAAAAATAAGTTCTAGCCCTTCAATATAGACTGATTCAGTGTACATTCTTTTTAAATTAATTAATTATTTTATTTTGTGTACATTGGTGCTTTGACTGCATGTGTGTGTGTGTGTGTGTGTGTGTGTGTGTGTGTGTGTAGGGGTGTCGGATCCCCTGGAACAGGAGTCACAAGCAATCGTGAGCTGCCATGTGGGATTTGGGATTTGAACCCGGGTCCTTTGAAAGAGTAGTGAATGCTCTTAACCACTGAGCCATTTCTCCAGCCCCTCAGTGTACATTCTTAAAAGTGTATTTTTAATTTTACTTATAAACAAAATTCTTTTTAGTAGAAATTTTGAGTCACAATATGTGGGTTTACAAGATTTACAGTTTTTATACTTTTGAGATTGTTGTGATAAGCAGAGATAATACCCTCTCTTGCTAATCTTGAGTTAATTTCTTTCCACAGATAAAATTATCAGTCAGGTATTTTACTAATCCTTTGTTTTTTCATAAATATGACTATAAGTTACATGTTTTCTCTTACATTTTGTCCCCTATATTGGTTTGCTATGACTACCATAACTGCCAGTCTGAACCACAGGCATTTTATTATCTGACAATTCTAGAAGCTCAAGGATGGAAACTAAGGTGTTGACAGCAATCATTGAATTAAAGGATCACCCTAATAATAATCTTTATTTTAACAAACTATTCTACACCTGCAATGGTCCTCTTAGGCCCTGTTCAGAGGTATGGGGCCTTCTTGCTCTGATCCATGCATTTTTGGGCTGATACAGTGAAATTCATATTACACTCAAAGTACCATCCCTAGTGAGGACCCACCCTGGTTTTCTCAGCAGTTTGCTGGTGAGATTTTTTTTTTTTTTTTACTTTGGTTTCAAATGTTTAGAATGAAACCTTCCATTTTGAAATGGTCAATAAAGAAAGGAGATTTGCAATGGATCTCGATCCATGAATATTGAGAAATTCTCCCAAAGGAGATTGTATCCTAATACTCATTTACGATCAAATGGTTGATATTGACTAGATCTAATATAGCTTTTTAAAGACTTTCTCTCTCTGTCGGTCTCTCTCTCTCTCTCTCTCTCTCTCTCTCTCTCTCTCTCTCTCTCGTGTGTGTGTGTGTTTCACTCTCTCCCTTTTCTAATGAGATAGGGTGGCTCATGCTACCTGGAACATGCTACCACTATGTAGACCCAGGATGGCCTGGAACTTGCTATGTAGACCAGGCTGGCCCTGAAGTCACTGTGATTCATCTGCCTTGCCTTCCAAGTGCCAGGTGTTCTCTGTCGTATCCAGCATGATTATAGCTTTTCACATTCTTGACAAGAAGATGCAGGCTTCACTCTGTGGCCACCCTCTATTTCACTATCCATTAATGCATAGTGATAATGAGAATATCAACTATGTAATGTGCATAAATGGTTATGCTCTAGAAATAGTGTTGGAGGTTTTCTGATTCCATCCTAGCTCAGGTAATAAAAAAAAGCTAAATACAAGTTTTAAAGTCCATGTCAACTAGTGACTGACAAACTAGGCTGGACAATGTTCAACCAAAAATATATGAAGTTACCATTTTAAGCCCCATTTTCATTGTTTATATCAATTTGGTTAAGAACAGTTGCTTAAATTTACATATAGTGAATTATAGAGGGGATCAGACATCTCTTCTTACATTGTGTTTCTAGTTATTTTTTAATAATCAGCTCTTATCACTTGCTTATTTCCCCTTAAGTTGTTGATCTCTTTCATTTTAGTTTACAATTCTGTTCACATATTAAAGATTTGAGTCCTTTGTCATAGAAAAAAATGTTTTCCAATATAATACTTTTATTGGTTTTCTGTGAATTTCATACAATGCACTATGATCACTCTCTTTTCCCAGGATCCTTCCAGGATCACCCTCCCACCTTTGTGCCCACCCACTAAAAAGAAAAAAAATACACCAAGTCCAATTTGTGTGGACATATATACTCATTAGAGATTGGTCAAACTCCTAGTGGACAGCCCCTTAAAGATAGAGTCCTTCCCCAACCCCACCCCATCCCACCCGGCAGAAGTCATCAACTATGAAGAGATACACTTCAGCATCTTAGCACAAATTTTAAGGACTTTCTTCAATGGCTCCCTAGTAAATAATAAACACAATTAGTCCTTGTATCTACATAGATTTATCAACCTTTTTTTCTTCACTTCTATTATGATATATCTTTTTTAAATATTTCAGTAAAAAGTCATTGTTTAAGGTTACTATAACAACAAATGTATATTCAGATTATTTAAACATTTACTTGGGACCAATTTTAGTGTATAAAATATAGTTGTCAGAAGACAGCAGCAGGAGGATCAGCACAAATTCAAAACCAGCCAGGTCTATGTAGTTAGTTTCATACCAGACATGGCAATATATAGATAATGCATTTCAGTAGTTTTTCAGAGTTCTTATTTATTTCTAATGACTGGTCTGTTATCAAACTAGCAATTCACAAACAATACATTGTTTCCCTTCTGACCAGAATTGCCATCTTCCAAATATAGTAAATTCCTGCAAACATTGAAACTGTTTCTTTTCAAATATCTTTTGCATTCTATTGCCTTTCAATTATTTATTAGGCCATTTATATTTATTGAAATGTATGATGAAAGGCTGATTTCTCTCCTTTCCACTATTTTCTCTTTCAAATTGTTAACTGGTTATTGGCACACTTATTTTTCCAAATTAATTTTATGATTCTAGGACAAATTACAGATAAGTGGGTGACACATTGTTGGAATAGTGCCGGATTAACTCTTAGGCAGATAAAAATCACTGGCTTTGAATATTGATCCCAAAGCATTTTTTTTCTATTAAGTTACAATATGTTTTCCTCTCAGCCTTTCTCAATTTTTGATGTCTTCAGCTGGCATGTTATGAATTTCCCATTGTTTTTGTATCAAATCCCTCCAATTTTACTAAGTTAAAAGCAATTTTATTATTTCATGGGGGAGGAGATCAAACTGTATCCCACTATACTAAAATGTAGTCAATCCTCAGCCTCATTTCTCTCTGAGTGTCTCTTGGTCTCTCTGTGTGTCTCTGTCTCTCTTTCTTGTTCTTTGCCCCCTCCCCCAGAAACCATCAACTACAATTTCTGCTCATCTAGAGGTGAGATTTTTGTGAACCCCTGCCCTATCCATGTTGGAATTTGGACTGGCTTGATTATTCAGGTCTGGTACATGCAGTCACAGACCCTGTGAGTTCATGGCTTCAAACAGTCTTTTGGGTCTGGAAAACACTGATCTTTCTGATTGTATTGCTTGTCCATGTTAATCCAATATCATCTCCTTGTCTCCAGATTCTTAATTTACATATCTGCAAAGCCCCATTATCCATGCAGCGTGTAGCCAGTGGTGGAGGCAATGGAATGTGCTTTTTCTACTAACCTTATTCTCCCAACCATAGTAATCAGTGCTCCTTCCTCTAGGGCTGTTCTGTAGGTGTCAAACTTTTCTCACACCAAATAGCCCTTCTTTTAAAATTATTTCATTATTGTTCTATATTTGTATTGTGACGTGCCCGACTTGAATGCCATTGTAAATCTTTGGAGGGCAATTTTTTTCTTGTTATTGTGGGTATGTCTGAGTAAATCATGCTATTTCCAAAAGTTTTTATTTACTTTGAGTCATTTGGGATTGTGAATCATCTCAGACTTCCACACAGTCACAAACCCACACTCCCAAGTTCTAGTGTTATTGTCTCTTTTCCCAGCAAAAGAATCCAGAAAGTAGTGAATGCAAACATGCACTGCAATATTAACACAGTAATTCTTTTGATTATTTTAATTTATCTACCATCTTATAAACTATCTAGTTCAACTGCCACCCTCACTATGCTGGGAGCAATCAAGGTAGGTATGAAGACTCTGAAGAATAGAGAACCTTCTAGCACAGTGGTTCTCAACCTTCCTAATGCTGCCACCCTTTAGTACAGCCTCTCATGTTGTGGTGACCCTCAACCATAAAATTATTTGTTGCTACTTCATAACTGTAATTTTTCTGCTGTTATGAATCATAATGTAAATATCTGAAATATGGGATAGCTCATATACCAAAAGGGGTTACGACCGACAGGTTAAGAACCACTGATCTACAGGAAGCAGCAAAGTTCAACTCAACCTGCTCTTCATTGTTAGAAATCTTTTAGGAAGATGACATCTCTCTCCCTTGTGTCATCATGGACCCTTAGAGAGGGGATGTTCTAGCTTCTCTTCCACCTTTCAGATATTTAGACATATATTTCCCTGTGACTTTTTTTCTTTACTGTTTCTACAAGTGATACTTATTAAATGCCAAATGGCTATTTTACTCATCTGTGTCCAAAGAAAACATTATATTTGGCTTTTTTTCCTCCTCCTGATATGTGGATCACAGCGCCAAGCCTCATGCCCCATATATAGTCTCCAGCCATTGTTCCTTATACTTCTTGGTTTTCTCATGTGGGCATGAGCTGGGGAAATGAGGAAGTTTATGTGATATCCTGTCAAAGCTGTTTCAAAAGAGCTCCAGTGCCACTCACTTCTGATCTTACATAGTTCATCACTGGAATGTTTGTGAAGAAAATGTGCTCATACCTATCTTTCATTATTATCATGGATTCACATAAGCCAGAAGGCCAATTCTCTCTCTCTCTCAGCCTCTTTGATGAGCAAAACTTGCATATCCTTACCGTTGTCAGCTAATTTAGTCTTTCCTATATGAAATTACTAAAACAAATCATTCCTAATCAGCCCAGAGAGGAGGAGGCCAGGTACTCTCTCTGGTATAAATATAATTCTTGTATTAAATCAAACCAATGTCATATTAACATCTTTAGCTGATTTATTACATTCTAATTCCAACACATATAATTCTCATTCTTTTTTGTGGCATTGCTAATAATAGATTATTTCTTTACTAGAAGAACTTATATTTAATTACCTATAATTTTTTACTTGTTCAGTAGTTTTTAGGTTCCATGAAAACATGATATAAACAACATACAAAATATACCCTGTTTTGGGGGAGTGAGAGAGTACCTACTTCCAATTAATTTAGTCAGTGTTCAGTACATACTGCTGGGCATTTGGAAGAAGCACTGTTTGGTCCATACATTGCAAATTGAGTAGGGCAGGGAGAATGAAGCAGGCTAAGTAAAACAAAGCATCAAAAGCTTGCATTTCCTCAGTTCAGTGAGACAGTGTAGGGTTTAGGGGTCTATTTAAGTCCAGGGGCTGAAAATCCACTCTTTGGAAGAGAGCTGCTAAAAATGGTGAAGAAAACAGTCCTATTTACACGACAACTATAAGAATGTGAAAACAGAAAATAAATCTAGGATCCAGAATCTAAAATAAGGCAGAGACCAACTATGAAAAAGGCAATTGCTCACCAAACTGAGAGCTCAGTTTAGTTAGAATGGATATAGTGGAGTCCTCGATGTCACTCACCTCAGTCTTTTTCACCTCTGATGCCATTAATGGGTTTAGTTTTCAATGATAGTTTGACAGTGAACTTGTATATAAAAGTCAAGATTTCTTACTATAGGAAGAGGGGTTTCAAAAGCTTAAAAACCATCAGGGCCAGATTCCACTCACAAATGTATGGTTTCTTTTCCTTGCATTTGCTGGTAAAGATCTGGTCATCATCCTTTTTAATCACAATACAAATATATGAATTCTAGGCTGGAGCCTGGCCCTTCCTCTGTACAGATGCTTTTATTAGATAAGTTCTTTAAAACTTCCCAGACTACTCTTTGATTGAAAAAGTTAGACTGATTGTTGTGAATGCTAAATAAGACTCATTTGGCAAATAAACTACCGTTCATTTTACAGAGAACAAACAATTTCACAAATAGACATTGCTGTTCTCTGCACAGTGATCTGAGTGTGTGGTTGTTCTTGGATGCCTTTGTCTCAGATTTAGTTAAACAAAATTTTATTAAGTGTTTGTAGACCTTTTAGAGAAGGTGATGTTGGCTCTTGTGAAAGTGGAAGAAGCCGACTGGAGAACACAATGTGAACAAATATTTTATGCACTCATTTTCTTCAGCATGTATCCACGGTCCTGCTGTCTACCTAGAACTTTGCTAAGTGCTAGAGAAACACTTATAATATTGAGACTTTTATCATAATAATAGGATTATACTACAACTTATTAAACAATACCTTGATTTATTTTTCCAGCTCTTGTTATATGAATGTGATTACTATGTGGAACACTAGTTTATTCAATGAAATCACTCAGTAAGAATTCAGAGATGTTTTATGAGATTCTGCTTAGTAGCAACGTATTCTAAAGTCATAGCATTTATTATTCTCTCATAAAGTTATAACAAAATCAAGAACACTAACTGGGACATGACTAGCCCTTATCTCCCTCATATGGGTCCTTGAATGTAAATTAAATATGAAAGAAGCAGCCTTGGAAGCAAGAGGTTAGTTTGGAAGTCACTATGGCAGTTCAAGTGAGACACACTGAACATCTGGACAAAGTGGAGTAGAGGCAAACAAATGTGTCTTAGGGTTTTATTGCTGTGAAGAGCTACCATGACTATGACAACTCTTATAAAAGGAGATATTTAATTGGAGATAACTTACAGTTTCAGAGGTTTATATCCATTATCATGATAGGAAACATAGCTGTGTCCAGGCAGACATGATGGAGAAGGGACTGGGAGTTCTGGATCTTGATCTGTAGGAAGCAGAAGGAGACTGTGTACCACACTGGGCGTAGCTTGAGCATATGAGCCCTCAAAGCCCACCCCACAGTGACTCACTTCCTCCACCAAGGACACACCTACTCCAACAAGGCCACACCTCCTAATAGTACTACTCCTAATGTAGTACTATTAGGAGTACTATTAGAAAAAATTCAAATACATGAATCTTTGGGGGCCATACCTATTCAAACTATCCAGTAGTGCTCTGAGAGATATCACTTGGTTGAATGGGAATAGCACTAGGGAAGCATAAAAAAATGAAAACTTGTTTAGGTGACCTGAATGTATGGAAGTATAGTTTATTGGTAGTGGACAAAGCATAGGGAATTACTTAAGAACTCAGAAGATGTTTATGCATTAAAATAAACATGAGGATAATAATGAATGATTGATTCAACATTGCTGAATTTAAGGAGAGATTTATCCTATCAGGATAAAATTAATTTTAAGGCTCTGGCAATCAAAATTGTACAATGCTAGTACAAGAACAGACTGACACATGGAATGAAAAACAAAATTCAGAAACAGATTTGACTTTATGTAAGCATATGGCAGATACCTTTTGTTGTGGGAATTTCATTTCGAAAGAGTGGAACATATAAACAAGTTATATAAATATGAGAGCTTTTTTTAAAGAGCAGAACATTAAATTTAAATATGATAGATCTGACTAAACTATGAGTACATGTATATTGGCAGCTAGCAATTTAAATTTACCATTTGATCATATGCAGATGTGTTCAACTTAGAACGGGGTCATATCTTGATAAACCCATCAGAAGTTAAAAATATTCTAAGCCAAAAGTGCATTTCCTTCACCTAATCTGACAGATATCATAGCTTAGCAATAAAATATGTTTTAGTATATCACTTACCCTTTCAATCACATGATTCACTGAGACCTGTGATTTGCTGCCACTGAGAAGCATCATAAAGGAGTGTTCTACCACATATCCCTCTAGTCTAAGATAAGATGAAACTCAAAATTTGGAGTATAGTTCCCATGAATGTATGTTACTCTTGAATATTATAGAGTCAGAAAATCTTGTCAAACATCAAAATCAAGGACCAAGTATATTTATGATTTAAAAGAGTTCATAATACATTGTTGGAAGAATTTATATGTAATTTATGTTAATATATATGAATTATAGAAAGTTAGGCACAGCTAATAGTCTATTATGCACAAATAGCACGTGGGAGGCTGAGGCAAGAGATTGAAAAGTTTGAAGTTGACCTGTGCCACACAATCAGATACTTTGCAACATACTTGAAGGAAAAGCAATTATAGATACAAAGATACTCAAAACTTAAAGAAGGAAAGGGGTAGTCTCTTCAGTAAATAGTTGTGGAAAAGCTGATAGCCTTATGGAAGTATTACTTTAGATTTTCATCCCAGACTAGATGCAAAAGTTAACCTAAAATCGATTTAAAACATGAAACTGTAAAACTACTAGAAGCAAACATAATTAAAATATTCATGGTATTAGTCTAGGCAAATATTTTTTTTAATCTAAGCACAAAATAACCAACAAAACTAAAGTAGACAAATGAATTACATTGGATAAATGGCTTTTGTACAGCAGATAAAGTATTTGAAAACTGTACATCATGTAAAGGGTTTATATCATCATACAAGGCACTCAACTCCATACTTGGAAACAATTAACTCTTTAAAATGGATAAAGCATCTGAATATCTGTTCCTTTAAAAAAAGTTATGTAAAATTTAACTATTGAGACTCTAGATATCTAGTCTTCAACCACCGTAGAGACCTGAGAGGGATAAATATATCTGGTTACAGGAAATGCAGGGCCAGCAGCTTCCAAAACTAAGAAATGACATACCAGTGGCTGTCTGGACAGTTCCCAATATCTCTCCATACATTCCAACATCAATCTTCAGACATTTGGCCCTGTTTCTGTGACAGACATTGATTGCAAAGCAGGAATTATGAAGGACTTGCCTACCCTGTCTTGGCAGAGCTAGGCTGTCGACTTACCTGCTTCCAAGTTTTGTCCCCTTTGGACAGCATTCTGTCTACAGTTGAAGCAAGGGATTTTTCTTGCCAAGAGATAGGCTTGCCACTAATTCAACCATCTCCAATTGGAGATTCTTCAATGTTCATCTTCTACTTGGAGTAGAATAGGGGGGTGCTGTCAGGAGCTGACATGTCTCAATATCAAAAAAATATTGTTAAAAAAATATCTTTGAATGCCATATTCTGCAGATCTCTTGAGGTTTTTGAAGACCAGTTATCTATGTCTTATATTTAGATAAGCAAATGTTGCTTGTCTCTTAGCAACTTGATTTCTGATTAGCTTAGAAAATAACTGTGATAGACTGTCCTAGTACCTAACAAAATGATATGCTTGAATGACTATTAGTTTGCATTTCTTAATTATCTTAAATAGTTTATGACAGTTGGTAGCAAAAGGCCAAAACTTTACATTTCATTTTTAAGCATTAACTAGCTACAATACCTTAAAAAGAGTTAACCTAGCCGGGCGGTGGTGGCGCACGCCTTTAATCCCAGCACTTGGGAGGCAGAGGCAGGTGGATCTCTGTGAGTTCGAGGCCAGCCTGGTCTACAAAGCCAGTCCAGGACAGCCAGAGTTGTTACACAGAGAAACCCTGTCTCGAAAAACCAAAAAAAAAAAAAAAGTTAACCTTAATTTTGTATCAATATACAAAGATCAATACTGATGTAACCTAATATAATCTTAATTTTGTATCAATATACAAAGATCAATACTGATGTAACGCAACATAATCTTAATTTTGTATCAATATACAAAGGTATAAGGGCATATTCAATAATCTGTCCTTTTTTCTTTATCATTCCTATATTATGTCTATGTCCTGTTTTTTCCTCAAGTCTGTTCACCCCTACATAGGAGAGAAAGAAGGATACAGAAAAGAAAAAGAGAGAAGTCCCTGGTTCTAACCTTCAAAACCTATTTAACAAGACCATTTAACAGCTTGTAATCTCTCTCCCTAAATAACAAGATTATCTATAACCCATCAAATGACCAAAAGGGGTAAAAACACCCACTCCACCTTCTGGAGATGGGACGTTGATCTCTTAAAATCTGTTGATTTGGGATGTAGTAAACCTGTTTGGGGCCCAAATAAGAATGGAAAAATGGTTAAAAATGTTAAATTTTGAGTTGTTTAGGAATTAAGAGGGTGTTATGGATCTAAGAAGATGTTTTTAAAATTATGATGCAAGTTAGGATAAGAGCTGAATTGGATATAGAACTTTAAACTCATGGAGATGGTTAGATAGTAGAATGTTAAAGTCAGGTGCCAAATACGCATGTACTGGACACTGAGAATGTATGCTAAGCCCTATAACTCTCATAATTGTGGCCTAATTATTTCTGTTGTATTGTATTGTATTTATTGTTATAAGAAAAAGAGCCATTGTTGGACTGAAAGGGGGAGCTGTTGAGGGGAAAATATATACCTTAAACTTAAAAAAAAAAGGAAGGGGATGGGTGGGTTGAGGGGGAAGAGGGTGGAAGGGTGGGACTGGATGGGGGGAGTAGGGAGGGGATTGAGATTGAGATGTAACTTGAAGAAATAAAAAATAAATTAAAAAAAACAAAAAAAAATATGTAAAATTACCATTATGTATAAATAAGGCCTCTGCTTAATATTCAGGGAAATTTAAACCAGTTCCAATGGTATCTCATAGCTGGAAGAATGGCTAATAAAAAAAGATAAAAATTCATTAGTATTGGGAGAATATTGAGAAAAATAAAACCCATGGACACCACTCGATGAAATATAAGTTGATGCAGCCATTATGGAAAATAACTGGAATTTCTCAAAAAATTAAACATATTGAGAATGATCCATTCTGCCTCTGAGTATCTACCTAAAGGATGTGGAATCAGTCTGTTGAGAAGTTATAATGCACTTCCATGTTTATTGTAGCCCTGTTCACAGACATCAAGATTTGAAATCAGCCTGGGCACCAATAAATGAAGAAAGTAAAGTAGCTCATCTTTAGTAGTTAAACTTCAAAGTCATTTTTAAAGCCTTAAAAATCCTAATAATTCTTCATCAAAACTGACCCTGCAACTTCACCAAGTCTATGAGTTGTTCTGAAAATTTTAAGGTAGGGTTTTAGCTGAAGATTTTTAAATTTATTTTATTTTTGAGAGTATAATACTATTACATCACTCCTCCCTTCCTTTTCCTCTCTCCAAAACCTCTTAGGTACAGCATACTTGTTGTCTTTCAAGTTCATGGCCTCATTTTTCATTAACTATTATTGAATGCATAAATGTATATATGTATATATATATATATCTGCTCAGTTTGTATAATGTCATTTGTATGTATGTTTTCAGGGTTGAAAATTCTCTTCTTCTCCATCTTCTTTTTCCTCCTCCTCCTCTTCTTTTTATCTTCTTTCTCCTTCTCTTCTTCCTCCTCCTCCTTCTACTACTCTTTCTCCACCACCACCCTCTCTTCTTTTTCTGTTTCTTCTGCTTTCTATTATTTTTCCCATTCTTGTTCCAACATTTGTTGTCAACTGTTTTGTTGATATTTTCCATTCCAGCTGGGATAATATTGGAGACTCTTTGATTAGACTCTTTTCAGATTTACTGTTGTAAACCCTCTTTCTCTCTTCTTCCTTCCTACAGGCCTTCCTTTCGTTCTTTCTTTCATTCTTCTTTCACTGCGTTCATGTTGCTGGCCTCAAACTCAAAATACCACTGGTACAGCCTCATGTATATCATATATCTGGGATTGCATCTGTACACCAGAGTTTTTCAGGTTTGAAAGGCAATGAAGTAAGCAATCACAAACTAACAAAAAGTTAAACCCATTTCTATGACAGTGTAGTCACGTCTGCTTAAAGGGTCAAGGGATTGTTAGGCTGATGCAAAGGGCTTATTCAACTCCCACTGGGCAGCAGATTCTGGAGACAGGGTGGTACAGAAGGCCAAGTACACTGAGTAAAGCCCAGTCACCTGGCATAACCCTGCAGATGAGCTTCATCTGCAATCTTATCCACAGACAACCAAGCTGGAGATTTCCAGCAACGGGGAGTCTATTCTCTTGCTTTCTAGTCCTGTTTGTTATCTTATTATTTTATCAGTGCGTGTTTATTTTATAAGAAAATAAATAGCACTATTAATTATTAAACTTATTTTGCGTATTGACCCAAATTTCCTCTCCTTGTCTTATCAACATTAGTCCTGCTTTGTTTGTTTTCTGTTTTTTGCCTTTTAAGAGCTTTGCCCTCCCCTCCACTTTGTGAGACGGCTCTTGAGGGGGGACCTTTCAGATATGTTGAGAAAGCCATTATGTAGCTGAATAGCTTCTCTGGCCAGAACACTGTGGTTCCTTTCATCTTTTTTTCCCTCTGACATGGGTTTTAAAGCACATACTCTCCTGATTGCTTCCTCTGGATGCTTTCTACTTTGTCACCCTTTGTTGTTAAAAATAAATTACTCCCAATTTCCCGCTTTCAATAGAGTAGAGAGAACATAATTGACTCTTTGATGTGTGAGGGTCTGGTGTAGTCTGAAAGCAATTACCCTGACCTTGAATTCCACTTACTGTAAATATCATTATAGAGAAAGTAGGAGCTCATACAAAATCTGTATCAACCCTGGAATATGTTGTGGAAGATTTGTTTTTGAAAATGAGTTTATTTTTTTGTTATTTGTTTCTCAGTTGTGACGTGTACTTTATAAGGCAACTGAGAAACTAAAATGTGCCTCACCTGAAATCCACCATACAGATAATTTGTGTTCTGTAGAACACTATGAACTCCCTGAGAGCAAGGAGTACGTCTTACCAGTTAAAAAAAACTCCAGGGTTTAGCCACTAGTGCTTAATATACACACTCAAACACACCACACACACAAACACAAACACACACATACCACACACACAAACACACACATAACACACACACACAAACACAAACACACACACACACACAAACACACACATACCACACACACACTCAAACACACCACACACACATAACACACACACCACACACAAACACAAACACACACACACACTACACACACCACACACCACACACACACACAAACACACACACACCACACACACACACTACACACACCACACACACACACATACCACACACACTACACACACCGCACACCACACACACATACCACACACACATACTACACACACACTACACACACCACACACACAAACACACACATACCACACACACACACTACACACACCACACACCACACACACACACACGCACACACACAAACACACACACACTCAAACACACACACACACAAAGAAATATGGGGGTGGTTCAATAATTATTGGTAACTAGTTAATACATCAAGATTATGAAATGAAGATGTTACACAATTAATTGAACTGTGGTTTTTAGACTATATTGAGGAATTAGTAACATAAGACTTGGATCTAAATCACATGCAAACCTTAAAAAGGGTTAGCCATAGTATATTAGTTATATAATTAACAATATTCACAAAGAAAAATATTAATGTGTTGGATGAGATACTTAAAATTCTCAGAGAAAACTCAAATAAAATACCTTTCAAATAAAATACCTTAAACTATAAGAATGCTAATATTTGCTTACAAAGCTTGAAGAAACTGATTCTAGTTCTATTCAAGCAACTCAATGATATCTTAACAGTACCAGGCACTTTTGTCTTAATGTTGCAACTTTAGCATTTTGTTCTTGAGTTTACATTATAGTAAAAAAAAAAGAAAAGTCCTCCCCTCCCCTAGAGAGGAGCCTAGGGGTAACCAACCACCTTACAAACTTCTCTGGGGAAAAACATTCCTACAAAAGGTCCCAAGAGGATTCTACTCTGCTTGTATCTAGCTGACCAAAGTTGAGTTGTATGGCTATCTCTAGGAGGCTGGCAAAGAGCAGAGTCTTAGAAATAATTACTGGTTGGAACTGTTTACTCTGTGACCAGGAAGTAGATGTGTATAACAGAGGAAGATCAAGACTGTGAGTCACTAATGTAATTTCAGGATAACCAAATGATAAGAACCCTTAAAAGATGTCACCTGTCACACTGAGGTTACATGGTTATAGGGCCTTTTCAAACAGACAGAGCATTAGTTCTTTCTCAGCCAATTTGATGCTAATTAACAGACCCACTTATATTTCCTGATTTTTATAAATCAGACAAGGCCGTATTTTTGTTAAGAAACTTTTTATTCCCTCGTCTTTTCAGGAGTCTTACCCAAAGAAGAGGAATTACACCATGGAAATCGTACCATCTGCTTCTCTGGACACATTCCCATCGGAAAGTGAGAACTTTCTTTGTGAACTTGTGGACACAGCTGTTACAAAGAAACCTTGCTCCTTAGAAATCACAAGGGCACCTTCTCCGAGAACTGGTAATATTTCCTACTCACAATTGGCCAATTCATTTTGCATATTCACATAAGTGAAGATACATTATTAATACTTTATTTCATGCTATGTTATCAATATGAAAGTGTCCCAGAGTAGTCACAGTGATCAATTTTGCATTTCAAGTGAGTACATGTAAACCAGTTTGAAACCTGTTAATGATCAAGGGCTCTTCATGGAGTTGGCCTGGCCTTGATGAAGCTACTTGGATGCATTTTAATTATTAGGAAACTTGGTCAGATGTAATGCTTTGGGTCCTTGGTAGCAGAAGTCTTTATATAGACCTCATAGCATCCTATTTGTTTCTAACTTAATCAAATTATATTTTACTGATGTTTGTTTTGTGTTTTTATAGAATGTTTAGATCTGTTCTTTTTTATTTTTGTCTGTTTTGTTTTATTTTTGTTTTTTGGTTTTGGAGCAAGGTCTTACTATGTATCTGGATGTCCTAGAACTTATTATGTAGACCAGGCTGGCCTTGAACTCATAGAGATCTGTTTCTGCTCCTAAGTCTTGGGATTAAAGGTGTGTACCACCATGCCTCGTCAATTGTTTTGTTTTGTTTTTAATTCATATTACAAATTAGCGGACAAGGCAAGACAAATAATGTTCCCATTCACTGCTAAGGAAAATGAATTTGTGTCTCATATAAGATGAATAAATGGTTGGGCCTATTACCGAACATGAATTTTTTCCCGACCATTTGATGACATACAAGATGTTTCTATAAAAATTATTTGGGGAGGAAAGATTCAAGTTGATACTCAGTATATTCAGTGCCATCAGGACCTTTGGGAAAGTTGGGAAGAGAGGCTGTTTGAAGTAGGATAAGGGTGGACAATCTAATTGCTGCTTATCTTTGTATGATGAATTTTAGAAGTGAGATTGTAAAAGCAGATGAGAAATGGTAAACACGGTATAAAATGGGAACAGAAAATAAAGACTTCATAGTCAGTATTAAAAGAGTTATGATGGTAGCACGAAAGGAAGGCAGATAAGAGAGGGAAGTGCTAATTCATTTTAGGATATTTAAGACTTGGTCTAGTTTGAAGGTTGGAAAGATTTTCTAGTGGAAGGAGGTACTGAAGATGAAAGTTCCAAAGAAAGAAAAGAATGGATAGATGTTAGCAATGAGGTAGTCTAGGTAAATGCAGACATTCCTTGCCCAGAGATAGAAAGAGTTGAGTGTGGTTATTATTGTAGAGAAATTCTGTTACATTTCCAAATGGTTTATTTCTGCATATATTGGTACACTGGGCTGGGGATAGTCTGGTGATAGAGGACTTGTCTAACACATGCAAGGCTCCTGGTTCAGGCTCCAGTATTTGGGGTGCAATGGGGAAACAATGGCTGAAAGGAAGACTAGAGAGGGGTCGATGTAAGAAAAACCATTATGAATAATAGGCTAGAAAATTCCACAGAGGTGAGCAAATAACCTTTAAGTGGTGCTGAGGCAGGAGGACTGTGTGCATCGTAAGCATACAGAAGGATAAGGTGAACATACACTAATAAAAACTAGTTAAAAACTACAAAGTACTTACTATGTGTTCTAAGTGCTTTAAGTGTGTCCCCTCATACAGCTCTTAGGATGCTGTGAGATATTAACACTCTCCATTACTCTGAATGAGGAAATGGAGGAGTTAGGTAGCGTCACAGGATTACGTTAATAGGGATGGGTCTGGGCTTGAACTTGAGCTGTGCAGCCTGTATTCTTCATCGTGATTTATAGCACTACATTATGCCAGGGGATGGGGTGAACTAGGAATTGTGAACAAAGAACTGGGTGTTACGGAATGTGGAGGTCAGATGGAAGTACTCATGTGACAACACAAATCAGAAAAGATGTAAGGATAGCAAAAATCACATGAGCACAGGCTACAGATAAAGGTAGACTAACGAGCGATTCGCATCCCATCACAGAGAACAAAACCAGTGCTCACAGCATATATCGAAATGGGTGAAAGCCAGAACTTTGTGATAAGAAAGGTGACGAGGGACATGGTAGACTTTAGGGGAATGATTCCTTGAGGTAGGAAAATACAGGCAAAATGTGCAAAACTCTAAAGGAGCTTTATTTAATAGGGCATAGGTGTAGGGAGGTGCCAGGAGTGATGGACGGGAAGGTGTGCAAGCACCGAAGGGTGGTTTCTTAGTCATCCATCAAACTCTAGCAGATTTCCTTGATGTGCCAAAAGTTCACTGCCAAGGACCTTGGAATAAAGAAGAGTTGTGCCTTCGTACCAAGGCTGATTAGGTTCTGTTCAAATCTCTGCTCGCAAACAAGGAACGCTGCCTAAAAATGCAGGGAAGAAAAACTTCTTAACAGCACCAGAAAGCTCATGAGAAAAATCAAAAGGCTGGATCATGCCTGACTTTGGAGCCCCTCTTCTCAGTACACTAGAGAAGCAGACAGACCGAAGGGAAGCATTGGCGTGCGTGAGAAGCCTGTACAGCACAGAGCCACATTGGTCCTAAGGAACCTGCTGAACCTGCTGTTGAGAAGTGATGCTTGAAGAGATGAATTTAGATACAGAAAGATGTCCATGCCTGCCCAGTTTGAGGATTCAACTGTGAACACTGTCCTCCACAGACTCGAATTTCAAGGTTTACCCTGAATAGTAATCACAAATAAGACTGCCTCACACCCTCCAACCCCAAAGACTTCAAAGACAAGGGGGAAGATTCCTGGGGATCTCATATTACAAATTATCTCTTATACAGATTAGCACCCCAAATTCATCTCATGTAGAAGTTCTAAAAACTGTATTTAGTTTAAAGCAATACCCTTGGGGACTAAACAGAAACAATTATAACCCTGTTATAGCTTCGCTGAGGCTATGACGTGAAGATTTCTTACCTTCTGTGGATGGCCTGTTTTCGCTTTGAAGCACTGGCTGGTGTCTGGAAATCAGTGTCTTTCCCCACCACCAATGGAAACTCTAGCACTTCTATTTTGTTATCGTTTTGTGCTGTGGGAATCTGGGATGCCTATATGACTAGGTTTCTGCTAAGGGCTGTCTTGGTGGCTTGTGGAAAGCAGACATTTCACGGCATGCTTTTGTTTGTTCTTTATGTGTGTGCTGAGTGAGTGACTCTTGCATTTTTGCCCCTGATAAGTAACCGTATTTAAGGAAAGACCTCAGAGAGATCAGGATCCTTTTTCCCAGCTTCCAGTCATAGTGGCCCTCTTTGAAGCCCTCACCAGTGACTTCGGCATAACTCCTTATGTCCTTACAGCTTCTCCCACTTGAGCTTTTAGGGTTTTGTAGTCACCTGCTTTCAGGTTTCCCAGCCTCTGCTTGCTGACATGTCACAATGTTAAAGTCATAGGGTTTAGGCTTTCTATTAGAAAACCCAAATTCCAGCTGTCGAAGTCTCTTCCGGTTTTTGATTACCACATAACAGACCTACCTTAGTACTTAGTTAAAGTAACAAAAACAACAATAACAATATACAATCATTTATTTTGCTTATAAATCTACAGGTCTGGGATGGCCCTGCAGGAGTTTCTTGCTTGCTGTTCCAAGTAACTATTTTAGGGAATCTTGACTAAACACTATAGTAGAATCAGTGTACAAGATTCTATCTTAGGGCAGGTGTGCTAGCTGATGCTTATAACCCTGATATTCAGGAGGCCGAGGCAGGAGGGTTACTGTGAATTTGTCGCCATCTTTGGCAACATTATGAGCTCCAGGTCAATCCTGGCTAATTTCCAACAGATCAACAAACGAACATCTTATCTTTCAAACTGCTACAGCCTACTTGGCTTGCTCATGGTATATGTTGGGTTTCCAAGAACAAACAAACAAACAAGAAAATGTGACAGAGTCTGCACCCTTTTTCTATGGCTTAGCTCTGAACAGCGACACAACTTCTCCTATAGTCGAGAGCCTGTCTGCATTTAAGAGGAGGTAACTGTCTTTCTCTGACCCTTGATAAAGCTGTGCTAACTACATCACAGCATAAGAAGTTCTTCATCCAGCTACTTTTGGAAAACATAAATTCACACAACTGTCTAAGTTGCTGCTGTTTTGTTTTGTTTTTCTAAATAGAACAAGAGTTAATCTGCATGTATATATGATTCCCCCTATTGTCTTTGATACTTGGGTTTAGTATAGAAATCAGCTTGACAAATTGACCCAGCAGAATTCATAACAGTTTATGATTTGCTCTTTGGGCTGTGTTTATGAATTCTACCAGTAGGAAGTCTAGAATTAAAGTGAAAATTATGTGTTTTTAAATCAAAGGAATAAAAATGAATATAGATTCCTGGCAGGGACTCCTAAAGAATTGATCTCTATAAACACCATAGCTGTTGAGACAGCATCATCATAGCTGTGTCTTTACTGGCTGGATTAGGAGACAGTTTGCAACCCCTACTCTACCATTGCTACATTCTGTTCATTCTGTTAACCTGTATCTCTAGGATTCATGGATCCTATCATTTCCATCTTTATGACTTGTGTTTCACTTTGCATTGTCCCTTCATGACTAGCTTAGTGAGCTGATAAACTTGCGGGAGCCACTGACCTCTCCTGGAGTTACTGATGTGTTCCCTCTGGTACAGCAGGACTTGCAGATATGGAGACAACTCTAATGCAGACAAGTCTCAGACTGAATGGGGAGGAAACTACCTAGTCACCCATCCAGTATATGTGCACTGAGTTCCTCTAGTGTTCCAGGCTTTGTGTTAAGTATTGCCAAGGAAACAAAGTTAAGGCTCAAGTCCTGAACATTAGAAAATTTGAAGGTTAGTAAATGTAACAAGCAAGCCCAAGGACTCATGGATTGTAGGAGAAGAGGTACGTGAGTTATAACTTCCTTTCAACTGATGCTTCCTGTTCTCAGTCTCAACTAAGGAAGGTTAAATGAATGGGAGGAGATGTAAGACACTGTAGCCAAGGGACAGTGTATATAGAGCTCCATGGGCATGTCAAAATGAAATTCAGAGATTAACCTTTTAGAACATAGGATTGTAACCGATCTTTTAAATTATTATTTATCACTTATTTATTTATTACTAAACTCACTTATAACAAACACCAACAATTTCTTAACTATTATTCCTATAAATTCCTACAACCCATTTAACCTATCCACTAAACCTATTGATAATTATTTTTCTAACCTTTTAGAATGATACAGTCTCTGGGGCAGGTCCTCAGTCGTCAGGAACACAGTCTTTGTTGTAGATTCTTTAACGCACTTAGCAGTCCTTTTTCTGGATCTCTCAGATGCAGGTTCATCAGGGTAAGTTGGTTATTGCAGTCTCACCTTAAATAAGGCTTCATGCTTTCTTCTCTGTGGGAGACCCCAGCCGTCTGCAGGCCAACTTACTTCTTTTGAATCCGGAACTCAGCTGCTCTGCCTCAGTCCTTAAAGCCAGGCACAGTTTCCCCTAGGCCACTGATCGGACAGATCAAACCCCTCCAGGCAAAAGTTGAGCCACAGGGTTTAGTCCTTGGCCTTTTGGTGTCTTGCTCAGGCTTTCTTTGCTCACCGGCTTCTTTCTGCTTCAGGGAGAGAGCTGGCCATCAATGGCCAGCCCTTTTTTCAGCAGGACTCTTGGAGCTCTCTAGCATCAGGGGCCTCTTCTCATTCTGGGCTCCATGCACTGTCCTTAAATAGGAGGAACTCTGTTTCAGCTTAATTTGGGCTCCGCCCACTTAGCAGCTGAAAACAATGTCAGGCCAGATACTTTGTTTCTTCAAGTTTATTGAGTCTTTCCTGTTTTCCTGACTTCACCTTGTTTTTCAGTCTATTGAGTCTTTCCTGTTTTTCCTGACTTCATGCTGATAATGCTGTTCATGCCCCGAATTAAGAGACAGTATCAGAAACCCCTATATATTTTCTAAATCTAATTTATCTAACTCCTACATAGGATGCTGTTGAGGTAGAATGAATAATGAGAAAGAGAGGAAAATGTGGCATTATCAAGTATTTGTTTTAGAATGACCATTATGAAACAAAATGAGTTTAGATTGTCCAGAGGTGAGGTTGGGAGCAGGAAAAGTATTTAGCTGATCGATTTGCATTCTGATTAGAGCCTTGCATGTCAGCTGGACACAACTCAAAGTCTTCTGAGAGGAGAATCTTCAATTGAAGAATTACGGCGCTTAGATTGGCCTGTGAACCATGTGTATGGATGATTATCTTGATCAACAATTGATGCTGATGGGTTCAGCCTGAGCATCATAAGGATCAGGTCCTACACTGAGGACCACCTAGGCTTTAGAGTAAAGCTAGCTAAGCATGAGCCAGAGAGTGAGCCAGCAAGCATCATTCCTCAGTGGTTTCTGGGTCAAGATCCTCCCTTCATTTCCTGCCCTGACTACCCTCAGTGACAGATTGTTACCTGGAAGTGTAAGCCCTTTACTTCCCAAGTTGCTTTTGGTCTTGGTGTTTATTTCAACAATGGAAAGGCAACTTAAAAAGTATACAATTAGCAGGAAATGACTGTGGCCAGCCGCTGAAGGCAACACTAGTGAAGAAGGAACAGGGAGGACAAGTCTGAGAGGTTTGTAGGAGTAAAGATTGTTCCTTCTGCCTTCACAGACTGACATTTTGGAATTAAAAAGCCAGTGCATTAGAGAGCCGTGTCTCCAGGAGTGCTATCACTTAGGTTGACTCTGTTGAACAGCATGATGCCAGTTTAAATCAAAATGGAATGGCTGTTCTGCACAGTATCTGCCCTGGAAACCTTCCTCATGGGAGGGAGGAAGGAGAAGAGACAAGACACACAGAAAAGGATGGCCGGATCTTAAAAGGAACTGCTAGAGATTGAATTGTTCACCCTCCACACATAAGGGGCTTTAAAAGTTTGCATCCCAACCCTTGGTACCTTAGGTGTAATTTTATTTTGAAGAATTTAGAGAAAACATCTTCCCAGAAGGAATGAAGTAATTAATGAGACCTTCCTGGGCATGTTCAACCTGTGGCCACATGCAGCAGAAAACAGCTGCAAACGTAGTTGTAAACTTACACAAAACATTAGGATCTGTGTTTATTTGTTGATTGTTTTTTGGCAGGGGAGTAACTGGGTTGTGTGATTTTCCTAGCATCAATTTTGGAGATGCTAACAGTGTGATATTGCTGTGTCAAAAGATTTGGTGTGGCTGTCAGAAATCCAGGATGACTTGTGTTTTCATGGAAAAGGAAAAGGCAATGTGACATGACAAGAAAAGCAGCCCCCTAGAAGCTTATCAAAGAGGTCTGTGCTGAGCCTTCTCACTGACCTCACAAGGAATCTGTCCTGCTGAGGCCTCAAGGTGAGACTGCCTAGCCAACAGAACTAAGAAAGGGATGTTTGCTGTGTACAGCATGAAGTTTGTTGTATTACGAAGGCCCCGTGAATCTAATACAGAGACTTATAACTGAGCACACATATTTAATGCATTAGCATGCATGGATCTATCTGCACAGGACAAATCCTGCCTGGCTTTCTTATCCCAGAGGCTGAACATTTTCTTCCTAGTAACCGGCAATACCATTCACAGATAAAATATATCTCTTCTGAAAATATCAGTTAAGTATGCATATTAATTAGTCCCCCTTCTGTATTTGTTGATGAGCAAAACTTTTTTTACCACAACTACCAGTTTAATTTTAATATGAAAGTGAATTAGTAGTTTATTTATATTCGACCAGATTTTATAATTCAGCCAACATAATGAGTTTTTCTCTAAGGAACACTTTACTAGGACCTCAGCGGCTGCAGATTTCATATGGAGTACAAATGATAATACTGGACTCATAAAGTAAGGATTGCTGAGATGCGGGTTTGTGCTGCCACTATTAAATTGCCTATTCCCCTCAAGCAGAGCATTATATATTTTCATGGTGGTGACTCAGTTATATAAATGAACAACAGCAAAAATGGAATTAATGAATGAGTTATCTTTAAAAGAAAATGGCTGTAATGACAGTAAAAAGCCTTTAAGAAATAGTCAGATGCCATCAAAGATGAGGTTTTATTGCCTGCCTTTCATTTAATTTTATCCTTCACAAGGGAATTTTTCCATTTTGTGGTAACTAAGCAACCTGTTATTTTGAATCACTTAGTGCAAGCTTTGCACAGTATGGGTGCTCAATAAATCCATTTTGATTAATGAGCAATTTATAACAACACTAGCAAAGACTCTCTCCAATCCTGTTGAGAGAGAATGGATGATCTCTGATAAAAAGGACACATTCAATAGTGACACGCTAGGAGAGTGGGGGTCTTGGTTACCTCTGTTCAATTTGCTAATGTGCTTACTGGACCATGGTTTGACCAAAATGGAAGTATCATCTGTGAGTAATCCCCCACACCCACACCCCATCACACCTTTTCTGCCATCTGACTGACATAAGCAGGATTGATTGTTGGGGGTGGGGTTCTGTAGCTTATTTGTAACCATATGTTTGTGTGTGTGTGCATATATATATACATACATATATATATATCTGAATCTTCATTATCTGAAACATATATGTTTCAGATAGTGAAGTTTCCTTAACTCTAATGCCAGATTTTTGACATTAAAAGACTTCCAACTGGACCAGAACAAACATTTATCTCTGGTAAGCAAGAGAGCAGTGTCAACATGATTTCTGAGGGTATGTTTAACTCATTTAAAAGAACAAACTCTTTTTAAGGCCCTTGGAAGCATTCTTTTACATACAAATATTGGTTTTTCTGATAAGAACCATTTTTATCAGCCAGAAGTTATTTATCTGGCATTTGCTCTGTGCTCGGTGGTTTTGTAGCCATTTATTAAGTTAGATATCTACATGGTAAATTGGTAGCACTGTGCTGGTCAGATGGGAACAGAGAGAAAACCAGGATTCCCATGTCCTTGGTGAAACCCTGTTCCATTAGCCACCTCTACGCATATGGGCATTTTGAATAAGAAGATGCTTCACATTGCTTGTATAAATGGAAGCTTGGTATATTTCTAAATATTCTAAACAGAGAGAAAATCACCCCAAATGAATTTCACCTGTACTTTAAATGGATTAGCATAAATCATAGATTAAGGTTTCCAAAAATATACTGAACTCTTCCTAAACTGAAGTTATAATAGGCCTTTTATGGTGGGCATACCTTCTGGATGGAACCAAGTTTCCCTGTTAGACTGTGTATAGCAAGGAGAGCGATATTACATAATTCATAAATTTGTGCCCGTGAGATTCAAGCAGCCCTCACTCCCGCCCCTTTCCTTTGGTGTCTTCTGATTCCAGGTGTTTTTCCTTCCTTGACTCAGTAGCTGATCTTACACTTTAATCCATAAAGAACATAGAAGTTGTGCACCTGTAATCTCAGAACTTTTGAGGTGGAAGCAGGAGGATGGAGACTTAGAGATCAGCCTGGGCTACATGAGACTGTGTCTCTAATGAACAAAAAGACAAAAGAGAAAAAAATATAGACAGACAGACAGACAGACACACGCACATACCCTCATAGAGAGAGACAGAGAGATAGAGACACAGAGATACACACCGGAAAGAAGAGGAAAACTATCCCTGACTCCTCCCTCTTACTTGTCCCTTCTGTTAATATAGGAGAGTTTTGTTTTTCTCTCCCTGTTGTATACTCTGTACTCCAGTCTCTGCCTTCTTAGCAATTTTACTCTTTCATTCATTCTTTTCCCCTCCGGTGTGTTTCCATATTAAGTAGTATTTGTGGTACACCTAAACATACATGTGCACAAAGAAAGTTCTGTGGATCAAACCCAGGTCCCCTCCACGTGTCAGCCATACTATTTTATCACTGAGATATCCACCAGCCCGACCTTTTGTCCTTTTAATTGCCTTTTTCTACTAGACATGTGTATCAATATCTAAATCCACTCTCTTGTCATTTAAGTAAAAGGGAAAAAAACACAAAAATAATTGACAATGAAAACAAGGAAATGACAAATAGGAATTTCATGGTCCTACTGGACTCTCAGCCACTCTTCTCTCTCTGCTGTATATTCTTGTGTTTATTTTCTTTCTTCTCTTCCACTTCTCAGCCCACCACAGTTAGATTTCCACTCCTTGTGCCTCTACTGAAATGTACTTTCTAAGGTAACAGGAATCTTGATACCACAATAATTAAAAGGACACTTCTTTTTTTCTTCTAAATGGCTCTTTTTAGTGTATTTTTTTAAAAGTTTATTAAGTTTATTTATTCATTTTACCTCCCGACTGTAGCCCATTCCCTCTCCTCCCCCTCTCTGGGTTCTGCCCTCCTGCTCCCTTCTGCCTACCTCCTTCCCTTCTCCTCAGGAAAAGGAGAATCATGCCCACCAACCCCAGCACATCTAGTGGCATCAGGACTGAGTGTGTCCTCTTCCATTGAGGCCATGCACAGCATCCTGACCCTGTCCAGCCTTTCTCTAACACCCTTCACAAAAGGACATTTCTTTTTTTTTTTTCAATTAATTGATTTACTTCAGTTACATCTTGATCACAACCCCCTTCCTCTCCTCCTCCCAGTCCCACACTTTCACTCTCTCCCCCCTCTCCTTTTTCTCCTCCTCAGATGAGGGGAGCACCCCACATATCAACCCCCCTCAGTTTATCAGTCACATGAGGGCTACAGGCTTCCTCTTGGACTGGGCCCCAACATGGCAGCCCAGCTAGGGTAAGGAGTTCCATTAATAGCTAACAGAGTCCATGACAGAGACAGGCCCCCCACCTCCATTTGCTAAGGGATAAAAGGACATTCTTTTTTTTAATTTTTTTTCATTTTATGTTTATTACTTCAAGTTACATCTCTATTACAGTCCCTTCCCTCTGCTCCTCATGGGGGGACACCCTTCCATCCTCTCTCCCTTAACCCACCCTCTCCCCCTTCTCCCACCTATCCTACCCCTCCTGTGTGGGGTGCCCCTACATCTCAGCCCCCTTCAGTTCAGCAGTCATATGAGGGCTAAGAGCTCCCTCTTACACTGGGTGCCTACATGGCAGCACCACTAGGTCAAAGTGCCCCACTAACAGGCAACAAAGTCTATGTTCCTGTTCCTTTAGGTGGGTTGGTTGTAGGATATTTATCCTGTACTACATGGCTAAAATCCAGTTCTTAATCCCCATTTTCCTTCACCTCTCAGGCACATAAGCTGGCGACCACTCCCTTTTGACATCTTCTCCTCCCTTTGTTGTCTACGACAAGCGTTCATCAAATACACTCTTCCTGTTTTGACAGATGAGCTGTTTGTACAGCTTTAGAATTATGCAGTTCCTCGAGCTGTAGTTCAAATCCCTCTGGTTCTCTCTTCTAGGCTCCTTTCTCCTTTCTCCTCCTCCTCCTCCTCCTCCTCTCTCTCTCTCTCTCATCTCTGTCTCTCTTCTCTGTCTCTGTCTTTCTCCTTCCCTTCCTTTCCCCACTTTCTTTCCCCCCATAAGTAATTTCACATACAGCGTGGTTTTTGTTACAATCAGTATGCTGAAGACTTGCAAGTATTTATTTATAGTTATAACCACCTCTCTTAATTTAAAACTCACCCATATACCCCTTTCCTCATCCACCCTCTATCCACTAAATATCTATACCCATGTCTCAGATGCTCTCCAATTAGTGCATATATTGCAATGTAAACTTTCTGGTCTCTCCTCCAAATCATGTTTTCTCAACAGGTTCCTTATTTCAATAAACGGATTAATCATCTACCTAACTGCAGCAACCCAAGTGTCTGTCATACCACCTACCTCTCCATCAACTCCCAATCACCAAGTCTTATGATTTTTAAGAGGGGTAGGTGATAGGATAATTTTGGTCCTTACTGTCTGACTCTCAGATCTACTTGCTTCTTGTAGTTCCTACTGTCACCATTCACTCATATGGGTTATGTTAATAGCTCCAACTTGTCTTTTGCTTTCTTGCTTTTCTAACAACAGCCGCAAATCAAAACCCTTTCGTGGCTTGCCAGTGCTCTTAGAAGAGTGGCCAGAATTCTTAATAAGGAGCTCTGACTGATGTTAAAGATACTTGTTAAAGATACTGATGACTCAGTACTCAGTATCTTTAACCTTCGGCCTCGCCCATTTCTACCTCATCACACCAGCCTCAATCACTTCAGGTTTTCTAGAGGGGCATTTCCCTACCTGAAGTTCACCCCGCTCCTATTCTCTGGTTCCTAACTCCTTTCCCTAAATGGTTAGCTCACATTCTTCCTCAGGGAAATCTCTTTGGTATCCGCGTATGAATTACCCAGGAAAGATGTGAATACCTCTGCTTTTAGCGCTTCTCGGACCTTGTAATATTTCTTTCCTTGATAAGCCTTATGGTCAAAATTTTGCAGTTATTTTAGGGCTTCGGTTGTTTGCTTTCTATCACCCCAAATTTTGCTCTCTACCATTGCAGCCAAAACTTCTACCCAAACCACTGCCTCAATTCATGTAAAGTAATTAAAGTGTTTGAAAAATGTTTCTAGGTTGTAAGATAGTATTCTCATTCCCATTCTACACATAATAGAGTCCAGCCATAAATAACCTAGAATTTGCTTGCAGATGAGAGTGCCAGAATTTGAATACAGAGGATTTGTTCACATTCTTAACCATATTCACAATTGATTATCCAATTATTGAAGGCTGCATTTTAAAGTTTTTGTCTGTCTGTTTGATTTAGCTTCACAAGATAAATCTTGAATGTTTTTTTCTTTCAAAGGAAAATAGGAAGCTTTAGGGAGTTGTTTACTATTTGTCAGAAAACCTATGTGTGCCCATCTGTAGACATTATGGGGTATCCCAATCATTCTAAAGTCAATGCATGAATCAGAGACAACCCAAAAGTCAAAGTGAATGATGGTAAAGCAATAATGACACATATAAGGGAAGGATCACTTAGGTCGTGAAAATATGTTTCTTGATGTTTTGTTTCGTCTTGAGACAGGGTCTCACGTATCCCAGACTTGCCTGAAACTTCCTGTGTGGCTGAGGATGACCTTCAACTGTCCTCCTGTCTGTCCCTCCTGAGGGCTAAGCTTACAGGTGTACACTTGATTTGTGAAGAATGGAACCCAGAGTTTCATGCATGCTAGACAACACTACCAACTGAGCTATCCCCCATCCCAAAATTATGCTTTTGAGTAAGGATTGTGTAGATTTTTATCATGACACAGTTACCATTCAATAAATATCTGTTGAGTGAATCAATGCATATTTACATTAAATATTGTTTAGTGTTGACATTATATGCATGTTTGTGGGTGAAACCAAGAAGATATTATATTGTATTGATGTCTTTAATAGTAAGAGCACATGTGTTGTTAATCTGTTTGCATGCTTTTTGTAATCTCCAAATTTCTACAGCTAAAGCTATTTATTTTTATAATAATTAAAGAATGACTGAAAATAACTTACTCATCTATAAGGTTAAAATATATTTTGCCAAAACAGTTGAGTCCTATACAACTCGTGTTAAATATGTACATTATTTCCTTATTTGAAGAAAGTAAAACATACTTAGAACATATATAGTCTCTAAAACATGGAAACTCCTGCAATAGTACTTCATCTATTAAAGACAGAAGTTTTTAACTATTTTTGTTTATACTTCATAATACTTAAATTTTATACATACATCAACACAAAACTGCACATGGTAATGTTTGATATGCACATCTAGCATATGATTACATTAAGGATATCTGTCTCCTGAAACACTTATCACCTTTTCACCACAGAAGCACTTAGAACCCTTTCTCCTACCTTCTTGAGATGCAGTGCACAATTGCTCTCTAGGAGTTTTGTGAGAATATTTTAACTTTGATGATCTTGTTTTATATGCTGGTTAAAACCTTGATAAGAACTGTTCCCAGAGTCCAAAGTGTTAACTATTGCATGATAGAGCCACGTGGTAAAAGTTATTTTCAGTGCTTGTAAGAGGCAATGTCATTGTTGCTCATGGGAATCCATAGTGGCATAATTTCAGTCCATTTGAATGATTAAGCTGTTACTTCATGGAATTACTCATTAATTTTCTACTGTCTAGCTGCTCTTGCATATAGCATTAAATTGGAAGTAGTATTATTTTGAAAATATAATCTTGCAGAAGTCTTTCATGATGCTTGTATTTAACACCTTTATTCCCATCTCTGCATTGTCTAGACATGCCAGATATGTCTATTGAAGTTCTAATTTACTTTAGATTCTTTTATATAGATCCTCTATCATTCATATCATATTATACTAAGACTGTTCTCTCTTTAGGTACTCCCACACTCCAATTAAGAAGCATTAACTAAATTAACTGACACACAGCTTCAGTCACACTGTACATTTAAATGGGAACAATTTTATATCAATTCTTATTGTATTCACAATTCTGTACAGTTAATTACATTTTATAATCATATTAAAATGCACAATTTTGAGGGATCCAAACTAGATAGTTCTTTTAATATTCATGAGACAATTTTTAAAACATGGAAAAGATAAAAATATAGTTTATTCGATATTAGTTTTCTCCTTGAATAGTTTAAAAATAGAAAATTAAAAGTATCTCATTATTTAAACTCGGTCAAGAATGCGACATATTTACAAATTTATCTACTCATCACATTTTCCTTTATATATAATATTACAATAAAGTTCAATAAATGAATACTTTGTTGAAAGGATTGAGAACTCAAAAGCAACTTGGCATTGTGACAGAAACCATCTGTCACTTTGTATACATGCTTCATGAGTTTTCCTCAGTCTGTCTTCTTGCTGTTTGGAATAGTCCCTTTCCATACAACCCTTTGCTCATCCATCTATCTCATAGTATATGTTAAAGATTCTGGGCCTCCACGCTCATTAGGTATGTAAGACTCACATTTACAAAGCTGAGCCTGCCGGCCCACGCCTCTAATCCCAGCACCAAGGAGGCAGACCCAGGTGGATCTCTAAGGCCAAGGCCAGTTTGGTCTACAGAGTGAGTTCCAGGACAGCAGAGCTACACAGAGAAACCCTGTCTCTGAAAAACCAACCCCTCCCACCCCCCGAAAAAAACCTTACACACAAAAAAAGCAAGTAAAAGGATAGAAATTTGGCTAGAAAACATTGCATAAAATAGTAGATGCAATAGGAATTCAAGCACACCATCGTTGCATTCCCAGCTGCTTTTTATTTCTGTCTAGCTTGGCCACACCCATGCTTTGTGGGAGGTGTATTTGTCCACTTATATGGAGAGCAGGCAGGAAAACTACACACCGTTAAATCACATGATTCTCTATGCTTTTAGCTTCCATAGACCATCTAACTTGTTAGCTGCTGTCTTTTGTGTCTCTTAACTATGCATAAAGGCAATAAAAAGAGAATACCGGGATGCTAAGTGCTATGCCAGGAGCAGAGCTGTGAACTAGGTGAGTAGTTCATTCCTTTTGAAGATTAACTGACAATCAGAGGCATCTATGGGGATCCTGGGTCACCATTACAACTGACATTCTTTAACAAAGCATGGGAGAAAACACTTTGTCTAAATCTTGAGGCACACTGATACAGAAATGTTTCCAAACCTGTAAATTCATGTACTTTTTGCTTAATTATTTTCCTTAGGAAATCCTGTTGGATTTGTTTTGTTTTTTAAAAAATTTTTAACATCACTGCTAATTAATGCTTATTTTCCTCCAAGTAGCTTTTATGAATGTTTATAGTCTCATTATAAAATTGAATAAATTATCTTATTACTTTTGCTTAAGACATACAAAGTAAAAAGAAAAAATACTTTATATACTATTTATCAAAGCAACTAACATTCTAGTATATTTCTTTTTCTTCTATTTTTATGTGCATATTTTTCCATACATATGAAGACTTGATATATATTCATTTGCATTGTATTCCCTTTTAAAGTAAACATGTTTCTTATTATAGAAATATAACATGCATTATCAGCTTGCCAAGATCTGTAAAGATTTTGGTAGGAGAATTCTTGGTCCTATTTTCTCCCACCTAATAAACCAAAAGTAAGGGATAAATGCAAAATTATTAAGTCCAGCATTCTGAAAAGCAAGATATTTACATGCTTGCCTAGAAGAGAAACACAAAAAGCTAAGTGGAACCCGTATGGCTGTTCAGCTACTGGATTGGCTAAGAAATGGGGGCAACCATAGACAGAATGTATACTAATGGGTAGTAGAGGCTAAAAGAGCTTCATTCGAGGTACGGACAAGAGTCAGACCCACTGCTGAAAGTGAGCAACAAGGTACATTAAATTGTTTGGCCATAGAATAAGGAAGATAATGATTCCTGCTCATAGAGTGAACAAGTTAAAGTGAGCTGAGTAAACAAAGATACAAGGTATTTTTTTATTAGATGAATTTCTACAAATCATTTTAAGAGAAAACATTAAAGATTAGAAACATAATTTATATTTTCTAAGCTAGTGGCAGAATATAAAAGAATAAAGGAATATTTATTAATTAGAATACCCCTAACAGTAGGAAAAATAAATAAAAAATTGACACAAAGAAATGAAAATGGGAGAGGATCCAAGATGGTGGCGGCCCACACAGACGCATTTTGAATGTGGGGAAAATAGCCATAAAGCCACAGAGTTATAAGATGCTGAGCAACAATCTGAGTGACTCAAACCCGCTGGGTTTCACCCAGATACCCAGGGACCATTAAGAGTCCCTGGGCAGGACTCTCCTCCCTTCTCTCGGGCACTCATAGTAGCTGCTGAATCCGTGAATCGGGAACCGTCACCAGGAGAGACACAGGGTAAGAACCACTCAAATACCCAGTGGGCAGATTGAAACCCCACACAAGGTTACTCACCAGCTTACTGGGCCTCTAGATCCCATGCAGGCATTCCAGCTATTTAGCAAAAGGTTGTGGACCCTTGGGAGCGCAATACACTCTTAGCGGAGCCACAGCGGTGGGATGCACAGTGGCTGACGGGTCCACAACAGGTCAGCTCAGTGGTCAGCAGGTCCACAGCTGCATTTTGGAAAGCACGTGCATATTTGTGCTTCCCAGAGGGGTGTTGGACATACATACAGGTCCCTCTATTGGATTTACTGTCACTGGAAAAAAACACTGCAGCTGGACTGAGCAGCAGGACACACTTCCAGCAGCAGGTTAGTGGCAGATCCACTGCTGGGTGACAGAACTTGGAAGATAGTGGCCCCATTTGCCGGTATCCAAAGCCAGCTCCATACACACATAGGTGGAGCTGTGAGAGTGGCAGAAAAGTGGGCGGCCGGGTTGGAAGGCAGATTTGTCCTCCTCAGGGTCCAAGCCCTGGGAAAATTGGGGAGTTATTATTAGACTCTTTTGCTAGTGCTGGACCTTCCAGTGGGAAACCAGAACTTAAGCATATATAGTTCCACCCCTGAAACAGTGAGGCTTTGACCTGGGGGACAATGCTGAGTGACTCACCTTAAGGGCGTGGAGTCGGGACCTTTCAAGACTCCAGGGGACGGTCTCAACCCCCAAACTTGGGACCTTTGGAGTCCACAGAATCTGTGCCTACTCACACAGGACCATACCAGCAGAGCTGCTGCAGTCTGAACACTCAGTGTGCAACATAGACAGCTCTGACTTGTGAACAGTGAAACAATCTGAGGCCATTCCTCATTGCCTGGGAATAGACTGCACCAGCTCACAGTGCATTTGGCTATTAGATGCACATTGACCCTGGAAACCCCCTGAGAGCAGCCCGGGAGGACCACAAACACAGCCCCGACACATAAGCTGCAGGGAAGCTATAACCCCACCCAACAGCCTTCGGCCTACCAACCTGCACTGTCATCTATATGAAGACCAGTTGGATCCCAGGAACCTACAGGAACACATCCCATCACAACTCCTCACCTGAGTCCCCAATTGGGACAAAACAGTAAGGGATGAGCTCTCGGAGACACACTGAGAACTACCACACAAGGCCCTATCCAGCCAGTGGAAAGCGACAGACCACCAAGCAATACGACTGCTACACCAAAGCACCCCCTTTGGCTCCAAGCCCAGAGGCAACAGGAACAAACAGCTAAGAAGGACCAAATGGCAAAAGGACAGTGAAAACACAGAATCAACAAAAGCCAGGGATGCTCATCTTCTACTTGCAGTAGAATAGGGGGTGCTGTCAGGAGTTGACATGTCTAGATATCAAAAAAATCTAAAGTTAAGAAAACATCTATGAATGCCATATTCTTCAGATCTCTTGAGGTTTTTGAAGAGGCCCTATCTATCTCTTATATTAGGATAAGCAGATGTTGCTTGTCTCTTAGCAACTTGATTTCTGATTAGCTTAGAAAATAACTATAATAGACTGTCATAGTACCTAACACAATGACAGGCTTGCATGACTATTAGTTTGCATTTCTTAATTATCCTAAACAGTTTATGACAATTAGTAGTAAAAGGCCGAAACTTCACATTTCATTTTTTTCTTTACCCCCTAACCCTTCCACCCCATTTCTCTGGAGTGGAATGTCCCTATTTAACAGTCCCTCACCCCAGTTCAGAGGTCGTATGAGGGCCAAGAGCCTCCTCATACATTGGGGGTCTACGAGGCAGTACCACCAGTGAAAAGTGTCAGTGGCAAGCCTATCTCTCTGGGCAGGAAAAACCTCTTGCTCCAACTGTAGACAGAATGCTGTCCAAAAAGGACAAAACTTGGAAGCAGGTAAGTCGACAGCCTAGCTTTGCCAAGACAGGGTAGGCAAGTCCTTCATAACTCCTGCTCTACAATCAATGTCTGTCAGAGAAACTGGGCCAAACGACTGAAGATCGATGCTGTAATGTATGGAGAGAAAATGGGAACTGTCCAGGCAGCCACTGGTATGTCATTTCTTAGTTTTGGAAGCTGCAGGCCCTGTACTTCCTATATAATCAGATATATTTATCCCTCTCATGTCTCTGAGGTGATTGAAGAATAGATAGCTAGAGTCTCATAATTAAATTTTGAGTTGTTTAGGAATCACGAGAGTGTTATGGATCTAAGAAGATGTTTTTAAAATTGTGATGCAAGTTAGTATGAAAGCTGAGTTAGATATAGAACTTTAAACTCATGGAGATGGTTAGATAGTAGAATGTTAAAGTCAGGGGCCAAATACATATGGACTGGACATTGGGAATGTACGTTAAGCCATATAACCCTCATAACTGTGGCCTAATTACCTCTGTTGATTTGTATTGTATTTATTATTATAAGAGAAAGAGCTATTTGTTGAACTGAAAGGGGGAGCTGTTGGGGGGAATAAGATATACCTTAAACTTAAAAAAAAGAGAAGAGGATGAGGGGTTGAGAGTGGGAGGGTGGGACTGGAGGGGGAGTAGGGAGGGGATTGCGATTGAGATGTAACTTGAAGAAATAAAAAATAAAGTAAAAAAAATACTAAAAAACAACAACAACAAACAAAAGCCATGGAATTATGACCCCAAGAAATGCAGTGATGCTAGTACAACAAGCTCTGACCACATTACCACAGCTGAAGCACATGAAAACGATGACAATTGTACAATCTGGAAAGTGATAGAGTTCTTTCAAGAAGAATTTAAATCTATGAAGGAATTCAAAAAGTCCACAATTTTACTAGCGAAAGCAAGGGATAATACCATTAGAGAGCTCCAAGCCAAAGTGCTCAACTTGAACAGGAAAGAGACAAGGCAATGAAAGATTTAAAATATATGAAAGATTTCAAGGCAAAGACAAGCAAATTGGTGCAGGAAATATACAAACTGAATAAAACCTTTCAAGACATGAAACTGGAAATGGAAGCAATAAAGAAAACACAGTCAGAGTTAAGAGTGGAAAAGGAGAATTAAGGGAAGAGGACAGGAACTACAGACATGAGTATCAAAAATAGGATACAAGAGATGGAAGACAGGATCTCAGGTATGGAAGATTCAATGGAAGAAATCAGTACAACATCCAAAGAAAATGAGAAAGCTAAAAAAGTACTCACCCATAATATCCAAGAAATCAAGGACTCAATGAAAAGACGGAACCTAAGAATTATAGGTATAGAGGAAAGAGAAGACTCCCGACTTCAAGGTCCAGGAAACATCTTCAACAAAATCATAGAAGAAAACTTCCCAAACCTAAAGAAAGAGATGCCAATAAAATTTCAAGAGGCTTACAGAACACCAAACAGATTAGATCAGAAAAGAAACTCCTCTCGCCACATAATAATTAAAACTCCAAATGTACAGAACAAAGAAAGAATATTAAAAGCTATAAGAGAAAAAGGTCAAGTAATGTATAATGGCATACCCATCAGAATTACACCTGACTTCTCCTCAGAAATTCTAAAAGCTAGAAGAACCTGGACAGATGTCCTACAGGCCCTGAGAGAACATAGGTGCCCAGCCAGACTACTATACCCACCAAAACTCTCTATCAACATAGATGGAGAAAACAAGATATTCCATGACAAAATCAAATTTAAACAATATCTACCCACAAATCCAGCACTACAGAAGATCCTAGAAGGAAACTTCCAACCCAGAGAAGATAACTACACCCAAGAAAACAGAGGAAACAGAAAACTCCATGGCAACTAAACCAAAAGAAACACAGGACCACCACCTATACCAAAATAATGGGAAACAACAACCTCTGGTCACTAATATCCATAACCATCAATGAACTCAACTCCCCAATAAAAAGACACAGGCTTACAGATTGGATCCGTAAACAAGACCCATCATTTTGCTGCATACAAGAAACACATCTTACTAACAAAGATAGACACTATCTCAGAGTAAAGGGCTGGGGAAAGGTTTTCCAAGCAAATGGACCCAGGAAGCAAGCTGCAGTAGCCATCCTAATATCAAGCAAAATAGACTTCCAACTTGAGTTAATAAAAAAAGACAGAGAAGGGCATTACATACTCATTAAAGGGAATATTCATCAAGAGGACATCTCAATATTGATCATCTATGCCCCAAATACAAAGGCACCTACATTTGTAAAAGAAACTCTTCTGAAACTTAAATCGCACATTGATCCCCACACATTAACAGTGGGAGACTTCAACACCCCACTCACAACAATGGATAGATCATCAAGACAGAAATCAAACAGAGAAATAATGAGTCTAACAGAGCTCATGAACCAAATGGACCTAACAGATATCTACGGTATGTTTCACCGAAACACAAAATTTTGGAGAAGTTTCCATGTGGTGCTTCTTCTCAGCACCACATGGAACCTTCTCCAAAATTGACCATGTAGTTGGACACAAAGATAGCCTCAACAGATACAAGAAAATTGGAATAACCCCTTGTATCATACCAGACCATCATGGAATAAAGCTGGACTTCAACAGCAACAGAATCAACAGAAAGCCACATGGAAATTGAACAACTCTTTACTGGATGACTACTGGGTCAGGGAAGAAATAAAGAAGGAAATCAAAGACTTCTTAAAATCCAACGAAAATGAAGGCACAACATACCCAAACCTATGGGACACAGTGAAAGCTGTGCTACGAGGAAAGTTCATAGCACTAAGTGCCTTCAAAAAGAAAATTGTGACAGCTCATATTAGCGAACTAACAGCTAAACTAGGTGAATTGGAAAAAAAAGAAGCAAACACTCCCAAGAGGAGCAGAAGACAGGAAATCATTAAACTTAGGGCTGAAGTCAACAACTTAGAAACAAAAAGAACGACACAAAGAATCAATGAAACCAAGAGTTGGTTCTTCGAGAAAATCAACAAAATAGACAAACCTTAGCCAAATTAACTAAAAGACAGAGGGGAAAACCCAAATCAACAAAATCAGAAATGAAAAGGGAGAAATAACAACAGACATTGAGGAAATCCAGAGAATATTTAGGTCCTACTTTAAAAATCTATACTCCACCAAATCTGAAAACTTAAACGAAATGGACAATTTTCTTGATAGATTCCGCCTACTGAAGCTAAATGAAGATCATATAAACAGACTAAACATCCCTATAACCCCTAGGGAAATAGAAACAGTCATTAAAAATCTCCCAACCAAAAAAAGCCCAGGGCCAGATGGTTTCAGCACAGAATTCTACCAGATCTTCAAAGAGGAGCTAACACCAATACTCTTCAAACTCTTTCAAAAAATAGAATCAGAAAGAACACTGCCAAACTCATTCTATGAGGCCACAGTCACCCTGATTCCTAAACCACACAAAGACCCAACAAAGAAAGAGAACTTCAGACCAATCTCCCTCATGAACATAGATGCAAAAATACGTAATAAAATACTAGCAAACCGAATCCAAGAACACATCAAAAGAATCATACACCATGATCAAGTAGGCTTCATCCCGGGAATGCAGGGTGGTTCTAGATGCGGGAAAAGAATTTGACAAAATCCAACACCCCTTCATGCTAGAAGTTCTGGAGAGAATGGGCATACAAGGACCATTCCTAGATATAATAAAGGCAATATACAGCAAGCCCATATCCAACATCAAAGTAAAAGGAGAGAAACTTGAAGCATTTCCGCTAAACTCAGGGATAAGACAAGGATGCCCACTTTCACCATATCTCTTCAATATAGTACTTGAAGTTCTTGCTAGAGCAATAAGACAACTAAAGGAAATCAAGGGGATACAAATTGGAAAGGAAGAAGTCAAATTATCCCTTTTGTAGACAATATGATAGTATACATAAGCGACCCCAAAAATTCTGCCAGAAAACTCTTATAGCTGATAAACATCTTCAGCAAGGTGACCAGATAAAAAATTAATTCAAAAAAATCAGAAGCCCTTCTTTATACAACAAATAAATGGGCTGCGAAAGAAATTAGGCAAGCAACACTCTTCATAATAGCTACAAACAATATAAAATACCTGGGGGTAACTCTAACCAAGCAAGTGAAAGACCTATATGACAAGAACCTCAAGGTCTTGAAGAAAGAAATTGAAGAAGACATCAGAAAATGGAAAGATCTCCCATGCTTATGGATAGGTAGGATCAACATAATAAAAATGGACATCCTACCAAAAGCAATATATAGATTCAATGCAATTCCTAACAAAATACCAACACAATTCTTTAGAGACCTGGAAAAAACAATTCTCAACTTCATATGGAACAACAAAAAAACAAGAATAGCTAAATCAATCCTGTACATTGAAACCTGGATTTACATCCTCAGCACCCATGTAAAAGTTGGATATGGCAGCATGTGCCTATTTCCCCAGACTATGTGGGCACAAACAGGAGAATTCCTGAGGCTATCTGGCAGTAAGCCTAAACAGAACTGTCAAGCACCAGGGTCAATGAGAATCATTGTCTCAAGAAATAATGAGTGACTTCTGTCTTCCACATCATGCACATATGCACTCCCCTACTTGTACAAGCACACACACTCATAAAGGCACACACACACACACACACACACACACACAAGGCACACACACCCAGAGAGGCACACAAACACACATGCACACACATTCTGTATATATTAAACAAAGTCAACTTAATTAAAGGCATTGAAGAACAATATCACCAGTTAAAAATCAATTGAAGACAGCAAAACAATAAAATGATAAACCTAAGAAAACCCAATGCTAAGGAATAAAAACCTTACAAATTTACATATAATAATTTATGCTACCTAAGTTTGAAACATTAAAAGTCAAAACAGGTGGGAATTTGAGAGAAACAGAAACTCTCATTTTCCCTAATATTGATAAACGAAAACACATGAGAATATAGGATGTTGACTAATATAATTAACAAACTTTAATAAATATATCACATATATATGATATATATATATTTGAGTTGAGTTTGAGATTTTGACCAACTATAAAGCATATTGGATTCTTCTATAGAAATAAATCTATTTTAGATGCAGTCTGTTAGAAGATTAAAATTTTACTAGAAAATTAGGAGACAAAAACTAAGATATTGTACCTAGGGTAAAATTTATGTAATTAAACCACCAACTACTCATAGACTATGAAGACCCTCTTAATAGTAATGTCAAATGTTAATTGGTTCAAACATTTAATTACAGTTTTTTTTTTGTTAATTGTAAATGGCATATGAGGTGATGTCTCATTCGTACTTTGGTTATTTGTTATCTCAGAGAACTCCCAAAATATCTAAACTAATGTTGTCAGTTTATAATAGTGTAAATAAAATTAACCAATAATTTAAAAAATATTTTTACACCAATGGATTAAAGTTTTCATAAGGTGTAGTAAAATGATTTTCTGTCAGAATTTGATTCTCTGGCTACATCCAATGTCTTCAGTCTCTAGAATGAAACACAACTCTTCCTCTACTGTCTACTCCACAGTACGTTTTTTGTATTTGCTTAGTGAGTAAAGATATCAGCCGTGCAGGTACATTTTCTTAATCTGATAACATACATGAAGACATTACATTACATCATTGTTGTGGCATTAAAACTAGGAGAGCTATTGATTGCTTTTCTCCTCTGGCAGCTGGCATAGCCCTTTAAGGTACCATGGACCTAGTCTTCATGGATGGACCTTCCAAATCACATCCAGCTCATATCCTCCAAGTCCTTGTATATTTAAGGAAATGAAATGGTGTCTGAATTAACAGATAGGTTCAAAAACTAGTGTTTAAATAGGAGCCTTTCATCAACTCCCCAATTATAACTGACAGTTTTTGAAACATAACCCAATAGGAAAAAAAACTTCTAGACATTTCAGATTCATGTAGCTGATTTATGTCTCCTTTTTATAGTGTGTAGTACATGCCCTACACATCCATACATTTTCCTCAACTTTTTTATCTTTAATAGTATTTTTACTTACATATTTATTTTTGAATATTTTATATAGGCATGCTGTACTTATATCATTTCCCCTTCCACCCCTTGTTTCTAGTCCTCCTGTGACCCGACCTTGTCTCAAATGTATGACCTCTTATTCTTTAATTATTATTGTTATATATATATTATATATGTTCTATATATGTATTACATCTGTGCATATATGTAACATAATATGTTCACAAACACAACATGCAGAGACACTTTAGTGTTGCTTATATGTATACATCTGTAGGGTGATGATCTGCAGTTGGATAACTGATTGGGGGTTCATCACTGGAGAAAACTGGTTCTCCCTCTCTCAGCAGCCATTAATTGCCTGGAGCTCCTCATCTAGTGGTGGGGCCTTGTGAAATCCCCCCTATCACTCTGGCATGTTAACTGGTTGTGTCCTTTTTCAGTTTACTTGGGTTAGTTATATCACGTTCTCATGGATCAGGTTTCTTATCACCTATAGAAGACACTATCTCACTCTCAGGTGTCACCTGATCCTCTGGATCTAATATCCTTTCCACTTCATCTTCTGTGAGATTATGTGAGCTTTAGATGTGCTGTTACGTCGTAGATTTACTGACTGGATCTGGACACCTGACAGCCAGCTGTTCTCTGCATGTTGACCAATTGTGGCTTTCTGTAATCATCTCCATCTGCTGCTGCTACAAAAAAAAAAGAAGAAGCTTCTTTGATGAGGGGGTGAGAACTGCGTTTTCTTGTGGGTGTAACAATAAATATTTAGAAAGCAGTTAGACATTATTCTGGTTTGGGAAAGTTGCACTAGTAGATTCTCTGTTAGAGCCCAAGACCTCATCCTTCATGTTAGTGGGATAGGTTTATAGTTTGAGGCATGAATTCCCTCCTATTTGCTGGGCATGATGGTGCACACCTTTAATGCCCGTACCCTGGAGGCAGAAGCAGGTAGATTTCTGTGAGTTCAAGGACAGCCTGATCTACAAAGAGAGTTTCAGGACAGCCAGGGCTGTTACACAGAGAAGACCTGTCTCGAAAACCAAACCAAACAAACAAACAAAAACTAAAACAACAACAACAAATACAACCAAACAAACAAAAAAAAGATGAAACTTAAGTCCAATTTGATAGCTGTCGTTTGCTCCCAGAATATAAACATCACTTATCCTGAGGATAAAGGGATATCTTGCCATGCTCATCATTTTGTGGTATTAAAACTAGGAGAGCTATTGATTATTTTTCTCCTCTGGCAGTTGGCATAGCCCTTTAAGGTACCATGGACCTAGTCTTCATGGATGGACCTTCCAAATCACATCCAGCTCATATCCTCCAAGTCCTTGTCCAAGATGTGTGGTATCTTCAGAAATAAGCTCTGCCTTTCAATATCTAGGATACAACCAAGATAAACAACAATAGTCTATATTGTTTTAGGGGTCTCCTGGAATTGCATGATCTACAGCTCCAAGGGAAGCTTCCCTGCTGGCACTGGAGTTTTGTTAGGTTGATGTTAGATGTCTTCCTTTGTTGCCTGCCACACTGTTATTATTATGCTTTTGTGAAGGAATACTTTTAAACTATTTATTTATTGTTATATAAAAATCTCTACTTCCCTTTCATCCCATTGACCTGAGATACAGGAAAAAGGATATTAATAAGGACAGAGAGTGTAGACCTCTTTAGTTCTAGGTCCTTGGGACAATTTGTCAGGATTCTGGTCCAAGCAGCATCAGCAGCAACAGGAATACAGCTACCCAGGAAACCAGAGGCAGCCTTGAGGAGCACCAGCAGGGACATCTAAAGAAGCAGTGGCTTTTGCACCACCCATTTGGGGTCATGATCTCAGCCCAATCTGGGTTATGATACTCAGCAAGTCTTGGCAGCAAAAATTTTCTGAAGAAGCAAGTTTCTGCAAAGCATTGTCTGGAGTATTTCCAAGCAAAGCAGCGACGCCAAGCAAAAGCCCTTCTGTGTTTCTGGGGTTTCTATTTATATCCCTTCAAAATCTGCACAAGGATGTTTTCTAATTGGCCAACTTCATGCCCTCCACAGGAGGTACTTCCTTTTGACCAAGATCATGTGCACTCCAAGGAGTCTGTCCATTAAAGGATGTAAGCACGTTCCCCACCTGGGACAGTTTTTGGCTGGCAAAACATCATGAGCTATACCATCAAGATGTTTTTCATGCCCTCTCACAAATCATTTTTTTTGTGATGAACAAAGCACCCCCACATCCTGTGCTTGAGACAAAAACAAAACAAAACAAAAAATACATTCATTCAACACAATTGTACTTTTAAAGAAATCAGAACTTCCACCACACTTTTGAATAGAGGATCTCTCACTGAGTCTTTCTCATTTCTATGTGATGAAAACACTCAGAATCTTTACTTTTAATTTTTGAGATGGATTATGGGTAGTGGACATTAGTTTCATCTATTCTTCAGTTGATGGACACTTGTATTGTTAATGGTGCTGAGAATAAAAACATATCATGTACCTGTCCCTCTGAGATACTGTTTTCTTTGCTTTGGTTATAATGTCTTGAAGAGGTATTGGATGATCGTAGGGTACCTTTATGATTTTTGAAGAGCTACTATGCTGATATGATGTTCATTCCCATCAGCAATGTGCAAGGGTTCCTTCCACTGTATGTATCTACCAGCATTTGGTATTTCCATCTTTTCTTTATCACTGTATTTCAGTTATTTCTCCAAAGTAACACAACTTTTCATACAAAACCCTGATCTGATGCTTGCATCTTTACTTTTACTTGGGAAAATTCCATTTATATTTAGTGTAACAGCTAAAAGTGCTTCTCTTAATTCTTTTTATCTGTAGGTTTTATCTTTTAAGTTATTTATTTACTTATTTATTTACTTACTTTCTTACCCATTTGTTTTTCTGGCTTCCTTAAATTGCTAATAATATTTGCTTTGTACTCATTGGGAATATTTTTACTATAATCTATTATAGTAAAGTTGCTGTCTTCCTTTCCATGTGTTCATTTTCAAGTATGTTTCACTAGTATGTAAAATTTAGATATCAAATGTTTGCCTAGCTAAGGCATTTAACACTGCTTTTGCCCATGTATTAATTAGGATATGAATTTTGTGATGCAACACATACTAGAAGTAATTTAACTACTTCTTCTTTATTTTCAACATCTTGGTCCAGGAATTGTATGTTTTTCATTAGACAGATGGGTTGCAGTAAATAGAAAATGCAGCTAAGCTGTCATCTTTCTAGAAAGCTTACTCATAAGTTTGAGACAAAAAAAGGAATTCATTTCAAAGTGAAGGACTAAAATAAGTTCAATTATAAAAAACTAATCTGTATTTAAAATGCTCTAGCAAGACTGACTGAGAGAAAAAAAATACAAATAAATAGTATGACTTCAAATATATATAAAGTCTTAGAAGAGGTTTTAACAATAAAACTGATATAATGTTTTATTATATTAAAATGGGTAGGACATAAGCAAAAATGTATAATTTTCTGTAAAATAGAAATTGCCATAAATAACTCAATAGATATTAGCAGAATTGAAGGCAAAATCAGATGGTAACAATAATTTAATAGGATAGTTTTATCAAACCTTAATAAACAGATAAAACTGAGACTAAAAACTTAGATTATTCCAAGAAATAAACTTCCTATCCTTGTAGTAGTATGACATGATGTTTTGTAGACTTACTACAAAATCATGTATAAATCCTAAACATGATTATTGCCACATTGATTGAAGAATTTATTAGGGAGTGCATTAGACCAAATAATATTTGCCTTGCCATTACAAGGATATTTCAGCCATCAGAAAACCCTTCAAAATAATTTCAGCTTAAGAAATTTAAGAAGATAAGCAACCGGAGAGAGATTTTTTTTCCTGCTTTTACACACTTTATTGACTCTTGCAAACTAGTCTGGCTCTTATGATGTATAATCCAGGGTTGCTTCTGGTGAACATAGGTGAAGTACTTCATGTGTGTTTCCTAATTGTGAGTCCCTTTCAGCTAATGAGGCATTAACTCTGTGAGTTTCCACCCTCTTTTGCCTGTGCAAGGAATAGAAAAATCTAAGTATATCAGCAACATCTAAATTGTGTGATTTTTTCAGATAAAGTCTGTGTTTTACTCAAAAATATTTTATCAGTTCTTTGAGAATTTCATATATTGTATTTTTATCATGTTCAACTACTATTCCCCAACTCCTTCTAGATCCACCCCTCATTCATACCCACCAAACTTTGTGTCCTCAGTTTTTAAAACTCATCAGATCTAATTAGTGGTGGAAGCATACTCTTGGGTTTGTGGCCATTCCACTGGTGCTTGTTCCCTTACCAGGGACCACAATCTCAGGGAAAAAAAAAAAAAAAACAAATTCTGGGAGCTACCAATTACCGATAACTAACTCCTCAGCTGAGAGTGGGACTTTTTGACCACAGTGGCTCTCTATGCTTGGATTTTATCTGGCTTGGGCTTGCAAAGGTCGCATTTTTGGTGTCACAGTTGGTAGGAGTTGATATTTGCAACTGTGTCTGGAAAATTCCATTTCATTGAGTCATCCGCTGTCTCTGGTTCTGACATTCTTTCCTTGACCAGTTGAGGGTCTCTGTGTTACTCATCATCTTCTAAAAGTAGAAAGGTATTTGATGAGGGTGAGAGACATACTGATCTGTAAGTCTTTAGGAGTCAATTTAATACTATGTCCTTTCAGCAGAGCAGTAGCAGGCTGTCCCCTAAGGCCTATGACCTGTCCAGACAGCTCAGGTAATGGTGTGAGGTATGAGAGTTCTATCTTGTGGAATGTACCTTAAATCCAACCAGAAAGTGGTTGTTATTCCGGTAACATTTGTGCCACCACTGCACCAGTAGGTTTATCTTGCCAGGCCAATCATTATTGTAGCTCATAGGATTCATATCTAGGTAAGGCTGAAAGTTACTTTTTTTCCTCTAATATCATGCATTTTTCAGTGTTATGAATGCTAGACAGTAGGGATGAGATTTCTAAGTTATTACTAGCTTGATTTCTCCATGTTCCATTACTCACATATGTGGTATCTTCAGCAATAGGGTCTTACCATCTAGCTCTATGTGGTACCTAAGTCCTTTGGCAAAAGCCTATAATAATTGGAGGTTGGACTACACTGGCCAATAACCTCAGAAGAGGTAACTCATTCTTGGCGCTGGTTTTTGTTTTGTTTTGTTAGCCTGTGGTGTCTAGTTAGGGGCACTGTTGTGCTGTTATAGTGTGACTACATCTAAACTCCTTTTCTAATATGTGTTTTTATTTTAGGAAGTTTCTGGAATGATTGTTTTTATATGACTTCTTCAGGTCATTGATGTTAGCTATGCTCTTCCCCCAATATTCCCTTCTCTACCTTGCCCTTCCATTACCCACCACACTTGCCCCTTCCTGCACCGTTATTTTCCCTTTCTCCTTTTATATCTCTATTTTCTTTCTTTCTTCTCTTGAAAGAACCCTTTCAAGTCCCCGTGCTAGTTTCACAATCTTTATGAGTATTCCAAATGAAGCAGACACATATCTAAAGATTTGAAATCAGCATCTCCAAATGAGAGAAACTTGTGATGTTTGTCTTTCCGGGTTTAGGTTACCTCACTCAGAATGATAATGTATAGTTCTACCTATTTACTTGAAATTTTTTTCTTTTTTTTTAATGATTGTTCCTTCTTTTTATTTTTTAACAATTATTTATTTCTTCAAGTTATATCTCAATCATAGTCCCCACCCTCCTCCCCCTTGAAATTTTTTTCTTTATTTCTTTCTTTCTTTTTTTTAAAAGTCTTCTTTTTTTTTAAATATTTTTTTTCTTCAAGTTACATCTCGGTCACAAACCCGTCCCTATTCCCCCTTCCTATCCTGCCCTTCCACCCTCTTCCCCCCAGAAGTTTCCCCTTTCAGTCCAACAGATGGTTCCTTCTCTTATAACAGTAAATACTATACAAAACAACAGATATAAATATGCCACATTTATGAGAGTTAAATGGCCCAGTATACCTTCCCAATGTCCAGTTTATACATATTTGGCCCCTGACTTTAACATTCTACTATCTAACCATCTCCATGAGTTTAAAGGTCTATATCTGACTCAAAATTTAACTATGAGACTCTAGCTGTCTATTCTTCAACCACCTCAGAGACCTGAGAGGGATAAATATATCTGCTTATATAGGAAGTGCAGGGCCTGCAGCTTCCAAAACTAAGAAAGGACATACCAATGACTGCCTGGACAGTTCCCATTTTCTCTCCA
>CAJQZJ010001638.1:7204278-7238765 GCA_907164525.1 Lophiomys imhausi
CAAGGGTCAATACCATTGTGGCCAACTATAATCTTAATTTTGTATCAATATACAAAGATCAATACCGATGTAATCCAATACAATCTTATTTTTGCACAATAAACAATGGTCAATACCACTTTAGCCAAATAAACTACTAATTTTGTATCAATATACAAAGGTATAAGGGCATATTCAATAATCTGCCCCTTCTTCTTGGACCTTCCTGTGCTATGTCTATGTCTCATTTTTCTCAAGCCTATGCACTCCTACATAGGAGAGGAAGAAGGATACAGAAAAGGAAAAGTAGGAAGTCCCTGGGGCTAACCTCCAAAACCCATTAAACAGGACCATTTATCAGCTTGTAATCTCTTCCCCTAGATATCAGAGTTTTCAGTTATCCTTCAAATAACGAAAAAGAAGGGCGGAGAAACACCCTCCCCACCCTCTGGGCATGGGACGTCGCTCTCTTAAAGTGACTTCCTGCTGATTTGGGGCGTAGTAGACCTGTTTGGGGCCCGAACCCAAATGGAAAAAAATGGTTAAAAATGTTAGTACAATCCTTTTATGTTCAGTCCTTCTGTTCTCAGCTGTTTAGATGACCTAAGGAGTTTGTAGGCAGAAGCTGATCTTGCAGGCTTCACTGAGGTTCCTGCCAGGACATTGTGTAGAGCTGAATGGTCCCAGCGACATTGGATTGCCGTGGTTGCACGCCCCCCCCCCACCCCGATGGAGACAGCTATTGAGGAAGTCTGCCAGGCAGAATCAACTGGGTCACTATTCCTCCTTGGTGCCTGATAACAATTTGTATGTTGTCGGAAGGCCAAATTTGCTACAGGAGAAGTATTACCTAGCCCCCTCCCCCCAAAAAAGAGGGTAATGGTCCCAGGGTTGGGATTGGGGCAGGGCTCTGTTCTTATCTTTCCAGGAGAATCGAAGCGTCCATTAGGGGAGCCCGGGGACGGCTGGACAGCAGAAACCTCAGCAGAGAGCAGAAATTTTTTTCTTAATGGCTGAATAATATTCCATGGTATGAACAAATGTGCCACTGTTTTATTATTCATCCATTAGTGGCAGATTGTTTCCATTTCCTGAGTATTATAAAAAGAAGGCAATGAATATGGATGAGCAAGCTTCTCTGTAGTAGGATATAGAGTCTTTTGGGGATATTTGGCCAAGAGTGGTATAGGTGGATCATGTGGTAGAACTTTTTAAGGAACCTCTACACTGATTTCCATAGTGGCTACACCAGTTTTTATTCCTGTTATCAGAAAATAAGTGTTACCTTTTCCAAACCACATCCATGCCAGAACTTGACAACATTTGCTTTTTGGATCTTAACCATTCAACTGGGGTAAGATGAAACACCAAAGTAATCTGGTAGGTTGCCTTGTCATTGGAATAATGATGTATTTTGGTGTACAGATGGCAATTATTTTGCTATTTTTGACTTTTAAAATTATAGAAAATCCATTTTCAGTATATGTGCAAACAGCTCCTCTTATTTGTATGTCTTTAGACTCTTTTTTTCAACATTTATTTATTTATTCAAGTTACATCTCCACCACAGCCCCCTCTCTTCTTCCCCCCTGGTCCCACTCTCCCATTCTCTTCTCCCCTCCCTCTTATCCTTTCCCTCAGGTGAGGGGAGCCCCCTCATATCAATAACCCTCAGTTCATCAGTCACATGAGTCAGGGGAATAGTTTGTGATAGGATAAAAGTCAGATTTTAAATATTCTTACAATACTATTTTATATAAGTAGCTGATGTATGAAGCAAATATTAATGGATCAAATTAATATATGGTGGTTGAAGAATATTTGAGAAATAGGAAAATATTAAAAATTAAAAATAATTTATAATCTTATCAGCCACAAATAATTCTGGCTTTCAGTACCCTTTATTCCATGTATAATTTAAATGGCTAAAATCAAGAATATGCTACATTTTGTACACAGCTTTTTAATTGAAACTCAGACTTTACAATAATTAGATACCTCTACATGTATATATGTCTTTTTGGCCAATATTTAAACAATAATTTATTAATAACAAATCTTTCAAGTTTTTTTTTTGACAAACTACCAATTTTATGGAAATTATACAAATTCTAAATCTGGAAAGCTTAGATAATATAAATGGGAAATAACTTTTTAAGGTTATTTTTTAAAGTTATACCTTGGTGGTATTGGGATTAATGGTATTTGAAAGCATCTGTAAGAAAGGGGGCTGAAGAAAATCTTCCCTTTCTAATGATTTTGTTACCCAGAAAGAGAATCTTCAATAAGGAAGAATAAGGACAACAGTTTGACTATAGAATGATTGTTTAGGATAGGAAAAGATGGAAGTGTTTTTTTTTTTTTTTTTTTACTCCTGGCATAAGTGTATAAAGGAAAGCTAGTTGAAAATTAAGTCACACATTTGCCTCCCAGTTTGCCTTCTGGAAATCCTGGGACCATTCCATCTGATTCATGAAAGAAATGCAATATAACATTTCCTTAAGTACAATGAAATAAGTTGTAGTTCCATAGGCATTACAGTAGGTAGTATTTGCTTTCATGACTATCTGCATGACTTAAAGAATGTAATTATGAATTTCAATAAAAATATATGTTCATATGATATAATAGAAGAAATTAATTCAAAGACATTTTATAACCAAAATACGAGATTAACAAAAATAAATGTGAGTTCCTAGTAATAGTGACTCAGTCACTGTATTTAAATATCCATATTTAGTTGCTGATTTCCACAGAATTTCTTAGAATTTTAGAAACAAAAGCATTAGCTCCATAAAATATTTGGCACACATTTAATTTCCATGGCAAACATTTTATAGCAGTATTGTGTGTTTTCATGTATATACATACTTCATAATATGTCATTCATATGTTGCAATTTGCATATAAAATAAATACTCTATTATTCCTGTTTTGGGAGGATTGTTGTTGTATTGAATGTTTTTTGAGAAAGAACAAAAGTTGGGTGGATAAGGAGGGGGAGAGTATCTGGAAGGACTTGGGAAAGGGGAAGACTATGATCAAAATATATTTAAACATAAATTTCCTTTAAATTATAAAAAGATAATAAAAAGATGAAATTGTGGGTGTTCACTAGACTGTCTAAATTTTCCATCACTTCAATAAAGAAAGATTATAAATGTTAAAGTATGCACTCATTACCCACTTTCCTTCTAGTCCCTTTGTCTCTCTCACTTTCATACCTTCATTTTCATGTTTTATTTCATTTTTATATTAAAAGACTTGGAAGAATATAAAATGAAACAGACATTAGTAAGATCAATTAAATTTAAACATTTTAGTTGAACATTTAACTTTGTTAATTTCTCAATATTTGAAATTTCATTTTCATTACTCCTGTGGAAATTAGAAATTGAGTGACATGAACTAGATTGCTTAAAATACATGAAAATTTATGTTTGTAAAACTTTGTCTATTCAGTTATTTTGGTTGATTCCTACTGAAATGTCCTCTGCTATAGGTAATTATGGTGGTGTTGAAACAAAGCAACCCCTCTGTATGTAGAGTTGTCAGAACTCATCTAGCAAACCGGGATCACTAAACAGATTGCAGCCTGTAACGGGCATTGCTATAGAGCCAGGTCAGACAGCACCTAATTTGTGGCTCGTTTTATTCTTATTCCTCATCATACTCTTCTCTCCTTTCTGTATCTCACAAGCTGGGCTAGGGGGTGCCTTCAACCACATCATTCTTGATCTGATCCTGGTGGAAGCCAGCCTCAAATTGTGTCCACCCTCCCAATATCCAGAAAGACAAAAGTATGTGGGGAAAGGATGGGGGGGGTAAAATGGTACAGACCATGAGGAGCCTTAAGGAAATGAAGGTAGGAGAGTAAGAGAGATGAAGGGACTAGAAGGAAGGTGGGTAATGAGGAATAGAGTTAAAGGTATACTTCTACATTCATATTATTTCTTTGATGATGTGATGGAAAATTTAGGTGGTCTAGTGAACACTCATGATTACCTGCCCAGCATTTATTCTCTGAGTTCCCCAACATTTCCAGCCCCTTTCTATTCCTTAGCAAAGTCACATCATTCCATACCCTAAATCAACTGTCTTAGAAGCAACAGAAAAATCATTTCTTGTATTTAGAGGTTGGGAATGCCAATATCAAGGCACTAGCATTTTGGGTTTGGTTAGGGATTCACTTCCTCACAGATGGTTGTCTTCCCACTGGAAGTTCACCTGATGGAAGGGACTAGGGTTCCTTCTGGGGTTACTCTTAGGAGGACACTAACACCATTCATAGGATGAGCTTCATTCTCATGTCATAGAGGTTCATTCTCACCTAAAACATAGAGCACTGCTCGTTAAGGATTAGAATTTCAACACATAAACATGTAAACCATAGTATCCCACGTTCCAGGAAGTAGGTACTTACTTGCTTAAGCCAACTCATGTCTATGACTGGATCACATAATAACATTTTATACAAATTTGACTCATAAAACTCTTAAACTATGCCAAGAAGAGATTTCCCTCCACTATAATATGATCATATCAGATACGCTGCCGTCTTTGATCAGCCTGGTGATGAACCACCACACAGAGAAGATTACACAGAAAAAGAGTCAGAGCTCTAAGCTTTGGAATCAGGAGCCTCTCTGATTTTAGCGATTATACATTATATTCATTGTTTAGTTACTTAAAAGAGCATCTTATGTTAATTGTAGATTAGTCAATGAAGAAACATAAAACATAATAACTCCCTAAGAAATAGAAAGCAAACTAGAGAGGAGAATGGAGCAGAAGCATAAATGTGAACCTTGAATATGACTGATGCTGGATGACATCATAGGTAAACGTACATCTATTTTATAAGGAAATAATGTAGATAAGAAATAAACAGAGAATGCAGGCAATTTTCCTGTGTTTTCATGTGAATTCCTGCAAGAACACACAGTAAAAAAGGAGTAGGGTATGGGATCTTAGAAGTAATCAGGCAACTAACATATTATTATAGTACATTATGTTATATTTATTATACCGTATAATATTGTGTTTCACATTAATCAAACTATACAGAGCAATATGTTCCTATATAAATATTGAACAAACACTGAATTAAGAGGTTTATACACTTAATGATTTATTCTTTTGGGGAAGCACCAATTGGTAGTTTGGGGGCCAGTTATTTTTCAAGTCATAGACAATTTGTGAGAGCGTATTACATTGTCAAACTAATTTTAACAATAGTATGATTGTCTCTGTCTGTAATAAGTACCTGTTGTTAAATGCAAAAGGGGCCATTGGGGGCAATTTGATTAGATTAAATCCAGGATGGATTCACCCAGGAGTTGCCTTTGAGATGGATGGAAACAATATTTATTGGAGGGAAAAAAGAATGGGTAAAAAGAGATGTTGGGAAGTGATGGAATCTTAATACATCACCCGGAAGTATCTCCAGGGAACTCAAACTTCTGTGACCCTTGAAAGTCATTCCAGGCTGGTAATAGGTCAGGACCTTTATCTTCTTGTGATGGCCAGATACTGAAAACAGGCTGTTCCTGGGAGGGAGAGGAAAGCCAGATCTCATCTGAGGCAATCTGGAAATGAAGCCAAGAGCTGCAAACTTTCTTCTAGTAACACCACAAACAGGTTTGGGGACTAAATCTTTCAGACCTAGAGTTGCCTCTGGGTTGTTAACTGAAGCATCAATTTGCACATAGAAGTGTTTTTACTGTTTGGCGTATTTTGTAAAATAACAAGAGTGAATGTAAGTATTGACTAGGGAGTTACAAAACGATGGGTCATCGTGTCTAAGATGAGGAAACGGACACCTGAGTATCCTGAGGAGCTGATGGACTAGATGACATTAGTTAGTAAAAGGACTAGAGGTCATTGTGGGGCTGAATGGCAGGTATCCTTTGAAGGATGGGTATGAAAGCCTGAAAATGATTAAATATTATGTATATCCAATGGATTTTTCATACTAAATACCTATTCCAAGTAATCGTTTATGTAGATGTACACAGATTGGCTTTAGGAATGGAAACCTGAAAAGAAATAAGATGAGATGAAGAGCAATCAGACCTTTCGTGGGTCAAAGATGATTGGATATCTGTGTCAGTAGAAACTGTAATGGAGTCTGGTGATTGGATATCTGTATCAGTAGAAACTGTAATGGAGTCTGGTGGCATTAGATTCGTGTGTGAAATACTGGGGCTTACTACTAAAAAGGCCACTTTCTCTCCAACGTCTGCGATAGTTTTGTATGAAGTTTTAGCAAATTTATTTTCTCTTCTTTACTGGGGAATTGGTGACTACTTGTGGAAGGATTATGCTAGGGTGTTTCCTGGTCAGGCTGAGTACTTACTTATACCATTTTTTGGAAAGAGATGAAAAGATGGAGAAGGTGAATATGAGGGACCATTGAGAAGAGCTAGAGAAAAGAATTTGTTGACAATAACAAATGGAAAGCTCATGAACTCCAACAGGACTCAAAATTAGTAGGGCACAGAAAACAAAACTATTGTCAAGCATTGAAGTACAAATGCTTAATAAGAGAATCCAGGAATTGCCACTGCAATAACAAATTTTTATTCTGCATCTTCTTACTAATTATTTCCTAAGCATCAGATTTTGGGAAGGTACCCAGCTCCTCTGGCCTTCTTTATGTCCTTCCTCCCTCCCTCCCTCTCTCCCTCTCCCCCTCTCTCCCTTCCTCCCTCCCTCCCTCTCTTTTTTGTTTCTTTTTTTCCTGTGCATTTCTTTATTCTTCTGGTCCAAGTGAAGTATCTGCCATTCTTGGAATCAGTTCAGGAGGGTGGTAAGTCCTATGGTTACTTCCTGAATTCCTCCCAAGTCCTTGAATCCACAGGACTCATAAGCCTTTCTCTTACTACTGTTGCTCACCAATGAGAGTATAACTGGGAATTTGTTAAGCTGTGTGACCCTTTTCCTGCGAAGGACAGTTGGTGGGGGAAAGGAGTGTGTACTGTCACTGTTCTGTACACCAGGCTACTTCTCATGAGAGACTAGACTTTCATGCCTTCTCAGCTCTGGGGTGGTTGGCTTATGAGAAGTTCCTGGTATGGCTAGGATCAAAGGTATTTACAGATTGAGTTTGATTAAACAGTAAATATTGACTTGAAGTTGATTGTCAACTATACTGTTCCACAATACATATGTAGGACTCTTTCCATGTGGAAAATTTTTAAATGAGTGTGATATTTTCATCTGTTCTTTAAATAGATACAAGCATCATTTGATCACAGGTTTGGAAAAAACAATATTTAGACATGCAATATGGCTGACCCACCCCACCTTTTTTACAGCTAATTTTGTTTTCATATACCTTTCTCTCTTCATCTTACTACTCATCTTGCCAACACCATTTCCATTTGCTGTTCCACACACATCCTGAGCTCCAAAAAGACTAAGAAATTGGTAGTTTCCCAAACTATAGTGTGCTTTCGTGCTTCTGATAAAGCGAATATTCTGTTTTCCTTGCTTGGGATTCTTTCTCTACTAATTCCCCTGTCTAGCCTCCTTATCCACTCATCTGAACTCCAGAGTGAAGCATAAATAAAATAATTTTGTAGCTTACTATTTGTGTCACTATGATTTCCATATAACATAATGACCATAACATAATTTTACTTAAAAAGGATTTTAAGAATCTACTTAGCACTGCAGCCTGGGTAGCAAACATGTTTACCATGATATAAATGTTAGCCAAACATCTAATGTATTAGTCATCTGTTTCTTAATAGCAAGTTAATCCAAAAACTGTGGCTGAAAACAGAAAGCACCTACTATGTGCCTGGATCTGGAGCCTAGGAAGGACTTACTTTTATGCCTCTGGCTGAGGGTCTCTCACGAGGTACAATCAATCTTTAGGATAAAACTATGGTCATTTCAAGGCTTGGAAGAGGGCTGGGGCATTTGCTTCCAAGCTGATTTGTGTGGTGCTACACACATTTCAGCTCTTGGTGGATTATTGAACTGATGGCTTCAGAGCCTCACGATGCTGCAGTGCCATTTGATAAGTGTCTTCTTGTATGACTGACTACCTACGTCCTCAGTGCAAGAGATCTGAGAAATGGAGAACCCAAGAGGACACATCCCAGAGAGATTCCACTTGTTTTTTCACCCGTTTCCAGAAGTGACATCTCATCAGTTCTATAAGTACTTAGTCTGAAGAAGATCAAGCTTAGTTTTTAATTATGTGGGGAGAATATATGTATTATGAATATAGGCATCTGTACCATACAGCGCTCTTCCAGGTTTCTCAATAAGATGCTAACATTTCCAAGTACTTACCTAAAGGGTACACAGTCTATGACCTATAACTAAATATGGTCTACTGTTTGCTTTTATATAGTCTCCCCCTTTTTTTAGTATTTCCTCTAACAATATTGCATTTTATTCAAATTTAACTTTATTGAATTTTGCAAAAATACCTTTCTCATCTATTTTTTGTTCTTCCACGTCCATCTCTTAGAATGCCCTTCCTTGCCATTTCCATATGTTTAAAGTTTATGGATACATCAGAGAATATTTGAAAATTTATTAATATTTTGAGGTGTAGTATAATAACTCAAAAATATAGTGTATAATGATCAAATGAGGGTAATTGATTATCCTTTCAAACATTTGTTATTTCCTTCTGTTGGGAACATTCAGATTTCTGTCTACTGGCTTTTTGAAGTACACAACAAATTGCTGTCAGCTAATGTGATGTCCAGTTACACTTGGTACTCATTAATCATCCCTTTTCCACCCCCTTTCATCTAGCAAAACTTCTGATAAGCACTAATCGGTCTCTACTTCTATAAGATCAACATTTTATCTTTCACATAGAAGTGACAATTTGCAACATTTGTCTTTCAGATAAACTTCTACCTCTTGGCATCTTTCCTAAACCCCCAGTTGGAAGAAACTGCAAACTCACTTGTGAGGTGTATTAGCATTTTGTATTGTCCTTTGTATCCTTGAACTATTCCATGCCTGCCAGAGGATGATGTAGCAGTCTGAAGGGCTATAATACTGCACATGGATTATTTTATATTAGTAGTGTATTTTTCTTGTAAAGCACGAAATAAATTTCCAGTATTTCTAAAGTTGTCATTATGGAGGAATTGACACTCATATCGAATAACCCACTTTATGGTAACTTAATTTAAATAGAGTCTCATTTTTGTCAGAAAGTCCAGGTATACTTAGCAATTTCCTTAGGCAGTTTTTTATCTCCTTATTTTATTTTTGCCACCAACTGCAGGTAGAACATAGAAAACTGTCTTGGACATAGGCCTCATATTGCAAAGTCCATCAGGTAACTGACTAAATGATGTATCAAGGGTATTTAAAATGAAATTAATTTCCCAAGATTTTATGCATACACTAGATCAGTGGTTCTCAACCTGTGGGTCGTGACTCCTTTGGTGGTCACATATCAGACATCCTGCATATTAGTTATTTACATTATGGTTCATAGAGGTAGCAAAATTATAGTTAAGAAGTAGCAATGAAAATAGTTTTATGTTTGGAGGTCACCACAACATGAAGAACTGTTTGAAATGGTCACAGTGTTAAGAAGGTTGAGAACCACTGTCCTAGAATGTCCTGTACTTAGATTTTTTTTCCAGAAAGAATGAATACAGAATTAGAGAAGCTAGATATCTTTCACTGAGTTATTAAGAGCATTTCTGGTAGTTTAAAAAAAATGAAAAGTTGCACTTTAAAAAGAAGTCACAGAGAAGATAAGAGAAATGAGTCTACATGATAAAAATGCAAAATCAGTGTAGTATAAAATCAAATAGCTGAGGTAATGGAACAGATCACAGATTCAGAAAATGAAGGTGCTTGTACTACTTTCTAAGTAATTTAGTCCTTGATTACCCAGTGTTTTATATTTTGTATTAAACTACTTTATGAAACACTGAAGAATCATTTGGTTTATATTTTGTATGGAGTTTTCAACATTCTTTTCTGACTTTAATGCTCAAGAAAGAGAGAGAGAGAGAAAGAAAGAAAGAAGGAAAGAAAGAAAAAAAGAAGACAAGCAACAAAAACAATGAATAAGGCCAGTCTTAGTAGTAAGTCATTTCTATGGTGGTTGATTTTATACCAACTTAACTTCCCATAGGGTATCCACACTTAGGAAAACATTTTTCTAGTTTTATCTGTGAGGTTGCTTGTGGATGAGCTTAGCATCTGAATGGTCATCTGAGCAAACAGATTTGTCTTCCATATTGTCTGGACCTCATCCGATCAACGGAAGAGCTGAACAGAACAAACAGGCTGAGCAACGGGGAGCTCCTCACTGATGGCTTGAGGTGGAGCATTTGTACTTTCTGGACTTCAGCGTTGGGCTGAAATTTTGGCCCTTCTAGGTTTTGGAGCATGTTAGCCTTTGTAATAGAGCTTAGCCTACAGGGTGCTCAAAGCAGAATTGCACATTGGCTTGGCTCATCTGGGTTTCCAGCGAATATAGGCCTAACTACATGTAGGTTAGTTACCTGTCACTTTACCTGCACACACAGACCACAGAAGATAATTACTAATAATTCTCCTCCCCCCTTCTCTGGTAAAGAACACTGAAAGAAGAAAGGTTAAATAAACTGTCTGGTATGCAGACTTGATTTTCACAGAATTAAGCATCGGTTCTTGAATGCAAATTTGAATGCTGCTTTGAATTACTATGTGATGGGAGGAAAAGAATAAGTTATGTTTAGTGTTATAGACATTTTCTTCAACAAACTGAGTGAAAACATCTAAGATGACTGTAGCGATGAACAGACTAAGTAGTGTTGAGAACCAAAACCACAGAGGCAGAACACTGAAGACTTAAGTATTGTAACTATCAGACACAGGCTTTCTTTTTTCTTTTTTTTTTTGGGGGGGGGTCTTCATTCTGTCCATATATCCCCTCAGTATCTGTTAATTTTCCTCTCTTCATCCTTCTGTTATCTACTCACCTAAGTTATTCACCATACAAACAAAATGAAAAGTGTTTGAGATGATTCATCAGCTAATTACCCCAATCCAGTCACTGCACAATGTCCAGAGATGCTGAAATATCACTGTGTACCTTATAAATGTGTACAGTTTTTATATTCCAAAATAAAAAATATTTTAAAATTCTATCATGCACACTAAAACAGTCAGTTGTTGTCATTTTCAAGTAATTAAGAGCCAAGCTTAAAAGATGTGGGGAGCTAAACAATATTGCAATATCGGGTAGTTGTATGGGATATCTAGAAGTAAATAAATAAACAAACAAATAAATAAATAGGAATTTTAGTATTTAAAAGTATAGTTGAAATTGGGAGTCAGCAGACTAGATACAGCTGAAGAAAGAAAAAATAAACTGGAAAATAAATATAAGAAAATATTCTGAGTGCAATGCAGAGACAGTTTGAACAATAGACCATAGAGAATAAGTTAATAATAATAAATTCCATCTAATATTGTGTCATTGGAGTCCAAAAGGCACAGTGAAAAAGGACAGAAGCAATATTTTGAAGCAATAAAGGAGAGGGTGTTTGTTTGCATAGATTTGTTAGTTTCCGCTGATGCCAGCTACACCCTTTCAGTTCTCCAGGCCAAGACCTTAGTCATCTTTGATTTCATTCTTTCTCTATACATATCCAATACATCACAGGATTGTTTTTGTAAAGAAAATGATATTTTAGATTGGCAAGACTATTTGACATTTTAGACCACCACACTAGGTCCACAGGAAACCTGAGCAAAAGTGTGGAGTTCCCTTATGTCCTCTGTGTCTCCCACTGACTATCAGCATCTGTCCCTGGAATGGTGCATTTGCAATACGTGATGAGCCTCCATTGATACCTCATTATTGATACTCATTGTCCTGAGTCCATATCCTATTTAGGGTTTACCTTTCAGCTGCACATCTTTGGTTCAGACAGATGTATAATGACATATATCCACCCAAATTATACCTATAGGACAGTTTCTCTGCTCTAAAAGTCCTCTGTGCTTTGCCTATTTGCCGTTTCTTTTCACAGCCCCAGCAAGATTCTTTTATATTTATCTTTATGATATAACATAATGCTTGACACATACCTATCCCCAATCTGTATTTTTTTAAGTATGGTTGAATAAATGAAAAGAATGAAGGGTGAATGGAGAGAACCAGAACAACTTGATGGTAACAGAATATTTTTATTTATAAATACTTACATTTATTAATACTTAAAAAAACTATAAAATACCTAAATCCTATAACCCAAAACCTATAATCTAAAATCTATATTCTTTTTAAGAGCACTGTAATACCTAAGAAAATTGTAATACCTTTCTAAAACACTTAACTAACACTATTTTAACTTTCTTAAAAGGATACTAATATCCTTAATGTAGGTCCATGCAAGGTGACTTGGTTTAAGACAGTCCTATCAGGTAGTATATTTTAAGCTTAAAGTCTGTTGGGCCTTACTTTGCCAGTTCACAAGGCCAATTTATTTCAACCACCTAATTGTGGCCAGTTTATAAAATCAGTCTGTTCCAACTGCCAAACTGGAGACAGCTTTTCTACAAGCTTCAGGGCCTAAAGCTACTCTGAGTGGCTTCCAAATTTTGTCTCACTCACTGTTTTGGTGCTCTGGGGCTCCAAGACAGATGCCTTCAAGGAACTGTCTCTCAGCAAGTATTTTAAAAAAATATTTATTTATTACTTCAGGTTACATCTCCATCGCAGTGTCCTCTTTCCATGCCTCCAAGTCCTGCCCTCCCACCCTCTACCCCTTATCCTTTCCATCCCACTCTTCTGGAGTGAAGTGTCCCTACATAACAGTCCCCCACCCCAGTTCAGCAGTCATATGAGGGCCAAGAGCCTCCTCATACACTGGGGGCCTACAAGACAGCACCAATAGGGCAAAGTGTCTCATTGACAGGAAAAAAATCTGTGTTCATGTTCCCTTTGGTGCATTCATTGTAGTACAGTTATCCTGTACTATATGGCTAAAATCCAACTATAAGTGAATAGATGCCATGTGCATCCTTCTGGGTCTGGGTTAGCTCACTCAGGATGAGTTTCTCTAGTTCTATCCATTTGGCTGCACATTGCATGATTTTGTTGTTTCTGATGGCTGAGTAGTATTCCATTGTGTAGATGTACCACAGTTTTTAAATACATTCTTCAGTTGAGGGACATCTGGGTTGTTTCCAGTTTCTAGCTATTACGAATAAGGCTGCTATGAACATAGATGAGGAAACTTCCTTGTGATTCAGTGAGGAATCATTTGGATGTATATCCAGAAATGGTATGACTGGGTCCCAAGGCAGAGCTATTCCAAGTTTTCTAAGATATCGCCAGACTGACCTCCATAGTGGTTGCACAAGTCTGCACTCCCACCAGCAATGGAGGAGGATTCCCCTTTCTGCACACCCTCGCCAGCATGTGTTGTCATTTGAGCTTTTGATCTTAGCCATTCTGACAGGTGTGAGATGGAATCTTAGAGTTGTCTTGAGTTGTATTTCTCTGATGATTAAGGATGCTGAGCATTTCTTCAAGTGTCTCTCAGCCATTAGGAATTCCTCCTTTGTGAATTCTCTGTTTAGCTCTGTTCCCCATTTTTTGATTGGATTATTTGGTTTCTTGGCATTTAATTTCTTGAGTTCTTGTAAATTATGGATATTAGTCCTCTGTCAGACGTGGGGTTGGTGAAGATTTTTTCCCAATCTGTAGGCTGCCATTTTGTTTGAATGATGCCTTTTCCTTGGGCTATGTCAGCCTAAATTTTGTCAATAGCATACCTTGCTACGGACTTCTCCAGCATGACTTCTCAGTTGGTGAGGGCAGGAGGAAGAGAGCTCCACGTGAAGCTTTCTTGCTTATATATCACATTTTTTTTCATGATCCTTGGTGGTCTCAAGGCTCACGATGTCCAGAAGTCCCTTTCCTTCTCATGGCAATTGACATCATCTGTGTGGCTTGTGTGGTTTCTTAGCAACTCCCTTTCAACAGGGCATATCATTCGGCCACAGCCAGCCTTTATCCATTTCAGTAGGTTAAAGGGACATCAAGCTCCTCCCTATATACTGAATTGCCTACCAATTTCACTAAAAAGGCATAAATTCTACCACATACCCTGCTAAGTATTTGTTTTCTATTTCAATATTAACCTACTGTCGCGTCCCCCCTTGTCCAGCAAGGAATGACGCAACTCGCAAAACTCTTCTCCAGCAGTTTATTCAGGTCCCTTGAAAACAGTCTTCCGAATAATGGGGCAGACCCAACCCACAGGCTAAATACTAAATGAACAGCCAGTCAAGTAAAGCCAAGTGGTGCTATCTTAGAGGCCCATGTATGTGGAAACAAGCCAGATCAGCAGTCTATGCCAAATATGAACTTATTATCATAGAGAGCGCTCACCGTCGGGCTGGTGGAAGTCGGAGACCAGCGCCATCTTTAGGGCGCGGCACTTCGCAGCTCTCTACAGTTCCTCCTTTTTTATTTTTTCTAAAGTTGGTAAAAGTCCCTGGAAAGGCTTCGTAATCCCTCTATCTGGGGATCTCACGGTGGGCCTGAGCCTGTAGGAGGGCGGTGCTCAAACTCTTACCCGTCTCTGGGTCAGCCTCCCCACTCGGGACTGCCCTGTCTTAGGTGGCCGAGACTTACCCGTCAACTCCGTCACTGACTTGCCAGACCCTAATATCCGTGGAACGAATACCTCAGTGGGCAGGGACTATGCTAGTGAAGATTTACTTCACGGCAGCAAGCCATGCCTGAGGGGACTGGCCCGCCTCAATGGTGACAAGGGCTTGTATAATCATGGCTACATTACGCTTTTGTGTGGTTCTCATTTTGTAGATGCACCATAGGCAAACCAGAGAGGCTAGTATCATTAGTATCACCAAAGAGCCTACGCCCGCCCACTCCTTAAGATGATCCATAGCCGTCTGTATCCAAGAAGTCAAGCCAGTAGCCAGGCTCAAATCCACCCGAGTGGAGTTGATGTGGATGATTGTCGCTCTCAGCTCTCTCATCAAATTTTCAAACTCAGCCGACCAATCCTGTAAGAGGAACTTTGACAATTGTCTAGACAAATTAGCAGCCTTTGTATAATTTTGATACTGTACGGAAGTAGCACACAAACCTTGCAATTTCCACTCACACCCCAATTGTGCTAGTTGCCAAAGAGAATCAATCTGTTCTTGTATTAAATCTATGCATTGATTAACTATCATAAGACCTCCTTTGAGATGAGAATTCATAGAGGTCTGAGTATCCAATGCCTGTGCCACAGTGGCTGAGATGTTATTCAGGGCATTGGCAGTCTGTATAGAACTAGACAAGGCAATAGCTGAGGCAGTAGCTCCCACAGCAGCAACAGTGATAGCAGTAACAATAGCTGCAGTGATGCCAAAATCTCTTTTAAGCCTGAATAGCATCATGGTATTAGGAGCCTCTACAGGAACTGGTACATATCGAGGCATTCTAGTCACCACAGCCACAGGAAAGGCTGTGGCATTCCAGCATAGGGCATAAAAACATGTACTCGAGTGCATACTAACTTTTCTTCACCTAAGGATGCACTCCCATTACTTATAATCCACAGAAAAGGAGGCCAGAGACATACTGGCGAAGCTGAAAAGTTCTTGTTGCGGTAAGAATGAAACAAAGAATTCCAAGTACCAGAGCCACTACTGCTAGAGAAATCCAATCTGGTAGCAGACCCTAGGGAAAAATTACCTCTTTGATAAATTCCTTCCCCAAGCATAATGACAGGTCCCAAGTCCATGCAACTTCCATTTACTCCACACAAAAGCCACAAATCAAAAGGATTGGTGGCAGTCTGCTGAGGATCCCTAGTAGATATATCAAGCATTCCTGTACAAGACTTATTCACTATATTACTAATCATGGGGCTAAAGGAAAAATAATTTTGTTGAACCCAAACTGCTCTGCGCTCCTGACGTACTCACTGCTACTATCACCAGGATCCTTAGGAAGGTCTTCATGACGAATCTTCCTCACAAGGCATTCAGGCACCCACACTGGATCTTGTTGATTCTGAGGAAAAACACAAACAGACCCTCTCGCCCATGTTAGCACGGGGTCAGGCCCCCGCCAAGAGCCTGTCAAAATATCCTTCCACTTCACCATGCTTTTAGGTGAACCATGGGAATCCTGATATCTGTCCGCTGCTGAGCGGCCTTGAGCATCCAAATTGAAACAATTTAAAGTAAATAAGGCTAAAGACATTCTCTCCTTGGGGGTACGGCCTTGGCCTATTCTCCCTTTTTGTTTTTGCAAGCATTCTTTCAAGGTGCGATGAGCACGCTCCACAATTCCTTGTCCTTGAGGATTGTATGGTAATCCGTGATTAAGCTGTACCTCCATCTGATTACAGAAGGAGACAAAGGACTGAGCCGTATAGGCTGTTCCATTGTCCATTTTTAGCTGCTGTGGTTTTCCCCATGCAGCCCAGGCTTCTAAGCAATGTCCTATGACATTGCGAGCCTTTTCTCCACTCATAGGTGTAGCATGTATGATACCTGAGCAGGTATCCACAGATACATAAATATATTTTAAGGTTCCAAATTCTAAAATGTGGGTAACGTCCATTTGCCAGATTTTAAGTGGCATCAACCCTCTAGGGTTCACTCCCACACTGGGAGGATGATGATGAATCACACACTGAGGACAGTCCAAAACTACTTGTCTAGCATCTGCTCTAGACAAATGGAATTTCTGTTGTAGAGTTTTTGTATTTACATGAAATAATTGGTGAAACTGTCTGGCTTGATCCAGGAATGAGCTCCAAAAAATGCATTCCATCCTGGTCCATTGATCAACTTTATCATTACCTTCACTTAATGGTCCAGGTAATCCTGTATGTGCTCTGATATGTTGAATATAAAAACATCTTTTTCTCTGCCAGATTAAAACTTGTAACTCTTGTAATAAGGCACATACAGTACTACTATACTTAATAGGACCTGCTAATTCTAATATTTTCACTGTGTTGACCACATAAACTGAATCTGAAATCTAATTGAATGCAAATTGACATTTTTTAAACACCTCCATTACTATTTTCAATTCTACTATTTGGGGGGAGCCTGGTTGAAATTGACATAACACGGGCTCTTGTCTTTCTATCAAATAGGCTCCACAGCCTGTCTTTGAGCCATCAGTAAACACATTTGGTGACCCTTGAAGTGGTACTGCTGAAGTAACCTTAGGGAATATCACTGGGTGCTCCTTAAAAAATAATAGCAATGGATGTTTAGGGTAATGGTTATCAATCACTCCTTCAAAGCTACATTGCAATATTGCCCAGTCATCTACAGTGCCACACAAAATCTTAATTTGATAACTGGAATAAGGCACTATTATACTGGCAGGAGCAACTCCAAAAGACTGCAAGCATTGTTGGATACCATTCAAGGCTAAAGCAGCAAGTGCAGTGGGATAATGTTCTATTCTGTTCTTACTTGTGTCCACATCCCCGGGCAGAAAGATCTCCCTACTTTCAGGGACTGAACTGGCTGCTCTGTCTGAGTGGCTTCTGGATATGGGGGAGGAGTTGAAGGCGCCATGGCAACGGCTTTGTTTACACCAGCTGCCGCCAGCGTGGCTGAACGCGCTGTAACAACAACTCCACCCACTCCGACTGCCGCTGACGTGTCAGGCGCCATGGCAACAGCTCCTCCCACACCGACTGCAGCAGCGGCTCCTCCCACACCGACTGCCGCCTGCTCAAATCTTTCGCCTTTGTTACTTTCCTTTTCACTGTCTACCTGCTCAGATCTTTCCCCTCCATCCTGAAAGACAGGATAGTACAGCTCATGTCTCACTTCCCTCCAGACATTTGGACAGAATGACCGCCCACTAGGATCACCCAGAGGGGAAGTCTCATTATATGAAGGCGGGGCCATCACAGGCGGCCCCGGACCTGAGAGCTCTATCTGGGTGCAGTCAGAACTCTTCCTCAAAGATGACTTCTCCATTTTCTTTGTTAACCTTTTAAGTTCCTCTTTAGACTCTGAGCTATCCTCTTCCAAAGTATCTTTCCCAGATTTGACCAAGCGCTCCTCTTTTAACTGTTCTAATGCCTTTTGTCCTTTTTCCACTGCCTTGCAATATCTCTGATCTCCTAAACAACTCCGAACAAGACTCCAAATAGGCCGTGCTCCTCCCTGCAATGTACTTTGCCCCCAGGCAAAATCCAAGATCTCTCCCAAGCTTCTCCCAGCAACTGATAAAGGCAAGGCCAGCATTCGCTCCATTTCTGTGAGGCACTCTCTGCTTTCCTCACCTTGCTCTGCTAGTTGTGTCTTCTACTTGTCCGAATCACGGAACTTTATTGCTCCCTCCCGGAGACTTTATTGCCTCTTTACCGAGGTCCTTATTGCTCCCTCCCGGAGACCTTATTGCCTCTTTACCGAGGTCCTTATTGCTCCCTCCCGGAGACTTTATTGCCTCTTTACCGAGGTCCTTATTGCTCCCTCCTGGAGACCTTATAGTTCTCAACTTCCCGCGAAACTTTACCTTTTGTTCGCAATCTCCGCAAAACTTTACCTTTTGTTCGCAATCTCTGCGAAACTTTACTTTTTGTTCGCAATCTCCGCGAAACTTTACTTTGTGTTCACTATCTCCGTGAAACTTTATTGTCCTGATTTATCCCAGGAACTTACCAATGCGTTGCCCCTGACTGCAGGAGTTCTGAGTCTTTTCTGGGTCCCCGTACGGGCCACCACTTTGTCGCATCCCCCCTTGTCTAGCAAGGAATGACGCAACTCGCAAAACTCTTCTCCAGCAGTTTATTCAGGTCCCTTGAAAACAGTCTTCCGAATAATGGGGCAGACCCAACCCACAGGCTAAATACTAAATGAACAGCCAGTCAAGTAAAGCCAAGTGGTGCTATCTTAGAGGCCCATGTATGTGGAAACAAGCCAGATCAGCAGTCTATGCCAAATATGAACTTATTATCATAGAGAGCGCTCACCGTCGGGCTGGTGGAAGGCGGAGACCAGCGCCATCTTTAGGGCGCAGCACTTCGCAGCTCTCTACAACCTACTCTGAAGATTATCCCACTTATTCTAGGTTGCCAACAAGTCCACACTATCTACTAAATCTAAGAAGTATGCTCTGGACAGGTCAAGATTTTTTTTTTTATTTCTTCAAGTTACATCTCAATCAAAGTCCCCTCCCTACTCCCCCTTCCAGTCCCACCCTCTTCCCCCTCATCCCCTTCCTTTTTTTAAGTTATATCTTTTCCCCCCAACAGCCCCCCCTTTCAGTCCAACAAATGGCTCAATCTCTTATAACAATAAATGCAATACAAAACAACAGAAATAATTAGGCCACAATTATGAGAGTTATATCGCTTAGCATGCATTCCCAGTGTCCAGTCCATACATATTTGGCACCTGACTTTAACATTCTGCTATCTAACCATCTCCATGAGTTTAAAGTTCTATATCCAACTCAGCTTCCATCCTAACTTGCATCACAATTTTGAAAACATCTTCTTAGATCCTGAACACCCTCTTAATTCCTAAACAACTCAAAATTTAACTATGAGACTATAGCTATCTAGTCTTCAACCATCTCAGAGACCTGAGAGGGATAAATATATCTGATTATATAGGAAGTGCAGGGCCAGCAGCTTCCAAAACTAAGAAATGGCATACCAGTGGCTGCCTGGATAGTTCCCAATTTCTCTCCAAACATTACAGCAACAATCTTCAGCCATTTGTCTGGTTTCTCTGACAGACATAAATTGTAAAGCAGGAAGTAGAAGGACTTGCCTACCCTGTCTTGGCAGAGCTAGGCTGTCGACCTACCTGCTTCTAAGTTTTGTCCTGTTTGGACAGCATTCTGTCTACAGTTGAAGCAAGGAATTTTTCTTGCCAAGAGATAGGCTTGCCACTAATTCATCCACCTCCAATTGGAGATTCTTTGATGCTTATCTTCTACTTGGAGTTGAATAGGGGGTGCTGTCAGGAGCTGACATGTCTCAATATCAAAAAAATCTTAAGTTAATAAAACATCTTTGAATACCATATTCTGCAGATCTCTTGAGGTTTTTGAAGACCACCTATCTATCTCCTTATATTTGGATAAGCAAATGTTGCTTGTCTCTTAGCAACTTGATTTCTGATTAGCTTAGAAAATAACTGTGATAGACTGTCCTAGCACCTAAGAAAATGACATGCTTGAATGAATATTAATTTTCATTTCTTTTTTTTTTCTGTTGTTGCTAAGTTTACTTAAAAGTAATGATAAGCATTTTTCAGGTCATTAACAAGAACTGTATAGCAAAACTTCTCAAAGGAGGAACTGTAACAGAATGATTTTATTTATAAACATCTATATTTATTAATACTTAACAAATATCTATAAAATACCTAAATCCTATAACTTAAAACCTATAATATAAAATCTATAATCTATCTAAGAACACTCTAATACCTATCTCAAAACACTTAACTAACACTATTTTAACTTTCTTTTTTTTTTTTTTGTTTTTTCGAGACAGGGTTTCTCTGTGTATCCTTGGCTGTCCTGGACTCGCTTTGTAGACCAGGCTGGCCTCGAACTCACAGAGATCCGCCTGCCTCTGCCTCCCGAGTGCTGGGATTAAAGGCGTGCGCCACCACCGCCCGACTTATTTTAACTTTCTTTTTTTTTTTTTTAAATACTTTATTTTTTTTTCTTCAAGTTACATCTCAGTAACAAACCCCTCCCTATTCCCCCTTCCTAACCTGCCCTTCCCCCCTCTTCCCTCCAGAGGTTTCCCCTTTCAGTCCAACAGCTGGTTCCTTCTCTTATAACAGTAAGTATTATACAAAACAATAGATATAAATTGGTATGTTCTTTCTTACTTTTGGAAGCTGCAGGCTCTGCACTTCCTATATAAGCAAATATATTTATCCCTCTCAGGTCTCTGAGGTGGTTGAAGAATAGACAGATAGAATCTTATAGTTAAATTTTGAACTGTTTAGGAATCAAGAGGGTGTTATAGATCTAAGAAGATACTCTTAAAAGTGTGTTGCAAGATAGTAAGAATGTTGAGTCACACATAGACCTTTAAACTCATGGAGTTGGGTAGATAGTAGAATGTTAAAGTCAGGGGCCAAATAGGTATAAACTGAACATTGGGAAGGTATACTGGGCCAATTTACTCTCATAAATGTGGCATATTTAATTTTCATTTCTTAATTATCCTAAAAAGTTTATGACAGTTGGTAGCTAAAGGCCAGAACTTCACATTTCATTTTTAAGCATTACCTATTACCTAGGTAAAATACATTAAAAAGAGTTAACCTTAATTTTGTATCAATATACAAAGATCAATACTAATGTAGCCCAATATAATCTTAATTTTGCATCAGTATAGACCCAGGGACTTCTCTCTTTTTCTTTTTTGTATCCTTCTTTCTCTCCTATGTAGGGGTGAAGAGACTTGAGAAAAAAGGGGATATAGACATAATATAGGAATGATAAAGAAAAAAGGACAGATTATTGAATATGCCCTTATACCTTTATATATTGACACAAAATTAAGATTATATTTGCCTAAATTGATTTTTAAGTGAATGATTCATTTTGTCTAAATATACCACATTTTAATTTTTGTTTCATTATTCCCAGGTAAGACTGAATTGTGTGTGTGTGTGTGTGTGTGTGTGTGTGTGTGTGTCTGTCTGTCTGTCTGTGTGTCTGCATGTGCCTTGTATATGTGTGCAGTGGGGTGCATGTTTATGTGTGTGTATATGCATCTGAAGGCCAGAGATTGTCTTCGGGTGTTCTCAGTCACTCTCCTCTTTATTTTTTTTGAAACATGGTCTCTTCTTACTGAGCTCGAATCTCTTTTATTTGGCTATGCTGACTGGCTGGTGATCTCCAGGGACCCTTTGTTTCTATCCCAACCCATCCCAGTGCAGGAATTACAGATACACACCATCACCCCAACTTTTACATGGGTGTTATGAATCTGAGATCAAATTTTCAGGCCTTGCGCAGCAAGCACTTTACTGACTAAACCATCCCCCAAGGCCTTGAAATGCATTTTTATCTGATGGTTATGGTCTTAGGAGAATTAATCTCCTTTACTTTTATGAGCAAAAGTGCCTTCATAAATCATTCCTGTTTGCTAGGGTTGTAAGCAATGACCACAGAACAGAGAACCATGTCCATCTCTGTAAAGTCTTAGTCTAATTTGCATCAGTTCATTTGTCTGGGACATAAAACTGTTGGGACTCAAGTAAAAACATAACAGAAGTGAACTTCTTGTAGATTCACACTTGGAATAGTTTTCATAAAATGCTATGAAAGACTGACAGTTTATTATTAAGCAGATAAATTTTCTGTGTGCTAACCGAAGTTAAGTTATTTTCCATCCATTTTTTTCAAAGTGCTTCAGACATTTCCAAACCATTCCTCAGATGTTACTTTGTTTAGGTATAAGTTGAAAGGGAAAGTATTGTTTGAGATGCTAAATTCCAAGTAACTTCTTTTAAAACTTTATATTCTTCCCTCCACCAAATGCTAAACATCAGGGAAGGTTCATTTAGCTTTTGAAATTTCATTCATTTGAATTTTGAACATATAGTCTTATATGATTACCTAGTAGTGATAAATTTGTTCATTTGTTCTTACATAAATGTCAGCTTTTTTATTTTTAAAGTTCTATTCTTTAGGGATATTGGGGCAAAGTTATTTTAGGGGCTTGAGTTTGGGTTTTAAGAATCAAGTAGATACAAAATTCCTACATAATAAAAATGAGCTTTCATTAGAAAGATTATGGAAAATTGTTGACCAGTCCCATATTTGAAAGTAATGTTGTGGGCTTTCCTGTAGTGATGGTGGTCTAAGAAGTGTTGTGGAGGATGATCTCCCATTATAAATTGGATATTGCTCATTCATGTTGTAACAATATTGGAAAGATTAATAGTCACCATCTTGAAGGAAAGCAAATATGTTTTCTTTAAAATAAATCACCGAGCATATTCTTAATTATGATATTATAATGGATAACAGTTTTAAGTTGAAATCTCCACTCATGTTCACAAAAGCAATTTCTAGTCTTGAGAGGTAAACTGACTGATTAAGTTAATGGCAGTACTATTTTTATCCACAGATAATGCCTCTGAGGTAGCAATTACTGCTCCTGGAACCAGTCACCATAGAAACAGCTGTACAGGCCCAACACCTGACTGCTCACCTCCATCCCCCGACACTGCCCTAAAAAACATCGTAAAAGTTATCCGACCCCAGGTAAGTAAGTGCCCGGAATGACATTGTCTGTGTAGTAATTCTTGGTTCTGAACCAATACATGTAACCACTAGACTTCCATGCCGGGGCTATTGTGTAATATATAATAGATTTTTACATTGAAGGGGGAGAGTCAAAATAGGCTGTTTGCTTCCGATGAAGTTCATAATAGACACCGAGCTCTCTATTGGTTCTTGGAAAATGAGCTTTTATATTATGCGGAAGATTAAATGAAGCTTAGAGAAAATGGATGTTTGTCATTTTCCTCAGCATTTCAATAATGATGCTGCGGTGGCTGAGCTGCTGCTGTGTTCCGAAGCTTTTTGTGGAAATAGTGCATTGTTTGTGCTTGCTTCTCTATCCTCAACCCCAGTGAAGTTGATACAGTTGCTTTCAAGTGCTCTGTCCCTTGTGGCTTCTAATACCGTCACCTGTGTTAAATACTGCACTACTCATTCTCCGTATTGTCCTCTGGTCTTCACATTCTTGGTAGTCTGTCTTTACCTTTTGTTCTTTTCCCCACTCCTGTCACTTATCTGTATGTTTTTTCATTTCTCATCCCCTTCTCTTTCTGTTGGATTTCCCAGTAGGCGGTTTGCAGGCAAGCTTTAGAAATATCATTGGGACAAGCTGTTCTGTGATATTTCATTGAAAATAACACTTATAAAGTTGTTTGCATTATATTTTTGCCAACAGATGGATCTAGAACATGGAATTGGTGGTGTTCTCAACCTGGCTCATTCTGAATGGGCTTCATACAATCCAAGAGAGGGAGAGTTAGGATCCAATCAACACCTTCCTGAATGTCTGAGACATAGAACATGAATAAACCTTTGAGCCAGCCTGTAGTGCAGGCATGTCTAAGACTGTGTGAGCAAAATTCTTAAATAAATGACATTCTTTATCATAGCTTACTTTAGATTATGACAATTCCATCTTCATCAGTAAATAGCATTTGAGCTTCACAAATGAACATTTCTTAGTTCAGGTTGGAGAATTTGGTAAACTTTGAAGAAAACCAGAGCCATCAGAAATACTATCTTGATTCTACTCCTTGTCTCTGTCAGTTCTCCTTATGGCTTCTGAGCTCTTTGGTCCTCAGTCATTGTACAAAGATGGACATAGAAAATTAACGTGGAAGTAATTATGAAGGAATATTGGGTAGGACTGCTTGTTTCTTTCTTTTCCTTTTTTCTTCATTTTTTCCTTTTATTGAAAATAGATTCGTTTCTCATACAATATATCCTGATTACACTTTCCCCTCCCTCCTTTCCTACCAGTTCCTGCCCTCATCCCACCCTCCAGATCCACTCCCTTTCTGTCTTTCATTAGAAAAGAACAGGCTTCTAAGAGATAACAACCAACCATGACAAAATAAAAATATAAAGGCAAAACAAAAACCATCACATCAAGGCTGGACAAGGCAAACCAAGAGAAGAAAAAGAGCCTCAAGAGAAGGCACAAGAATTGGAGATCTATTCATTCACGTATTCAACAGTCCTATGTTCACATACTCAGGAGTCAGCACTATGTATATATGTTCTCTGCTTCAGTCCCTGTGTGTTTATATGAGCTTTGCTGGTTGATTTACAGGGTACTGTTCTCCTGGTATCCTCCCATCCCCTCTGGCTCTTACACACTTTCTGCCTCCCTTGCTTTGAGGAGAGGGACTTGATGGCAACATCCATTTAGAGCTTGTGTTCTGAGATCTTTCTCCATGTAATGCCTGGCTTTAGGTCCCTAGATCTGTTCCTATCTGCAGCAGGAAGAAGTGTCTCTGAGATGGCTAAGAAAACCACTGATCTATATGTATAAGAGAATATCATTAAAACTCATTTTATGATACTTTTTTTAGGCCAGTAGTTTTAGGTTTTATCCTAGGTCTCTAGGATATCTTGTTTCAGGTTCTTGCTCACCCAAGAAATGTTGGGTATTGTTTCCATCCTGTGGAGTGAACTTTAAGTCAAATGAGACATTGGTTGGCTACTGTCACAAGTTCTATGTCACCTTTGCCTAGAATATCTTGCAGACAGGACAGATTATAGGTCAAAGCTTTTGTGGCTAGACTGGTGTTTACATTTCTTTTTTAATATTTATTTATTACTTCAAGTTACATCTCCATCACAGTCCCCTCTCTCCACTTCTCCCAGTCCCACTCTCCCCCCTCTCCCACCTATGCTACTCCTCCAGGGTGCCCCTACATATCAGCCCTCCTCAGTTCAGCAGTCATTTGAGGGCTAAGAGCTTCCTCTTGCACTGGGGGCCTACATGGCAGCTCCACCAGGGCAAAGTATCCCACTAACAAGTACTTCTATGTTCCTGTTCCTTTCAGTCTGTTGGTTGTAGGATAATTATATACTGTAGTGTATGGCTAAAATCCAATTATAAGTGAATAGATGCCATATGCATCTTTCTGAGTCTGGGTTAGCTCACTCAGGATGAGCTTTTTTAGTTGGTAGCCTGCAGAGTACCTTCCTGAACCAAAGACAATAGAACACAGGGGTGATGGCTCCAAGTTCAATGAGTTCTGTGAGTGTTGTCTTTGGCAATGGGTCTCACTGTCAGTCTGCAGAGAGCAACCCATTGTCTTAACAACAGCCTGGAATATTTGGGGATTTCCATGGAACCCCTTGACCAGCAATTCAATTGAATTAAACTCAGTCCTGATGCTAGAAGTCTGGTTTGGTGACAAGAGATGGCCTGTTGTGATTCCATATCCCCTATTATTAGTAGACCTTATTAGGATCACCTTTATATATTTTAGGAAGTTTCCACTGAACTAGGTTTCCATGTCATCCCTCAACTGCCTCTCTATTCTAGCTGTCTTCCCCCGAATTTCCTCCCACAACTCCATCTCCCTTACCTTCTCCACTGGATCCTCCCAAGCCCTCCATCCCCAAGTCCACCTGTAAAATTGATTCTATTTCCCTTTCTCAGGGAGATTGATATGCCATTTCAGCCCATATTCCAAACCCACCGTCCTTCCCCTATACCTAACCTCTCAGGATCTATGGATTGTACGTGGTTATCAGTTATTTAATGGCTAATATCCACATATAAGTGAATACATACCATATTTATCTTTCTAGGTCTGGGTTACCTTACTCAGGATGATTTTTCTCTAGTCACATCCATTTCCATACAAATTTCATGATGTCATTTTTAACAGCTAAGTAATACTCTATTGTGTAAATGCATCACATTTTTGGAATCAAATTTTCTGTTGAGGGTTATCTAGATTGTTTTCTGTTTCTGGCTCTTATAAATAAGACAGCACTTAAGATCATAGACACAAAAATACTCAAAAAAAATGTAGGAGGGTGAGGGGGAAGAGGGTATGAGTGTGGGACCGGGAGGGGACTATGATTGGGATGTAACTTGAAGAAATAAATAAATGTTAAAAAAAATACTTGCAAACTGAATCCAAGAACCCATGAAAACCTATCATCAACCATGAAAAAATAGGCTTCATCCAAGAGATGCAAAGATGATTCAAGATACAAAAATCAATAAATAATAAAAAATAAATACTCCACCATATAATAAATAAACAATTTACATATAAACAAACTGAAAGAAAAATGATCATCTCTTTATATGCAGAAAAGTCCTTTGACATAATCCAACCCTCCTTCATGATAAAAGGCCTAGAGAGAGTAGGGATACAAGAGACACCTAAACACAATAAAGGCAATTTACAACAAGCCTATAGCTAACATTAAATTAAACGGAGGGCTGCTGGTTTCAAGACAGAGTTTGAGGACCAGAGGATATACAAGGAAAATTGATACATGGTGAAGCAGAGAACTCTCCAGTGTGTATTCAGTTATAGTCAGTGATGAATCTTTGTTGAGTTACTGTTATAAAGGAAAGAAAATTATTGATCAGCTTATATAAGCTCCTGTATTTTGGGTGCAAACTTAATCCTCTGAAGTGCTTGCTGATTTTAGCTTTATCTGGAAATACAAGAAAACTTATTAGAAACACTTGTGGGTATTCAAGCACTTAGCATGTATTTACTAACAAGAACTCTTTTTAGGTTAGAAATCAAACCATGCCCTAGCTCATACTTGGAAATGGTTCTGCCACTGAGCTACATTCTTAGCACTAAATAATAAATTAATAGCATAACTGAAATAGAGATTCCTTTTAAAACTAGAGATGAGAGACCTTTGATTCAGTTCTCAGATAATGATTGGAGGAACCTATTCCCAAAAGTTGTCTTCTGACTTCCACATGCAGATCATAGTATATGGACATCCATACTCACACATGTACATAAAGCATGCACACTCACACATGTACATAGCAAGCACACATACACATGCATAACACATACATGTACATCACACACACATGTACACAAACTCACACATGTACATAGCACACACACATGTACACAACACACACATCATACACATACATACACATGCGGACATATACAAACATCCACACGTCCATTAAAAACATAAGCTTTAAAAATAAAAGGATTTTTTTTTGCTGGGCGGTGGTGGCGCATGCCTTTAATCCCAGCACTTGGGAGGCAGAGGCAGGCGGATCTTTGTGAGTTCGAGGCCAGCCTGGTCTACAAAGTGAGTCCAGGACAGCCAAGGATACACAGAGAAACCCTGTCTCGAAAAACCAAAAAAATAAAAAAATAAAAAAATAAAAATAAAAGGATTTTTTTAAACAAGCCTTAGCCTGGATTGTGTAATCTTACCCCATCTAAACTAGCTTTCAATCATATTCCCCAAATAAAACCCCAATATATGCATACATCCCCTTGGGCTGTTGTTCTCCATGCTATGTCCATGTTCCTGGCCACATGGAATAATGTTCTTCTCTCTAACTCATGGCATGTCCTCCTCCTTTCTCTCCCTGGCTTCTTCTTCCCATGATCCTCTCTGCTGCCCCCAAAGCCCACCAACCTTTGCCCCACCTACTTCACTCTCTCTCAAAAACAAAAAAAAGATAATAAAATAAAAACAAAAGGATAAATACAAACTTATGAGAACGTATCACCTTGCTTGTATATTCTTTGACCATGGGAAGAATGTGTAAACAGGTGAGATGGAGCGTAAACTTTACCTTACTCATTGAAAATGGTTAGATGGTAGAATGTTAAAATCAGGGGCCAAATATGTATGAACTGGACATTGAGAATGTATGCTGGGCCATTTAACTCTCATAAATGTGGCATATTTAAAAAAAAAGAAAATGGATGCTGCTTAGGTAACAGGAGCTGGACCACTTCCTTGGCTTCATGCACACCTTTGCCTAGCTTTTTCTCTGTATTCTACTTATCTGTGGGGAGAATCCACTGCAAACATGGAACCCCAAATTTCAGAGAGAGATGGAGCCTGTGGGACACTGCAGGAGTTCTGATTAGAGTGTTAATTACTTGCAGCCCTCAGACTTTCCAGTGCTCTATTGAGTTTGTTTTTGTTCTAAATGTTTATTAACCGGCTAAGTCACAGCTGTTGTTTCACATCCATGTTTGATCTCCTCACCTTTGTTTCTTTGGGTCCTTTCAAGTCTTAAAAGCCTCCAGATTGTGAAACATCCTATTCTTAATTAATAAGAACTGAAATATTTATATTCTACTGGCTTCTCTTTGTTCCTCTCAAGAATATTAACCTACAAGGCTGTTTTTCTGTTTAGCATAACCTGCAGGTTTCTACCTGAAAAATAGAAAAATTTTTTGCACTTGAAAATACTTGAAAAATCTCTTTTCAAAAATTAAGTGATGCATTGACGTGCCAATTTTCTTTCTACTAAATAAGTGCATATTTCTTTAAGTTCAACTTTCTGTTCCTAAGCTGACATATAAAATTTTATGTTTTTGTGATGTACATTAGTACATTTAGATGAATACATACTTTGTGGGGTAGAAAACCTATGTCATTAATAAATGCATCATTTTTGTGTTAAGAACGTTTAACATCCCCTCCCTTACCATTGTGTATAGAATATATTGCCACTTACATAGTTACCATGGTACACATAGATTTCTGGAACTTACTTCAATCTAACTATAACTATTTATCTCTGATTAGCACCTTTGAAAACTCCTGTCCCTCCTATGCACCTGAGCCACTGGAACCAACTCTTCTGATCTCTACTTCTATGAGATTATTTATTCTTATACTCCACAGAAAAGCAAATGATACAACAGTCATCTTTCTGTGTCTGTCTTAACATCACTAATTGTTAGGAAAATGCAAATTACAACCGTAATGAGATACCATCTCATTCCTTTAAAAATGGCTATTATCAGAAAGAGTAGGGATAACAAGCATTGGCAAAGATGTGAGAAAATTGAACCCTTCCACAGTGTGAGTAGAAATGTAAATTAACAGCTATTATGGAAATCCGTGTGGTGGCTCCTAGGAAGCTAAACTTATGACTATCAGATAATAGAACTTGCCATATGGTCCAGCAGCCCTATTACTGGGGATAGACATAAAGTCAGTAAGTCAGAGACATCTGTGTTCCATGTTTACTGCAGCACTAGTTAAAATAGCCAATGTAGAGAGTCAGCCCAAGGACTCACCAGTGGGTGAGTGGATAGAAAAAAAATGTGGTATATTTACACAACATACAACCATACAAAAGAAGAAAAAAATCACGTCATTTTTGATGACACATAGGGACCTGGAGGGTGTTAAGTAAAATAAGTAAGATGCTTTCATTCTTTAATGTTTCCTAGTAAAAATAAAAATCTTACCACCCTTCAAATAAAACACACAGATCATAAGCGAACAGCTTCACACTTTGTCTGTTGTACCTGTAGGTGTGATCTCACTCTAAGCAGAAAGGAGTACTGCCATCAATCCAGAGTTGCCTCTTGACCCTTAGCAGGAAATTTCCCTCACTTCTGCCTCACGTTATTTTTTATGTCAAAAATTGAGATTATTATTAGACTTCACATAAGTAGAATCTGACAATTCATGTGTTTGTTGGTGTCCATCAATGTTTGATGTCTTGGACTCAATATACACTTTTGAAATTCATCCATGGTACTGCTTTTTTAAATGAATAGTATTCCACTAGATTTTGTATATATATATATATATATATATATGCATACATATACATATATATAGTATTATATGCTACCGTTGGTTTCTTTGTTCTGTTGATTAGTGCTTTGTTTATTTTATTTTGTTTGTTGCTTTACATTTTAATTTATTTTTTGAAAATTTCATGCATGTGTACAATGATTCTTGTTCATATCCATTTCCTGATTCCTTCCTGCAACTCCCTGTCAATCTCCCAATACATCATCTTCTGAATTTCATGCTCGTACGTGTACACATACACATGTATGTATATATGTATTTATGTGTGTTTGTTTCTTTGTATATAAAGCACTTAGTCCACTTGGTGCTGCCCACATATGTATGAATGTGGGGCCATCCACTAGAGCACAGACACCCTCCAGAGAAAAGTGGCTTTTCCTCTTCCAGCAGCCATCAACTGCCAATGGCTTCTCATCTAGGGGTGGAGATATAGGAGCTCCTCCTGCTCCATCTTGGAATTTTTAGCTAACCTGAGCTGTCCAGGTCTTAGGCGAGTAGACACATATGCTGGGAGTTGTGTTTTTTATCATTACACATGAATACACTTGTATTTTTTTATAGAGATATATTTTCATGTAGATACATGAGTGGAATGGTTGGATCTTAAGGTCGATCATTTTATAATAAATTTCCCTGCAGTCTGAAAGTATTCATTGCATTTTATGACCTCCAATAGTGATATAATACCATATCTGTTTCTCTACAATTAAGCTTGTCAATCACTTTTATTTTAGCCATCCTCATGAACGTGGAATGATTTATCATTATAGCTTAGTTTATTTATTTTTGGTGACTCATGCATTGAATGCCTTTTTGCCCATTCTTAGGAGGAATTTCTCTTCATTTTTTAATGGAATTTTTCAACTTTTTAATTTTTGGATTAGAGTAATTCTGTATGCATTCTCTCATAATGTTTAAAGATTTAGGCCTATTATCAACAAACATGTGTTGTAAATATTTCCCTCCAGTCTCTAATTTGGTTAAATATTTCATGTGTATCTATTGATGGATATAATTTTCTTTCCTTTTCTGGTTACTGGTCTTTGTCTCATCCAGGATAAAATATATTTTCTCATATTTTATTCTAGAAGCTTTTCTCTTGCTTTAGATTAAGCTCAAGTTTATAATCTACTCCAGATAGTTCGTGTGATATTGGGGGTGGTTCAAGACTTGGTTTTAGCTACAAGGATAAAGACTTTATTCATCGAGCTGAATTGATACTTTATAAATGTTAACTATTTTTACTTTCTAATTGTTGGTACTTATAAAATCAATTAAAATTTATATTATGTGTTTCATTTTAAAAGTTATAGTTGGTCTTGCTAGTATTAGTTTTTTGTTTTACAAAAACTATTTTGTATTGTTTTTTATTATTATTGAATATTGAACTATTTCTATTATGGAGCACATATTTCATTTATTTCTTATAAAAATGCTATGAGATTGGTATACTTTTCTTTAGTTTAGTAATCAGGCCTGAGGCTTCAAATTCTTCTTCCTGGCACCAATTTCCCCTCCCTCCTCTCCTCCCAGTCCCTCCCCGACACCTGCCTCTGTCCCTTACATCCATTCCTCCTCTGTGTCTCTTCAGAAAAAGGAAGACCTCCCATGGATATCACCCAAACATGGTTTATCAAGTTGCAGTAAGACTAGGCCCCTCCCTTCATACTAAGGCTGGACAAGGGAGGCAATCCAGTAGGAGGAAAGGGTCCCAAGAGCAGGCAAAAGAGTCAGAGACAACAGCTGCTCCCACTGTTATGAGTCTCACAGGAAGACCAAGTTCCACAACTGTAACATATGTGCAAAGGGACAACACTTTTCACAGGTTTTTTTTGTTTTGTTTTGTTTTGTTTTGTTTAATGTCAATTTAGGGTTATTTCTTTTTTAAACTTCATCTCCTCCTCCTCTTCTTCTTCTTCCACCTCTTCTTCTCCTTCCTCTTCCTCCTCCTCTTCTTCTTGTGACTGTGGTAGAAATCATATGTTGGTGTGGTAACCCTAAACATCTCTGCTTTGTTCCCTACCTTAGGGAGAAACAATTCATTATCTCAACATGCACTATAGCATAAGCTATTGTTTAGGATGACTTTACTCCTGACTTGCTGAGAATGTTTTCAGCATAAAGGGATGTTGACGTTTTCCCAACTGATTTTGTCTGTGTGTGATAAGCATATAACTTCTCTTCCGTTTCTTTCATGATATAGCAAAACATGTCCTTCAGGAATTCTGTGTTTTTAGGCACTAGAGTTTGAATGCAGAGCCTTGGGTATACTGGTCAAGGCTTCTTTCACTGAGCTACATCTCCACCACGTATATTTTACATCCTTAAAAAAACCAACATTAATAGAACTTTTCCCATATGGAATAATGGTTGCAAAGTGTTATTTGATTTCTGTAGTGCCGAATGCAGGGGAGAGCTTGGATAAAGCATCCGCAGTAGACAGAAGCTTTAAGCATTAGAGATGTAAGGCCATCAAAGATGATGAATGATTTGGAGAGACTGACTGATGCTTGGAAATCATATTGAAAGAGATAAGGGCAAGCTTTAACAGAGGGTGACTTGGAGGAGACGCTGCTCCCGCACACTTGCCTGTGATGGTCTCTGCTTAGATTAAGTGGCATGTCAACCTGAAGTATATTGTGCTAGACTTTGTGTGTGCTCAGCGAGCAAACAGTAAAGTGGCTTAATAATTATCATCTTAAAATGACATCTCCTCCTGCCATCATTGAATAGGATCTTGAACTGAGATTATATAAAACTCTTGCCAAATCTAGAATAATATTTTCCTGGGCAATGTAGGGTTATAGAATACATGTGTTAAAACTTAAAATTAGAAATGAGAGTGGGTATGTGAAAAGCCAAGTCACATATCTCACTAAAAAAAAACCCACCAAAATATTGCAATACATTACAACAAAAATAGATGAAAACTAAAAGGTCTTCAAAAAAAAGTCTCAAAATATTTATTATTGAATATTGAACCATTTCTATTATAGAGCATATATTTAATTTGTTTCTTATAAAAATGCTATGAGATTGGTATATTTTTCTTTATTTTAGTAATTGGGCCTGAGGCTTAGAGAGGTTGAATAATTTTCTCAATGTGACACAGCCACTAACTGGAAGAACTCTGAATTCCTAATGTCAATAATCTTTCTATTAATGTTAATTAGCTCATTGGGAAGAAAATGATCAAGGTTGTGCTTCTGTATTCCAGAGGGATAAAGTTTGAGAGGAGAATAATGGGCTGGAAAAGAGGAAGATGGGCAGAAATATGGATGGTCAAAGTTTATAACCCAGAGGAGGGGACACAGAGGCCGTGTCCTTCATGGGAAGGCTTAAAACAGAAGCTGTGAGAGAAGAGAAGGTTGCTAATGGAAAGATAACTCTGCTATTGAAAATATTAACCTAATAATCTTAGGGAAAGCAGAGGCTTTGGAAGAAAAAGTGGAAAAAGAAGTCACTTGGACCCACCAATTCACCAGCAATTCTCCACAATTAAGATTGCCTAGGAAGCTTTTCTAAAAAATAGTTAAACTCCATCCAAAACCAATTAAATCCATCTGAAGGCCATCACACAAGGTCCTGAACCTACACTGTGGTACAGACTGATAAACTTATTAAATGGAAAGTAGAAATCAAAACTCCAGTGACTGCATCAAGCCTAGGGAACTTTGTAGCTTAGGAATCAGCATGAGAGGAGACTGAGTCAGAATTGTAACCTGCTGTCACTTCCTGGCCTCTTGAGAGAGTGTCATGCCATTTATCCAGATGAAAATTCAAAATTCTAGGTATGGTTCCTAATGGATGCATATTGCTTTTGTGTCATTAGAAAAGTGAGAAGTTGCTCATTCAAACCATTGCAAGTTGGAAACTGTCTATTTGTTTAACCCACTTTTCCAAGGTAGGCTATGTAGAGGAAACTTGTGGAGGGTTATGCGAAATTTTGCCTGCTGGTACCTTTATCTTATTATTGATAGAGTGTGTGTTCCATCACACACCCTCCTTATAACCTCTCTGGCCTTCTGTTTGTCAGCAAAGTGAGGGCGATGGTTTCCATGCCTAGTCCCCAGAGATGTAACAAGGCCAAAAGTAGTTACCAATAAAACATTGGCTATGATCATCAAAACTTCAGCTTTTCCAGTACATAATGAGAGCCTTTCCGAGTTCCCTTGACCAT
>CAJQZJ010001638.1:7238775-7252428 GCA_907164525.1 Lophiomys imhausi
AGCTTTTCCAGTACATAATGAGAGCCTTTCCGAGTTCCCTTGACCATCCACATCTACCCAAGGGGACGTTGACTAGTCATGGTCACTTCCAGCATCTCATTTCTTAGCAACATCAGCATAAGAAAGCCTCACAAAGTATACATCCCAGGAATTAGGTGTGAGTACAATCAAATAGGAAACTATTCGTTATTTATACCTTGTACAGATTAAAAATATTCGTCTCTTTTTCTAAGTTATTATTATCCAAATTTGCATGGATTGCAATGCAACGTTAACATTGAGTTTTTCTCCTATTCAGTGTTTTTCCTTCCATGTCCATTAGGATATCAGTGGATGACATTTTTGGCATGTCTTTTTTCCCTAGAGCATCTCTAGGCTCTCTGCATAGATTACAGAGTTTTCTAGGAAATTTTTCCTTGAAAAAGTAGAATGTCTAGAGAGTAGAACTGTCAGTATTTCTGGGTAAACTAAAGTTTCTAATTATCTTTGCCCCTAAAGTCACAGAAACTAATGTGACAACTTGGTTAACAGTATTCCTAACATATGAATCTGAAGCTAATCATTTTAGTTCCCAATCTTCACTGTTAGAAAATCCTGGAATTCAGCAGTGAAATTGTTCCAGTAACACTATTCTTTATTTATTTATTCACCAAACATAGTTGAATACTGACCATATGCTGGGGATCTTAAGTAATAATTTGAAGGTGACAATGACTAAAATATGGATTCTACCCTAAGAAAGTCCTTAATGATTTGGGAGCCTGTACACTAAAGAGGGCTCTTTGAGTTTCATTAATGGAATTCATCGATCAAGTACCCAGGAGTCACCCTCAGACCCCCTTTCTTGTCAAATCCCATATGTACCCTCACCTCATTTCCAACCTAAAAAGCTACTGTGTGCTCTGAGTTAATATCTCCAGCCCTGACCCCTTCCTTGAAGTCCCATCTCATGTTCTATAGGCACTCTACGTATTGGTGGGCTGTACAGTAAGCTTTTAAAGAAAACAGAGCTAAGCTTCATATTGTAATTAACAGCACCCCATCTGAAAAACTTCCCTCTGTCTGTAATTCCTTTCTTTCTCTGCATCCCATGTTCAAGCCAACAAGAAATTGTCTAGGGAAACAGTTCTCAGAATGGGCTTCATCATGCTTGGTAGTCTGTAACACTTTTAAAGTCTGTGATGTAATAACTATTTTCAGAATAGGACAAAGATGTTTGGCTTTTTTTCCCATGAGTGCAAAGTGGAGTTTTTCAGAGACTATATGATATGTGTAGCCTCTGGTTACTAACGGAATGTTCACCTATGTGCTTATGTTTTATATGTAGCCCCATATTGTCTTTAATATATTAAGTATCAATTTAATATTGTCTTAATGAACAAAAATACTATAGTATTCTTAGGAATCTTTATGGGTGAAAAGGTAGCTTGAAACCAAATAGTTCTAAAGCCAACCCTCTCTTTATTCATTCTTATAGCCTTTTTTATTACATATGCTCATTGTATACTAGTTATAAGTTTAATAAGTAGATTTTAATTCATGTATATTGTCTAATTCAACACCAACACTATTTAGATATACTTCTTAAGCCAGGCCCTTCTCATTCTCTTTCCCGAGTTACTTTTCTATACGACATTAACATCTTTTATTGGGAACTTTGGAAAATCTTTCTGTCTTGTGTTTGGCTTTAATCATTGTGCTCTCATTGTCCTTCCACAACTCAACAGCCAGTCATATAAATCAGGTTACATTCACTTGATCAATCTTCCATTTTGAAGTAAAGGTATATAACACCATGGATAATTTAATCCTCTCCTTGACGTCTCAGGCTGTTGACTCCCACTCTCCTCAGCCCATTTCCCTCCCGCCATGCTGTCTTTCTTGAATTTCCAAAGAGCACTTACTATTGATTGTTGATTTTAGAGACTATCTATATGGAAATTTACATGGCTTATTCCATTCCTTCCTTCAGGTCATTATTCAAATGTGATGCTTTCTTTGTTGAATATAGGGTGGCTATACTTCACTCTCTATTTTCTTTATGCTATTTACCCTCATAGTATTTTTCATTTAACTAGAAAGATATTATTTGACGCATTTCTTTCCAACTTCAGTAGATGTTCCATAAGAATTGGAACCATGTCCTTAATTTAAAAAAAAAATTAAATCCTCAACCCTAGCATGTAGACTACTACCTGATACATAATTTGTGTTCAGTATTATTTGAATTATTTGTCTCAGCATAGATGAGGAAAGAGCAGAGAAAACTATTCTATGGAGAATGTACTCAAATTGAATTTTGTATTTGAGCAGGAGTTGGTATCCCACAGAGGAAGGATAGGATGAGAAAAGTATTTGACGTCCTTTGATTTAATTCATTTCAGAATTCACCATCAGAACTTCTAATAAATCAAGATGTTCTGATAAATCTGGAGTCTATCCTCCTCCTTCTCTTAATCAAATCCCCTATTATTTAGCACTATTTATTCCATGAGTAATGTTCTTAGTAAAAGGTTTTCACGGTCAACTATTTTGGAAATGTACAGCATTAAAGTTTCTCATTGAAAGAGTTGGGTGGGTTTTTTTTTTTCAGACTTTTCCCACACTGCTGACTCTGGAAACTTGTTGATATATTTCACAACTAGTGATCCACAAAACTCAATATAAGAACTATGATCTAAGGCATTTAATATACCTCTATATATACAATAACAATTGATTTCTGGCTGGATTTTTTTATTCAATTTGCACACATTCACACTGTTGTGAATTGTGTTGATAAAGGGAACTCTTTGACCCAGCAATATTTCCTTTACTTAGTATGTTGCAGAGTAGTGTGCATGCAGTTTATACTCTAATCCTTAGAACAACCATATGTTGTTCCATTTCATAATTCCAATATTACATATGAAGAAAGGCACAAAAAAGAAAGTGTGTTGTATTTTTATGCCATGTTGAAAACTACATTCTAAATCAAGTTTGTTAAATTCCTAAAATGGAAAAACAATTATCTAGAAGGAGTTAATAGCTTCCCCTGTATGCATTATCTTATTTTATGTTAATTTAATAAGTCTTTTTTTTTTTCGACAGGGGTTCTCTGTATAATAGCCCTGGATGCCCTGGAATCACTTTGGAGGCCAGGCTGGCCTTGAACTCACAGAGATCTGCCTACTTCTGCCTCCAGAATGCTGGGATTAAAGGGGTGTGCCACGACACTCAGCTTGATAAGTCTTCTTAAACACATTGTTATACAGTATGAGGAATAAAAAAACTGCACACCATCTGAAAGAGACAGATTAACCACCCAAATCTCCAAGATTCCAAATCAATTGAGAGATGGGATGCAGGAGTTGGACACATTGAAACCAAATGTCATAATTTTAAAATCATTTTTAGAACTGATTGGATAATATCATTCTAGGTATGTGACTGAAGGTACTTGCTGTAACTTTTCTCTCGAATTAAGTACATATTCCAGTCATGGGCATAGCTGGACAACCTATAGGATGCTTTTACCACAGAAGTGCAGGGGACATATTCCAGAAGGGCAAGGGTCATATTGATTCTGCTGGCACACTGGCTCTGGAGAGTGGAGCATTCTATAAGCATGCTTAGTTTCTCCCCCAAATTTGTTTTCTAAGCACCTCCAACTCTTTAGGAAAAAAAGTAAGTGAAGACTGGGAAAATAGATCAAGAATGTTACTTCATGGGGAAATATGAAACCAGAAAACAGAAGTTCAGCTTAACAATGAGAGGACAACACATCTCATTTGGTCCAATAACCCAGAGTTTTGGAAGAGACTCATGTCTTTTTGCCAGGCATCAAAAACTCTTTGTCTCTAAAACTTTGTTCCTCTTTCCTTATGTCAATTATTTTTGCACTGCCTTCTACTCAATTGCAAGCCAGAAATCTGAGTCACTCTGGACTCCCCCCCCATTCCTCCACTCTCTATATCTAATTAGCCACCAAAGCCTGTCAGTTCTGCTTCCTAAATATGACTCAAAACCTCCCTCCTCTACTCTCTGCAACTGTCTGAGAACGTTAGACCATATTGCTGAAATAGCTCCCCAATGGCTCCCCTAGCACTCATTCTCATCTGCTTCTAATTTATATTCTGTGTTTCCTGTACAGCTCTGCCTGTGTTGTTACTGTTATTGTCGTTTTACATCTTAAAACATTTGAGAAGCCATAACAGAGTTGGAGATGTAATGCAAAGACTTCTTCTCTTGGAAGTACTTCTAAGTTGTTACAGACCTGATGCCTCAGCAGCTACAAGTAGTACGTTACTCCTCATAAGTGGGATATTTATCTGTCACCAGAATATGCATCATCAAATGACACCATAGCCTTTGGCATATTGCTGACATTCAATCTCAAGATTCCATTTAAATGTTTAGTCTTGTCTTGACTTTTGAAACGCCTACATGTTTAAAGATGGTGGGCCAGCAATTTTGCAGAATGGCTCCCAGCTTAAATGTATCTGATAATTTTCTTATTAAGTCCAGGATTTATGAGAGGGAGCCCGAGAAGGCTCAGGTTTCTTTGTTGTGCCCTGTCAGGTGGGACTTGAACGCTGATTTGTCTTGGTTGTTTTGGTCTTCACTCTCATCAATTTCAGTGGTATCTTCCAGGCTTCTCCACTGTGAAATTGCTTACTTACTTCTGGAATGTATAAATTTTTATGAAAAGATACCTTGAAATTATGCTAATATCTCATTTTAAGAGCATTCAGTTCTTTCAAAAAAATGTTCATCTTCATAGATAAAAAATTTTGCTCAGTGAGTTACAATCCATCACTATCATTGTTTTAGCAAATAGATTATTTGGGGCTTTTCCAAAGCGACCACTGCTGTGTAGCAAGCGCTCTTGTGTGCTTTTGACATATCCCTATCATTATTTGAGTATTTTCTTGTGTTTTAGACATAGCTTATAAACACTTTTCTAGCCCCAAATATGGAACTCATCCATTTTCCCAGTCACATTTGTTTCCTTTACGTAAAATGGTGGATGCCAATGTATTTAGGCTCTAAATACATACAATACTATTTGGTTGTTGTTTTCAACAGGTTGGTCTCTGGACAAAGTTAGGGAATATTTGTAGTATATAAAGTTTGTCTGTGAATGCATATGGGGGTATTTATGAAGATATATAAGCATGAACACATCTAGTTTTCTATATCTTCTTTATATATTGAAAACTATGAACTCCTATGGATAATGCAGCTTTGACCTCAATGCTGTATAATTTACTCCCCTATTTGTAATTCTGTACCCTGAGAACCAGAAGCCAAGTTTCCACTGTCCTCAATGTGTTTGACTGTCTGAGCTGGTCTGATTCTCAGTTAATCTCCAATATATAAGGTTAGTGCAACCTCACCTGGATTCTACCTTCCCTTATTCAGACTACTACATACCATCCAGCTACTTCCTCCCTGCTTTCATGGGTTTTGCAGTCCACCGAGGTTGACCCCTGCAGGGTCCAATTCTGACCATGACAGTGCTGAGTCACCACCTTTTTGGATCTCTGATGTGGACGGTTAGGAGATACTGTAAGGGTAGTCTAATCATCTAATTCCTCCCCACTGAGACGCCCTTCTTCGCTCACTCATTTTTACTGACCCTTGCTGGGTATGTTCTAGGAGCTTATATTCCAGAAGAGGTAGATAGTAGATGACCAATGACCCAGTAAATAATAAGGACTATTATAATGACAGAATGCGATAAATTGTATGAGTTAACTACACAGAATGTGGTCTGTGGGGAGTGGAGGAAGCCAGTACTTTAGATCAAAGAAGACTTCTATGAAGAGGTTAGTATCTGAACTTGAATATGAAGAAAGGGAAATGACTAGCAAAGCAGAGTCCTTTAGACCATGTACTAGGGGACAAGTGCAAGAGACCTGACTGGGAATTAAACTTACAATAGATGAACAGACAAGAAATACATGTAAGAACAGCACAGGGCTCAGTAGATTACTGCGACAAGATCAGTGAAGTCGTGATAAGAACTGTCCATTTCACTCCATGTGCAATTAGAAGTCACTGCAGGCTTTAAGCAAAAATGTGGCATGATTTGACTACATTTTAAAACATATTTTATTAATTTTTTTGAGAATTGCGTACAATATATTTTGATCTTTGTATTTAACCCCCACCCTTCCCCTAACTTCTCCGAGATCCAACCCACATCCCTATACCCCTAACTTCATGGACTTAAAAAAAAACCCATAAGACTGCAATTTGTGCTGCTTATATACTCTAAGGCATGGGACCATTCACTGGAGTGTGGCTGACCTAGGCTGACCCATGTTGACCTTAAAGAAAACTGGAACCCCTTTCCCCAGAAACCATCAGTTGTCCATAGCTCTTCAAAATTAGGACTGGGAGCTCATGAATCCCTTTCCACTCCATGCTTGAATAGTGGCTGGCTTGATCTTGTACAGCTCTTATGCAGGCAGTTGCACGAGTTCATGAATGCAGTGGTCCGGTCATATGTAGAAGACATTGAATCAATCTGGTCCTTCCTGATCTCTGACTCTCACAGTCTTTCTGCCTGTCCTACCAAGATAGTCAGTGAGCCTTGTGGAGGGGTGTGTTATAGATGCCCATTTGTTGCTGATCACTTCACTGACAATAATTTTCAATCCTTAGATCAGTTGTGCATTAAACATTACACAGAGCACCTTCCCCCATGATGTCTGAGAGCTGCACTAGTCTATACTTATAGAGATACTAATTTAGTGGTTGATATGTCTACTTAGCAGAATAATAGTAATAGGTTCACTCCTGTGGCCTGTGAGTTCTCAAACAAGATTCATAGTATCTCATATGTACAATTCCCATGGAATTGGCCTTAAATCTGGTCATAAAGCAGTTGGTTATCCCCACAGTGTTCACATCACCATTACTGCACTCATGGGCATATCTTGCCACCACACCAGTCATTAATGCAGTTCATGGTGTCCAGTGCTTATGAGTAAGACTGTTTCTGACTCTGGTCCCCTCTAGCAGCATGTATACCATGTCCCTACACTGTGAAAGCTAGTCAGTAGGGAGGAAGCTTCTTGGTCAGTACCAGTTTTATTTCTCAGGAGCTTGAGACCAATGTGTGTGTGGGTCTCACCATTAAGTTCTGTTGGACAACCAAGAACAATGGAAATAGCCTGTATTTTGGGAGGTATCCAGGGCATATATGTGTGTGTGTGTGTGTGTGTGTGTGTGTGTGTGTATACATACACACACATATGCATGTTTCCACTTGGCTTTTTCAAATATTTTGAAAGTTAGTTATATCTTCTCTCAAAGAAATATGTCCAACAGAAAATGGAACATTTTATGAAAACCATATTAATTGCATTATTAGTTATACAAGCAAAAATTGCAAGTGATGCAGTACTGGTTTGTGAAATTTCTTTTCTTCAATTCTTGACATTCAGCGATAACTTGACAAAAATGATTACTGAGCAACCATAAGAATAGCTGACAAAAGTTCTTAAAAGAGCCATATGAGGGTTAGGAGGCGGCTCAGCCAGTAAAGCGCGTGTGGCACAGACTCAGCCACCAAACTCAGATCCCCAGCACCACTGTGTAAGAAGCCTGGTGCAGCCATGTTTACCTGCAGTCACACTGCTGGAGAGGTGGATAAAGGAAGATCCCCAGGGATTGCTGGCCAGACTGTCCAACCAAATCGACAAGCTCCAGGTCCAGTGAGAAGCTGGGCAAAATAATAATAATAATAATGTGGAAAGTGACTGAGAAAGACTATCAGACTCTAACAGTGTCAGACTCTGACCTACATACACACTCACACATGCACACTCACCCACATCCCCTCACACATGTAAACACACAGACACATACAAATACACAAATACACACATGTACACACACATACACACAAACATAGACATACATCTATATGCACACATACGTATGCACAATACAGACAGACACACACACATATACACACATACATATGCACAAACTCACATACACAAGCATACACACATATACATACACAAATGTTACACACACATACACACATGTACACATACACACACAGATGTTACACACACTGACACACATACACACACAGAAAATAAACCATATGAGACAGCGAGCCATAAATACTAAAGTAAATTGAGTTCAGTGTCAAGTCATGTTATTATTTTAAATTAAGTTATTATTCTTTAATATATTTCTTGAATATGAGAAACTCTAAATCTCTTATATTTCATGTTGAATTTCACTAAAATGTAACACAGTATCAATACATGTGTAAAAATACATAATTTACAGTTATACATGAAGTAATGTATTATGATAATCAATTTAGTAAATGTATATGAAAGGGCTATTTAAAATAAATCAAATTATAAAAACAGATATTAGACAATGTACTATTACAAAATATTGACAGTGATTAATAACAGCCCTGAAAGGTATTTTCTTATCTTCTCATCCTTGCACTCTCTCTCCTGTCACAGTAGTTGCAAATGATTAGCTCAGCAGTCATCTCTCTATGAGCTAACAAGAAGTATGAAAAGATAGAGCTTCAGGCTGTCAGTATTGCTAATTGAATCTCAGAGATATTTACCTAACACAAAAACTATGAACATGAAGCCAAAGGAAAAAACAAATACTCTTGATTGTAAAAAAGAAAATGTTGTAAAGCATCAAAAAATACCAATTAAAATAGAAATAACCTGAAAATTACAGAGAAATATTTAAATAAATAAGCTGTTAAATAACCAATACTGAATATATAAAAGTCCTTCAAAAGAGCACGGTCAGTACTAACATGGCATTGGAAGGAAAGAGGCTACGGATCAGAATGGAGGTCTCAAGAAAGAAAAATAAAGATCCAATACATGAACGGAGACATGCTTACCAATACAAAATATCAACAAAATCTGAAATTATAACATTTATCCTACAAAGAGCTTAAATCTTAAAAAAAAAAAAAGAAATTTGTCTTGTGCTTGATAAAGGCATAGTGACTCAGGCATGGGATGGTAACAGAGATTTATACTATTCTTAAATGTAGTAATTCTTACCCTGTACCATTGAGATGCTCAGGAAAAAAGGGGGAAAAATCTTTAAAATATTTTCATTGTAGCAATACTTTCTCAGCAAAATTATTATTTGGATGCAAGAAGGAATTAAAATATTAAAGAATTATTAAAAAATAATTTACTAATGTAATAGCTAACAAATTATACTTTTTTCTCTCCTCAGTTTCTGTTGTCTTATATGAGAGACAGGGCTGTTAGACATTCTCCAGGGCTTGCTTCTGACTCTTAGATCCGGAAGAATTCTCCCCAAAAGCTTCTACCTAAAGTAGTTGCTGCAATTACCAAACTTTGATAAAAATAATTTTATCTTCTGTATTTTCTCCTAAGCCCGCCCTTCATTCCATCCCTTTCCCCTGCAGATTACAATGTATCAATGAGGCTCCACCCATTTACATGGAGCTGGGAGTTCTCTTTGAGGAAACTTTTAACTTTCCTTTGAATTAGAGTTCAGAGTTACTGAATAAATTTGATTGGATAAAATTATTTTTAAGAGGAATGTATTGTTTTAACTATGCAGATCTTTCAGTTAGTTTCTACCCGTGCTAGACTTGCAGCAAACAAAGAAAACAGCCACTTCTTTATTCTAAATTAGGCACTATTCTAGTGTTTTCTTTTTGTTATCCCAGTTAAACCAGACAGTGATTTCTTGGGGGAAGTTATGTTTCCCTTCCATTTCGGCTGTACAAATACTAAGTTGTAAATATCAGCATTCAGAGTTGAGTCCAATTTACCTTATTCCAAATCTGATTTGAGTTCCTTAATATGTACGGAATTTACAGAAAAAAATATGTCGTTTGAATTTAAGATGCAAATGAATTGGATATTTATTCTATTTGCACATTGCTACAGAGATGAAGAAACAGATTTTAGAGTTATAGGTGATTTTTAGATTTAATGACATTTTTTCCTTAAGAGAAATTTACACAAAACTGTATATTAGTCTTTTAAATTTTTGATTATTTAGAAATTGATTATTTTATGAGTTATATTTCTTTGCTTTATATCCTTATGACAATTTGTTTTAAGTATTTTTTCAAGAGACATGGTACAGAGAGAAAATAAAAACTTTTAGAAGGTATTTTGCTAAGTTATTTAGAAAAAAACTTAACAGAAAAATGGAAGTGATTAGTTACAATTAATTTTAATATCATCTTCATCTAGTAATATCTATCATCTAATGACAACAATTTCTATGCCACTAAGTGCAGTTTACTTCAATGAATGTTATATGTACTTATTCTAAACTTTATGCCATCTTGATTACCCATAGAAGTACTTATATTGTCAGTTATTTCTGGTTTAAGCTTTTACTTTCCTCTAATATCACATCCTTTAATGATACCTTCCTGGAAATTTCCTTTATAAATACTATGAAGGTAACATTCTTTTAAACTCTCATTTTTCTTGTTCATAGGAAAGTCTGGTTGTTCACATTGTATAGGAAGACATTTTACATAATTAAAGAAAAACATGGTACAATGGCTCATGCACCATAGCTTTGAACTGTAGCGAGAGCCAGGACAGCTCTTTGGTACATTTCAAGAGGCTTCACTTTCCTCAGATATAAAATACGATAAATAGCATAGTTGCAGAAATGCAGTATTCGTATGAGAGAAGACACGTAGCATGCATGACACAGAATGTACTCAGCACCCACCACTGTCATCAGAGAAATTTCTTAAGACCTACAAAGAACAGATAGACTTCTGGGAGATTAAAGCAAAGCACACTTGTAAATATTCTCCTTTATTTACCTCTCTGTTATTACCTCTCTGGGCTTCTGAGGGAATGGCATTTGTAAATCATTATGTGATGCCATTTTAAAACTGAAACTGAAAAAATGACAGAAATTATCAGCATCAGAATCGAGCAGAGGGAGTCACGGCAGAACCCAAGAAGTCAAAGGGATAATGAAGGCATCTGAAAATTCATTCTATTCATATCACTTTGACAACTCAAGTGGACCATTTTTTAAAAATCAAATATCACAATTTACCCAATATGATATGGGTAATGTGAGTTTAATTAGTAATCCAGTAGCATTTCCTAAAAGAATCAAGTACCCAACTCCTTAGTTTAACCATGGAATTATGGAAAATATTTAAAGAATAACAATTATAAGCAAGGTGGGGGCTAAGATGGCGGCAACCTACACTGATGCATTTTGAATGCGGGAAAAAAGAGCCATAAAAAACACAGAGTTATTGGGCACTGTGCAAAAACCGGAGGGGCTAGACCCCCCCCCCGCCCCGGGAACACTCACAGCTCCCAAGGGACTGTTAAAAGTCCCAGGGTAAGGCTCTTCCCCCATCTCTCGCAGACACGGAAGCCACTAAACCCAGGATTCGGGAACTCCCATTTGGAGAGGCACCTGGTAAGATCGACCCCAACTCACAGCAGGCAGAATCAGAGGCCACTTGGCGATAGATCACTAGCCTATTGGACTCCCCCACACCTCAGGTAGAACTTATACCCACTTAAAAAACTTTGTGAGATAGTGGAAGGCTTAGCAAGGAACAAACAGGGGACTCAGCGGGTGATCCGCAGCCGCTCGTGAAGCAGAGGGCGGGAGGTTCCGAGAGAGCGCGGGAAGCTGGGAACACAAAGGCGGGCAGGAGGGGCCAAATCCTGCCCACTCACGGCAGCGCAGCTGGGGAGGGAGTCCGGCTGGCAGGGCCAAATCCCCACGAACCCACGGCAGGTCAACTGGGGAGAGAGCCAGGCGTGGGCGGGGCCAGGGATCCGCACACCCACGGCTGAGCTGCTGGGGCGAGAGGACCACTCAGGCGGCCAGTGGATCCGGGGCTCAGTGCACCCACGGCCGAGCAGACAGGGAGGGGGGCCGGCGGCTGCACAGACAGGGAGGGAATCAGGCACAGAGGCCAGGCCTGTGGTGAGAAGCCTAGTGAGAAACCAGAAGTCAGGGGACCATAGCTGTATTCTGGAAAATCCAGACATATTAGGTGTGGAGCCAGACCATGTCATCCTCCGTGACGACAAACAAAGCCCACAGAATCTGTGCCTGGGCAAACAGGTCCATACCATCACAAACATTACAGGCTGATAACTCAGAGTGCAACATAGAGAAGTCTGAATTGGGAGCAGTGAAACAATCCCGGTCCATTACTCACAACCTGGGAATAGGCTGCACCAGCTCACAGTGCTTCAGGCGATTAAAACCACAGTGACCCTGAAATCCCCCTGTAAGCAACGACAGATAGCCAAGTAACTCGTCCCCTGCACCAAATCATCCACTGTAGTTCCAAGCACAGAAAACAGACAGCTAAACACATCCAATGGCCAAAGGTCAAAAAAAAAAATAGAAATCAAGGAAATATGACTCCAACAAACCAGAATTATCCTAGCTCATCCAATTCGGATGATCTCACACCAACAGAAACACATGAAAACGTTGACAATTCTGCATTATGGAAAGTGATAGAGTCCCTGCAAGAAGAACTTAAATCTATGAAGGAATTCAAAGAAGCCACAATTCTACAAGTCAAAACAAGGAACAACACCATTAAAGAGCTCCAAGCCAAGGTGACAGAGCTTGAACAGGAAAAGGACAAAGCAATGAAAGATTTTCATACAAAAACAAGCAAGCTGGAGAAGGAAATGTACAAAACGAACAAAACCATACAAGACATGAAAATAGAAATAGAAACAATAAAGAAAACACAGTCAGAGTTAAAAGAGGAAGTGGAGAACCAAGGGAAGAGAACAGGAACTACGGATGTGAGTATCAACAATAGGATGCAAGAGATGGAAGACAGGATCTCAGGCATGGAAGATTCAGTGGAAGAAATAAGTACAACATCCAAAGAAAATGAGAAGGCTAAAAAATCTCTCACCCACAACATCCAATAAATCAAGAACTCAATGAAAAGACAGAACCTAAGAATTATAGGTATAGAGGAAAGAGAAGACTCCCGACTCCAAGGTCCAGGAAATATCTTCAACAAAATCATAGAGGAAAACTTCCCAAACCTGAAAAAAGAGATGCCAATAAAAATCCAAGAGGCTTACAGAACACCAAACAGATTAGACCAGAAAAGAAACTCCTCTCGCCACATAATAATTGAAACACCAAATGTACAGAACAAAGAAAGAATATTAAAAGCTGTAAGAGAAAAAGGTCAAGTCACATACAATGGCAGACCCATCAGAATTACACCTGACTTCTCCTCAGAAACGTTAAAAGCTAGAAGGGCCTGGTCAGATATACTACAAGTCCTGAGAGATCATAGGTGCCCAGCCAGACTACTTTACTCAGCAAAACTCTCTATCAACATAGATGGAGAAAACAAGATATTCCATGACAAAATCAAATTTAAACAATATCTACCCACAAACCCAGCCCTACAGAAAATCCTAGAAGGAAAATCCCAACCCAGAGAAGAAAACTCCACCCAAGAAAACAAAGGGAATAGAAAACCCCTCAGCAACTAAACCAAAAGAGGCACAGGACCACCACCTATACCAAACTAATGGGAAATAACAACCCCAGGTCACTAATATCCATCAACATCAATGGACTCAACTCCCCAATAAAAAGACATAGGTTTACAGAGTGGAT
>CAJQZJ010001638.1:7262428-7282800 GCA_907164525.1 Lophiomys imhausi
AACACTGTACTGTAAATGTGATACTTTCACATTCTGTGGTTTTGGTATCAAAACTAGTTCAATTTTATAATTTTCACCCCTTAACAATTAATTTTAGCCAAAGGTGTTTTCAGAGATAAGTCATCATACTATAGATAAGTTTGTACAAATATGGCTATTTTAGTCTGCAGTATTTTCAACATAACTTTGTATTACTTATAAAATTTAAAATTTCACTTTCATGTTCACTTTTTGTGTCTTTAATTAGAAGCTTTTGATACAACATAATGAATTCCCATTAGTAATTTTTACAGAAAAAATGATAAGCTTACATGACTTTTGTTTGTCTGGAAATTTTTTATTCCCATCTTGTTTCTGAAGGATAGTTTATATACATAAAACATTTTTAGTTGGGAATCATACTTTTCCTTCAGCTCTTTGATGATATCATCCTACTCTTTCCTGGCCTGAAGGGTAGTGGCTGAGAAATCCACTAAACATTATACTAGGATTTTCTTGTAGAATTTATTTCTGTCTTTTCTTGCGCTCCATTTTTTCTGTATTTCATTTTAGTGAATATATGATTATGTGGACCTTTATGAATATCTCTTTAATATGTACTGAAATTGTAGCTGCATATATGGGCCTTTGTGAATATCTCTTTAATATGTACAGAGATTGTAATTGAAAAAATATGATAAAGTTTTTATTTGAGATAAAAATTCTAAAGTATACAAAGATCAATACTGTTGTAGCCCAATATAATTTTAATTTTGTATCAATATACAACGATATAAGAGCCTATTCAATAATCTGTCCTGTTTTCTTTATCATTCCTATATTAAGTCTATATCCCATTTTTCTCAAGTCTTTTCACCCCTACATAGGAGAGAAAGAAGGATACAGAAAAGAAAAAGAGAGAAGTCCCTGGATCTAACCTCAAAAACCTATTTAACAGCTTGTAATCTCTTCCCTAAATAACATCAAGTATCTATAAACCTATCAAATGACCAAAGGGGGAGAAAAGTCACCCACCCCACCTTCTGGAGATGGGACATTGCTCTCTTAAAATGATTTCCTGCTGAATTGGGACAGAGTAAACCTATTTGGGGCCCAAATAAGAATGAAAAAATGGTTAAGCATGTTAATAGAATCATTTGATGTTCAATCCTTTTGTGCTCAGCTATTTAAATGTCCTAAGAAGTTTGTAGACAGAAGCTGAACTTCAGGGCTTTCCTGAAGTTCTGGCTGTATTAATACAAAATTAAGATTATATTTAGCTACATAGGTATTGATCTTTATATATTGATACAAAATTAAGGTTAAGAACTCTTTTTAAGGTATTGTATCTAGGTAACACTTAAAAATGAAATGTGAAGTTTTGGCCTGTTGTTAGCAACTGTAATAAACTGTTTAGGATAATTAAGAAATGCAAACTAATAGTTATTCAAGCTTGTCATTTTGTTAGGTATTAGGGCAGCCTATCACAGTTATTTTCTAAGTTAAACAGAAATCAAGGTGGTAAGAGAGAAGCAACATTTGCTTATCCAAGTATAAGGAGATAGATAGGGCGTCTTCAAAAACCTCAAGAGATCTACAGAATATGGTATTCAAAGATGTTTTCTTAACTTAAGATTTTTTTTTTATATTGAGACATGTCAGCTCCTGACAGCACCCCCTATTCTACTCCAAGTAGAAGATGAGCATCAAAGAATCTCTGATTGGAGATGGTTGAATTAGTGGCAAGCCTATCTCTTGGCAAGAAAAATCCCTTGCTTCAACTGTAGACAGAATGCTGTCCAAACAGGACAAACTTAGAAGCAGGGAAATCAACAGCCTAGCTCTGCCAAGACAGGGTAGGCAAGTCCTTCATAATTCCTGCTTTACAATCAATGTCTGTCAGAGAAATGGGGCCAAATGACTGAAGATTGATGCTGTAATGTATGTAGAGAATATGGGAACTGTCCAGGCAGCCACTGGTATGTCATTTTTTAGTTTTGGAAGCTGTTGGCCCTGCACTTCCTGTATAATCAGATATATTTATCCTTCTTAGGTCTCCGATATGGTTGAAGACTAGACAGCTAGAGTCTCATAGTTAAATTTTGAGTTGTTTAGGAATTAAGAGGGTGTTCTGGATCTAAGAAAATGTTTTTAAAATTGTGATGCAAGTTAGGATGGTAGCTGAGTTGGATATAGAACTTTAAACTCATGGAGATGGTTGGATAGTAGAATGTTAAAGTCAGTTGCCAAATACATATGGACTGAACACTGGGAATGTATGCTAAGCCATATAACTCTCATAATTGTGGCCTAATTATTTCTAAAAAAATTATAAGTAAAAAATTATAAAGTATAACGATATTGCTGCTTGTAATTTAGAAAACTCAATGTAGTAAAGATTTAAATTATTCACATCGATACACAGTTTTATTGTAATTCTAATCAAAAGCCAAATAGCACTTTTGTAGATTATTTTAACCTTGGTTGTTTTAGTTGGGGCAAATCATCATTTGTATACAAATGTAAAGGAAGTAGGAAAGCTAAGACATTTATGAAAGGTAACAATGACACAGGAGGAATGAGTCCACTAGTGCTAGGATTGTTTCATAGCTACATTACTTGAGATGGTAATGTATTACTACTGAGAGGAAATATGTAGGGTTTTTTTCTTTCTTTTTTAAATTAATTTATTTATTGCTTCAGGTTACATCTCCATCATAATGCCCTCTTTCCGCCCCTCCCAGTCCTGCCCTCCCACCCTCTACCACATAACCCTTCCATCCTACTCCTCTGGAGTGGAGTGTTCCTACATAACAGTCCCCCGCCCCAGTTCAGCAGTCATATGAGGGCCAAGGGCCTCCTCATACACTGGGGGCCTACAAGGCAGCACCACTAGGGAAAAGTGTCTCATTGACAGGAAAATTAAAAAAGTCTATGTGCATGTTCCCTTTGGTGCATTGGTTATAGTATAGATATCCTGTAGTATATGGTTAAAATCCGACTATAAGTGAATAGATGCCATGTGCATCCTTCTGAGTCTGGGTTAGCTCACCCAGGATGAGCTTCTCTAGTTCCATCCATTTGGCTGCAAATTGCATGATTCCATTGTTTCTGATAGCTGAGTATTCCATTGTGTAGATGCACCAAATTTTTTAATCCATTCTTCAGTTGAGGGACATCTGGGTTGTTTCCAGTTTCTAGCTATTACAAATAAGGCTGCTATGAACATAGATAAGGAAACTTCCTTGTGATTCAATGAGGAATCATTTGGATGTGTATACAGAAGTGGTATGGCTAGGTCCTGAGGCAGAGCTATTCCAAGTTTTCTAAGATATCGCCAGACTGACCTCCATAGTGGTTGCACAAGTCTGCACTCCCACCAGCAATGGAGGAGGGTTCCCCTTTCTCCACACCCTCGCCAGCATATGCTGTCATTTGAGCTTTTGATCTTAGCCATTCTGACAGGTGTGAGATGGAATCTCAGAGTCATCTTGAGTTGCATTTCTCTGATGATTAAGGATGCTGAGCATTTCTTCAAGTGTGGAGAAAAACTTGAAGCATTTCCTCTAAATTCAGGGACAAGACAAGGATGTCCACTTTCGCCATATCTCTTCAATATAGTACTTGAAGTTCTTGCTAGAGCATTAAGACAGCTTAAGGAGATCAAGGGGATACAAATTGGAAACGAAGAAGTCAAATTATCCCTATTTGCAGATGATATGATAGTATACATAAGTGACCCCAAAAATTCCACCAGAGAACTCTTACGCTGATCAACACCTTCAGCAAGGTGGTTGGATACAAAATTAATTCAAAAAAAAATCAGAAGCCCTTCTTTATACAACAAATAAATGGGCTGATAAAGAAATCAGGGAAACAACTCCCTTCACAATAGCCACAAACAATATAAAATACCTGGGGGTAGCTCTAACCAAGCAAGTAAAAGACCTGTACAACACGAACTTCAAGCCCTTGAAGAAAGAAATTGAAGAGGCCATCAGAAGATGGAAAGATCTCCCATGCTCATGGATAAGTAGGATCAACATAATAAAAATGGCCATCCTACCAAAAGCAATATACAGTTTCAATGCAATTCCTATCAAAATACCAACACAATTCTTTATAGATCTGAAAAAAAAAGCTGTTCTCAATTTCATATGGAACAACAACAAAAAAAAAAAAACCCAGAATTTCATATGGAACAACAAAAAAACCCAGAATAGCTAAATCAATCCTGAACAATAAAAAAAACAAAAAACAAAAAACAAAAAACAAAACATCTGGAGTTATCACCCTCCCAGATTTCAAGCTGTACTAGAGAAATAGAAATAAAAACAGCATGGTACTGGTATAGAAACAGACCAGTGGATCAATGAAATTGAATTGAAGATACAGAAATGAAACTACACACCTACAGTCACCTAGTTTTTGACAAAGAAGCCAAAACCGCACAATGGAAAAAGGACAGCATCTTCAACAAATGGTGCTAGTCCAACTGGATGTCCACTTGTAAAAGAATGAAATTAGACCAATACTTATCTCCTTGTACAAAACTTAAGTCCAGGTGGATCAAAGACCTTAACATAAGGCCAGACACACTAAATCTACTAGAAGAGAAAGTGGGAAAAAGCCTCAAAATCATTGCCACAGGTGACAACTTCCTGAACAGGACCTAAGACCAACAATCAATAAATGGGACCTCATGAAACTGAAAAGCTTCTGTAAGGCAAAAGACACTGTCATTTGAACAAAACGGCAGACTACAGACTGGGAAAAAGTCTTCACCAACCCTACATCTGACAGAGGGCTAATATCCATAATTTACAAAGAACTCAAGAAATTAAATGCCAAGAAACCAAATAATCCAATCGAAAACTGGGGAAAAGAGCTAAACAGAGAATTCACAAAGGAGGAATTAATTCCTAATGGCTGAGAGACTCTTGAAGGAAATATATGTTGGTCAGTGGAACAAAAAAGAAACCCCAGATCGCCCCTCTACTAGGTTCAAAGCCAAAGGCTCAAATGCAGCAGATGGTAAGTATTCAGAGTCGGAATAACGGGACATACACAGGCAAAATAAAGAAAGAAAGCTCAACTTAAGTTTCTCAACCTATGTGAAAATAACTCAAACTGATGAAGGAATTAGTGCATGTGACACGGAAAACTCTAAAAATGTTTGGACAATATAGACTATCTAATCTTTAAGATATAAATCTATCAAAGGCTTATAGTTGGCACTAAAAACGTGCTTATAGGAAGAAAAGTTAATCTGTATGCCTCATCATTATGAAAACCTCTTTCCCTGGGGAACATACTGTTACAAAGACCAAAAGACAAGTTACTTATTTGACAAAGAATCAATGTCTAGACTATATATAAATAACCGTCAAAACAAAGCAAAAACTGTAGTATGCCCCCAAATTAAGGTCTGTCTTGCTGCAGTGAATATAAAGATGAGAACCACATGAGATATTCAGCATTATTATTTATTAGAGGAATGCAAACAAAAGCTTCAGTGAGACACGATCAGATCCAGTTAGATACAAGCAAGATCACAGAAAAACTCCCATGTTGCTGATAGAAAGGTAATATAGCAACATCATTCTGAAAAAGCTTTGATATTTCTTAAAACATGAAACTACTCTACCACTCATAATGGGTGCCCTTGGAAATTTATACCATCTAGATGAAAACATTCTTACACAAAAAACCTGCAATAAAATTTGTAGTGGCATCGTTACTATTAGGTGGACCTGGAAGAGCTCAGTCACCACACAGTTGTGAAGAATGAATCATTTATAGCCCTGATGTTACCCAGCAAATAAAGGCGCAAGCTATGGAAATGCACAAGAGCTTGGACCAGTCTCAACTGAGAAGAGCCTATTCCCACAGAGTATATACTAGATGGGACTATTTATATAACATTCTTGACATGATGAATCTAAAGAATACAGAACAGATTTGTGTTTCCTGGAGCTAAGGAGGAGCTGAGGCAGGAAGGGAAATGAATGTGGCTATAAAAGGCACCAAAGGAATCCTGGTGAAGACAGAGATCTGTTGTTCCTTGATCCCAGCTGTGATGTAGAACAGTTTAATGAGATACTAGCACTAGAGAAACCAGGAGAAGGTCACATGAGCCCCTTTCTAATTACTTATTAGAATTACATCTGAATTTGCCATTCTTCAAAAATATGTATCTTAATTTAAATGTTAAGCTGTTTTTTATATATATATATATATATATATATATATATAAATCACTGTGCATATTTATGTGTAAAAATTCCTGTCACCCACACAGCGATATGCACTTCCTATTTCAATTGCTCAGAACATATCTTCTATAATCAGTTGCATAATTACCTTCCTGCTGTTCTTAAAATGAACCAAATCATTTAGAAATTTATTTTTTAAAAACAAACTGGGAAATAAAGATAGTCATACTTATTTTTAATTTAGCACATTGAATCTGATATGAACATCTCTGAAATATTAATGTGTGAATGTTTCAAATACTTAATTAAAATAATGTTTGCAAGAGAGCTGTAACTGTTTTCATGTGAGGAGAGCTTCTTTTATGAGGTAAACTCCTCAAAATGCTTTCTTGTTCCTCAATTTCTACATTGAATCTGGAGTTACCTAACATTTTTTTACTGACTTACTAAAGTCTAAAAATTGTCTTTATCTTACACACACACACACACACACACACACACACACACACACACACACCATTCCAGTGCAAACTCATATAAGAAACATATATTACATGTTGTCTTTATACTTATGATTATATGTTAAATAAAAAGGAATATGCTAGTGGTTTTATAATATGCCTTTTAATAAAAGATGATATATATATATATGTTAATCTATAGCCAAGGTGCTCTATATAAAAATATAATAAATCAAAGCGATGAAAACTAGAAATGATAATATTCTTAAATTTTCCTGCCTTGCTCTTAATAAATATCCAGTGACTTCAGAAATTCATTATATAGGGACTGAGGAGAGGGCTTACTGGTTAAACCACTTGCTGTGCAAGATTGAAGACCTAAGTTCAGTTTTTCACAACTTGTGTAAAAGCCACACATGTGGTGTGAGTATCTGTAGTCCTGAAGCAAAGGAAATGATAAATGGGGACAGGAGAATCTCTGAAAGTTTAGGGTACAACTTGCCTATGGGGCAGTGGAAAATAATGAAAGACCCTGTGTCAGAACAGGCAGAAGGTGAGGGCCCACACCTGAAGTGGTTTCTTGACCCCCACATGCACACTATGGCAACTGTGCATCCATATTTGCACACACACATTGCATGTGCACAAATGCACACTGTGATGGCTCGTTTTGGTTGTCATCTTGGCTACATCTGGAATCACCTAAAACCCAAACTGCTAGGCCCTCCTGTGAGAGATTTTCTTTTTTTTTCTTTTCTTTTTATTTAACTTTTTATTGATTCTTTCTGAATGTCACATCATGCTCCCTAATCCCACTATCTCCCCATCTCTCCGTACCTGCCCTCTGCCCATGCAGCCTCCCTTCTCCACATCAAAAAAAAAAAAAGTGAAAAAAAATCTCATTGTGGAAGCTGTAGTATGTCTCAGTGTTGACAATGTGTCCCACTGTATACCTTTTTGTCCACAATTCCTTGCTTGCAAATGCAAATGCAATGAGTCATTGGACTGGTTTAAGGTCTTCTGCTACACTATCTGTACTGGATCCTCACCAGGACTCGTCTCAGATACTGTTGTTGGCCTGTGTCTTGGAGATTCTGCAGCTTTGGATTGGTAGGACCTGTCCCTTCATGTACTCTAGCAGTTCACAGATGGAGTAGATGTTGGGGTGGGCCAACTCAGAACCCTGGATCTGGGCCTGGGTGGTATCTGGGCTGGTCAGCACACCAGTTCTCCTACACCCACATCACTAGAGTGAGCTCTCCCTACGGCCCAGGGTAGCTCACCCAGTGGTACAGCTTGCAAGGGGTATAGCCAGCTCTTCCATTCTCGTGCTGTCAAGGTTGGCTCCCTTATACCCACACCAGCAGGGTCAGCTCTATTTTGCTGCCCAGACAAGGTGCAGTGTGCTTCTCTCCCAAGTGCTGCTGCAGGTGAGGGGCAGGGGCAGCTCTCCCATTCTCATGATCACAAGACTAGCTCTCCCTCTTGTGGGAGTGTGGAAGGTATCTCTCCTTCAGCCATGCCACCACATGGTAGACAAGTGTGGGGCCAGCTCTCCCATTCTCATGCCGTTGGGGCCACCTCACCTGTGCCCCTGCAACGAGGGTCATCACTACTGTGTGACCCAGGCAAGGTGCAGGCCCACTCTCCCAAGTGCTACAGCCAGTGAGCGGCAGGGACAGCTCTCCTGTTCTCATGACACCAGGGCCAGCTCTCCTGCTTGCCACAGTTGGCAAGGGGTAGGGGTGGGGGTGAAGGTTAATCAGATTATTTGAGGTAGGTAGACCTACCCTAATCTGGGTCACACTTTCTGGTGGCAGCCCACATAAAAGGGCATGGAAGAAGGAAGCTTCTGCTTTTTGCTTGCTTGTGCTCACTCTGGTTGGCAAGTTTATTTATACTTGTTGTGATTAGATTTCAACATAGGCTGAAAATCAGCAGTAGCCTAGGGGATGAAAACGGAGGCCATTGCATGAGTCACAACAGGACCTTGATATTATTGTGAGAGCCCTGAAGGAAGTCTTGAGCCACAGGGCGTGGTTATCAAAGCCAGTGAGAAGAGATCAGGACAACTGAGGAATGTTAGCAGCTTGCCTATGGAGCAGTGGGCTCCATGAATTGTCCAACAGGTAACAATGAGAGTCTGTGTGCTAAAGGAGTTTATGATGCTCCTCCAGAGTGGATTGGAGCAGGGGGGAGAAATGCCACCATATCCTGGTAGTAAAAAATAGCTACTCAAGAATGACTGACATCTAGGTTCTACTTATGAGAGAAAATATGTGACATTTGTCCTTCTGAGTTGGAGTTTCTTCACTTAACATGATCATCTTTGTGCCACGCATTTTACTGCAGATGACATACCTTTTCGTCTTTAAGGCTGAAGGAAGCAGTGTATATGCATGCTAGACTTTCTTCATGTGTACGTTTGTGGATGAACCCCTGAGCTCAATCCATAATTCAGGTATTGGTTATTTGTGTCTCAATAAACATAGTTATGCAGGTATCACTAGTATATGCTGGCTAGAGTGTTTTTGAGTATATATCTAGAAGGACCCTCTATACTGATTTCCATGGTGGCTGTATACTTTCTCCCTTCAACTGTGTGTAAGGATTCCTTTTTTTTTTTTTTTTTTTTATACCTTTAACAGTATTTGTAAGAATGGGCAATTTCAAAAGTACTTTGGGGGCAATCTAAACTTAAAGCCAAAACAAGTTTTATATTTAAAGTGCCTAACAATGGTTTCTTTTATTTTTGGTTCTCTGGTTTATCTCCAGAGCTTAGAACATCACTTGGTGAATATAGCTGATGGTTAATGTTCAATTGTTGAACAAACTGATGGAAGTATAGTAAATGAAACCATTCAGTGCTTCCAGAACATAAAACATGAAGGCTCAGCCAGAGCCAACAGAGCCACTTGTAAAGGACCCTAGAACTAAGAGAGAAGCCACAGCAGCTTATGGGAATGCCAAGTTAGCATAGGGATAAGGAAGTATTTCATCAAGGACACAAGTAGATAAGCCCAGTCTACACCCGGAAATGTATTATATGATAAATTAGCGTTTCATATTAGTGCAGAAATCAGGATGCTGGCATAACAGGCTATCACCTGGAGAAAATATTTGTAATCAAGACCTACTTACCACCTGCTATATACTCAAGAGTGTCCCAGGTTGATTAAGAAGACTCTCAAAATAAATACTCTGGCTGTTCATTTTTTACCACCTGACCTTTTTTTTTTTTTTTTAAAGCACTTGTGAAAACATCTCACTGTATTGAGACTGTGTGCCCATGAGAAGACATCTAGAAAGTTTACCATCTTCACGTACTTCTGTTAGTGTCACAGCTTATTTTCTGGCATTTGGCAGTCTTCCCTGAGAACTCATTCTAAACCTTGGTTTCACCTGTCTAATTTATTTAATATGACCATTGACTTTTTTCTGGTGCCACTTTGGTGTATATCTGGTGCTGGACTGACACCAGCATGTCCCTCTGGATCTGCTCGACATTTGGTTAGGAAGGTGCCTTAAACCTCTTATAATTAAATTAGGCAATTTCAAATGATTTAAAAATCAACTTAAATTTAAGTAAGAGGATTTTTCAAATGCCCACCAGTTTAGATAATTTGAAAACAATTGAGGAAACTGTAGAAGTAGTTATTTAAATTATTTACTAGTGTTCAGGTTATATTTAATTGGTCAGCGGGTTAAGGATTAACCCACCATTATAAATGAGCACACAGACACCACATGGATTTTAACAAGCTTTGGCCTGAATTAAGCAATCTTGGCCCATCTAAGCTAGCTTATAATTCTATCCCCCAAATATGACCCCATATATACATACATACGTCCCCTGGGCTGTTATTCCCCACGCTATGCCGATGTTCCAGGCCATGTGGAATGACATTCTTTTCTTTAACCCATGGCGTGTTTCCTCCTTCCTGCTCTTGGCTGCTTGCCTGGAGGCTCCTTCTACTTCATCTACCTACCACTGGAGGCTTCTCCTACCAAAGGCTTCTTTGCTTCAGAAGTTGGCGCCTACCTCTGTCTTTGCCCAATCTCGGGCCTCAGCATTTATTTAACCAATCAGAGAAAGTAACAGACACCAAGCAGGCCTCTGGGACCAATTAGTTAACATTTAGAATGCATAACATCACTCCATCAGGAAACATAAAACAGAACTTTGAAGTTTACGGAAACTTTGGAAGGAAATATCATGTTACCTAGTCAGGAATTCCTTCTCATTTTAGTAGTAGGTGGATCTCATCCCTATGGTCTGCCCTGAGGGCATGGCCTATCCTAATATTGCATCAGAATATATATCTGTTGCATCTTTTTGTACCACAGTATTCCTATAATAGGTTTTACTGGCGAAGATAATCCAAAATCAGTGTTACAAGCACACATCAGCCTCATCATGATACTAATAAATTCACCCTTTAAATTAGTCCCTTTGAGCAGTTCTTGGCTTCTTTGCCGTACACCAAATGGATCGCTCTGGTCCCTACCGCAGGGTGCACCCTGTGCTTGGATTTAGTTCTTCTCTGTTTAACTAGTGTTTTTATGTCTGAATTTGGGTTGCCATGAGATCGGTGGGGTAACAGCTTATGTTTTCATTGGGTTGCTTGTCTATCATCCTGACTCCTGTCACATCCTTAACTTACGGGGTGAGATTCTTCCCACTGCCCCTCTCGACAAGCCTGATACTCTACCTACCTGAATAACCACTGTCCGCGTGTGCCAGGAAGGGTCCAACCCCCATGCTGTGAGTGGCCCCATGCCTAAGGGACCAAGACACACAGTGACAGAGAAAAAAACGCCATGTAGTGAGAAACCACAAAAAATGGTTTTTGGAGGATGGGGGCTCTTGCTTGTTCATCTGCTTTGAGAACAAGGAGCCGACTTTTTCACATTGTGCTGCTTGGGACAGTGCTGAGTGAGTCCTACAACTCGAGAATAGTGCCAGTGTCTTCTATTCCAACTGCTCAGTGGCATTCTTTTAATAAATCTTTCACAGGGGCCACAAACTTTCTCTGTAAAAGATCAGAAAGTAAAATAAAGTAAGTTAATGTATCTTTGGTGGCCATGCGGTTTCTGTGGCAACTACTCTCCCTGCTATTATAACAGAACACAGCCGGGGGAGGTTCTCTAATGAATGGATATGGCCAAGTTCTATAAAGCTGTTTGTGCTTTCTGACAGTTCTCACACGTCAGTAAAAAATTCTGTGATTTTTTTTTCAACTACTAAAAAGGTGAAAAACATCTTTCCGCTCCTAGGCTTTATAAACTCAGCAGCCTGGATTTGGCCCCTAAGCGGTAGTTTCATGAGTTTTATAAGTAAATAAGTGTATGGTAAACAAGAGCTATGCATGCTGGAACGTCAGGGAGAGAAATGTCATACAGAGCAGGTACCACAGCAGACACAGCTCCATTGATACAGGGACACTTGTCGGGTTCCATCTGTAATTCCACTGAACTTGTGAACCAAGAGCTTAGCAGAATTCGGTGTGTGGAGTTAAGAAATTAGAACGGACCCATATTAAAATTGAAGCCAGTGTTCTCGGTTGCCAATTTTATTACCACTATACTGTCCATTATTTGTCCTCATTGCTGTATTTTAGTTTTCGTAGACATATTCTTTTCAGTACTCGGCGTTTTGAGGCATTGCTCATGGGTTCCTAGTTTTCTCCTAAGGATAATCTTGAATGAATCATTTGATCTCTCTTAGCCATTGCCTTCTGTAATGATTAAAGAAGGGGATGCTTACCTGAGAGAGTCTCCCAGGATACCTCCACTGTCTAGCATGAAGGAGGTTTCCTTTAACTTTTCAAAAAGCCCAGTGTGAGTTGATGACCTTCCTTCAGGTAGCAAATTATTGTTTGGACACCGAGGATAGATAAAGCTCACTCCTACCAATCTTCACTTGCTCAAATAGTCCATAAGACTCAGACCACATTGGCTAAGAAGTAGGTGCCTAATGTGGCTATGGTTGTATTGCACACCAAGGCAATGCATGTCTGAAGTGGTTTGAGTTTGGGTTGCCAAATGTTTTCTCCAAAGGATCAAGCAGCAAATATTTAAGCATTGTTGCTATCATGGCCTTTGATAATTATACAGTGTTCCCAATGTAGCATAGCATCAGCCATGAACAATGAGTAAATGAATGAACAGTTGAGTGGAGTTCCCCCAAAACAGGAAGAAAGCCCAATTTGGACCATATATGGACCACCATGATATCATGGTATCCTGACCACAGTCTCAGAACATTAATGACAAATAATTTTCAATTTCATCACTTCCCCTGTTTAGGAAGTTTTGGGCAATTGCTACCTCTTCCATGTGTGCTATGCCAGTTAATTATATACTCCATAATCAGTTTGGAGGAAGGAGGTAAAACTGAGGTCAGATAGCCTCTGCTGAGTGGTTTTCCTTTGTAGTCTCTCTTACCTGGTCTTCTATCTTCAATATTCTTCCTCTGAAGCTCTATTTCAGAGTGAGATCATAGTTTGTGGCTCAAATGAAAAATAAGATGTATCATTTGGATTTGTATTAGTATGAATATGGATAGTCTACATTGGGTAAGTTTAGCATACAAGTATATATTTCATGTACTTCTGGTGTAGATGTTTAAACATTTGTGTTTCCCACAAAATAACTTGTGTGCTGACATCCACCCAACTGAGAAATCTGTCACTGTAGGCTTCTTATTCAAAAATCAACTGTCACAACCTATCAGATGCCAAGTCCTAAAAAGTTAACTAAATTACGGTATTCCGAAAACACGCTATCCCCAACCCCATCCCTGCTGGCGTTACTGCAGGACCCTTTGATGTTGTGGTTGGAATCATACCGCTCTCTCACTAGTTTCCCTTCCTCTGCTTTGACTCAGACCGATTCATTCTTTAAGTGCTAAAATGAGTTTACCAAACTGATATCATAAATAAGAAGCTCTCTTCCTTGTCAGTATCATTCCTTAAAAAAATTTTGAATAAAGAAAAAAATCTTTTGTGTGACTCTATGAGTCCTTTATGTACTGGCATCTGCAATTTCCAATATTTCATTTCCTGAACCCAACACAACTTTCATTTATTTAACAATTTGATCATAGCAACCCTTGCAGAGTTTTGAACTCTGTTTCTCTTCATCTTTGTGTGTACATGTGTGCATATTTGAGTGCATGCTTGCGTGTGAGTGTGTGTGTGTGTGTGTGTGTGTGTGTGTGTGTGTGTTTATCTCTGTTCTACCTCTTCTTCCCCAAGATTTCACTCAGCTGTGAGTCACCTTCCAGGAAAGCATTTTTGGTACCCTCCCTACCCTAGAGACCCACCTGGAGGCTTCCCTGACTTTTGGGCTCCCTTTCTTCATCTCCTTTATATATTGTTCTGTCTCTTCCCCCTACGCATCATTTCTCTTCCCACTGAAGACCTGTAATGTCACTTTTTTTTTATTTCTATTGCAGCACTTGCCCTGGTAACTGCAATTCAGTGTACACTCAGCAATATTTGTAGGATTAATTGATGCAGCAAAATTAGCCTGTTTATCTTCATAATTACATAACAACTTGTGTTTTAATGAAATTAGAATTGTAGGCAGCTGAAGTTTAGAAACATATATTTAAGAAACATTTAGATGGACATCTTATGCATCAGTAGTCTTGACCTTTAGAAGTCTCATGGGAAAGAGCATTAGTGGGAAAGCAGTCTTTCCTGTGTATAAAGGGGAACAAAACACAAAACAAAGCAACAGAACAAAATCTTGACTGATGGACATATTTGTTTCTATTAGTGCCCCTGTAATAGCTTGTGCCTCTTTGATGGCTGTTATGGAGTCTGGTGGAAAGGACACTGAATATGAAATTGAGATTTAGTTAGCCCCAAGGACAGACATTTCATGAGAAACCAAGCCTGACATTAAATCCTCATCTTTCTTACTTCCAAAGCAACTGCATCTTGTGTGGGTACTAATCTGAATTCTGTTGCTGAGCTGTGTCACAATAATAAATGACACTCGTGCTCCCATGAGGCAATGTTGTGCCTCTCAAGCTTTTTAAAGTAATAAAATGACAAAAGAATAAGGCATATTGTGATCATTTTACACCTTTGATATCAACTTTAAAATAAAATGTGATGACGTAGAAGAGACACAGTATTCGAGTTTCTGTAGGAAAATGATCTCTGATGACAGAGATTGAATTATCAAACATTTTAGTGCAAGAAAATCACTTGTAAACCAAAGGTTATTGTGCAATGAAGGAGGTGACTGTATGATAAACTTTATGGCATGAAATTTGCATTTGCTGTCCTATGTATTTCACTTACATAAATAAGAATACTAAAAAGTAAAGCATGGATTGATTTTTGGAAAATGTACACAGATCTGAGGGCCAAAGGACTGAAACTTAATTACAATGTTCTAAGCTGTAGTAGGCAGGAAGAATGGGGAAATGATTAATACTGTTGTAGAAAAACCCAGAAGGCTCCTATAGGGAGTAATCTGTGACCAGCAGAGCATATTGATTATATCTGCAATTGCTCCATGATTTTAACTTTTATGTTCAAATTGACTTTTCTTGCTATTTGGGGATTAATTAAGATCCTTAAAAAAGAAAATCAAAGTTCACTACAAATACCAAGTAGATTCTTAGATCCTAGAAAATGTTCCATATAACTTTACTTAATTCTCATGATTTAATTCCAGCATATGGTACTTGGGGATAATATGTAATGCCACCAATTCCTTGGACTATATAAATAATCAAAGAATGGAACAGCTTTAATTATACTTTAACTTTGGAGGGACCTTTTGTTATTAGATTCTGTATCCTCTGGGTCTAGCAAATGGCTAATGTTTAATAAATGTTAGTTGAGTGAAAGGTGACTTAAAGTTGCAGCTTTCAAAATTGATTATTAAGAGAAATGCTGTGTATTTGATTTTGTGATCTGTGAAAATCAAGTAGCCTGAAGTATTTTACCAAATGTGCCATAACATTTTTAATTATACAAAGTTTCACTATCATCAACTGATTGATTAGTGTCTCTTTGTAGGGTACTGTGCTGGATAGTTTTATGTCAACTTGACATAAACTAGAGTCCTCAGAGGGGAGAGAGCCTCGCTTGAGAAAATGCATCCATAAGATTGGACTGTAAACAAGCCTGTAGGCATTTTCTTAATTAGTGGTTTGTCTGGGACAGTCCAGCCCATTATGGGTGGGGCCATCCCTGGAATAGTGAGCGGTCCTGGGTTCTATAAGAAAGCAAGCTGAGCAAGCCAATGAACAAGCTAATAAGGAGCACCACCCCTCCATGACCTCTGTATCAGATCCTGCTCCTACTTTCTTTCCCACTTGAGTTCTTGTCCTCGCTGCTTTTGATGGAAAATTGTTACATGGATGTGTGAATGAAATAAACCTTTCCCTCCTCAAGTTGCTTAGACAGTGAAGTAGAGTTAAAGGCAAGTAGGATTGTATTCATACTCTTGTCCTGCTTGTGTATTTTAGCCAAAACAACGAACATCTATTGTGTCTTCTCTGGATTTCCAGCGAATGAATCATAACCAAGAATACTTTGAAATCAGCACATCTGCAGGGTGTACCGGCTTTGCTTCTAGCCCTCCAGTTAGCCCACCCACCTCTTCTGTGGAAAGCACAGAAGTCAAGAACGAGGGAGCTCAACACACAGGTAAAAATTTCACTTGATGCAGCTATACTTTTGATCTTTAATAAGTCCTTTATGAGATTAAGAGAAATCTTCATCGAAATTTTATTTCTGGTTCACATTATATGAGCAGTCGTTTAGGGTACTGATAATTTTTATCATGGCATGGGTATAATATTATTTTTAATATATTAGTGGCCTTTCCAGTGTTGATATTAATGTAACAATTTAATATTATTATGATTGTAGAATAGTCAAAGATCTAGAAGTGATTTTTTTCTTCCACTGCCGTTCACTGCTCTACCACAGTTTTATCAGCCAATCAACAGATGGACCTGAGTTGATAGCTGCTTTGAGATCATAGAACTTTTATCAAAGATCTCTGGTAAGATCGAGTTGGATGCTGTTGTTATGACCAGTATCACCTGCTTAAACCCAAGTGAACTTGGAGAGGAGGAGTAGAAGGGAGAAGTAATAACACCCACTAGGGAAAGCTTTCCGGATCTACCCAATCGAATTCACAGTGTTTCTGTCCTGTGGTGAAGAATGAGCTCATAGCTGACTGGTGAGGCTGAGAGACATCCCAGTCAGGACTAGGACCGAAATGGTTCTCTGTCTTCTGTCTAATCCACATTAAACATACTATAGAAGTCATAATCTAACCTTCACAGCAGCCAGAGTGATATATATAAAATGTAAATCAAAGCAAGCGATTGCTGTGTTTAGTGTGCCAGAGGATTTAGATCTTTGGCCAATGAAGCCAACCTTGACGGGTTCCCAACTCACTCTTGGATTTGACCTTTAGCAGGTTCAGCAGTCCTTCTTTGCCGGTCACCTGGCTCAGGGACTTTGGCACTCTGGTTCCTTCCACCTGAAATCTCTATCTTTTAATGTTTATGTGGTTGAGCATCATTTAGGTTTTGGCTTGGATAGACTGCTTTGCATAATCTTCAGATTGTACTGTCTTGAGTAGAAGTTCTCACAATATAATAAGAATCATGGTAAGTAAGTAAGGAAGGAAGGAAGGAAGGGGAAAGTAAAGAAAAGAAAATAAGCAAAAATAAATAAAACTGTTCCAATAATAATAAAAAGTTAGTACTTAGTGTTCAGTCAGACAGTGTTTTAGGCATTTTACTTATATGGACCCATCTTAACTTTTTGATGGGTGTATGAATTTAGTAGTAGGATCTACAGTGAAGGAAATTCAGACACAAAGAAGACAAATAACAGCTGCCCATCTAAACAGGGGCTAGCGCTCAAACCTGGTGCCAACGTCCGTGTTCCCAACTCCTTTTCTGTGTTACTGCTTTCACTTTGATGAAATTTGAAGTAGGTCAAGGGCTTGATGTATAGTCCAGGCTAGCCTCATGCTCATAGTCCTACCTTAGCTCCCTACATGCTGGGATTACAGGTGTGTAACACCACACCTGGCTTTCTCTAGTCACTTCTATCAAATCTCCTCTTTTCTTTCTTAATTCTTCATATATATATATATATATATATATATATATATATATATAAAATGATGCCGATAATCTGTTTGCATAGTTTCTGTCTCAGCTCTTCTTTCTAGAATGTACACTGAAGTAGACTGGCCCAGGCACGTTGTAAGTCCTAAAGTCAGGTTGCCTAAATTGATTGCTAATTATGAGACAGCCTTAGCTTTTTGGTGCTACAGCTTTTCTTCTCTACAGGATTAAATGAACATGAGACTAATTAGATTTCCTTAGCCTATAGTGTGACAGTGCTTAAAAAGCAGAGATTAGCATAGTATCCTATCAGGTGCTAAGTTGGTACTCAATAAATCCTAGCAACTGTTAATAGTCATAGCAAGAATTGTGATTTTTCTCGTGCATCCTTGTCATCTACTCAAGCCTCACATTCACTCAATGGGTATATACTGTTTTCTGTATAGCAGGTGCAATTTCACAGGGTGAGAATATGCCCTCTAAGGAGAATTGGCATGAGGATCCTGGAAGGATTCTCTTCTCTGTATATTTTTATGAATCAACCAGCACTTGCTTGAATGTCCAGCTCTAGACTTTAAAGTCCCCAATGGGAGAAGTGGCAAGTATTTTTATATTTGCCTTAATGAAAACCTTTACCAGCATTATTTTATTTCAAGCACAAAGTGTTTTTAAGGATTTTATTTTTTTCAATTATCTTTTGAGGTAGATAGAGCTTTTGCTTGTTTTTTATTGTTGTTGCTGTTGTTTTGGTTTTTTATTATTGTTCTTTTGTTTTGTTTTATATTAAAAGGCAGAGTTGTGGGTGTAAAGTCTAAGCCCTGGCCACCAAGTGGAGAGGGTAAGAATTTACGTTTATACATCATCCAAAATGTGCAGAGCAATTGTAAGCCTTGGGATGCCTTCCCATCTGACCTTCAGCTGAGCCGACACCTGACCTTTAGTGTTGAAGTGGGTTCCAGTCATGTTGCTCTGACTTTCCACTGCCGTGCTCTCTTCCACATTCATCACAACCTTTGTAGTAAACTGGTCCTTTGTAAGAATGTGCAAGGACGATATTGATTTTCCTTAAAAAATAAAACTTAAAAAATTTCCACATGGAATTTTTGGGGTCAACTTGAGGAAGTAGTAGTTTATTATCTTACAGATGCAGTTAATTTGTTACACTTTGGACTTTTGAACCTTCCTCTGCAGACACTCCCAAGTGGCATATACAGAAAGCCTTTGAGTGAGTTGCATCCTGGATCTGCTCACTATTTTCCTTAAGATGACTTTTCTGTCCTTCAGTTTGTTCGTCTTAAAAGGGAAGATAAGATTTCATCCTTTGGTATCTGTGCTAATATAGAGGTTTACTTAGGTGAATGCATTTTATAAACTATGGAAAATGATATTCTTTAATATTTTCAATTTTTATTTCCTTTTAATATTATTACTTGAAATCTACATTTTTTATTGACAGAAGAAATTTCTGTAGCCTTTCTTGACTTTGAAATATAATTTAATTAATGTTACTTGAACGGTTCATTTTATAAATGATTGTTCAAAACATTAATCTTGACACAAATGACATTTAATAGAACAAGAGCTAATATACCTTTAAAAGCTGATTGCAAAACTCCAGGTGAAGCAACAGATTTATTTTGAGGGACACCCATTAAAAAGGGTCCCGAACTGTGATTAAAGCTTCAATTTAGAAATCATCAAAAAGACTGAAAAGAGGGAAAGCTTTGGTGGTAAACGAGGGAATCGTATGGACAAAATCGCATTTAACTAGGAAGATTAGCGTTGATGTTCAGGAAGTGGACACGAGGGAGAATGGATGTGGGGAGAAGCTGGCATCAGCAAAGCAGGGATGCAAATGAATGTAGCAGATACATGTAAAAAAAGGAAGGAACAGACTGGGGTAATTGAATGTGCAAAGGTGAAGGATGAGTTCGAGGAAGGGTCTGTATTTTCTAGCTCAAGCAGATGAGCCAAATGCAAATGTCTTTCTTGAAATGTGGATGTCTGCAAGTAAGAAGGTGGGCTTAGATCATTGAAAACCCAATTGGCCATTTCTTTTAAAGACTGTCTTTTGCTTGGAATGAAGAGACATGTGGTCTAATTTCTGTCCCATCAATATTCCTCTGGCTGCTGTACTGAGAATGGACCATGAAGCCCATAGGAGGCCAGTTCAGCGTGGAATAGGGTGAATGGAGACAGAAACTGAGATCAAAGATAGAACAGAATGTGTAGAGGGGAATGAGGGCACTTTGGACATATCCATAGTATATATTCCCAACAAAGGGGACAAAGAAGGAGCCACCATTCTTGACCAGGTGGTCACTGGATGAAAAAGGAGGAAGAGATGATGGTGAAGGAGGAAGAGGAGAAACATAAACAGGAAAAGAGGAAGAAGAAGGAGAGGGAAAAGGAGAAGAAGGTAAATACAACAAGATTTCGCAGAGAAGTAAATGTGGCATTGTGAGAGAAACAATTAAGGATACACCAAAGATGTCTGGAATATCTATAAGAATGGATTTGCCCTCTTCTGATATATATAAGAAGTGTGTGTGTGTGTGTGTGTGTGTGTGTGTGTGTGTGTGTGTGTGTGTGTGT
>CAJQZJ010001638.1:7294519-7368675 GCA_907164525.1 Lophiomys imhausi
TATGTATGTATGTATGTATGTATGTATGTATGTATGTATGTATGTATGTAAAATATATACATATATTTTAGAGGCTCACTATATAGCCCTGGCTAGGAACTTGCTATATAGACCAAGTTGTTTTTGAACTCTGAAGTGCTGGGACTAAAATTGTGAGCCACCACATCTGGCCTAGGAGCAGTAAATTCTTTTAAACCACTGAGCTCTATCTCCAGCCTGGAGGCATTTGTTTTGATTGACAGTTTAAATGTGCAGCCCATCATGATGGCAAAGGTACCCAGGCAGCTCTAGCTGTTGTGACAGGTATGTGAGGCAGCTGGTCACATCACATCCGACCTGAAGTCAAGAAACAGAGAGAGAGAGAGAGAGAGAGAGAGAGAGAGAGAGAGAGATGAAGGCTAGTCCTCTCACTCCTCTTTGTTCAGCCTGGGGCCCCAGCACACAGGATGGTGCTACCTACATTCAGGGTGGTTCTGCTCTCCTCAGTTGGACCTATCTGAGCGCATCCCTCACAGATGCATCCAGAGTTGTTTCCTAGGTGACTAGAGCCACTTAAATTGAAAATGGAGATTAACCATCTCAAACATAAAACCTAGAAATACTAAACAAAATTAATTGTACTATTGAATCTTTTAGAAATGTCAGATAAAGTATTCATTTCACTAATGCTCATACACTAATATTAATATCCACTTTAATATCCATTCAGAATACTAGGAATATAGTAACGGAAAGATTTATCCATGCCCCCCTAAATAAGATCTAATGTAACCATATTAAGTATAATATAAACATAGATAAAACAACATATATATCTGTTTAGACCAGCCGGGGGTGGTATCATGGGCAGGTGATACATGTCTTAGGTATTTCTTGAATATGTATTCAAATAGATATCAAATCAATCATGTACAATAAAAAACATCTGGAGGTATCACCATCCCAGATTTCAAGCTGTACTTCAGAGCAATATTGATAAAAACAGCATGGTACTGGTATAGAAACAGACCAGTGGATCAATGTAATCGAATTGAAGACCCAGAAATATACCCACACACCTATGGTCACCTAATTTTTGACAAAGAAGCCAAAACCACACAATGAAAAAGGACAGCATCATCAACAAATGGTGCTGGTCCAACTGGATGTCCACTTGTAAAAGAATGAAATTAGACCCATACTTATCACCTTGTACAAAGCTTAAGTCCAAGTGGATCAAAGACCTTAACATAAGGCCGGACACACTAAATCTACTAGAAGAGAAAGTGGGAGAAACCCTCGAACTCATTGACACAGGCGACAACTTCCTGAACAGAACACCAACAGCTCAGGACCTGAGATCAACAATCAATAAATGGGACCTCATGAAACTGAAAAGCTTCTGTAAGGCAAAAGACACTGTCATTCAAATAAAATGGCAGCATACAGATTGGGAAAAAATCTTCACCAACTCCACATCTGACAGAGGGCTAATATCCAAAATCTACAAAGAACTCAAGAAATTAAATGCCAAGAAACCAAATAATCCAATTTAAAAATGGGGGAAAGAGCTAAACAGAGAATTCACAAAGGAAGAATTCCTAAAGGCTGAGAGACACTTGAAGAAATTGTCAACATCCTTAATCATCAGAGAAATGCAACTCAAGACAACTCTAAGATTCCATCTCACACCTGTCAGAATGGCTAAGATCAAAAGCTCAAATGACAGCACATGCTGGCGAGGGTGTGGAGAAAGGGGAACCCTCCTCCATTGCTGGTGGGAGTGCAGGCTTGTGCAACCACTATGGAGGTCAGTCTGGCGATATCTTAGAAAACTTGGAATAGCTCTGCCTCAGGACCCAGCCATACCACTTCTGGGTATACATCCAAATGATTCCTCACTGAATCACAAGGAAGTTGCCTCATCTATGTTTATAGCAGCCTTATTTGTAATAGCTAGAAACTGGAAACAACCCAGATGTCCCTCAACTAAAGAATGGATTTAAAAACTATGGTACATCTACACAATGGAATACTACTCAGCTATCAGAAACAATGAAATTATGCAATTTGCAGCCAAATGGATGGAACTAGAGAAGCTCATTCTGAGTGAGCTAACCCAGACTCAGAAGGATGCACATGGCATCTATTCACTTATAGTCGGATTTTAGCTATATAGTACAGGATAACTATACAACTAACACACCAAAGGGAACATGAACATAGACTTTGTTACCTGTCAATGAGACACTTTGCCCTAGTGGTACTGCCTTGTAGGCCCCCAGTGTATGAGGAGGCTGTTGGCCCTCATATGACTGCTGAACTGGGGTGGGACTGTTATGCAGGGACACTCCACTCCAGAGGAGTGGGATGGAACAGATAGGGGGTAGAGGATAGGAGGGCGGGACTAGGAGGGGTGGAAAGAGGTCACTGAGATGGAGATGTAACCTGAAGCAATAAATAAATAAATTAAAAAAAAAAAAGAAGACAAGGACACCTCCTGTTTTGTTGCCCCCTAGGTTCCTGGCTTTTCTCTTCCACTCTTTATCACATCATGGTGTAGTTCTTGAGCATTTACTATCACACTGTTGTGCTTAGGTGATACTGCAAGGAACACAATCTGTTCTCTCTAAGCTGACCATCCATGACAGAAGGCAGACTTCATAGTAGCAATTGCAGTAAATCCTACGAAGTGCTATACAAGGTCACATTTAGGTCTCTGGGGCATTGTGTGGCAAGATGTATTCTAATCAAGGTGCTCTGGGAGGTCCTGTGGTGGAAAAGGATATTTTAAGTAAGACCCGGAGATTGAGCAAGAATATATGGACAGAGAGGAGAGAAGATTGCTCTAAAGAGTGGGAAGATTGGAAATGATATAAATTAATGGTGTTCTCTTGGGGTGTGTGTGGTATTCCACAACCTCAGGGTTCGAGACCTTGAGTGAAAGAATCATTAAGTGGTTAAGATTAGTGGAGACTAAGACTGGAGTGTTCCAAAGATCTTAGATTTAGCCTGGGGAGATGGCTCTGTAAGAAATGAGAGTGCTTGTTGATCAGTGGGTTAGAGTCACTTGTGCATAATGGGAGAGTCTAAGTTCAGGTAAGTTGGAGATTCACTTGTGCTGCTGATCATCAGCCTAGTCTTTTCCCACATCGCTCCCAAAACTTCCCACCAAAACTTGAGCTCCAGGTTTGATGAGAGATCCTGTTTCAAGGCAATAATGCAGAGAAAGAAAAGAATGCCAGCATTCTCCTCTGGCTGCCACACACATGCACTCATATACCACACACATACATCACACACACATACATCGCACACACACATCACACATTCACATACATCACACACACATATGCCTACACATACATCACACACATGCATCACACACACAAATACATCACATACACACATACATTGCACATACATCACATATACATCACGCACACACATACATCACACACAAATACATCACATACACACATACATCACACATATACATACATCTATCACGCACACATACACCCCCACACAAACCCACATTAAGTGTAAAAGGAGCTACACTTTGTGCACTGTGTAGATACTCTGACCGCAGATCAAATTGCTCTAAAATAGCAGATTAATTCTCTGCTCGTCCCATGTGGGTTTTCAGATTTCTCACAAAGACATTGTCTCTGTTGGGAAACTGCCTGAGGTTTTAAGTGGCTAATGGCGTCTGATTGGCATGGTCCCTTATCTCCCTCTGTCCATGCTTCTGCTTCGCTTAGAGGGTCCAGGACAGGAAGTGAGGCTGACTGGCAGAGGTGAGTCACTGGCTGCTCACCTCGGGCTCTGAGGAAGAAGATGCTCAAGATGTAAGATTGGCAGGACTTCTGATCAGCATCAGCATCAATGCAGAAACCAGAAAGGAAAACAGGAAGAGGACCAAGGCATTCCTCACTGTCCGAGCTTGATCAGGAAACTGTAGGACTCTGTGGTCAGATTTCTAAAAGTTTAATGTTGAGAAAAAGCTATTGTGGTTACTCCACGGGGTTAAGATGCTGAATCAGCTGAAGTTGAGTACACAGTAAAAGCTTTTCAAAGTGTCTTCAGGCCCACAGGCATGGCTATGTTTATACTTTAGGCAGTGTTTTCCTCTCTTCCTCTCCTTCCTTCCTCCTTTACCTCACTGGAAAAGGCACTTCCCTTTGATATTCTCATTTTGCTTTTTAAGCCTCTGCATATTTCCATCTGGCTGGATTTGTTCTCTGGGGACCTTAGTTGTTACCTGACTTTCGTTTTAATTTAAAAGGGAGGGAAAACCTGTAATCATGAAGCTGCCTAGGCATGTGGGCACCTGATTCATTTCCCTAGGTGGCACCATGACTCACCCTCATTAAAGTAGTTTTGCTTTGAGAAGCCTGATGTCTTATAGGGCTTGAGTTTTCTCTGCCCAGTATGTGAACAATGAGACAAGTGTCTCTCATGGGCCATCCCCTGCTCTTCCTCTCTGCTATGAGTCAGATGTTTTACATTTCAAAACATTATCCTGCCTCCAATTCCCCTCTTTATAAATTATGCAGAAAACTCTACCAACAACAGGTTCTAAACAGATGTCTGGATGTGCGTCTGTAAAGCCCTGCAGTGCGGGGCTGTAATTCAGAGAGCAGCTCTGCAGCCAGCAGTAATTAAGATAAGGTGCCGTTTCGTTTGTCCACTCATTACTGTGTAAACATCAAGGTGCCTCACTAGATGAAAACACAGTCATCTGAAAGGCCATTGGAATAGAGATGCCCAAGTTGTGTGAAAAGCCCTTCCAGAATCTCTGCTGGCCGGCTGGTAGCACAGTGGGTCTCTCACATTCACATACAACCCTGTAGAAAGACTTGCCTGCCCTGGCTGGACCCTTCCATAGCTCTCGGGAAGTCCAGTCTCTTCCTAGCTATGGTGAGAGTAGTCTGTTCTGCTCATCCCTTGGGGCAGTCTCTGCAAGTAACTCTGGGGTACCATACTCCCCCAATCTCTCTCCATCACTGTTGTCCTCTGTGTGCACCTCTGCCCCTGACCGTTGGTCCTCGGGGTTCTAGCCCTCTTACTTGTGCAGTGCCCCTTACAGGTCTCACCCATAAGCTTCATTGCTTAACTGTAGGCTGTTTTTCTGCAAGGTTTTAGCTCTAGCTTAAGCTGGAGTTCCAAACAGCTAAACTCATCTCAGTGCCAGACTGCTCTATGTGAGTGATTCACGGGTGCTTTAGAGCCAAGCCTGTCTGTATTGTTTTCCTAGGGCAGCGATGAGAAGGTATTGCAGACATGGTGGCCTGAGACAGAAATGTATCATTTCATGGCCCTAAATTCTGGAGGCCTGTCCCATGCTTTCTCTGCAGTTCCTAGGGAAGAATCTAGACACACACACACGTGCATGTAGGCATACAAGCACATACATATACACACTCAAACACATGTACACTCAAGTACATAAATGCACACATGTAACACACAAACATGCACACATATGTACTTACATACATACACACATGTACACACACATACTTGTATACACATACATACACACATATGCATACACACAAACACACACACTTACTTATAACTTCCAGATATTGCTCTGTAAGGGCAGTATAACTCTGCCTCTGGTCTCTTTGGGTCTCAGTGTCCTTTCTTCTTATAATATTAGTTACTTTATTTGGGGCACATTGTAAATAATTTTTAATTTGTTTCTATTACATATACATAAACTTAATGGTGCAAAGATTATGACTTACTGATGGGATTTCTAAGACCTAGTAGTGTGTTGTCAGTAAGCAAATCATTATATAATGAATACTGATTACAGAGAAAGAGAAAGGTGGGGAGGGAGGAAAGAACAGAGAGAGGAATGAAGAAAATTAAGGATTAATCTGAAAACAATAATAAGCAAAGCTTATTAGGAATATTTAGGCATGAAATTTTAAAATGTGGTTCAATATTATTTTTCTAACCAACATACTAAAAAATACATTAAATATCAGTGAAGCGTTATTTGAAGCTAACTCACAAACCTAGAGTGTAGGAAAGCCCCATCGTTTCCATGAATCTTAGAAAATGCAGTTAAATTCCCTAATGCTTTTGTCAAAACGGGCACTTTTTACTTGTTGTTGTTAACTTGTTGTCTTTTTGATACTATACAATATCCTATCATTCTCCAAATATTTCTAGAGTATAGAATATTTTATATCCTCCAAAATGGATAAGATTAAGCAATCGGTAGTGTTCGAAGTTTTAAAAAAAGGAATTAAAATTCAGTCTATATCCTTATATCTATATATAGCAAAATATTTCATATGGCAGCGTGAAAAAACAAAAGAAAGCATCATTCAGAATTGATGTAGCTGTTCGCTTTTGTGGGCATGTAGACTTCTCTGCACGTATAGCTAGCTGGTGAAGGGTCTTTTTGATGATTTTAGCAATCGAGGAATTAGAAAGAGTGAGACGCGCAGAACTGCATCTACTTTGACTGCATTAATACAATTTCCTTAGACCCTCATTCTTGTAATTATTAAAAATGACCTTAGTTCAACTAAATCAGACGAGGTCTCCTAGGTGTTGATGAGGAGCAATGTCAAAGTGCCTTCTATCCCCCACAGCCTTCATTATGTAAGCAAAGCAGGGTTACTGCTGGGAGTTAATTGTGTTCTTTGTAAGAAGGCAAGACCTCAAAAAAAAAAAAAAAAGAAAAGAAAAGAAAAAGCTAAGATTTGTTATTTTGCCCTACTTTGCATTAGTGCTACTTGATGGTATTAAATTCACACAAACTTTCAGACACATAATTATACTATTCATTAATTAAACAGGAAAAGTCAACCAAATTAAATGTAGTTAGAACAATGTCTTGGCATAGCCCAGTGGAGCTGCGTAGATTTAATGTCATTAAATTATCCTAAGTAGACACTGGCATTAACAACTTAGTATTTATTATTCATCTATCTTTAGTCCATTTTGACAAATTGCAAAAGATTCTAGCTTTACTGTGTTGTGTGAGGGCCTCTGGGTATTTATGTAACCACCTCCATACCTTAATGTAGCAATTCTCTTCCTTTAAAGATTCCTGGTTTTTGTTTTTTTAATTCTCAGAAGTTTCAGAGTGTTTGAAACAATTTCCTGCCTTTTAGATGCTATTCTCAGTTAGACTCCTGTCTGTAAATCATCCCCATTAAGAGAACATTTTACATGCATTAACTAATTTAATCCTTGCACTAACCCTAGGTCCACACTGTTATCTCTGATATACAACTAATCATGGAGCACAAAGCATGGGCTGATTCATCCATGTATACCTGGCTAAAAGAGAGTCAAGCTGGACTTTGATGCCATACAATCTGACTCATGTCTGTGCCCTTGACCATGGCATTATGACATTTTCCTGCCTGTCAGTAGTCTTATTAGATCATATGCTTTAGAAAGCACATACCGCTTTTGTTTGTTATAGTGGCTGTTGATCCATACACGACCCCACATGTACTTGGAATTTCTCAAAGTGTACATAGGTCTGTAAGAGGAAATGTTTGTACTCTCCAATTCTCGTACATGTTGGCTGTGTCAGCAAATATTTAGGAAGAAACTGATGTGTTAGAGAATTATCTCCCCTTTATTCATTCAGCATTCATGGAGTTCTTTTTATGGTTGAGTCACCCTTAAGTACCAGAGATAAGAGTCTCATCTCTTTCCTAGAAAGAACTCGAGTCTAAGAAAGAGAAAATAGCATCTTCCACTTGTTACTGACAGAGTAAAGAAAGTGTCTGATTCCTTAAAGAAGAGGATTGAAATACACTATCTTCTACATGTTCTTCATCCATCCCACTGCCAGCACCGTCCTTATGATTCTGGTTTTTATGTTTAGAGCCATCCCCACAGATCAACTCTGCAACTGAGTGAGGCATTTTTGTGACAGACACCACCTTACCGCCATGGCATCTTTCTCATACATTAATTCACTCACTTTCATCTGTGTGCTAATTATTCCTAATCAACAGATGGGAAACAGAAGGACAAAGCAACTCTCTATAGTCTGTAGTACTGAATGATTTTTAAAATGCTTTAAACCTATTTTGATTTAAATTTAGAGTTTCCTGTGGTAGTTAGTGGATTGCTTTTTGATCTCATTTATAGGCTTAAACTAAAGTAGCGATGGTCCAAATCCTGTGTGTTCTCCTATTTAAAAAAAAAAAAGAAAAGAAGGGAAGGAAAGAAAATAAATTAAATGCCCTTTGAATTCAGAAAAGTTGTTTCTGTTGCTGTAGCAACCATCCCAAACTTAATACAATTACAACAGGAATCATTGTATTATCTTATAGATTACATATCTCAGAACAGATTTAGCTGATAAGTCTTGTCAGTGTTTCCTATTCAATAAAGGTGGATGGAGATGAACCACCATGGAGCCAGAGAAGCTGGGAACTGGGCATCTTTATGTTTGTTGTTCCTCCCATGATGTCTCACAGCATGAGTTACCTTGAGTTTCCACAAGGCATTTTGGGAAGAGAGAAGTCAAACAATTTACCTAGTGTTGTACGGCTCCAACACTGATCTTCATATGTAAGCGAGATGGGCATTAAGTTGCCTTTCTGACTTATCCATATCTGTATATCTATAAATCCATTACAGAATCACTGCTACCACATTCTACCAGTTAAAAGCAAGTCACAAACCTTCCCAAATTAAACAGTTAAGACTTGGATCTTACATGGAAGGGAAAGTATCAGTGCTGCAGATGAACAGGCAGAAAAGAGGATAAAGTTGTGGCCATCTTCACAAAGATAGCAGATATAGACAGCCCATCCTCTATCTTACAGCCAAATTGTGTTCACCTTCCACAAAGACCTCTGTGCGTGTGCGCACATGCACACACACACACACACACACACACACACACACACACACACACACTTCATCCCTTTCAGCTTTAGTCTGGTTTTTGCCAATCGTTGTCTATAATAGACTCAACTGTTCTCTCCTTAGGTAAATTACTTTACACAAAGCATCTGAGTACTATTTCTCTTGGTCTGAATCCTTGTGAACCAATGAGACAGATTACTTGCCTCTCATGTACTCTGAATATATTAGACAAACACAAGTTAACCACAAGAGGCATTTCCAATGGGAAAAAAAAGTATAGTAGTCTCATGGCAGGTTTTGTTCCATCCTGTTTCCAGTTCTGTGTCCTGGGCTCAATTCAGACCCTGAGTGTTGTTCTCCATAGTTCTTGCCTCTGCCCTCTAGTATCCTATCCCTTTTGAATAACTTTTCCTTTGTCATAATGTATGATCCATGTATAACAATAAGTAACCTTCCAATTTGCTTCCTACCTGGGGTAGCTACATTGTCTGGAGGCCTCTCTTCCTGTGGTATTGCCATTGATCCTTTTAGCTTCAAACTGGCAGTGTTTCTCAGAATAGGTATTAACAACATAGTGAGTTTTCTATGAACCTTCCTAGATTTTCTTCTCATGAACAAAAGATGTACTCACAGATACCTTAAGGGAATCCTTTCTATACTGAGTTCTCTATGAAGCTGATGGGTCGACATATACACCCTTAGATACCTAGAAGCCCTGTAAGATTTAACAGAGAGACTGCATGTTCTGAGGTCCTCAGATAGCTTTTCCTATTATTTTATGATAGTCTGTGAGGTCTTCCTGGAGGTCCAGTGGATTTTTTAGTCTCACCATGGATTGTACCTTGAGCTCACAGATCTTCTGTGTTTGCCATCTGGGAGGCAGGAATGGAACAAAAGTCCGGCTGCACAAGAGGCAAGTGTACTGCTCTATCTGGCCTCTATAAGGGAGAGGTTTTTTTTTTTTTTTTTAAACTGGTGTTCAAAGAAGTCACAGCCTGTCTAGATTTAATGAGACAGGAAATAGTCTACACTTTTTGATGGGCAACTTATAAGACTTCAAGGGAATATATGGTATGGAAAATTCTTCTGGAGTTATTTTTGGAAAATGCTTATAATAACTGTAAAAATTGAATAATCACTGTAACATGATAAAGTGTTTTTAAGCAGACATCGAGATTTAAATGTGCAACAGTTACTGGGGAAAGCTATATTTTTTATTCTTACTAGTTTGCTCTATCTAAAACAGTTTCTGGAACCTAGCTTTGGTATTGCTTTTGAAAAGCATAAAAGATTCATGATGATTGAAAGATTTGTGCTACTCTGACAATTCAGTTGTTGAGAAAGAACAACTTTATGATATTTAATTTTCTTTGTCTAGAAGATTCTTTGATTTAAGTTTCTTACTTTGGCTATTTTAGTGGTATCCTTGGGTTCCAGGAAACAGAACAGTCTACAGTGTTTTACTTTGATGCTTCTTCTGGAACAATTAACTTGCAAATGAAAACCCGACAAATAGTTCTCAACCTCTCAGCATTTCAGTTACTCTGTAAGCTAGGCAAAGAAATGTGTAGCAGTGAAGTGTGTCTTAGTTAAGCAGACAGATAAACCTTCATCACAACCTTCAACATGGAGGCTGGAGAGAGAGTGTAGGCAGCAAAGTGCCTGTCACATTAGCATGGGCCCATGGATCTATATTCATTGTAGCAACATAAAAAGCCAGACACGATGGCTCATGCCTATAATCCCAGGTGCTTGATGACAATGCTGGTCTTCTTGAATCACTGAGTATCTGGTTCAGTGTCTCAGGAAGATAAGGTGAGACATGATAGAGTAGAAACCCAAAATCGCCTCCAGCCTTCATAAACATGCATACAACTATACATGAACACATACGCATGCTTATAACACATATGTGAACACAAAAATACCAATGTGTCCTTGGTCTGTCTTTCAGCCTAGTGCTGGACTGGGATTTTGGGAGGACAGATTTCCTAGGCAAAGTGAATTAACTAGTTGAGTAACTTCATTAAAGCCTTTATTTCATTTTAATATGCTGAAATAAGAGGACATTGGACTATCATCAAGGAATATTTGTTGAATGCATCATTCTATTTACAAGGCTTTCTTGTGCAATTTAGTGGTGGAGAAATTTTAATTATGGCTCAGCTCATACTGAGAATAATGCATACTTGAACCATACCATTTACTTGCAAAGATATTTCTAAGAATATTGGCTGTGAACTGAGATCTCTGTTGACTTCCCTCAGGGAATCTGTGCAACTTACATGCTGGATCAGGACTCTTCTTCCCAGAAAATCTGCTGATAGATTCTTGTGTTTCCATCTCATATACTTTACAACACTCCACCACACCCACCAACCAAACACTATCTGAACATACCTAGGTAAAGTGAATTTTGTGTTAAGTGGACAGTACAGCTGTCCCCTTGGAAGGGCAGTATGTTTATCGGAGAGAGCTAAACTCACCTGAGTGTCCATGAGGATCCAAGAGGAAAGTGCATTAAATCTCCAGGTGGTTGAATTGTATGTTAAGGAAGGTAAAGCAGCATTTTAAATGTCCCTCATGGATCATTAGTTTTTGGTTTTGTTTTTTCACATTGCCAAAGTTTCCACCTGGAAATTCTTTTCCATATGCAGCAGATTCTGATGTATGTCTCAGTCATGACCAAGTGAGGTTATGATGTGTATCTGAGGCCATAACCAAGTCACAAAAGAAGAAATTTTCTATTAAGCAGAGCACAAAAGTTCAAGAGTTTATTTTTGTACAGAAAGTGGTTTGATAATTCATAGTTTAATCTGTCATTTCTCTTTTTTGTGCTTGAGAGGATTTGAAATTCACATGTACAAACTCTTTCCTTTAGAATATTGTCTTTGGTAATATTTCTTAGGTTAGTTCAGGCTAGCATTATTGTACACTATAGTTAATTGATTTTCATAGCCTCTTTTGATCCTAACATTTTATGATTGAAAGTAGTGGTCCTCACCCTGTGGGTTATGACTCCTTTGGGGCTCAAGCAACCATCTCACAGAGATTGCCTAAGACCATCAGACAATACAGGTACTTACATTGTGATTCATAACAGTAGCAAAATTACAGTTATATAGTAGCAGCAAGATAATTTTGTGGTTAGAAGTCATGAGGAACTGTATTAAAGGGTCTCAGGATTAGGAAGGTTGAGAACCACTGGTCTAGAAAAAGAAAGAAGTTACTCCTTTTAGAATTAGAGCTTTGGATATACAATATTTCTTCTTTAGATTACTCCAGTCTGTACTTTTCCTTAAGTATGGTAATCAACATTACTCACTTCTTTACAAACAAAAAACAAACAAAAACCTTTTAAGTTCAAAGAATTAAATCCAGAGTTTTCCTTTATTATGATGAGAAATCGCTATCTTTAGACCTTAGGGGTTTTACTATTACTTTATTGTTGCTTTCAGTTATTTTTTGGGTTTAATTCCCCATCAATCTTTGTCATACAACCTAATTATAAATGTGGTTAGTCATTACTTAGATATGGGTCAAATAAACGTGCACTGAGGATTTAGGAATTATGATAATAGCACTATTAAAAGCAGTAATCAGGGGCTGGAGAGATGGCTCAGCGGTTAAGAGCACTAGCTGCTCATCCAGAGGTCCTGAGTTCAATTCCCAGCAACCACATGGTGGCTCACAACCATCCACAACTGTGATTAGATGCCCTCTTCTGGTTGCAAATGTTCATGCAGATAAAGTACCCATACATAAAAAGAAGTAATCATCTTTATAGTTTGTCATTAAGAGTCTTATCTACTCTCTTTAAGATTACAGACATACCATCATCAACATTTCTAAGATAAAGAAAATGAGTAGCTTTCTAAATCAATAACAAAAAGGTAGCATTTCTGAAAGCTGAACTCAGAACCAGCAGGCACTAGATGTCCACCAATAACCTCAGTGGTATATTCCAGTGGTTGTCAATGGAGGAGAAGCTATCCTTTCCCTCAGGAGACACTTGGGAGTTTGCTGTTGGTACCTAGAAATAAGGACCAGGCATGCCAGTAAGTAATAATAGTAGAAGGATATTTATCTCTAGCAAAAAATTACTTAAGTCTGAAATGAGCATAGCAGCAGTGCTGAGAGAACCTGATCTACTCTAATATATAAAGGACAAGAATCTAAGCCAAAGTTTTACTAAATTCACATAAAAAATGCACAAACATCAAAGTTCTGTGAATTTAAGAACCTACTCTTTTAAAAGGCATTACATTTGTGTGTGTGTGTGTGTGTGTGTGTGTGTGTGTGTGTGTGTGTGTCTTTAGAGGAAAATTTTAACTTTCAATGAGATAGAAACTGTGCACCTTGTATTTTACATATTGACTCCCAAAAAGTGTACTTAGCTGTGAAGATGGTATGTAAGTGGAAGGCATTATGTAAGCATGCAGGTCATGTGTGCCCACAGAAGTCAGAGGACAACCTATCGGAGTTGGTTCTCTCATTGCATCATGTGAATCTCAGAGACCAAGCTGAGGTCATTACGTTTGGCAGGAGCTACCTGTACCCACTGGGCCATCTTCACAGCCAGGAACCCACATCTCTTAAGATAACTGTGAGTGCTTCAGTTGCTATAATTTTTTTCAGTTAGAAAATTATTTCCTTTTATTCATGTGGTTTCTAGAATGTTCTATACTTACATACATCATTTAATAAGTTCTAAATAGTCCATTAAAGGATCTCAGTTAACAAATTCTTTGACTTCAGGCATTCTGGCCCACATGAAAGCTGCCCAAACTAAAAGAATATAAAGAACTGTCAGCATAATGTGATACAAATATATGGCCAAGCAGCTGCCATTTCCCATTGTAAGATTCTCAATGAAGTAACAGTGTTGCTTCACAGTCTGACTTAATCTTGTTTTGAGGCTGGCCAGAGTTTGCCACCATTTCTAGGCAAACAACTCCCCCACAATTTTGTAAAGAGTCTCTGTTTCTTAATCCAGTGTACCTTTGACCAAATTTAGCCATTTTGTTCTGTTTTGATTTTTTTTTTTTTACAACCTCTCCAGATCACTAAACAGAAATAGTTTCTTGGTCAGAAGTGTTATTTCCAGTTTTTTTTTTTTAATAATTTATTTTTTTTTATTTCTTCAAGTATTTTTTTTTTTTTTTTTGGTTTTTCGAGACAGGGTTTCTCTGTGTAGCCCTGGCTGTCCTGGACTCAATTTGTAGACCAGGCTGGCCTCGAACTCGCAAAGATCCGCCTGCCTCTGCCTCCCAAGTGCTGGGATTAAAGGCGTGTGCCACCACTGCCCGGCTTATTTCCAGTTTTAACACACCAGCCATATAAAAAAAAATTCAAGGACTCAAAAATAGTATTTAGAGCAAATAGGTCTCTCAAGCAACCCATGAAACATCGCCATCAAGATAAATAAGTTTTAAAGGTTTTTCAGTCACCGAGGCATTTAAAGATTCACAACTGTTGTGATAAAATGTCCTTTCTAAATTCAAATAATTGCTAAGATGAGAAACACAAGTGGCATCATAGCACAACTGAAACCTGACAATGGTGTTCAAGTACAAATGTGGAAAGGTGAGAAACCAGACATCCTGTGTTTTATTGGTATCAGCTTATGAAGGGTCACAAGTCATTGCATATAAGTTTGTGTGGTAAATGCATGTCTAGAGAACTAATTCAGGAAGTGAGGAATAAAGCTAGTATGTAATTTATCATGTGTGATAGAACTTTGCCTAACAATATTATTTAGGATTGAAAATGAGAATGGAAAAAACATATAAAACACCATTTACAAAGAAAGGAATTTTGAAAAGCAATGATAATGAAACATTTTCTCTTCCTAAAAATCTTATTCTCCCAAATCGCTAACAGCTGCAGTATATTCTGACTAATTATAAGTGAATCATAAGGAACACAGTGTGATAGAAACCCTAAGTGCTATCAGTATGTGTGTGTTGATTTTAAACCCTGATGCTCTATGTAATTCGTGCTTTCTTCACACTTGGGTCATTAATTTTTAAAAGAGTTTATTTTTTAGAGAAGTTTTAGTCTCAAAGCAAAATTGAGTATAAGATATAGAGATTTTCATGCTTCTTGTCCCATGAACGTAAGTAGTTTCCCCCATTGTCAATATCCTTTACCAGTGAAGCACAGTTGCTACAACTGATGAACCTACACAGGTACCATGAGCACCCAAAGTCCACAACATATCCCAGGGTTCCTGTTTTAGATTCTATCCATTTGTGAAAATATTTAAGTGTCAAGCATTCATCATTATAGTGTCTTACAGAACTCTTTCAATGCCCCCAATCCTAAGTGTATCATGTCTTACTCATTACCAATGGGTAGCATTAATCTTCAACTTTGACACAATCTAGAGTCTTCTGGGAGATGGGCCTTTAGGTTTGCTTGCAGGGGAATTGTCTTGAGTGCCTTAAGTAACGTGAAAAGACACATCATGACTATGGGTGGTCTAATCCCTCAACAAGGGATCCTTGGCTGTATAAGATGGAGAAAGCAAGGGAGCCATGGGAAGTACTTGTTGTTCTCTGTTGACTGTAGTGTGATGTGACCAGCTGCTTCAAGCTCCTACTGTCTTGACTTCTTCACTGTGATGGGCTGTATCTGGAACTGTGAGCCCTTTCTCCTTTAAGCTGCTTTTGTCAGGATGTTTTACCAGGATGTTTTAATGATGACAACAGGAAAAGAAACCAAGACACCTAGGTCATCATTGTCAAGGAAATAACACTACAATTAATTTGAGTCACTTACTTGTTATAGTAGTTATCCATCTTCAGCACTCTGCCAATTTTGGTAAATGGTAAAGGTTATCGGCTTAAGTGGCCCTCATGAACCGTATATTGCATGCTGATGGATTTTGTGTTTGTGTTTATCTACAGAAAGATTGGTTTTTTCCCAGAAAAATATTCCCCTTTAATAGCAAGGGATTGCTGTTTTAAGGAAGCAATTTAGCAACAAAATTCTGTTCCTTACATACAAAATTGCAAGACTCAAGTTTGGAAAAGTGCTTATCAGTAGATAAATATATTGTGTCATTGTTTTTTAAAGATATGAAAGAAGGAGAGCAATCCAGGATGGATAGATAGATGAATGGGTGGGTGGGTTGTTGGCATACCTTGTAACTATTTACTAATAATTTTAAACACCTCCCAACCAACCAAGCTGAGGCACATTAGAAAGGATATGCCTCCTTTCTACAAGCCCTTGGGGCAACTCATCAGCAGCACCTCCAAATCAGCCAATGCCAAAGGTCCTGTGCAGTGGCCTCTACTGGTTCAAGCTTGCTGAAACTCCTCAGGGCAGGTGCTGCACCACAGCCTTGTTTGTCCTCCGAGCTTGCCACCTCAGGGCAGGTGCTGCACTGCATGGCTTAGGATCTGGTTTCTGCACACTCACCAGAGGCCTCAGCCTCTTCAGTCCTGAAGTTTGTTGAACTCCCACAGAGCCGCCCTCCACACCCCTGCTTGGGGCCGCAGTATCTTGCAGCATTCTGCACGGCCTCAGTGCTCTGACTTTTCACCTGGGCTATGACCCAATCTGGGCTCTGTCCAACCTTGACCACAGCAGCAACCTTTATCTTAAGTCTTTGAAAGTGAAGCAGAAATTAGCAGTGTCAAGAGAAGCAATGACAAGCAAAAAGCTCTCACGAATTTCTGGGTGTTCCTTTATATACTTTCTTTAATTATGCACCAGGATGTTTTCTCATTGGCCAACCTTATGCCCTCCTCACAAGGTTCACCTGTTGACCAGGACCATGAGTGCTCCCAGGTGTTCCCCTTGGGTACCAGACATCAGGCTGACTTGCATGCCCCTTTTATGAGTCCGTTTTTCAGCAGTATATTAAGCACTCCAGCAACCCTTACATATTCAGTCAACACAACTGTGTTTCCAAAGAAATTCAAACCTTCACCACAGTAGGTAGATGGAGGGAGGTATGGATGGATAGATGAATAGATACTTTCAAGGAATTGTCTCATTGGATGATTGATTTAGGATACAGCTGTGGGAGCTAGTAAGTTTGTGTTCTATGGATCAGCTACAAGGCTGGAGATTTAGGGAAGACTTGGTGTTACAGTTTGGTAGCAGAATTCCTTTTGCCTCATGGACTGCAGCCTCACAGCCTTTTCATTTAACCCATTCATTAGCTTATTGTATGAGACTCATCACCATCATTTTGGGTAGTCTGTTGCAATCCTGTCTAGTGATGGAATGTTTGTCATTCCAAAAGCACCATCAAACAAACATCTAGACAGGTGGTTGGCCAAAAACTATCCACCATTTCCTAAACAACTTTGTACATAATCACATATACCAAGAGATATAAATATACTTGCCTAGTAAATAGATTAACAACTAGTTAATCTTATTCTTCTTTTTTTCTTTTGAGTTTTTGAGATAGGGTTTCTCTGTGTATACCTGGATGTCCTTGAACTTGTTTTGTAGACCAGACTGACCTGGAACTCATAGAGATCCACCTGCCTCTTCCTCCCCAGTTCTGGGATTAAAGGCATATGCTCCAGAAGTTTATCTTATTCTTGATCATTTCCTTTCCAAATACAATTCTCTTCATTCTGACCTCTTAAGTTGTAAATACACAGGGATCTCCAAAGCCTAGGAAGTAAGAAGCTATCTACCTTCACCAAGAATTTGATCAGTTGTGACATTCATTCCCTTGCCATATTTTGTTGTTCTAACAAGCTGGCTTCATGTCTCCACCATGATAACCATTGTAATTCCTGGCTACCTTCTAGCACAGCTGATACCAGTCCCCTCCAATCTTGGGGAATGACTCTATTATGCATTGCCCAGTTATTAAGCATTTGTTTAACGAAAGAAGAATGCAAGCCATATGATACGATACATTCCTTGAATCTTTTTAGATCTAATATATCACTTGGATACCATGTTAATTCCTGATTCGGTACCAGCTCTTAACAGCTAAATCATCTCTCTAGCCCTACATCTGTCTATCTGTCTTGTCTGCTTACTGGACAATTTGAAATATCATATTACATAAAGAGGCTTATCTTAAGCTTCATCATAATGATTTTCATGATCTTGAAAATGAAATCCACTTAATAACATGACCATTAAGCAAAACAACAGTATTAGATTATCTCCATAAGGCCTATGGCTCCCTTACCCATGGACTTTTGACCAAGTTTACAGAACCATATATTAGCTTACTTCTATAGAACATACCTCCAACCTAATCAGAAAGCTGTTGACTATCACACTAACTGTCATGCATTATTGCACTAGAGGGCATGTCTTTCCCTGGCAGGTCATTGTCATTGATCACAGGATTCAGAGCTAAGACAATTGATGATTTTTATAACCCAGCAACCTGCCTAGTACCTTCTAGCACTATGAGGTCTATCCAGTGGGAAGAAGCATCCGTCTCAGCCCTACCTTGATTTTTGTATGCCTTGTGACCAGTGTTCAGCAATAAGATCTTACCATCAAGTTCTAGAGGACAACCAAAAGCAATGGCAGTGAATATAGTGTTTGAGGACACTTTTCCTGACTAAGGGTTCGCAGAGAGATATCCTACACTTGGTACTAGGGATTTTGTTTTTTCATAGCCCATGGCTTCTGGGGGAAAATAGTATCCATCTATAGAGGATACCTCAGTCCAAACATTGTTTCAGACTACATTTTTAATAAGTTTATAAAATAGTCTATTTTCATATAGCCTTGTCATATATTCTTAGTTATTATTTTAAAGCATTTCCTTCAACACATACATATACAGACACACACAGTAATCCCTAAGTATCTTCCATGAACAGAACAATTGAGACCAGAAGTTTTATTTATATAAATCTTTTACAGATAATGGCAGTGTCTTCATGTAAATCCATAAAATTCTCTGGTATCCTTTGATCATCTCTAGTTTACTTTTAATAACTAATATATAATGTGAATGGTATGTAAATAGTTGTTGTCTTAGTCAGGGTTTTATTGCTGTAATGAAACACCGAAAACCAAGTTGGGGAGGAAAGGGTTTATTCGGCTTTCACTTCCAGATCATAGTCCATCATTGGAGGAAGTCAGGACAGGAGTTCAAGCAGGGCAGGAACTTGGAGGCAAGAGCTGATGCAGAGGCCATAGAGGGGTGCTGCTTACTGGCTTGCTTCCTGTGTCTTGCTCAACCTGCTTTCTCATAGAACCCAGGACTGCCAGCCCAAGGACAGTACCACCCAACATGAGCTGGACCCTTTCTCATTGATCACTAATTGATAAAATGTTTCACTGCTGGATCTCACAGCAGCATATGCTCAACTGAGGCTCTTTCCTTTCTGATGACTCTGACTTGTGTCAAGTTGACACACAAAACCAGCCGGTACATCTGATCCCTTGTCAACCTGACACACAAACATATCTCTAATTAAGCCACAGCCCTTCATTTCTTATTTATTCCCAAGATCTCACATTAAAAGCATAAATGACTTTAAAAGTCCCACAGTCTTTACAAAGTAAAATTTGTAAAAATTTACAGAAGTTTAAATTTTCAGTCTCTTTAAAATATCCAATCTCTTTAAAGATCCAAAATCTCTTTTAAAAGTTTAAGGCATTTCAGCTGTGGGCTCCTGTAAATTCCAAAGTAAAGTAAATACCTACTTTAAGAGGGAAGAACTGCCACTGTGGAAATCAGTCTGGCAATATCTTAGAAAACTTAGAATAGCTCTACCTCAAGACCCAGCCATACCACTTCTGGGTATACATCCAAATGATCCTCATCAAACCACAAGGACATCTCCTCAACTATGTTCATGGCAGCTTTATTTGTAATAGAAACTAGAAACAACCCAGATATCCTTCAACCAATGAATGGATAAAAAAAAATTGGTGGTATATTTACACAATGGAATTCTACTGAGCTCTCAGAAACAAGGAAATCATGCAATTTGCTGCCACATGGATGGAACTAGAGAAACTCATCCTAAGTGAGCTAACCCAGACCTAGAAAGATGCACATGGCATCTATTCACTTATAATCAGATTTTAACCATATAGTACAGGATAACTATCCTATAACCAACAGACCAAAAGGAACAGGAACATAGACTTTGCTACCTGAGAGTGGGACACTTTGCCCTAGTGAAGCTTCCATATAGGCCCCCAGTGCAAGAAGAAGCTCTTGGCCCTCATATGACTGCTGAACTGAGGGGTGCTGATATGTAGGGGCACCCCACACCAGAGGAGTAGGATAGGTGGGAGAATGGGGACAGGGTGGGAGGGTGGGCACGAGAAAGTAGGAGGGAGGGGACTATGATGGAGAGGTAACTTGAAGTAATAAATAAACATTAAAAAAAAAAAGAGGGAAGAACCAGGGCAGAGTCACAATCTGAACCAAGCAAAACTAAACTCCAACAGTATAAATTACTCAATATCCAATGTCTGGAATCCACACATGATCTTCTGAGCTCCTCCAAAGAGCTTACTTCAGCTCTGCCCTCTACAGCACACACAGCTTGTCTTCTAGGCTCTGGCAGGTCCCACTCCACTGTTGCTGCTGTTCTTCGTGGTCATCCCATGGTAGTGACATCTCCAAAATGTTGGGGTCTTCTGCTGCAACTGGGCCACACTTTCACCAATAGTTTCTCATAGGCTCTCTTCTTGGTGACAAGCATGAGTTTCTTTGCATGACTCCTTAAGGCTTGGGCCTTCAACTGCCACTGAAACTGCAACTTCTCCTGGCCTCTCATAGTGCCAAACCTCGGCTACTCTTCATAACCCCATACCTAACATACCATTAGGTAGTTCCAATGAGACCCTGTTCTTTTAAGGTAATGCTTGAAGACAAATGTCAATATATATGTCAGAAAATATTCAGACCACCAAAGTTAGCTCAAAAACTCTAATTTTGTTGAGGATGGGTCTTGTTTAGAAACCTGTCTTATTTTTGAAGTGTGTGTATGTTTGTGTGTGTACGTGTGTTTGTGTGTTACACATTTTCTGAAGTGTGTATTTCTCTCTGTGTGTATCCATTCTTCTGTCCAAAATGAGGACTCTAGAGCTAAATTCAGTCATCTGGAATGCATATGTCTCCCACTTACATAAAATCAACATCTTTCTCATAGTTATGTGCAGTATGTGCTAGAGTGATTTGTTTGCATTTCCAGATTGATGTGAAAGCTTCATGAATAACAAAGGGGTCAAAATCAGGCTTCTTACATTGATCTATTGAAACTGAAACTGAAACTGAAGAGCAAAGCAGGGTTTTGTGTGGCCTGATGAGCAGATAGTTTGGGGGGGGGGGGTCCACTTTAAGAAAGACACGCTAGAAGTTCATTGGTGCAGGTCAGGGGTCTAAGGCTTGGTCTTGGTGGCCTCTTCTGGAATGGACAGTTTTTATTTACATCTCAGCAACGTGTTGTCTTTACTACCTCCAAATTTTACCTTGTAAAAGACTGTATTGTTAATGGTATTTATTTCTCTTGGCTTCAACTTGCTAATCATACAGTTTTATCTATAACTCTTTAGGGAGATTATGAACAAGAGGATTGGCCACTTTACGGAATCAGTCTCTTTGATATATATGTTACCAAGGGAAGAGACCCTTTCCTTCTTTTCCTGGCTACCTTCTGTTTCTCCTTAAAAAAGATTTCCTGTCCCTTTTTTTTTTAAGCTAAAAGTAGAAATTAGGAAATCTACTAGACATCTATTTCCTAAGGACTTATTTAGGCTATGTAAAGGAAGCTTTTTTTTTTAATCTGCATTGCCCACCATGAGGTTGGGGGGAAATTCACTCTATCTTTGCAAAATACTTGATGATTTAAAACTATATTTAAAACATTTTTCTAGGTTCTAATAATATTCAGACACCATTGAGATGTGTGATTTGATCCTAATGGAAATCATAATTATTTAATCTTAGATCATCTTGCTTTGGCTATGTGTCTTACAATTCCCCTAATTAAGTAATCAAATATGAGTAAAATAGCAAGGATATCTTGGGAGTTAATTATTCTTACACTCCTAGTCCCCTACTGGGATAAAATAATCTTCTAAAGGTTATTTTTCACAGTATAAAATATTTAAAATTACAAGGAAAATTAATTGAAACTATTAAGATGTGACTACAAAAGTTATCTGAAGTTAGGTTAATGAAGAATGCATATTTAAAGACAAAATTTCAAGAGCCTAAGACTGAACATGGTAGTACATGACTATAATTCTAGCACTAAGGAGGTAGAGGCAGGAGGATTACCAAAAGTCCAAGGCCAGCCTAGTTTAAATAGTAAGGCCTTATCTATTTGAAAAAAAAATCTTGTATTTTCATTAATATGTGGTATAGTATATAAGATCATAGTTAAAACTTCAAATTCTTGGTTAATCTCTCCTAATAACTATGTAACTTTGGATTTAATGTGTAGAGTCCTCTACATCAGCCTTATGAGTTTAAGAGACTCTTAACTTTCTTCTGTTTGTTACAGCCTGCTTTAACATGAAGAATTCATAATGTTTATTTGTTTGTTTGTTGTTTTTGATTTTGATTTTGTGAGACAAGGGCTCTGTTTGTAGTCCTGGCTGTCCTGGCTGCTCTGTAGACCAGTCTGGTCTCGAACTCATGGAGATCTGCCTGCCTCCACCTCCCAAGTGCTGAGACTAAAGGCCCCTGACACCATTCCTGGCTCAAGAGCTCAGATTCTGAACCATACTTCCTGACCTACCACTCTTACTTTAGGCGTGGTCTTTACCTGACTTTACCTGTGAAGAAAGGACAACCTCCAACCTCAGGGAATTGTTTTTTTTGTTTTTGTTTCTTCGAGACAGGGTTTCTCTGCGTAGCAACCCTAGCTGTTCCGGAACTCACTTTGTAGAGCAAGCTGACCTTGGACTCACAGAGATCCACCTGCCTCTGCCTTCCAAGTGCTGGGATTAAAAGCGTGTGCCACCACCACCTGGCTACTTCGGGAATTTTTTAAACTATCGTTGGATTAGATAATGTACGAAGTGGTGACAAGTAATAAAGTCACTCAGTAGAAAGACTGTCAGGTAATTAAGGGCTCATACAATGTTGGAAATGATTATGTTTTATTGTTTCAATTTCTAGACATAGATAAAATTGCCAAGGTTATAGTTGCCATAGAATGTCCTCCAATTTTAAACATATGTATAAATTTTAGCATACACTGTCTTGTTTCAGTGACCTGTATGGTCAGCATCTTTATGGAGTTTAGGGTATGTGTAACTTACAGTGATGCTCATTGTTGGAATTTTTTCATAGTCGTTACAGATTTTTATAATCTTTATAAATGTTTAATTATTGTCTTTCCTACAGAGTGCATCTATATGTATATTTGTACAAATAGCATCATCATTTTTTCTTGATACCTAGAGACTGTGTATTAATATGAGCACTTCATGTACGTTTATTATGTGTTAATATGTTACTTAGTCATCTTCTTGCTTATTTACATGAGTAATAAAGGAAGATAAGATACAGAACAAAAATGTTAATTGATTGTCCTCTGAAACTTGATATATTCAGATGTTTAGTACTTTTCCCCACCCTCATGGTCTGTTACAAAGCAAAAACAAATCAGTAATTATCCCAGAGATGGTGTAATTTTACAGATCTTAATCATAAATCTTATCTAGTTAGAAAGCTCTTTGCAGATATCCAAATGCAGCCATTCAAACACAAAAACAATTTGCTAAATATTATTAAGGCAATTTTTTTCAGTATAAGGGTTTATTAAGATAGGAATGGGGAAGGGAGTTAAGGGCAACAGCCAAGGAGAGGGAGAAAGAAGGGAGTGGGGAACAGAGGGAGAGACCAGAGACAGACACAGGGAATGAGAGGGAAACAGAGAGCTTAAAGCTAGTTTTCAACCAAGATATATTGATGATATATTGACTGTAGTAAGAATGGTGCCAGGTGGTTGAATCAAAGCTGTCCATCTGTCTGTATCATTAACCTTCACTAATTTTAAGAAATAGCCTCAGAGATACATTCTCAGCTTCTGTAAGTGTATGTCTTTTCCTCTTTGCAGTCTCTTTTAGCTAATGCAGTATAAGAGAAACTTCACAGGAGAAATAGAAGCCTTGATAATAAGGAGTCACTTATTAGAGTGTTTGGAATAAACCTTTCAAAAACAGTGTCTTTTTATTAGCTTCGTAAAAAAGCCCACTTAGTACTTGTTTGGAATTCGCCTTTCAAAAACAGTGTCTTTTTATTAGCTTCATAAAAAAGCCCACTTAGAGCCGGGCAGTGGTGGCGCACGCCTTTAATCCCAGCACTTGGGAGGCAGAGGCAGGCGGATCTTTGTGAGTTCGAGGCCAGCCTGGTCTACAAAGCGAGTCCAGGACAGCCAGAGATATTCAGAGAAACCCTGTCTCGAAAAACCAAAAAAAAAAAAAAAAAAAAGCCCACTTAGTACTTGATTCATCTGCTTTTACTGTGACAAACCATACAGTCTCGGGACTGCTGACAAGGAAGGATTTTTTTTTTTTTTTTTTTTTTTTTTACTGCCATGCAAGCTAGGTTGACTCTACTGGGTCAGAATGGATTCAGCTGTGATTGGATCAATCCTGTTTTACATACACTTCATTCAGAGACCTGGGAAACCAGTGCAGGGGATACGCTGTGCTTGTGATGGAGGACAGAATCTCAAGAGAGTAAGAAGAAGGGAGCGTACAGTGCTGTTCACAGCCTCACTTTGGATTGCCTATCACCCTGTCCTTTCCATATTCTTCTACAGATCAAAGAAAGCTACAAAGCTAATCCCAGAATCAGTGGCGAAAGGATTATGCTTCATCCACAGGAAGGATGTGCTAACGGCAGAGATGAGTAATCAGGAACACATTATTAATGCAATCGTTTATAATATATTCCTTGGTAGGAGACGTTAGACCTTCAAAAGCCCAAGTCACACTCATGTCATTAGATCTTTGCTGGCAAAAGATCAGAGTCATAGAAATTTAGCACTTTTAGTGATAAAGGGGGACTTAAAGAGACTAACCAATTGCTCCATTTTGCCACTAAGTATGCTCTAAAAATATTGAGTGCTTGTTATCCATGATTGTATTGTTAGTGAAAAAGGTGGATGTGAAATCCAGATTATCATTCTCTACAATTAATGCATTACCATTTCCTACTGGTTAATTAAATATTCCATACCATGTGTTCTCAGAGAAGTTTAAAAAAAAAAAAAGGAGTGAAAAATTCCAATACACAGTAGCAAAGGTAGGAGTTCTTTGAAGCTCTCCTCTCAGCCTGGAAATATGTACTCATTCAAATTCAGTTCCACCAAAATTAATTGACCATTTAAAATGAGTTGGCTTCTGCTTGAAGTTCTACAAGTAAAAAATTAACACTTAACCCAAACCTCTGCAAGAACAGAAGAACAAGATTGGAAAAGAACAATACGTATTTCCATGACTGTCGGGTTATATGAAATAAAAATTATTAAAAATAGTTCACACTAACATTAAGTACCGCACTGCCTGAAATAAATACATAAAAAGGGGGTCTGCTAATGATGTACTGGATTTAAGGAGTTGGTTTTTTGGAGGGTGCATTTAGCCAAAATGCTCAATGAAGTCACGTTTCTCATACTCATTTTAGAAATAAGAAGTGTCCATGTGAACACAAGCAGTAGTTGCAGATACCATAAAATTGATTGTATATGAAGAAATAATTCTAATTTTTATCTCTTTAACAATAGAAATCATTTTCCAAGCACTTCCGTGTTCCTATAGAAAAATAGCATACCATTTAAACTTAATTTTTCATGCCCTTGGCATATTTAATTGCAAATACTTTTTCAGTCTTTTAAAAAGTAATTATCTAAGTCATCTGGTAAGCAAGCAATATATCCCAGAAAATAACATGCATTAGGTTACCTACTTGGATAGTACTCCAGGCTAGGCCTCCTTAGAGAAAAAAATATATGGATATGGGATATGGGACTTAGCATGGCTGTGGAGGACAGATATAAGGTGTAGAAGTATCAGATTAGTTTGTAACCAGTGTCTGGATTATAAAGGAGACCCAGAGAGCTAGATAATAGTTTCTTCCTCATTTTTATATAATATTTTATTAATTCTTTGAGAATTTCATATGATGTTTTTATCTTAGTCATCTCAGCTCCTCCCCCTAACTCCTCTCAGATCCACCCTCCTATCTCTCCACCCAACCCAACTCATATGCTCTTATCCATGTGATGTCCACACACTCATGAGTGTGGAGCCATCCATTGGCACCTGGTCCATATACATGGGGCCACACCCTTCTAGTGACCCTGTTCTCCCAATCACAGATGCCATCAGCTATTGAGAACTTCACAGTTAAGGATGGGTGCTCCTCACCCCGTCTCTGAACCACACTAGAATGCTGACTGGCTTGATCTTGTGTGGATCTTGTCAGGCAGCCACAGCTGCTGTGAGTTCATGAATGCAGTGGTACTGTCATGTCCAGGGGGGTACCAGTCCTTCATGACTTCTGCCTCTTACTGTCTTTCTGTCTTCTCTTCTGGGATGGTCCTTGAACTTAACTGGGCTGAGGATTGGTGTAGGTGTTCCATGTGTGGCTTAGCACTCCATTAATACTGATTCTCTGCACATTGGCCAGTAGTGAGTTTCTGCATTAACCACCATCCACTGGACAAAGAAACTGTTCTAATGAGATCCTAGAGCTCCACTAATGTTTGGATGCAGGAATACACATTAAGAGGACACTTTGATATTGTGCCCATTTAACAGAATAAATATAGTAGGTTCACCCCCTGGGCCCAGGATATCCCCAAGCGTGGGCTCTTGGGCAGATTTACCAAGAAGAAACACTTCCAAGTACCACATATGTGTTTCTTCCTCTGGAGAAGCCTTAAATCCGATCAGAAAGGAGCTTATTACCCCATAACATTCGAGATACCACTGTACCCATGGGCATATCATTGTAGTTTACAGCTGAGTGAGACTACAGATGCCTTTCCGCATGCAATACTATGAAAGCTAGCCAGCAGAGAAGAATCTTCTTGGTCACTACTTGATTTTTCCAGGTCCTGTGACCAAAGTCTGTGGTGCCTTCAGCAACAAAGACTTAGTAGCAAGGTTTAGTGGGTACTCTGAACAGTAAGCAATAGCCAGTATTGTTTGGAACTTTTTTCAGGACATTGTGGCTAACAACTCAAGGGAAGGTATTCCACACATGGTGGTAGGCTTTTTATTTGGTGACCTATGGTTTCTAGAAGGAGCATTATGTGATGTGTAGGGTAATTCCCATTAAAACAATTTTATGTGAATATAAATACTCATATATACATGAAGGAGGCTTGTAGAATGGGTTTCCATACAGCTTTTCAAACATCCTTAGTGTTCATTATCCTTCCCACACCCCTCCTCTGCCTTACTCTCTATCCTTCTTCCCACTTAAACCTCTCTCTCCAGATAATTGGTATTTAATTGCTAGCCTCTAAAACAAACCACGAACTGAGATCACCAAAGCAACTTCAAAGAATGAATGGGTAAGATATATTTAGAAAACTTAAAAAATTATAGCTTCCTTCTCAGGCTGGAGGGATGGAGAGATAGCTCAGTAGTTCAGCGTACTTATTATACCCGTCCTGAGGACCAGATTTTGGTTTCCAAAACCCGTGTCAAGTGGCTCATAACCATCTTTAACCCTAGCTTCAGGGAATCAATGAACATCCTCATATGGCTTCCACAGGTATCTATATGTACATAAACATACACATTCAGACAAACAGAAACACACACACACAGAGAGAGAGAGAGAGAAAATTTAAAAAAAATAAAAAGTTTCATTTCATGAATGTCCTAATGCTTTTGCCTGGCTCATGTCCCTTTGTACCCTCTACCCTCTAGATCTTACTGTTAGTTTTGTTTCCTGGAATGTGCTCTTCCTTCACCTCCAAGTCTGGAAAAGACTAATGGCTGCACATGACACTCTGAACTTGATTTATGATAGCATTTCCATAACAGGATTGCCTGCTTGCTTATCTAGTATCTCCCATGTTCCTTTAGGAATCATGGCAATTCTCATGCATGTTAAGAAGGTAATTCACCTCTGACCTGTTGCTTCAAGCCCCATTTTATCAGCTATTGTGTTCTTGGCATCTGGCCAAATTCCTGGCTGCATTTACGTATCCCACATATTTGTTGACTGAATAAAATATAATGGAGTAGAACACTCTCTCTCCCTCTCTTCCCCCCTGTCTCCCCTTTTCCCTCCACAATGTTTGTGTATGTGTATTCACATATATGGGAGGAATTATGAATTCCACTGTAAGATATTATAATGTATTTAATTTACTATATTTAAAAGCTGCTGTAGTCCCTGGATGCAATCCCAGTTCTTGAGAAGCTGAAGTGGGAGAATTGAGTTTGAATCCAGCCTGGACTACATAGCAAGAGCCTGTCTCAAGATCAAAAATAGACTGCTATACAAATAGAACTTAGAAACCCACTGAACTTAAGAGAATTCAAAGACCTTACTAAATATGAACACATAATGAATTAAACATATCACTTAAATTGTGTCGCTAAGAGAGTGCGGAAATGTATGGGTTATAATAGACCTCAAAAAATCTAATTCAATACGAAAAATAATTTATAAAGTTTAAACATGCCAAAAGAAGAATAAGTTATCAGACAAATAATATTGAGAATACTCACTACTTTCAGAAAGTAAAATAAATTCTATTAGATCAAGGAGCTAAGTTCAATTTTGACTTTTATGTGGTGAAAGATTTCTAATGAGATAGAGTTAATCACAAAGAAGAGGCAAACTAAACAAAACTGTAACTGTGTAATTGTGCGACTGTTGAACGGAATCCGAAAATGAAAAGGCGGCTACATTCACCCACTTGGCAAATAGTTAACTCTTTTAACAATCAAATGGCTCTCAAGAGCAGAAAACACATCAGTCAGTAGGAAATCGGTCAAGGAAGATGGACAATCTAAAGAATATAATCAACTGGGAAAACATGCTCCATTTGACTAGTGAATGAGATGCAAACTAAAATGGTGATGCGGTTTCATATATTATTAAAACTTGAGAAAAAAATAAGTTATGGCATTAGCACCTAGTGTTGTTAGGCTAAGAAAAGCATTTTGTCAAGTACTGTGATTAGAAAGCAGACTCCTATTTTCTGAAGTATGTTAAGATCTTGAAAGCGTCAGGATTCTTCACAATGCTTGCTGTCATTTAGAAATTCCACAGGTAGGGATTCATCCTGTCAATTAATTTACAAGTTACCTTAGACATGGAGGAATTTTAGGTTGTGTCTCGTTTATCTACTGTGGTGCTGGACCCCGGGCCCCCCTTGCATTCTAGGCAAGCGCTCTACCACTGTGCCAAAACCACCTCTCCATATGGTTTACTAAATAAACCTTTAAATCCAATTATGGGTGAAGGACTGTGTTAGGCATTAAGGATGAGAGAGCAATGAAATACTGAGGCTCTTACCTCTCCAGGGAGCAACAGAAACATGACAGCTAATATCCAACAACTTGAGTTTTAATTACTTTCTAAATGGTTTTCCTATAGTAAAGTTTCTCCCCCCTCCCCGATATCCAGGGGAGGAAGTTAGTATCATGATTCTGTTGAAGACAGAGGGTTGGTGTTTTTTCTCAAGGTCATTTAGCCCATTGCGTAAAAATATTAACCATAGTGCGGGGGTAGATATAATGCACAGAGCATAATTTAAAGTGTTAAAAATAAAAGTTTACTATTATTGGGCACAATAATAATAAAAAGTTGAGAAAGTTAAACTACATTTAAATGAATGTTATCATCTTAAAAAATGAACTTCTACAAAAATTTAATGTCATAGAAAATATAATATAATGTTACGTAAATACATAAACTAAATACAGATCTCAGCATATATATACAAACCAGATGGGGTGTTGTTATGCATTCTGTTAATTAACCTGCTCCCAGAAGCTTCCTTGCTGTACATCAAGTAATGCTGTGTTACCTTGTTTGCCTCTGATTGGTTAAATAAATGCTAAAGTCTCAGATTGGGCAAAGACAGAGGTAGGTGGGACTAAGGTGCTTGGACTTCTGAAGCAAAGAGGTAGAAGAGGAGAAGCCTCCAGAAGAGGGAAGAAGCCTTCAGAAGAAGAGGAAGAAGCCAGGAAGAGCAGGAAGGAGGACATGCCCCATGGGTTGGAGAAAAAAACCTCATTCCCCATGGCCTGGAACATCAGCCTAGCATAGGGAATAACAGCCCAGGGGATGTACATATATATGGGGTCATATTTGGGGAAGAGAATTAAGGGCTAGGCCAAGATTACACAATCCAGGCCAAGACTTGTTAAAATCCATTAGGTCTCTGTGAGTGCTTATTTATAATGGCGGGTTAAGGATCAACACTGCAGACCAATTAAATATAAATACAGGTAAATAATTTAATTAGCCATTTTCTACAAAAACCTGTTTTATTATTAAACTAAATAAATAAATATGTATGATATACATACTTATGTGTACATAAATATATTTTAATATATTTATATTCATTTAACATTTGCATCCCTTACTAGATTCCAAGTTAATGAGGTGGTTCTTAGATGATTTATCACTGAACATTTACTCCCATAGCCCTTAGAGCTAGGGGATATTAGATTACACTGTTTTTTAAATAAGTTTTAATTGAGTGAATGAATGAAAAAAAGTATAACATAATAGACAGTAGCCACCTCTATTCTGTGGTTTCAATTTCAATGGTCCAAAAATACTAAATGCAAGTCTCCAGAAACCAACAAACTCAACTTTTTAAATTGTGTATCATACTGAGCAATGCAATGAAATTTCATGTCATCCCACTCCATCCAGTTCTGCCCAGGATGTGAATCATCCTTTGTCTACTGTATCCATGCTGTGCATGCTGCCCACCTGTGAGTCACTCGGTAACCGTCTGAGTTATTAATTCTCATAAATTAGCTAAGCATCTGTTCAACTCATCTCATGTACCAGCCTGATGCTAGGTCACAATGCCCACATCCCTCACTTTCTTTGGTCACATCACGTAATGTGGTCATTATACCGTCTCCTATTATTGCAAGAAAGGAGAACATACAATGCAATAAAACACTTTTGAAAAAAAAAGTACCACTTTCTCATTCATTGCAGTATATTCATATGCTGTATGGAATACACTACCATAGTCTGCCATTAACAGTGTTCTGTTTCAGTAAGAGTTGCTGATGTTAACATTTTACTGTGTTTCATCTGTACACTGAACTTCATTATCATTGACATGGACAGGAAAGACATTGATATAGGGTTTGAGACAACCTGTGGTTTCAGGTCTCTACCAGAGATATTAAGATACCTTCTGCAGATAATGGGGACTATTGTACATCAAAATACGAACATTAGCTTTCTATAAACCCAGATACTGTGACTTATTTTCCTTGTTATAATTTTTCAATATATGCAAGATCCTCAGCGGTAAACAGATATAGATTTAATTAACTTGTATTTTCAAAGAATGAAGCAGGTTCTAAAAGGAACGTGTGTTTAAACAGAATTAGCTTCCCTCTGCTTTAAATAGCAGAAGCATCTATCTGCGGGAAGATAGGAAATTGGACCAGAAGATATTCCAATGTTCTTGTTATGTATGTGTTACCTGACATACCAGTTATCAATTTATAGTCTCTCAGCTGCAAATTTATACCCTGTGGTGTGCTCTGCAAATATGGAGATGAGCCCTTTAAGATTTCCCTTTGCCAGGCTGAATAAAGGTAGGCTTTGCCAGTTGGAGGCAAGGAAGAAGGGATTTTCCTTCCTGGATCAGCTACACTCCCTCAGTGAGAACAGTTACTGGACCATCCTGTAGCCAGCAGCCTCCAGTTTTCCTAGCAACCACCTTAGGAAGTTTCATGTGGAGAGACTCCAGCAAGATACCTCCCTATAAATAATTTCCCCGGAACTGTAGAGAGTAGATTCTCAGCAAGTTTAGAAGGCACATATTCTGCAACTTCTGCACCTTCCATTTTGTGAGCCTTGACTACATCCTTGGTCTGTACAGATATCCTACTCACGTGGGGAATATCTTCCCTGGAAATCTATCTCAGTCCTAGGATAGCAACTGCTTCTCATATCTGCTATTTCCATATTTTAAAGAGTTCCCTTTGCTTTTTACTAGTCAATTCCTCCTTATTCTTATTATGTTACAGTTAACAATTCTTTTGCTGTGGGAAGGGGAAATGTATTACTGTGTAGCACTGATTGGACTAGAACTCACTATGGAAACCAACCTGGCCTTGAACTCACGAGAAACCCTTTGTCCTCTGCGTCCAAAGTACTAACGTTACAGATGTGAGTCATCTCTATATAACAAAGAGTTCCTGTTGAAATTATGATATTATTTTTTGTGTGTGGCTTATGCCTCCATGCATCAACAATTGTGTTATGAATTTCATTCTTTTGTCAAGAAAAAGTGAAGGGCAAAGCTAATGTGATACAAGGAGTGTGTTTGCTGCATGGGCAAGAATCATATTTATTCAAATATGGAAAGCAGATACAGTCTCCTAAAGCATATAAAATTCCAAATAAATGAACAGGTACATATTGTAAGCTGAGTAAATTTTCTTAAGCAGGAATGGAGAAAGGCAAAGTATTAAGGAAAAATATTCCCTCCTCAATGGTAAATAGCATGAAACCAGAGCTATTGGCAAACAAGAGATGGGTGGGGGGTATATTGCCAGAAGACAAAACCATGAATGTAAATGAGAATGAAGCCACACAGAGGCTACCAAATAAAAAACAAAGTCAGGGGAAATCAGCTCCTTGTTTTTCAGGGTGTTGATGCTTGTCTTATTCTGAATATAATTTCCTCAAGTTAATATAGCTCACCTTTTCATTAAAGGACAATTCGAAAGTCACAAAAATGGCACACTAAATCTAAACCTTACTTAAGGAATAGTTCGTGCCCAAAGCACACAATTAATGCAGATCTGAAGTAATTGTTTAAGTGTCTTACATGGAGAAATTTGCACCAAGTCTAAGGAAATAATTCTAGCAATATCTCAACCTGCATCTTCCAGTCATGAAGCCTGAAGCACATTTAATCTACTTAACAGGAATCATAGTGACAGTGTAGTGTTTTCTGGGCTCATGCCTCATACTGTCTTAGTTTAAAATGGGGGAATCAAAGAAATGGCTGTTTGTAAAGATTTTGAGGTAAAACTAAAGCAAATTACCCATATGCAATATTTAGCATATTATATTATTTAGAGTAAGCACTCAATAAATATTCACTATCATAGTTAGTTATTAGTAGTAATACAACAAAGTGTGATATAACAAAAATTGACCTTTAACTTCATCACACATAATTTGTCCAAATGTCCTTGAACGTTTTGCTATGAAGAAGCTACTGATATAGTTGTTGAAGGTGCAGTGTTTGCATCTTCCTAATTGTCTACCCAAAGATTGTTTGAATTGAATTCTTCTACTTGATGTGAAATGTTAGCAAAACAAAAACCCCAAAACAAAAACCCTCCTGGATATTTTTTTCTATCAATTGTCTCATCCCTCAAGCTTCTCATCTTCATGCAATTGATTTTACAACCTAAGTCCACTGTCTAGCCTCATTCACAGAAATATTGTGGATTCAGAGCTTAGCCTCTGGGCCTCAAGATCTTTTCAATATTTTGTGAGTTAACTTTTTAATCCCAATATTGTGATAATAACGATAACCATTTCTTTTGGATACTCACCCAAATTATAGCTAAACGGTTTTTTGAATGGATACTTATTGTATGTCAGACATAGACTACATCATCTCACCTCAGGCTCACCATGGGGAACACTAAGGCTCAGTGAAGTTCAACATCGCATGAAAAAAAAAAGACGCAAACTCTGAAACCAGATTTTTTTTAAAGCACATCTGTATTGTATTTATGGTTTCTCATGCATCCAAAATCACAACAAGAAACCTTTTTTCCTCAACAGAACATCTGGAAAAACCCAAGAATCTGTGTTGAATATTGGGGTTACAGTTGTGTGCCACCAGTCCTGGTGGAAGTGGCGAGATTTATTTAGAAGGAAGAGTCGGCTCTAGTGGGGGAGAATGAGAGTACATCACAGAACAGATCCACTGAGAGCTGGTACTAGGAAGCAAAGAAGAGAGCAATGAGCTAGTGTCATTCAGAGACTTTTATTGTGTAGAAGAAATAGAAGGGACATAAGCTAAAAATCATAATCAATCAGACTGCCCTGGGTTAGGGGTAAAAAGTACAAGTAAGAAAAAGTAACAACGATATTCAAGAGTTTGTAATGCTCAGTGCAAGAGAGCAAAAGAAACTAGGCTGGTCAGAGATGTATGTAAGCTGTGCTTTGAAATCCTGGGAGTGGAGATGAAATTGGACAAAAAAGTAGGAAGCGATAAAAAACACAGTGAGAGAATTAATGTAATTTGGTATGGCCCGAGTAACTTGTTTCTAGGTGTGAAGTATGAGAAAACAGCAAGAGTGACAGCCATATATAATGTGGGGTCCATATGCCAGGATCTTCATAGACAACAGATACACTTGCTTCCCTCTATAGCTGATTGTTAGATGGGCATTGTTTCAGATTACAGACAAGGAAATTGAGGCTGATGGGAGCTAGGAAGCTCACACAAGAGTTCACAGTTTAAAATGGAGCAAAGTTAGAATTGTATCCACTCATATTGGACTGTAAAGACCATATTGTGTATGTTGCCAGGGCTGCTATTGTTGTACATTTTGCAATGGTGGAGCAGGGGGTTGAGGGTGCTAAGGATTTTGATTAGGAGAAAAGCATCCTGGGCTTGAGCTAGCATGCTTCAATTTTGTGTACGCTGGACCAAAAAGAATAAGATTCCTGTTTGGCAATGAGTCAGCTTAAATTTAAATTACACTGTGAATCAAGCTATAATGTAAAACCTGTCATTCATGTGACTGCATTGCAAAGAACATTTGAAAGAATGACAGACTATTATTTGTATCTATCATAGACTGTCACTAAAAAACTTGGGGAGGGTGGGAAAGCTGGATAGTTAGGAGAAATAGCTTCTAAATGTGTCATACAATGCTTAGCGAACCAATGTATAAAATCTATCTCTGCATACTTGATATTTTTAAAATATTTATTTATTAGTATGCATGTATGTGAGATAGGCAGACAGGCAGACAGATGATAGATAGATAGATAAATAGATAGATAGATAGATAGATAGATAGATAGATAGGTGATAGTTAATAGATAGATGATTGATTGATAAATGGTAGATAGATGATAGATAAATAGATGATAAGTGATGATAGATGATAGATGGATAAATGATAGATAAATAGTTATAGATAGATGGAATATAGATAGAGATTAGATAGATAGATAGATAGATAGATAGATAGATAGATAGATAGATAGATAGGTATGAAAACACATAGTCCCCTCCCTCTATGATTGAGATGTAACTTGAAGAAATAAATAAATGTAAAAAAAATCCAGGTAAGAATTTGTAATGATCTTTCAATTTTCAACAGAATTTACAAAAATCAGTACTTGAAATCAGAAGTGCTGTATTGTATGTGGGAAATGGAAGGAAACTGTTCTAGGCCAAATTTAATGTGACAATGGAAAGAAGAGATTTGATCCTGTTACAGAATGTAGTGAGCACATATTGCTTTAACTGTTCTATATTAAAAATTATCTAATGTTTATGTCACAGTACACGTGTGGTGGTCATAGGACAACTTTCAGTGGTCAGTTCTTTCCTACCTTGGGATCCAGGGTTAGGACTCAGGTGGGTCACCTAACCTTGCATATCACCTCACAAGCTCTACTTATTCTTCCACGTGAATAACTAACAGACTTGCGAGATCTCTCTAAGTTTCCTATAAAGGGTAAGGTTTCATGTGGTAACTACAGCATCCCAAAATACCCTGCTTTCTTAAGACTGTCTTCTTTGATATTCTATGCAACATGGACTACCCAGGATTTAGGTTTAGGCAGGATTTGAAAGTGTCAGCTTCACTTCAAGCCTAGGTGCATTTGATATCAGAACTTGTTGTTTTTTAATATTACAGGTTGGCACGCTAAATCCCTCCATGGCTGGCAAGATAAAATTAAACATTAAGAATATTTGCTGGTAAGGTTAGGAGGAGTTGAGAATAGTACCTATTGGAAGTTTAACTTTTAATTATTCTTTAAAAAGCATTCAAAAATGGTCGATTATTTATTATGCAGTGGGAACAGGCCCTGCTTCAGAAAGTTTTTATTTTTTGCAAAGATTTATTTATTTTATGTGCATTGGTGTTTGTCTGCATGTGTGTCTGTGTGAAACTGAAGTTACAGACAGCTGTGAGCTGCCATGTGGGTGCTGGGAATTGAACAAAGGTCTTCTGGAAGAGCAACCACTGAGCCATCTCTCCAGGTCCCAAGAAAGTTATCTAGACACCTGAAAGACTCATCTTGCAATCCTGCTCCTTAGGGAGGAGACACTTGCAGAATCTCTTTTCCCCCTTGGGCGGGGACTATATTAATTCAGCAGTACTGACATTACTTAAGGCCTCTCTCCTCAGGCTTATAAACCAGAGATCGTCAGTTTTCCCAATGCTTGTTTTTAAAGATTTCAAAATGGGACTGCTACAGTTCTTTGTGATTTTGATGACTCACACACCTCAAATACTGTAAGGGGAGACATTATTTCTAAAACAAAATGAGATTGCTTTGGAGAAAGAAACACCTGAGAGATGGGGTTCAGACTATTACTCTTAGAACAATAGCTGTTAAGAGAGACCAGAAACAAAAGCGGAACTAAATGACCACAGCCCAATGCATTTAGGAAGACGTGGGTGTGAGTGACACACCTGTCGGTGACTACGGAGCGTGGGTGAATATGGATTTCTCTGAATGCCACAGTTTCTGAAGGCTGTTTAGTGATGTTTACTTTTAATTAAAATTATATGTTCATATGACTACAGCACTAAATTTTAGAATTCTTTACTTAAAACTCTGTACTATAAACATGTAGCAGAATCCTATTTATTGGGCTAGGAGTTCACTTAGTCAGTATGGTGCTTGCCTTGCAAGTAAGGACTTGCGTCTACTTCCCAGACAAACAAACAAACAAACCCCCTGAGTGTGGAAGCACATGCTTGTAATCCCAGCACTGGGAAGGAGGAGATAGGTAAGTCTCTGGTGCTCACTGGCCAGGCACCCTAACCTACTTGACCTTATCTATAAAAAATTAAAATTAAAAGCCCAATCCAAAAAGATATACAAAACCTTAGTAATGATATGGAAGGTTGTTCTCTGGTCCCCATTATGTGCACGCACATGCACCTATGCTCAGACAAATAAAAGATATACCCAAATAATCTCATATCTTTCTCCTATAGAAATATTATTGTTGTAAACTTCCATTGTTTAAACGTTTGTTGTAATTTTTATGAGGGCAGTCTCTATTGTTTTGTCTCCTGCCTGATACTTGGATCTCTTCATTTGGTTAGAAGTCAGGGTTTCACTAAGATTAACAATTTGGTGTTGATTTTTAAGTCATAGTATTTATTTATTTTTTGAAGCATTATTTTCTCGGGACTGTTCACAGTAAACCTTTTCGTCTCAGTTTTGTTTGCTCTTGATATGATACATACTACAGACAAAAGCAACTTAGATGAGAATGACCTTATTTTAGCTCGCAGCTCCAGGTTATCGTCCGTCTCTGCAGGAGTGAAGGTGACAGAAAAGTGAATCAGCCAGTCATATCCACAGTCAAGAACAGATGGAGACCGCATGCATTCACGTTTGCACTCAGGCTACCAACTCCACTAATACGGTTCAGGATCCCTCCTGGGGAATGGTGCCACCCACAGTGGGCGAGTCTTCCAGACTCCATGGACATAATCAAGGCAGTCCCACACAGGCATGCCCACAGCCCAGCCTGATCTAGGCAATGACTCTCCTCCCAGGTGATTCTAGCTTGTGTCATCAACAGTTAAAACTAAACCATCGTAGCCTTGACTTTTAATTTTGTTTTATATATTTTGAAGGCTCACTGCTGTTTGCAATGTATGTTTATAACTGTCATGCCTTGATAGATGGACCCTTTTAGCAATATACAATGTTCCTTGGCTTTGCCAACAAATTTTGACTTGCTGTGTTTCACCTGATGTGAGCAGACCCATCCCAAGTCTTAGTTGCTGTTTGCATGGCATATCTTTTTCCATCCTTTAAACTTATGTATGTGTTTAGATTTGAAGTCGGGCTTAGGTAGATAGCATTTAATTGGATGTTTTTTTTAAAAACTACTTCACAAATATCTCTCTTTTAATTGGGGGGTATAACTTATTTATAGATAATACAGCTGCTGATAAGGAACAGCCTACTTGTTTTGCTATTTGTTTTCCATCTCCTAACTTTTCATTCTTAGTACCTCCTTTATTATATTTTTACATCTGTTCCCTTGTAATCAAATTAATTTCATTTTTACAATCCATTTACATTTTCTTCTTGTTTATTTTTGTTCAGTTTTTACCTGTTTTCTTAAAGTAAGTATCATGGGAATTACTAATAAAGTTTAAATTTATAAGGAATTTAGTTTGAATTCATACCAACCAGATTTAATAGTGTAAAGATTCTGTATAAGTTTATTGATGTTTGTAGTATTGTCTCAAATTATATCCCCATACATTATGTATCCACTAACATAGGTTTATAATTATTACTGTGTCAAGTTTTCTTCAATTATATGGAGAACTAAGAGATGTTAAAAGCTGAAATCAACAATACTTGTTTGTATTTACTTTAATGGTTTTGTTTTTTTATTTTAATGGTTTTATTATTTAAGCTATTCATCTGCTGAATTCAGTGTTTAAATTTCTTTAACAACTGAACAGGTTCCTTTTTAAGCCCTTGTCAACAAATATATTTACTTGAATCTTGGAATGCCTACTTTACTAGTTATCACGTGTATTTGGGATACACACATGTGCTGTGATAGGTGTTTACAGTTGCTGTTTATGTGGGGCTGTAGCTGTTCCAGTGACTTTTAAAAAGTGGTTTCTAAGCAGTTGTTTGTCACGTATGGCCATTGGGATCTCTCCCATGCATTCAGGTAGTGATCTGGTGGAAGTTGCATAAATGTGGGAGAGAACACAAATTCCCTGGCATTTGCAGCTGGGTTCTCTGTCCCTTAGGGTCAGCACTGCACTGGTATCCTGGACAACAATTCACAGCTCAGTCTTTGGTTTTAGTTTCTGTCTGCACAGTCTAAAGCCAGTTGAAGGGGAGTGTTAGGGTCTTGGCTGGTCATTTCTCGTCATATGTTATATGCAGTGGCCATCTAAACAACTAGAAACTGTAAACTTTTCATGACACTACTCCTAAGTATCTGACATCGTAGCCTTTCCTCTCCAGTGTTTTGGTTTGTTGTTTTCCTCCATTGTATGTGCTGGGGTTTGTTATTGTTGTTGTTGTTTTTATGTGCTAGTTATTTAAAAAAAAAAACTTTCTAGCCCAGATTGAACTTGAACTTGTGACCGTCCTCTCTTGGTCTCACAAGTCCTGAAATCGAAGGCCTGCACCTAGTCACCTATCTTACTCTAAATGTATCTTTTACAGAAACTCCCTTATGCTACTTCTGTGCCCTGAGAGAGTTCTAGGTGAGGCAAATGAAGATAAGAACCTTGTGGGGGTTTTTGTGGAGCCTCCTTGCAGACTCTCAAAGCAGGCAACCATAATTCTGTATAAACAAAACCAACTTCTCTCTCCCAGCTGGGAGAACTCATATTGGAAGCTTAAGATACTTGGGATCTTTTTTTTTTTTTTTTTTTGAGGATGTTAGGCCTTCTGGTTTCCATGTAGAGGAATGTGTCTTTGTAGCTCTTGACGTCTTATACTACCAGATTTCCTTATACACATCTTATCAGGTTATTTTTTTCACAATTATGATCACTGATGTTCAAGCATCTCTTATGTTTCATACCTAACTACTTTAGGAATATACTTCTGTAGCTCATGGATATACGTGAACTCTCTCACTCTCCCTCTCCCTCTCTCCCTCTCTCTCTCTCTCCCTCTCTCCCTCTCTCCCTCTCTCTGTCTCCCTCTCTCTCCCTCTCTCCCTCTCTCCGTCTCTCTCTCTCTCTCTCTCTCTCTGTGTGTGTGTGTGTGTGTGTGTGTGTGTAAAAATGTCTAGCTAAAGTTTCAAAGTATTTATGTGATTCATGATATCCTTAACAGCACTGTAGAGATTACATTGAAGTAAACATAGAAATGAGAATGATAATAAATTGAATACCTTGGAGGAAATTAAAATTGAGTTATGTAACATTGGAGGGGAGGGCTGAAGAGTGATCCTAAAACTTTCAAGAGTCCAAACAAAGGGAAACCATAGTCAGAATATACCATATGAAAAAATTAATTTATTTTCAATAAAAACAAATAAATTTTAAAAACCATCAAGAGCCCAATTTACAAACCTTTTGTAACTCTTGAGGCATTCATACCCAGAAACAATTAGACAGGTGCAAAGAAGTTTAAAAACAAATATGAACTAATTTTACGAAGGTTATCTGTGCACAAAGACATTTTTAAAAGGGCATTTTGTCTCACATAGCCTAGGCACCAACTCCAGAACTGGGTTCAGCTCTGCAGGCAATCCCAGCTGAGTTTTTTTTTTTTTTTAATAGTATACATACTCTTTTAAAGTATTTGCATTTCTGAATCAAAGTAGAAAGTGACCTACTTCCTTGCTGTCCTTAGTGCCCTTCCCCAACTCCACCTTAGGGACCCACAGTCACTATTTTCATTTTCACTAACCCTCTGTACAACCCAAGTCAGCTAATTTAACCTTTGTAAAGGTTAGTTCCTCCCCTCTAAGATGAAAAGGACCCATCTCTACAACTCTTTCTATCCTTCAGGTGATATGGCTCTTTCTGACCCAGCTTAGAATCTTGACAGTCCTCTGCTCCCCTTCATCTATAGTTAGAGTCTGGAACCTCTATCTCATAAACGATGTGAACACTGTTTTTTTGTGCTTCTCTAAACTGTCACATGGGATTCAGCCTATTTCTTAAACTCTTCAGTCCTCCTTACAGGATGACTGCCTGCCAGCATTACCCTGCATCTCCTCTTGTTATTGACTGTTCCTCTCTGCCGGGGCTGGAGAGAGGAGTTACTTCTCAGGTCGCTGGTTCTTGCCCAGTGACTATTCAGACTCCACTATTGAGTGATTGGCAACATATAAACGTGCCAGCACCCCACGCAGTGACAGTGCCAAGTACCTTGCAGAAAGATGAGTTAGGATCATCTCATCTGAGTCTACAAATTTTCTGCTTGAGTCGCCTTGAAAGTTGTCAGAATCCAGTGTTCTGAACACGGGGCTTTCCAGGTTGTCATTTTCAGAATTGGAAAGGACATGCATGGTCCATAGCCACAGTCAACAAATGTCAAAATAAATAATTTCATCTGTTCTAAAAAAATTAGCTTAAATGCTTTTCTTCTTTTTAAGCCATTTGAAAACTGCAGCGATTACCATGAGAAAAATGCTCCCTGTTTACGAGGTAATTATAAGGTTATAAAATTGACAATAAAATTAGTGTTCTTGGTTGTTTTTTTTTTAATCATGTTAGCACTTCCACAGCAGACTAGATAAATCTCTTTCTCATCGCTTCTAGCCAATTAAAACATAAATATACATCTAGAATATAAAAAGCGTGATCATATGCAAATATTACTTGTAAGAAAAATTTATTGTGGACGGAAAATCATCTCTAAGGAAAGTAGATAAAGGGTATATGTGCTTTATGTGATTTTTTTCAAGCATAATCTTTAAAACCCGTGGTAGCAAGAGATTTTTAAGCAATCTGTCTTTAATAGCTAGGATTTAATTAAAGGAAATCAAAATATCACTATAAATGTATTGTTTGTTAGAATGTAATGTTATAAGATTTTTTGTGGGGGTGTATGGATGTGGTATGTATAATTAATACAGCATAGCCTCAATTCTAAGAATTCAGATACCCCCTAAACTAACACTCTTATCGAGTGTCAGCTGTTATACAAAGCAGTGGAAACACCATTGCAAATACTTGGAGTCTCAGAATGTTCACTATGGAACAGAAAACTATTATGATCCAGAAGCATGGGGGCTGGACACTGGGACATAGGAAATACATTTGTTAGGGGCAGGGGAACTTTCTCAGAAACCATGAATGAGACTAAACAAGCATGTCAACAAAGGAAAAGAAAGAAGGACTTAATATTTGCCTGGGCAATACCACACTTGCATGCAGACAGTAATCTCTGAAGTGGCCAAAGGCTAGAGTGCACAGGAGCATTGAAATGTCCTTTTGAAACTGCTCAGGGAAACCTAATAAGGTTTATGTTCTTGTTGGGGTGAATAACGCCAGGTTCCCTAACAGTTCATAAACCTCGGTGGCTTCGTGCGATGCAAGTGCACTTTTTTACATAACAGAGTGAGTGTGATGTAGGTGCTTTTCCACGTTTGACCCTGGGAACTTGCCTTGCTCCTCTCTGTGGTACCACCTGCTCCCAGATTCTAATTGATGATATAAATGCTCCTGAGGGGTCAACCCAGCCTGCTGTCTCCTATAACAACCACAAGGTTGCATGTGATGATTTCAGGAGTTCACCGGAGGGTAAGAACAATAGGTGGGAAATAGGGTTGAGCAAGTGCTAACAACTCTAAAATTCTTGGAAGCAAGATAGTAGTTGAATAATGTACAATATTAAACAATCATTTTGTAATTAAATGTTTTAAGAATCATTTATATTCAGCGTGTGGTGGGGGACACTGATACCTTCACATGCCGAGGGGCACTTGAGAATTGATTCTCTGGCTCTCTCCTTCCACTGTGTGGCTGGCTCCCAGGAATTGAACTCAGGTCACCAGGCCTGGTAGTCAACACCTTCACCCACCGAACCATCTTGCCAATGGTAAACAATAATTTTAGTAATAATAAAGAACAAATTGTAGATGGGAGGAGACACATCTGAAGGGTTGTTTTATCATTTGCCTTTGATTTTGACCACAAGAGAACTGAACATGGTGTAACGAGGAAAAGAATTAGGTAAGAGGAAAATGTGGGTACTGAGAAGAGAGTGGCAATTAAATGAAGTCCCCAAGGAGAGCAGGGCAGGGAGATGTGGAACGCAGAGAAAGGGAATAGCCTTACACTGGGGCCTTTGGATTCATCCACTGACCTGTGGAACACTCAGAGGAAATAAAGATGACATCAGAGCTATTACCTGAATGTCAAGCACAGTGGCTGAGGTTGAAGTACATGTCTATGAAAACAGACTTCACATAATCGAGAAATAAGCCACCTATTCTAAAACCATTATGAACCATGAAATACTGAGTCTCTTCTCAAGGAAGCTAGCATTTTCCCCACTGGATGTGGTTCTTGATTATCTTTAATGTGTTTGAATAGTCAACAGCCTTAGAAGATACAAATGCAAGTTAATATGTTTGTAATTATTACTTTGAAATATAATAATCCAAATTTTTAGAAGGTTTGAAAAGATGTATTAGATATTGGTTGAGTAATTTGTGGTATTATTTCTCCTGTAAGTAGATGGAAAATAATTATAAGTTTTCTATTGACAAAAATGGAGTACTTTGATTTTTTGTGTGTTTTTGATTTAAAACATGCTAAAAACAAATAGGAGCATTCTTTTTATTTTTTAAAATATTTTATTAACTCTGAGAATTTCATCCTCCCAGATTCACTCCCACTCCTTACCACCCACCCCAGTGTTATATCCACTTTTTAAAAATTTAATAATCTATCTACTCCAAATTGTGCTGCCCATATGCTCCTGAGTGTGACCGAAACATGGTCAACCAAGTAGGAGCCACACTTTTAAAGAAAACTGACTGTCCCTCCCCCAGAAACCACCAACTATCCACATCTCTTCAGCAAATAATGGGGGCTCATGAACCACTTCCCACTAATCCAAGTCTACTTAATTCAAGTATTTTGTGCATGTTCCATTTATTTTCAAGTAGCTTTAGGTAAAATTCTGAAGATGTTTGTCTCTTCACTGGGACAAAATGTTAACTCAAAGGCAATATATTAAAAAATATATAGGACTCATGTGCTTTATTTTCATTATAACCAATTGTTTTGTTTCTTGAACCCTTTTTGCTTTTCTCCTTGTAGGAAATCCACAGTCAGAAAGCTGATTCTTTTCTATTTTTTTAATTAAATGTTTATTTATTACTTCAAGTTACATCTCCATCACAGTCCCCTCCCACCACCCCTCCCCGCTCTACCCTCCTACCCTCTCCTCCTTCTCCCAGAACTCATAATTCTTTCATTTTTGGGGGGGAATAATTAGGCACCAATTATGAAAATTATAAGGTATAACATACCTTCCCAATGTCCAGTCCATACATCTTTAGCAATATTCTATTATCTATCTGAAAGACCCCTGAAATGGGGACACCGCCCCTGGGGCCCAGCGTCCAAGGACAGAGACGGAGACCACCGGATGCAAGTGCAAGAGGCAACTTTATTGTTCACACGGGCGCCTGCGGACGCTAAGGCCTTCGGGTGACTGAGCGTGCCGGGCTAGAGTAAAGGTTGATTATATAGGGTTGGGGGTGGCAAGAAGCGGGCTTACAGAAGCAGATGCATGGTTACAGGGTTCTCATTGGTTGATTTAAATGAGGCCGTGGGTTCAGGTTAGGGACAAGCTTGGCATTTCTGAAATCAGACAAGGCTACCGTTAGCACACTCTGGACTTTCTGATAAGGCTGCCGTTAGCACACTGGACGTTTTGTTAAGGCTACTTTTCTATTGCCAGTGAGTCAGCCCCCAATTGTCTGACCACAGATATCCTGTCTTTGCTGGCCTTGCCCAGCATGGAAAGTCCCCATCTCAAGCAGCAGCATGGCTGAAATGGCAGCTAACAGATAGGCACGCTTAGCCGGGGGTCTTTCATATCTATCTCTATGAGTTTAACGTTCTATACCTAACTCAGTTTCCATCCTAACTTGCATTACCAACTTAAAAACATCTTCTTAGACCTAGAACATCCTTTTAATTCCTAAACAACTTAAAATTTAACTGTGAGACTATAACTATCTAGTCTTCAATCAGGTCAGAGACCTGAGAAGGATAAATATATCTCATTATACAGGAAGTGCAGAGCCAGCAGCTTCCAAAACTAAGAAATGACAGACAACCGGCTGCCTGGACAGTCCCCAATTTCTCTCCATACATTGGAACATCTATCTTCAGCCTCTTGGCCCAGTATCTCTGGCAGACATTAATTGTAAAACAAGAATTATGAAGGACTTGCCCACCTTGTCTTGGCAGAGCTAGGCTGTCGACTTACCTGCTTCCAAGTTTTGTCCTTTTCAGACAGCATTCTGTCTATATTTGAAGTGAGGGGTTTTTCTTGTCCAGTGACAGGCTTGCCACTAATGCAACCATCACCAAATGGAGATTCTTTGATGCTCATCCTCTACTTGGAGTAGAATAGGGGGTGCTGTCAGGAGCTGACATGTCTCAATATCAAAGAGGCATATAGGCCAGTGGTTCTCAACCTTCCTAATGCTGCAACCCTTTAGTACAGTCATGTTGTGGTGACCCCTAACCATAAAATTATTTTTGTTGCTACTTCATAACTATAATTTTGCTACTGTTATGGATCGTAATGTAAATATCTGATGTGCAACTCCTTTGGTGGTTGCAACCCACAGGCTGAGGGCCACTGATGTAGACTGTCATACTGTGTGAGTTTAAGAAAGATTACCACACTGACCCCTCTTTCCCTGTTCTGCACTTATACTTGCTGGTTTGGAATCATAGACTCTATGTAATGGGAAATACCTTAAAAGTCCCAGCTTCCTCTTCTCCAAGTATGCTTACACTTATTCATTCACTGAATGTTGAGTTCCCACCCTAGCCTCATCCCAAGCCAGTCTCTTCTTTACTCTCCAGGGTCCAGCCACACTGACTTCCCTTTCAGCCTTGAGACAGTCTCACAGTCTCCTCATTTTACAGATCTGCAATAGTCTTTCCTAGACTGTCTCCTAGAGAGGCTGACACTCATCTTACGTGATTGTCTCTGGGACTTAAGCTGATTACCTAAATGAGGTGTCTGTGCCTGTCCTTCAAAATTAGCTTAAACTTCCCTTTTCAATGCTCTCTTATTCCATGTAGCTTTCAAGTTGTGTTTAATTAATGCATAATCTTTTACCTAATGATTCTTTGCAACTCCACACTAATCTCCATGAGACAGGAACAGACTACAATATTCCCAAGTCCATAGAAGAATCTCGGTCACTGAGTAGATAATCCATGCAGAGTTTTGGATTAATGAATGAATAATGATATTTAATATCTGGTAATGAAAGTTCATAAAGAACCCTTGTTCCTCAGTAGCTGACATTCTTTTAGGTAGAATCATGCAGGGAAGCAATTATGAAATGTGTTAGTGGTTGAAGAGGTAAATATTGGAACAGAATATGCAAGTTGAGAGCTTGCTTCCTATTCTATTAACTTTATTATTAATAAAAGAACATAAACTACCTAAAGCTCAGGTTTCTGCTTACCCTAATATAAGAGATAGATAGGGCCTCTTCAAAAACCTCAAGAGATCTGCAGAGTATGGCATTCAAAGATGTTTTTGTAACTTTAGATTTTTTTATATCAAGACATATCAACTCCTGACAGCACCCCCTATTCTCCTCCAAGTAGAAGATGAGCATCGAAGAATCTCCAGTGGGAGATGATTGAATTAGTCACAAGCCTATCTCTTGGTAGGAAAAGCCCCTTGCTCCAACTGTAGACAGAATGCTGTCCAAAAAGGACAAAACCTGGAAGCAGATAAGTCCACAGCCTAGCTCTGCCAAGACAGGGTAGGTACATCCTTCATAACCCCTGCTCTACAATCAATGTCTGTCAGAGAAATGGGGCCAAATGACTGAAGATCGATGCTGTAATGTATGAAGAGAAAATGGGAACTGTCCAGGCAGCCACTGGTATGTCATTTCTTAGTTTGGGAAGCTGTAGGACCTGTACTTCCTATAAAATCAGATATATTTATCCCTCTTAGGTCTCTGAGGTGGTTGAAGAACAGATAGCTAGAGTCTCATAATTAAATTTTGAGTTGTTTAGGAGTCAAGAGAGTGTTATAGATCTAAGAAGATACTTTTAAAATTGTGTTGCAAGTTAGTATGAATGTTGAGTCAGATATAGAACTTTAAACTCATGGAGATGTTTAGATAGTAGAATGTTAAAGTCAAGTACCAAATACATGTGGACTGGACATTGGGAATGTATGTTAAGCCATATAACCCTCATAACTGTGGCCTAATTACCTCTGTTGTACTGTATTGTATTTATTATTATAAGAGAAAGAACCATTTGTTGGACTGAAAGGGGAAACTGTAGGGGGAAATAAGATATACCTTAAACTTAAAAGAAAAAAAGGGAAGAGGATGGGGGGTTGAGGGTGGGAGGGTGTGACTGGAGGGGGAATAGGGAGGGGACTGCAATTGAGATGTAACTTGAAGAAATAAAAAATAAAGGAAAAAAAATTTTAAATTGAAAAAAAAGAAACTCTTCACCAAACCAGGAAGAAATAATACTACAGAAGCAAGAAGGAAAAATAATTAAAATTCTCAGAAGTTAAAAAAATACATATTTGCTAAATAGTTCTAACAATATCAACCTACAGGCAATGAAATTACAAAACTATTGTGACAACTCAGTAAAACTATATAAAGGCATCCCATATGATGAGTTACAGGAATAGAGTCTTTGAGACATTTTTACAATATTGTTTGTTATCTAGATTATGGGACTGAGAAGGAGTTAACTGTAAGAAAGGGTCATTTGTTATAAAATGATGATATACTGGTATACTTCATTTCATCTCCAAATTTGCATAAATGACTACTCTTATGGGACAATTTACAACATTAGTCTACAAATGAAGGGAAAAGGAATTGTGCCTTATAGTTTCCATAAAATAAGCCCACTTGTTGAGGATGAGCTGCCCCCATTGGCCTGGGAGATCCATCCCTACCTCTTGTCTTCTGTGTGGTGGGAGCAGTGAAGGAGACATCCTCTCCCCTCCCATTTGCCCTTGCCCCCTGCAGCAGGCTGGAAAGTTGGCCCCAATAGGATCATGAGAGCAGGAGAGCTGTCCCTGCTCCTCACCTGCTGCAGCACTTGGTAGAGCAGACCCTGCATCTTGCCTGGGCAGCACCATAGAGTTGGCCTAAGACATGGGGGTTTCAGGTGTTCTGGCCTTAAGGAGAGCTGGGCATGCCTCTTGTCTGCTGTGTGATGGCATGGATAAGGGAGACATTGTCTCCCCTCCTCCCTTGCCCCTCACCACCTACGGCAGGTGGAAGAACTAGCCCTAGAGTCAACAAAATGGGAGAACTGGCCATGACCCTCACTGCAACACACAGGAACGTGGGCCCTGCACCTCACTTGGGAAACAGGGCAGAGCTGGCCCTGGTTGCGGGGGCTGGAGGGGGAAGTGTTGCTGGTAAGCCAACCCCAGGGGTGTGAGAGCCAGCAAGCTGACCAGCTCAGATTCCTCTGAGGCCCAGATCCATGGCTTTGAGTTGCTCCACCCCAGCGTCTACCCCATGGATGAACTGCTGTAGTTCATCCTAGGATGGAAGGGACCTGTCCTACAGATCCAAAACTGCAGGATCTCCATGACACAGGGTAGCAACAGGATATTCAAGAGGGGCCCCAGTGAGGTTCCAATGTTGATAGGGTAGCAGAAGCCAGAGGCCTCATATAAAACCAACGAATCATTGCAATGAACAACTGTAAGCAAAGAAGAGTGAACAACAGGGTACACTGTGGGACACACTGTGACACACTACAGCTTCTACAACAAGATAGTTTTTTCTCTACCAGTGGGAGGGGGAGGTTGGTTGTGAGGGTGGAAGGTGGGTACAAGGGAAGATAAGTGGGATTGCAGTACATGATGTGAAATTCACAAAGAACCAATAAAAAGTTAAAAATAAGCCACTCCACTTTTTTATAGAGGTAGGAAAATAGATAAAGGTATTTCAAAACCCAACAATACTATTATCTTGAACACAACAATAAAGTTCATCTGAAGATGAAAATATCTGGATATTGAGAGTTTGTGATTTTATTAAGGTATAATATTTTAGTGGTACATATTTAAATGGATATGAAAATCTGAATCTTTTATGATGTATTTTATGTAAATATACACATGCATACATTAATGCTTGTTCTGTTCCTTTCAAAAGTGGTGGAGATTTGAACAAGATTTCAATATCAGTCAATACCTGTATGATTTCCATACAAGTATTGCATGAGCAGCTTCAATTCTGGCTGAGTATCTTTACAAAAATAAAAAGCACAGATAACAGTAGGTTTTTCTGAATGTTAAGATAGCCTCATGGCTGTTTCCAGTTACACCCTAGGCCTGTTGGATCCTGAATTAGAAAGAATACAGTCATGCAGCACCAGAAGCCAAATGGTCACATGGTGCAAACTGATGTACAGGAAACACATAGACAGTTCCACTTCCTATCTTTTACATGTACATTTTTTTCTTTAGAGGAGAAAATAGCCACTTAGAGTTCTATATTTTGGAAATCAAGCCAAGCACGATGCTTGACCCAGAATTATAAATATTCTGTAATGTGTAACTGAAACACTTGGAAGAGCATTCTGAAGAAATTCTGGAAATGGCACCCACAGTAAAGCTCCATAGGTTCAAATTACATACCAGCTAGCCTGGCATCTGTTGAAGTGAGTGTGACTCAGTGGTAGTGGTACCCATCATACCATGGCGAACTAGAAATAGGGCTTTGATGTCCCCATGCCACCAAGAAGTCAGTGATTCTAATGGGCGAAGGCAGCACATGGGAGTAGAAATGGGCTAAATGTGAGAAAAGGGAAGCTGCTATCTTGGAGTTTAATAAAGACAAACAATACTGATAGCATGCTTCCCTAGGCAAATAATCAAGGGTGGAGAGCAACCAAAAGAGGGGACTAGAGACCAATTCTATCACAAGACTCTTATCTTGGTTTGGGGGTGTCCATTTATGATTGTGATATGGACCTACAGTTAGGGCAACAGGAACATTTTCCCTTGGTGACCCACCAGACCTTAGGTGTGTCTCACCCAGTGATTGGTGCAGAAGTGAGGCTATATTAAGATGTGAAAATAGAGACATTTATAAAGATCTGATTTGTGTATAAAATTGTGCCACCATAAAATGAGTAATGAAACTGTGCTGATAATTATGCACCTGCTTCTTCAATCTAGCCCTTAATTTCTATTCTTGGAGTCATCAGGTTCTTTTACCCATTACCTAAATGATTGCAGTAACCTTCTAACTGGCCTCCTGCCTTTAGTCTCTTCTCAGTCAAAAGCATCCTCCTACTCCCCGCTGCCTACTAAGCACCCAACATGGAAGCCAGCATCCTCTGTGATCTGTATCCAAAGCTGTATTTTCCAGACCCCATTGCTTCTCTCCATGTGCCCAATGCTTCAGCCAAATTTGCTAATCACCATTCCCCAAACATCCTCTACTGTGGTGCTTGTAAAACACACACAGGATCCAGTCATTGCCCTACTTAAAACTCTTCCCAACTTCCTTTTATTGCTCCACAGGCATCATCCTAAAGTGCTTGGTCTACCAAACCTCTCCACCTGGCTCGTGCCAATCTCTCCCTTCTTATTTTTGGCCACCAGACCCCAATCCACCATCCTCAAAACCTAAACCCAGCCGTCTGGATTGTCTTTAAATTATCTGGACAGGTGAAGCCAATTCTTGCCCTCGAGGTTTAGTTAAAGCTGTTTCTTTTGTGTTATACACCTTTCTTTCTGCTTTTCCCATCACCCTACCAACAAGGTCCCGTGCCCAATATGAAAAAAAAAAATTAGAGAACGTCCTTTCTTTCTAAGCTCAAGGTTATCAGCTGCACAAAAACCTCCCCATTTCGGGAAACCTTGCTATTGACCTTCTTACATACATCCACTATTCATTCCTCACAGGACCTCAGTGCCAAATACATGTTTTTGACGTCAAAACTGGATAATCATTTTCTAATATGCCTGTAATCTTCTGAAGGGCTGGAACAATGCTCATATATCTTTATGAGCCTAGCAGTTCAAATAGTAAAGGCAGAATAGAGTCCAATGCATGATAGCAAACCCCTTCCCCCATCCCAAGGCCTGTGAAGTTATTACTGTGCTAAATGGATATTTGCAGAGAGAGAGAAAAATGATGGTTACTCCTAATCTATGTGCCATTGCTGTGAGATGCATAAGTCTCTCTCCCTCTCCCTCTCCCTCTCCCTCTCCCTCTCCCTCTGACTCTCAGAGAGTATGCTGGAAAGCAATGCTTGTCAAACTTTAATGTGCCCTAGAGTCACACACATGTCTTGGGAAAATGGTGGCACTTCGGTACATCTGAGTCACAACAATGGTTCTGCGTTTCTGACAAGCTCCTCCGAGATGCCATGGTGCTGGTTCCGCGTGGGAGGTTCAGAGAGGGACAGCCTAAGGAGCTCACTAGAAGGACAGGACTCCTTACTGGTTCCTGCAGAGGTTCCCCCCAGCCATGTGTTTATCCACGAAAGCTCTAATTGAGGCTGTGCTAGAGGCTGAGTCCTCTTTACTGCCTTTATTTCTCTTCAAATGAGGCCCCCAGAGTCAAGCTTTTCCCCCTGTTCGCTTCCCCAGCATAATTCAGCTCATGTGATTTTCTCTGTAGAAGAGCTCCCCAGATTCCATTTTTAAGCTGACCTGAAACTGTTCTCCTGTCTGCTTTCCATAAATTTAAACCATCTCTGCTTCATTGTCCAAGCCCTGGAAATCCAGTATTTCCAGTCTTCAGAAGCCTCTCCAGCTGCCCAAAATTGTTTCACCTCCAATTTCATCTCAAACAGCTGTTTTCTTTTCCCAGCGAGCACACCAGCTTCACCTCCGCAAAGGCCACTTCCCAAGCAGCTGCTGCCTTGACTGACAAGGACATAGCCCATTCTGAAAGCTGCACTGCACTCCCCACCCACTTTCAGAGCAACATGAAATGGTCTGGATTTTTGAACTGTAGGGAGGCTCAGGAGAACTCGGGGGGGGGGGGAGGGGGGCTCGTACTGTTGACTGATCAAATGTCATGAAGGAAAAGCAAATGTAGGAGTGATGCTGGAGATTGGGCTGCAGCTGTGGGGAGCCTATGAATGCTGTAATATCATGGGAACTGCCGTTGCTTTGGTCATGTCAATTTATAATTAGAGATGCCATATGAAGGGGAATTTTGACATTTACTGCTACCAGTTTACTTTTTCAGTGACAACCAGCTAGCTCCATATCACAGTTCTGTCTCTTCTGCAAATGTTGAGCAAATCCAGAGGTGTGTGAATCAATCCAGAAAGCCATAAGAGCATATCATGTCTAAAATACATATAACATTATTTTATTTTATTTGTTTTTAATTATTTATTTACTTATTTTTGTTTTTATGTGCATTGATGTTTTACATGTGTGTATGTGTGTGTGAAGGTGTCAGATCTTTAAGTTACAGACAGTTGTGTGCTGTCATGTGGTGCTGGGAATTTATCCTGGGTCCTTTGGAAGAGCCGTCAGTGCTCTTAATCGCCGAGCCATCTCTCCAGCCCCTGTAACATTATTTTATAAACACATACAGATAGTAGCATATTGATTGTTGGTTTTTATTAAGTGTAATTTTAAATTTATAAAAATGAAGGTATTAAATTTTATTGTTTAGGAGTAGGTTAAATGGCCATCATATAGGGAGTTGTTTGTTGTTTTTTGTTTGTTTGTTTTTGTTTTCTTTTTTGTCCAGCAATGTTCAATGGATCCCCCTATGTATTGTAAACACCTAAGAATGATCTTGTTGAAGTCTCTTAATTGATACACTTACATGTTCTCCCAAACTTCACATACCTAAGCCCCCAAATATCAGATATCTGAGATACTGTTTAAAATATAAACATGTTTGATTAGCTTGGCACTGATGGGATTAAAATTAGCTCCATTTACCCATTGGTTATAAACCTACACATGCTTTAGCAGAGTTCAGAGCTCATTTCAGAAGAGGAATCAGTTTGAATCAACTCTTCAAAGCACAAAGCATCAAGCAGCTTTGTGTACGAATGCTGGAAACCTCTAAACATAATTTGTTCAAATTTTCAAATCCGGATATATCAGTGCAAGCTGTATACCATTAACATCTGCTGAACACCTGCAGTCATTAAAAATGTCCCCCCTTTCAACCCACTCTTTCTTAAGCAGGTACAGGCAATCATAGAACAAAAAGTATTTAGAGGGGATTATGACCCTTGAGGTAGAAAACAATCACAGTTTGTGGAATTTGGGAGTTGGAATGAACTAGAGTGTGGCATACTACTAAAGGAGAACACAATAGTTGTCCTCAAATTTGGAAATACTTCAGCCACCACATGCACATATATTCTCTCTGGCTTTTCTTCTGCCTTTTCTAAAGACTTCATTTTATGTATTTGGCTGCTTCAAGTTCCCTTAGAAGGCACAGAAACTCTGCTCACCTTTCCTTTGTTCCCCTGGATTTTATTTCAGATAAACAAACAGGGGAGGGTTTGTTGTTCAGTTTATGAATGACTTCTTCATATGGCTAAGTTGTATCTTTCACTTATCCGGTGTATTTTTCGTCTCAGAATGTTTTGACCTCTGTCAGTTTGGTTTGAACCTTTTGTTTATGTCATTCTGATTGTACCATCGAGAATAGAGTTCTAACGTATGTTTAATTTTTTTTCTAATGTCTTTATACACTACTTCTATTATGTGTAAGTTCTGAACAGTTTAGTTTTGTCTTATTGTCTCATGTTCCCAGTTTGTTTTCACTCCTGGAAATTTCTACTCAAATGTCTGATATTGTATATTTTTAACTTATTTGATGCTTTGTGGGTCTGTATCCCTAAATATTCTTGAGCTTTTTTTCTTGAGTGCAGTTGAGTTTCTTGGAAACGTGTTGGTTTTTAAATTGTGTTAGGCCAGAAGACAGCAATGGTAACATCAAAGGAGAATTATTTCCCACTAATGAGGCAAGGACTGTCTGTGTGTGCTCTCCCTGATTCAAGCTGAGCTGATAGAAACAGTACTATTCTTCAGTCCATGTGAGCACTGGGTATTATATTAATTCCTGCTAATTCTTTCAGGTGGTTCTTCCCCTATAATTGAGTAAACTAATGATCATTGTTCAAGTGAATCCTCAGGGAACCTTCTGTGAATCTTGGGGGGGTGGGGCATTATACTTAAACTCTTATTGAATTCCTTGACAATTTTATTCGTGTATATAATGCTTTCTGGAAACTCACACTCCTTTTCTCATGGTCCCGTTTTATGGTTTTATCTTGAGTTAAAGCATTCAATCTAACCAGGGATGTCTGTGTGACTGTGAGTTTCAAGTTATCCTTTGGAACCTGATGGATGGTCCTGGAGGAACACAAGTGAAGACCAAGCCGGCCCTTCTCCCAGAATCCACCAATAGCCAATAGTTTAGCAAGGTGTTGTATGGTTCTTTGAGTCTCTCTCTGATCTATGATTGACCGATGAAGGGTCCAGTCTTGTGCAGGCCCAATGCACCCAGATGCAGCTGCTTTCAGATGATGGTTGCAATGGTTGTGCCATGCCCACAAGATAGCATCTCAAAGACCCTTCCCTATATTTTCTGGCTCTTACATTCTTTATTCCTCCTCTTCTGTAATATCCCATGAACCTTAGAACGAATGATATAAATACTGTGTTTAGGTGTGAGAGCTCATCTGTCACTTATTCTAAGTACATGAGTCTGCACTTGCCAATGTTCATTGCAAAGAGAAGCTTTCAGAAATGCAGGCTCTTGTCATTCTTTTAAGTGCTCAGGAGATATAATTGATAAGACCGTGTTGCTGAAAACACTGGACTTTTATCACATCGTACAAAGAAATGAAGATGAAACTGAGCTGGAAACTTCCTCCCTGTTGACTAGCTTTCATAGTGTTCTGCAGGCATCTGGAAGAAAGGGGACATCAAGATCTTACTCAGCTATGAACCCTACAAACTAGAATACTAACCGGCCAGGCATGATGTGGCCACTTGTGCAATAGTGGCATGAGTGATATGGAGATAACCAACCATTCTCTGATTGGATTTGAGGCCTACTCCTACACAGGAGAAAATTCATGCCTAACATTTAAACCCTATCAAAACTCCATGGATGAGGAGATCATAGACATGGATGAGGAGGTCATAGACGCTAAGAGAAGCTTACTGCAGTTGTTCATAAGTGACAACGTGCTAACTGACATCTATGTATCTTACAGGTTTTTTTATCTGTATCTGCCACATCTACATAACTGTCCATACTCTATGTCCCTTAATCTTCCCAGACTCTAAAGTCTATCACCTCAAGTCATTCTTCTACTCTATGTGAGTTCCTTCTTCCTTCACTACAGCCTTAAAAATCTCCCTTGTCAATAAACTGGGGCAGCTATAGAAGTTGGCTTTTTCTATTTCTCAGAGATTTCTGGCTCTCGTCTTCTAATGGGCAATGTTTTGCAAATCAATTCATGTATTTTATATTAATATTTTTATCTTATTTCATGAAAAGGGGATAAATTTGGTCTGTGCTGGAAACCTCTAAACATAATTTGCTCATTTTTGTCAGTAAAAACTCTTACCTTTGTGATGTCTTGGGTTTTTTGAAACATAGTTGAAACATCATGTAACTGTCTGTGGTATCAGGGGGATTCATACCACACATAGAAAATGTAAGCATATGACCAATTCAAAGTTAATTTGAAACACACGCACACACACACACACACACACACACACACACACACATATATAACAATAGCAGATCATATACATTCACACAGATAAAATTTTTTGCAAAATATTATCAACAATGAATGATCCTTGGGATTGTAGACAGTATTTATTTTCAGTTTTCTGAATTGGCTTCTACCATGAAAATATATGGCTTTCACCAAAATTTAGTGTTATCTGATATATTTGTATGTATGTGTATCTTAAAAAAATAAATTCCTTCATATATAATATACTTTGTTTTCTAAAGAAAATTAGATGCATTTTCCAGTGAATAGAGCTATCAGTGGTGGAGGTAAATCTATTCACCCTATTAGAAATTATTATCCAGATCTGAATGGCCAGCACCAGGGAGCCAAGAAAGGATACCTTAGTTTTGCTAGTTCATAAGTTGTAAAATTCTAAAGACACACTGATTCCATTGAATGTGGTGACTTCATATTTCCTTTAATAGTCAAGGGTGGATGGTGCCTACAGGACTATTAGATAAAACAGTTTCTGAGAATGCACTGAAATATGACTTCTGAATTCATGGGTAAGTGAGCAATTTTATGCAATTGTAATGAAAGGACAGTAAAAATACTAAAAAAAAATCATGATCTTAGCAGACTGTACTACATAGGAATGTATTAAGGTAATTAGACACATCAGTACACTCTTAGGAGTTCAGAAGAATGCCCAGAGAAAAGCACGGTCAGAGAATGAAGGGCCAGAAAGGACAGGCATATCTTTCAGTCCATTGTTTCTTGGATGTCAATACATCCTGGTTTGGTTTGGATCCAAACTCTGCCTCTTAGAAACAGCACACATCCACAAAAGTTCTGCAAAAGTTCTTAACCTCCGTCTGCCACTAATTCCATCTATAAAATGAGGAATAAAATGGACGTGCCGCAGCTTCTAAGAACTAATACAAATGAAGAGCTTAGACCAGCCATTGACAACACAAAGCTTTAGCTAAATATGAGTTACTTTCTCATGAGATGTCTATGGAGGCACTTTTAAAAGCCGTAAGTTCCATGAGTTTAATGTGCACTTTAAAATATGTAAGTAACTAGTTCCTCAGAGCTGTGACTATGCAGATACTATCACTTACAACCATTTGTGGTAACAACAAAGTTGGGAAAAAAAGCCACATTTAATATTCTCATTAAGCAAATACTAAGAAAATTCTCTGTGAAAATTGCAAAAATGATATTGGTGCCACATAAAAGACTTATGCTCAGCCTTCTTAACAAACAAAGTAAATGAGGCGGTGGGGGGGGGAGGTTATGCATGGAGTTGAGAGCAAAGCACCGTGGATGTGTAAATACCACATTTATTCATCTCTTATTATTATATTTATTCCTGTAAGCCATGATATCTGGCCTGATGCTCTAGCTGCAGCTTCTTCTGTGAAAACATAGTCAATAGCATCTTTTCTTCAGCTCTGCAGTGCTCGATTTAGGAAAAGAGGGTGCCCTGTGACACTCATGCTTTAAAGAGAATTGAGTTCCACAGTTTCCTTATGATGGGTACAAAATTTCAGAGCATTATTTCCCCCTCAAACTACACTATTCCACGTCCCATTATATGAAAAGAATAAAAAGGCTATGATAATGAATTTCATTACAGAAATGTACTTCAAGTATTTGCTGCAATGGCTAAAAGTGTTGATGTATTAGGAAGTATTCCAAAACAATAACCAACCTCAAACTTACTTAACTCTGACAGAAAAAAAAAATCTAGCTAGTTGTTTTTTTTATAATTTATTTTTTTTTCTTCAAGTTACATCTCAATCACAATCCCCTCCCTACTCCCCCCTCCAGTCCCACCCTTCCACCCTCCTCCCCCTCAACCCCCATCTTCTACCCTTTTTTATTTTAAGGTATATCTTTTTCCCCCCAACAACTCCCTCTTTCAGTCCAACAAATGGTTCTTTCTCTTATAACAATAAATACAATACAAAACAACAGAAATAAATAGGCCACAATTATGAGAGTTATATGGCTTAGCATACATTCCCAATGTCCAGTCCATATGTATTTGGCCCCTGACTTTAACATTCTACTATCTAACCATCTCCATGAGTTTAAAGTTCTATATCCAACTCAGCTTTCATACTAACTTGCATCACAATTTTAAAAACATCTTCTTAGATCCAGAACACCCTCTTGATTCCTAAACAACTCAAAATTTAACTATGAGACTCTAGCTGTCTATTCTTCAACCACCTCAGAGACCTGAGAGGGATAAATATATCTGATTATATAGGAAGTGCAGGGCCCATAAGTGTGACAAACAAGGCAGGTTGCAGTCAATACAGGTTAAAACACAAAGAGGGTAGCGTGTTTAAACACTGTGAAAATAATAAATAGCTCTTGCTTGAGATAGTTCATGCATTTGAAAAGCATTCAGAGCAGACCTGGACTTGAGTTTCTGTTAAGGATGAGAAGAAGCAAGGCTGGGCTCCTTGCCAACCGAGAGAAGAGAATTCAACGCATGGACCGTCTACTAATTTGAACTCTAGGTGCTGAAACAATAAGAACGAAGTGGAGATGAGTGGCTAACAAGACTAAGGCACTCACAGAGGCTATGTGGTCTCCATTCGAGGAACTCTGTCTAGCATGAGTAAGAATCCTGCGCAGTATAGCTGCTGTAATAAGAAAGACTCAAATGAAGCAGGATGTAGGAAATGCACAGCTCTGTCCAGAAGTGAATGAGGGTCCTGTCAGTGAGCAGACACTTGAGTTGAATCACAAAGAAATGCCATCTTTTTGGTGGGTAATGTAAAATAGGAAGAAGATTTCAAATTGAGAGGAAGGCTAGGCGAGGGCTGTAGGTTGGGTGTCCTAAGAGGGGCACAGATCATCTGACATAGTTCATCAAAGAGAGTTCACAGCAGGAGAGATGAATATGAAGACATAGGTATAGATACTTTACAGAAACTTCAGGATTATTCCTTTTGAACAGGTTTACAAATTTAAAGAAACACCATAGGCCTAGTCTGTATAACATGGATGCCCAGAACAGTCTTATGTGGTCTTCATTCATTAAGTTGGTCTATGTTCTTCTGTCTCAGATGAATTAGTTCAGTCAATGGTCATAAAAGATAGGAAGGCCCCTGAGGGGAAGTTTGAGAGATATAAACTAGATCTCTGTAGTCATTTGGGAATTGTACCCCACCCCCCAAAAAAAAAAAATTCAGGCAGACTACTGTTCTTGCCGTAGCTTGGAATAGAATGATCTAAAAAGAGACAATTTAGAACAAGCAAGTATCTACCTTTCCTCTCTCTGTGTAGGCACTAGGTAGAACTTCTTGTTCTAAACTCACCGCACCAGATAACAGAGTAGCAGCAGTGAGTATTTTCATTGCAAACTGAAAGCATGCATTGTTGTTATGTGTTCGAAGTTCCCAGTGGTGACAATGCCTCCAGCTGACTAGCCTCAATTTCTGACATCATTTCTTTTAAGATCCAGACTCCTGGCTGCTGGCCCTAATAAATAGGCCTTTATAAATTAAAAAAAAGAGAGAGAGAGAGCACCCTTTACAAAAGAGCGGAGTTCATGGCTCAAGAAGTGACTCACTTAACCCAGAGAGCCCCCACCTAAGATACTGTAAAAACAATTGCCAGGATTTATTTCAGCACCACTGCCGAAAATCCATTTCTCCATTGCAGCAAATACTTGAAGTACATTTCTCTAATGAAACTCATTATCATAGCTTTTTTATTCTTTTCCTATAATGGGAAGTTGAATAGTGTAGTTTGAGGGGAAAATAATGCTCTGAAATTTTGTACCCATCAGGAGGAAATCATTCATTTCTGTCATTCTATTTCAATGTAAGCCTCTTCCGCACCATAAAAAGATGAAATATGGATAACAATAGAGAATACCGTGTTCTTCTCTCTTTCTCATTCTGCTCCTCTTCTGTACGGTTCTGACTATTATATTGTATGTACTTTCAAAATCTTTTATGATCTTAAAAATCTAATGAGAAGTTTCTGAATACCTTTGACTGCTTAAGACTTCCTGGTACTTTTTTTTTTTCATGTGGGCATATTATTAATCCAGAATCCTGGGTACTTTCCAGACTAATTATATTCCACCTACCTAGGTCCCCCTGGTGGTTTTGATTTGCATGCAGAATTGCTCGTCACTCTCAGTTTCTGAATTTTTGGGGTGTTTACTTTCACACTGACACCTATAGCATCAATCTTGCTTGGCAGTCAGCATTTTTTATGAAGTAGAGGAAATCATATTGTGTTTCTGCATATGTATGTTGTTCTTTTGACACAAACTCTCTTGGATGTGTATTCAGTGGCTCATTTAAATGATACTCCTTTCCGTTTGATTTTATTGGTGTGCCCACTCACCCTTAGTTAGTACATTTGTTTTGCCACTTTCTCTTTGTATTCATATTGTTCAGTTTGGTAGCATTCCTGACAGTACTATAGGTGCATTTAGCAAGAGGTTTTGAGTTTCTTAGTAGCCTATACATCCCTAGAATTTGTAGAATTTTTTAATAATTCTTTCTGAAAATACAATCTCCAATAAAAAATGACAAAATCCACAATCACTCCAATATTAGTTAGGTAAAATGTGTTAAGCACTTTGATGGTCAGACATTCTATGAAGCATTTTCTAGACAGGAATGCATTTAGTTTGTCTAAAACCCTTTCAGGTAGGTAATATTGTTTTTCCTGTCTTAAAGATGAGAAGATTGAAGCCCCAATGCATGAATTAGCTCACTAAGCATCGTATAGGAATAAGTGGCAAAGCTATACTTTAAATATAGACTTCCTGGCACATAGGATAGCAAATGGTTCCGTTTCAGTCTGACTCTGAAAACCTGAGACCTAGACAGTCTCCTCTTCTAAGGTAAGTGAAGTTAAAAGCCATGAAATTCCAGTGTTTCAGTGTGAATTCAGAAGCAGGAGCCCAGGTCCTCAAGTAAAGGCAGTTAAGCCCCCTCCCTGACAGACAGAGAGAAACCATTTTGTTCTAGCCAGGCCAGCAACTGATCAATCACACCCATTCCAGGCAGAGCAACCCACTTTACTCAGTCTCCCAATTTAAGCATTAATCTCTCGAGGAAAGTGCCCACAGTGGTGTTTTAACCAACCACATATCTGCACACCCTATTTTTCAATAAAACTGATTGACAATCACTGAACTTTTTATCCATTATCCCGACAACATGGTATCTAATAATCAAAGATAATAGATCATCCACCCCCCTATTTCTTAACATAAATTGAATACATAATTATTTCTTTAGAAAAAAAGCTGGCTACAAAATGAAAAGTGTTATCAAAATACTTTTAAGCCAACTTATTTCCAACTCTCTTAAATCAAGTTCATGATACATATTTCCATGACCAAAAGAGGCACGAGGCTTGGTTTTTTAGCTTTCCAAATGCTAAGAAGTCATGTTCCCTAGCAACACTGTGGATTGACATAAGAAGTTTTCAAATACCATTTATAGCAGTTTCTTTTTTTCTTTTCAATGCCACTTCACTCCAAGTTCGTGATTACTAAAGAGAAATCGAGCTTTGGAGATTTTAAGTAATGCTCTTAAGAGGGCATCATAGTGGTTGGCCAAAGAGAATGTTGATCATAATGTTATTTAGACTTGTTTAAAAGTCTACAGAATCTTACTTTATTTTGTTCTCACCATTACACTGATTGTAATATGTGATGGTTAGAACTAGTTATTAAAATTCAGTGTCAACATAAATGAGAACTGTGGTGAATGCCCTGAAAAAAAAATAGAAAAGTATACATATATCTTTATTTCCAATTTTGATTTATATATATGTGTGTGTGTGTGTGTGTGTGTGTGTGTAAATTATTTATGGATGTCTTTGTGTGTAGAAGACTACATGTGTGTTTATATAAATTTATGTGAATACAGTGTACATACATGCAAACACTTGATCTCTAGTGGAAAGACTCATATTTTTTTCATTTCCACTTTGAAAATCTTTTGGCAAATAGGACTTTCAACTAAATATGTCAGGACTCATAGGGCCATAAAAATGAGTTGTAGTCATAGGCATACATGGATGTTTCAGCATGTGAAAACTCTTACTGTTAACATGTTAAAGGGGAAAGCACATCATTTCATGAGGTGCCTAAAACACAGTTGGTAGAATTCAGTGCTGTTAAAACTGAGAAATCAAGTCACATTCGCAAAGTTACAAGTAGAGATGTCTTTAAATGGATTCTTATCTGTTCAGAACATGGCAAGTCTGTATGTAGCACTACTTATATCCAAAATGTAATAGATCCCCAGCCAATGAAAAAAGATAAGAGGAAGAACTATGAGGCACTGTGGTTGAAAATGAAAATGAAGAAACAGTGAATTACATCTCACCTGTAAGTTTATTTCATAGAGGATGCAAAGGTAAACTATCAGGGCATTCAACAAACTTACTAGATTTATAATAGGGACACCAATACCTTCTTATATATTTTACATCTGTGTAGAATACATAGTGTACATGCAGTATATATGTTATATGTATAAATGTTCCATGCACATTCGACATACCCATGTTATCCGTTCTGGATAAAAGTCATGTTCCTGTAAAGTTATTTAGGCACAAGTTTAATGAAAACCATTATGAACAAAGATGTGAGTAAAGGAAATCATATACCATAACCAAAATGGCCCAGCTGCATATCGTAAAGATGTCATTTTGCCTTTGGTGGGAACTCTAAGGCCACTATAATATTTCAAAAGGGGTTTTTCATGGAATTTTATAAACATGCACTAAAATTAATGAGGAGGATCAGGGAACCAAAATGATTTTGAAAATATGGAACAGCTAGCTTTGGTGGATATGAAATGTTACCGTGAAAGTATTAGTGATTCGGCTGAAGCGGAATTGACACAGAGAGAGACAAGATGAATGCGACATGGAAAAGTGAACCTTCAGCTGAGGCCCCACTGAAATGGAGGCTTAAAGATGAATGTTTGTACACCAGACCCTACTCAATAGAACATTCTAAGTATTTTCATGTTTTTAAAACAGTTTCTTACAAGTCTAATCCATGGGAAATTATAACAATTTTAGGGACAGGGAAGGGGAATTAGGCCTGGGGAGATGGCTCAATGAGTAAATCGTGTACCCCACAGGCATGCAGGTTTGAATTCCATCTCTAGCGCCCACTTGAAAAAATCTGGATAGCCATGCCTCCAGCATTTAAGGAACAGAAACTAGAAGACCTTTGGGTCTGCTGCTAGCCAATCTAACTAAATGAATGACTTCCAGGTTCAGTGAGAGGCTTTCTCTCAAAAAACAAGGTGAAGAGTGATTTTTTTAATTTATTTATTTATTACTTCAGGTTACATCTCCATCATAGTGTCCTCTTTCCACTCCTCCCAGTCCCTCCCTCCCATCTTCTACCCTCTATCCCTTCCATCCCACTCCTCTGGAGTGGAGTTTCCCTACATAACAGTCCCCCACACCAGTTAAGCAGTCATATGAGGGCCAAGAGCCTCCTCATACACTGGCAGCCTACAAGACAGCACCAATAGGGCAAAGTGTCTCATTGACAGGAAAAAAAAATCTGTGTTCATGTTCCCTTTAGTGCATTCATTGTAGTATAGTTATCCTGTACTATATGGCTAAAATCCGACTATAAGTGAATAGATGCTATGTGCATCCTTCTGAGTCTGGGTTAGCTCACTCAGGATGAGCTTCTCTAGTTCCATCCATTTGGCTGCAAACTGCATGATTTTGTTGTTTCTGATGGCTGAGTAGTATTCCACTGTGTAGATGTACCACAGTTTTTTAATACATTCTTCAGTTGAGGGACATCTGGGTTGTTTCCAGTTTCTAGCTATTACAAATAAGGCTGCTATGAGCATAGATGAGGAAACTTCCTTGTGATTCGGTGAGGAATCATTTGGATGTATACCCAGAAGTGCTATAAAGAATATGTTTTACATTGACCCCTGCCCGTGTATACACACATAGATAAAAACACATTCACACACATTCACAAGGAGAATTAGACTACAGAGTGACACATGGGATGATTCAAATGTATCTACAATATATGAATAAATAAATAGATAGATAGATAGATAAACAAACAAACAAATAATAAAGCCATATGATAACTCCATTGAGTCTACCTTCTGTGGTTATATTTAATTTGTTCTTAAAGCAAATGATGGCTTTAAAAATTAATATAAAAACATATGGCTGTGTGTGCAGATATGGTTAAACAAGCCCCATTCATCATTTATTAATTTAACTGCTCCTTTGATAACCAGTTGTCAGGAGATAAGTTTGAGAGGCAGGCAGAGGGGTTTATTTGTTGCTGAGCTATTTTGAACTGTTAGTCCTTTGATTCCCCTGCAGGAAAGAGCATTCCACAGGAAAAAGGTACAAAGGTCAGAAAGTAGAGCCTTGTCCCAAGATGATCGTTACACCATGTTCTGCACACCTGTATGTGCTGAAAATCTGGAAGGAATAACTGCTGGCATGATAGATGAAAAAGTCCTGGTGCAGAATGCTTCCCGGAGGCTGAACAAAAAAAAATCATTAGGATGAAATCTACTGTAGAAAAAATATAAAATCCTGCCTTGGGGTTAAAAAAATAATCATTTGCATAAGAAAGAGCAGATCATGGGATATTTGCCTTGAATGTTAGTTATGTGAAAACGAGCTAAGGGGTTTGATTGACCTCGTTTGCAATCAGATTTAACATTTCTATAAAATTATACTGCACTGAGATTACAGCGACCAGATCACTAGGAGTAGCATCCTTGTACCTGAATAGGTGATAATTATGTAAGCGTTTTTAAATGTCTTTGGCTAGATAGCATCCAGTAGGTGAAAGCCTGGATAATCTAGAAACACTGGTCACAAAAAGGCATCCAAATAAACTTTCAGACTATAAGGTGTCATGGAGTGCTACAAATACTTCCATGGATTGTTCAGGGCGTAGGTGTTTCTGTGGTAAACGCTATAAGAGCTGGTCAAAACATACAAGAAAATATTTGCTAAAGACTCAGCTTGTCAGTAATGAGAAGGTCTTTCTTTTGAGTAAAAATTAAGGTGTAGTAATATTTGATAACATTACGTCTAGAGACCCATGAGGCACTGAATACTGTCTTCACAGTTTCTCCACCCCTCCTTGTAAGGCTGCTGAGTGATCAGCACATAGAGCAAGAGCAGGAAGTTAAGTTAAAGAGCCATTTTATCAGCAGCTAAAGCAACAAGTAGAGATAGATTTCAATTCAACAAAAGGACACTATGTCAGTCACATGCTTGCCCATGAAAGAAGCTCACAGCCATGAGAGGAAATTCTCTCTTATTGGAGTCTAAATACCCTACAGTGCAGGGGTGCTTCCCAGCAATTATACTCTTAGGAAGTTAGACAGAGAGTTTTGTGATCTGATCCAAAATCGGGCTGCTTTGGTATCTAGAAACTTCCCTTCACTACTTAGGATTTCATGACTATGATGTGTAAGAAGGATTTCCTCCTGATATATGTATGTATACATCTAGCTTTATGTCTATATATAGACAGACAGATAGATTGATTGATTGATTGATATAGATAGGTATATAGACCTATATAGTTGGTATAGAATTCCATTTAACTCTCCATAAATTTTGATGAAATAATGCCTTGTGTCTTTATTCCTGATGATTCTGGAGTCTCTGTTCTTTCTGTTTTTCTCTAGAAATACTGAATGTTTTTGTTTGTTCCTATAACTACTTCTTTCAGAATTAAATCTTTGTCATATGAGATTCGAACTATCATAAGGTAAACAGGATTTTGATACTGTTAAATTGTCCAAATTTTTGTCAATGATTTAGCGATAGTCTTTGGCAAAAATGTCAAAGTGTTGGGGACTAATTTAATCTTAATTAAACTATCACCAGCAGAAAATAACAGAATGTATAACATGCATACATTAATCTTCCTATTAGCTTAATGGAACATCAAAATTTGAGTTCATCACTAAAGATCTGAGACATTTTTCTTAGCAGATTCAGAAATGAACAAACTGAAATGGCTACAAGAGTATAATATATCATCTATTATAAATGATAAGCATCAAATACAACCCTAGAACCTATGAAAAACTGAAATCACTCAGAAAGCCAAGTCATTCTTGGTTACCTACAGATGTGAGCCCAAGGTGCCGCAGAAAAAGTCTGTCATTAGAATCCAAGAATATCTTTTTTTAGCCATTATTATTAGACTTCTTTTGAACCAACCCTCTTTGTAAAGTTGTCAACAGAAATAGCCTTATCAGCCCTCTCATAACTCACTCTCTGAGAGGCAAAACCTAGAAGAAAATTTAAAGGGGGGGGGGATGAAGAGGAGCCAAGAATTAGCACTGCATAGGAAGTACTTACTACATTTTATACACTGAAAGGGTGGGTGGAAATTTAAAGAAAGTGGAAGCCCCCAGACTACATCAGAAGGCCTTATGTAGTCTTCCATTAAAATAGTCTCTCACTCTTACTGCTTTGTTTTATTCTTTATATAATATCATTGCATTATCTATCTGAACACTTGTTATTGTCTATATTGTGTACAGCTACTTTGTCTGTTTTGCTGCCAAAATCCAATGGTTTGGCACATAGTTATTTGATTTTTTTTCAAATTAGATAGAGATTGATGGTGGTTCCTAGATTGATTGATGACTCACTAAAGCCTGAAATGAGATGTTGACTAAGAAAATATCCAGAATAGATTGTTTTCCTCCTTGAAAAAGAAAGATGGAATCAGCAAGGTGATCCATGACTAAGCCCACCTGTCATCTATGATGCATTTTATAACTCTAGATTTTTAAAACTAATGATATCCAATAGTATACATATCTTCCCCATGTAAATGCAGTTTTTAAAATCAGCAGTAATTGAGATATAAGACATATCCAATGGCATGGCACAATAAGAGTTTAATGCCACTTCCAACTTACAAAAAAAAAAACAAAAAAACAGTAACCTCACAGTTTATTACCACTTACAAGTATTATGTAACTTTTATTCATATGAGATCATTCTAAGTCTGTGTGCTTACTAAGATTACTTAATGAGGTGACCTTTTTGAACATTTCATAAAAGCCAACATTTGAATCCAATTAGCAGAGAGAATATGATAAGTGGCTATCTGGAACTTTCATGGTATTATATTTTAAGTCTTTATGAAATGTGACATTTTCTAAAGATATATTTGCTTTTATAAATTTGTATGTGTAAGTACGTGCATGTGTGTGTGTGTGTGTGTGTGTGTGTGTGTGTGTGTGTGTGTGTGTGTTACACATGCATGCCTGGTGTCCACGGAGTCTGAAAGGGAGTGTTAGATCTCCTGGAACTGGAGTCAAAGGTGGTTGTGAGCTGCTGGATGCTGGCAATTGAATGCAGGTTCTCTGCAAGAACAGAAAATGTCCTCAACCACTAGCAGCTCTTCAGCCCAAAATACAATATTGTAATTGTCTTTTAATGTAATCTCTACTTTCAGTGTGCCTTTGATTATATAGATGGTGTTTTATTAATAAGATTATGAACAAAAAGTAAATAAAAAGTAGATCCATTTGTGTTCACAATTTCATACTTCGAGTAAGACAATAAAAGTCACAGAGGTATTGCCAAGTCTACTCCTTCAAGCTACTTAGCAATGAGGCTCTTCATGTTTGTTTAGTGGATGAATCTAGAATGGCTGTCAAATAAACGGAAGTATGAAGATTCTTCCAGGATATTGTTTTCTTTGAATGAAGCAATTCATATGCCTAGCATATAACTAAAACACCGTCTTATCGACCGTTATTCATTCCTTGCCCCAAAATCTTAAGCCTGTGACCCCTATTGACTTCTGAAGACTGTTCTCAAAGGGAATCAGTCTTCCAACTCCAAAAAGTAATTTACTTTAATTGAGCCCTCTTGGCATTAGTAGCTAAGTAAAATGAAATGATAAGGATGGTTGTGTTTCATTGAAATGCACATGATATGTCCTTTCATGTAATGCAGTGTTCCTGAGAGGAGAGTACATAATACACACGTGAGTAAGTAGCTTCATGCTTTCAATGGGTCAAGACATTTACTGTCTTGATAAAAAAGCATTGGTAAAAATCTTTTGGGTGTGGTGACATACTTAATCCATAAATCTGTATCATTATCTCATCCGAAGAAGAAAATCTCCATCTTTAAATATTTTTTTTTTTTTTTGGTTTTTTCGAGACAGGGTTTCTCTGTGTAGCTCTGGCTGTCCTGGACTCGCTTTGTAGACCAGGCTGGTCTCGAACTCACAGAGATCCGCCTGCCTCTGCCTCCCGAGTGCTGGGATTAAAGGCGTGCGCCACCACCGCCCGGCTCATCTTTAAATATTTTTTTACTCTCTCCTTAAAGTTTGAGATAGTGGTAGGAGCTAGCCCGTTCCCTGAATTCATTCTGTGTCTCCTAAGGAAAGCTTTCATTGAATCAGCTCCCACCAGAGTTGCTGGGTACCTACTCTGCTCTTCCTGCTCCACTCAGACACGTTTTACCCTTTCCTCATTTTCAAATGCAAGTTGATTAACCTCATGGACCCTTCTGTCTCTGATGCCTTACCCCTAGTCTATCCCCTTCATTATAATATACTGTGAAGCTTCCATATATGTTACGAAATATCCGTAATTGTGTTTATATGAATTTTAGTGTTGCTTGTTGATTTGCATATAGATTTTGTATGTATGTATTAATCCCCCTCCTGCCACCTCTGGAGGTCAAGTATGTCTTTTTTCTCTGACTGGTTTTAAACTCAATAAAGGAAAAACAGGTCTTTTCAATTCCCTCAATTTGTGGCTTATAGTATATACCCAATGATTTGTAATGAACCAGTGAATGAGTAAATATATTATGCTTTTGAATGGATGAGTAAATGAATGGCCAATCCTTAATCACCGGATTCCTCATGTCTCAGTTTCCATATGAGTATATAAATATTGTTCAGCATTTTCTTACTACATGGGGGATAACTCGTGCATTGAAAGGAAACAGTTTTTCCTGGATTTTTTTTGGTCTGGCATAGAAGTCAGTTCTGTGTATCAATTTGACTAGACTACCAGATGACTGGATAATTAGTAAACTATTATTTTTAGGTGTATATGGGTTTCTGGAAGAGATTCATGTTTAATCAATAGATTAAATAAAGCTCCGTTCTTACCAATGGAATAGGTATCATATATCCTTTTGGAGATCTAGGGAAAAAAATGAATAAAAATGGAGAGCGGGCTAATTTGTTCTCTCTTGAGCTGAGATGTTTATCTACTCTTGTCCTTGGACATCAGATCTGATGGTTCTTTGACATTTGGTCTTTAGGTTATAAACCATCTATTCTTCTCACTTCTGAGCTTCTGTATTCAAACTAAATCAATCATACTACCAGCTTTCTCGGCCCCTCAGTTGGCATATCACAGCCCTTTTCAACCTCCTGAATCAGGTAGTACAATACCCAAAATGTCCTCTTCCATGTCTGCATGTGTCTTATCAGTTCTATGTGTCGGGGGACACTTAATGAAGTTATCTCAGCATTAAGTAGCACTTGTATTTTTTCCAGTCTTGACATCCACATCAGACTATTGTCTAAAATTTGGACAACCAAGCTCCATCTCTAAATGCTCACCTTCATCCACCAAACCAGACTAAGGATCAACCATCTGAAGAATAATAAGCAAACGTAGTCTTCCATGCACTCTCTCTAACCCACACTGGCTTTATTCTGAAAACAACATATCTCCTGCTTAAATTCTGCAGAAGAGGTGGACAGGAACCTTTTCACTTTTCTCTAGCTTCCTTTTATTAGGAAAGGGATTTGTAAATATAAATCAAAACAAAAGTATACTACAAGCAAATTGTAAGTGCTCCACTGGGTTTATTATACTGGGTTTTGGTGTGTGTGTTTTTTTTTTTAATATTCACTTCCAAATCTGAACTTAGGGGATATTCAGTGTTATTGTGGGAGAAAACAAAAGGCCCAATGTGTTGTCTACATCACATTTTAGATTGCAGTGATAGTTTACCTATAATTGGCTATAATTCATGTCCTTCTAAAAGGATAATGAGCTGCATTTGTCCTATTTAGCAACCACTCATTAGCTAGATCTGTGTAGGTCTGCATGAAGTCATTGGGGGGTCATTTATAAATCCTTCCCTCAGGCCTAACTCTTTAGGGATTTTAATGCCCTTGGTTATTTCTTTTTTAATTAGAGTCTTTTTGATGTAGTTTCTTCCCTCCTAGTAAATTAATTAAAGTATTTTTTCATTTTATAAGTCATAATAATTCATCTGGCAGTTTCACAGATTCCATCATCTTCAGGCTGATCCATTCATATAGCCTTTCAGCATTTAATGCAGCTTGTTCCAGAATTGATTTGATTACAACCATCTGTATTGACCATGAAGACAAATTCAATAAACAGACTGGAGGAACTGTGATTTGCCCACCAAGGATGGGAACAGCAATAGGTGCAAAACATTCATTGTCCCTTCTAGGAAAGACAAGAAATCAATAAAGCAAATACTCATCCCTGGAGCTGTGTAGGCAGGGAATGTGAGCAGTTAATATCAAAAATAAACTTCAATTGCTTAACCAAAAGGTTGAGGGGATGTAGAGGGGTTTTTTTTAATTACTTATTTTGAGAAATTGTGTTGGTTGATTTTTTTTTCTTGTCTCTGGGCGTGCATATAGATCCGTCCTAAATCCTATCATCAGAATGAGTTTTTTGGAAAACTGGATAACCATTTATGATGAAAGTTAGGTGTTTGATCGTTGTGGTTATATAGTGAGTGACAAAAAAACAAAGCAATAGAGAAAAACATAGTCCTACAAAGGAGTAGGATAGAAGCATAAGACCAGGGAAATTTTTGAAGAATTGTATTTGCACTAATGTTAATTTTTATTACAGTTTGGAAGGAGAAAAAAAAGAAAAGAAGTAAAGTAATTTAAACAAAGGTTTGCTGTGAAAATTATGCCTGTATTTCACATTATATTGACATTTTATATTATACATTAACTCACCAGCTCCTTCCCCATTCTTCAGAACCTACAAAAATGAAATAGAATAAATGGCCTGTGCTCAAAATTGCAAAAATAACTGAAAGGTCAGCTATTGGTTTGCATTTCCAACTCCATGGAGGCAGACGTTTTCTACAAACGGCTTGTTTCTTAAACCAGAAATGTATATGAAAACAGACAATGAACAGCTGCAGTCTTATTGCCCTGATTTACTGGAAGACTGGAAAAATAGACTTGCATCGGAAATAGGAATGGTTCTTAAATTTTAATCTTAGGGGTTTTTTTCCTACCATAAAATATACTGATACAGTGGCTAAATACATAGGCTATGATCAGAGAGACGAGGTTAGGGCATGGTCCTTGTTCCTTTAATTACTGATACGATTAGACCAAATTACTTATCCTACCTGAGACTTTTTGTTAAAATGAGAAAATAGAATCTCTACCTTACAGGCATGATGCAGATATCAAGGGGACAGTACATGCTGCTGTACTTGGTCCATGGGAAACATTCAATCACCCTCACCAATGTAATAATACAACCCTGAATTGGGAGTTGTACCCTGCATCAGCTCAAACCCTGACAACTGTCGTTCAAGAACACCTGGAAACTGCAGACAGAATTTGGGGAAAGAAGAAATCCAACTAGGCTAGCCAGTGATCTTTACTCAAAGAGTTACATGTTTTAGACAGACAGACAGACACGCCCCCACATACACACACCTACTTACATGTTAAAGTCAAGTAGGATCCTTCAAATGTGGGTTGACTTAAAGAAATCATCACATCTAAACAAATGGAAACTTGATTTAAAAAAAAATCAGGAGATTTAGATTGCTCAGAGAGAGTTATATTTAAACATGATCACCATGTTGCCAGCAGAAAATGTTTCTCGGAATAATCAGGTTTGAAGAGGCTGATACTACAATACTAGATCTGTAGCTGTAGCCGGTGAGTCACTGGGCTGAGCAAAGGGAAAGCTAAGCCCACTGTGACCTCAAGGCTTAAATATTGAATGAGGGCAACTGTAAGACCAGAGAAAACAGAAACAAAAACGAGGGGGCGGAGTGGTCATCATTTCACAATTTGTGACTTGTCAGTCATGGTTTTCTCTTTCAGATACAGAAATGATAATCCCTGTGACTTCTTTGAAGGTTTAGGAATCTTTTTATTCATTTCTTATCTCCCATCACCTAGCACAGTGCCTAACATGCAGCTTGTGCCCATCCAAATTAGGTGGGTCGAGCGAGTTAAACAAACGTTCTGAGCTAGAGAAACAGCTCAGTGGATAAAATTCTGCCTGTGTGGTTTTAGAGATCTCGAGATAGCCCTTGGGCTTAGTAGTTGTGTTTCATGAGCTTTCTGAGGCTAGATTCTTATTCATGCATTTGAGTCATGGATTGGATTCAATAAATAGATTTTTCTTAGTTCTTACTTTAAACATGCACAATAAAACAATACTTACTAATTGTTGTCCTGGTCAGAATTATGACTGATTCAACATTAAATGAAGTATTGTTTTGGAAATATCTATAATTTTTCTTGGTCTTGAAGCTTTCTGCTGTTTATCTTTGTAATGCTATGTGGAAAGTTTTTATTTTTTCTAGTATTCCCTATGTGTCTAGTATTCCCATTCCAAAAGATATTGAAGTACCTCTGACATGAAACACATGCCACCTCTCACTTTTACTATTTATTATTATTATTATTATTATTATTATTATTATTATTATTATTATTATATTCAGGGGGACTTTCCAGACAGGGTTTCTCCTTGTAGCCCTGACTGTCCTAGAACTCACTCTAGAGATCAGGCTAGCCCCCAACTTGGAGAGCCACCTGCATCTGCCTCTTGAGTGCTGGGATTTAAGGTGTGTGCTCCTCCACAACTGGCACACAAGGCCTTTTTTAAATAACGCTACATAAACAATTGAGTTGAGTGGCCTTTAAAGTTGCCTGTTTCTGGAATGCCGTGACTAGCTCAACAAACACCACTGGCAGACTTTCAGAGTTCTGCAGCTCTCAGTGACATTCAAGTCCCCACAACCTTCACCCCATGGTGAAGAACTTAACATGTTCAGGTTAGCATTGCATTTTCCCATGCTAATTCAGTCTTTACTTAGAGGCATGTTTGCCAAGTAGTCAGCAACTCATTTGATAAATGTTTAGCATTTGTTCATCAAAGGCACTTTTGGGCTTCATGGGTACAAACAGAGTTTGACAAATAAAGCCTACTATAACTTGTGTTCTCAGTTTGGAAAGATAGATAAGCAACTTTATAAACAGATGGACAAGGCTAATTTCAGGTGGTAATTATTGCTTGAAGTCAATGGAGTAAAATGTTTGAAACTGGGAAGTGAAGAGGAATAATTTGAATTGCCTAGCCAGGGAAAGGTATCTCTGAGGAGGTTACTTTTGAGCTGAATCCCAAATGATGTGACTCAGCCTTGGGTAAACCCATGTAAACAAAATTAGAATGATAATAATTTTTGACACCAAGTCAACATTCTAGCAGGCCTTTGTAGAAATCAGCAAACTGATTCTCAAACCCACGTGAGAATTCAAAGGTTGCAGAATTAAAAAGGAAAAAAAAAACTTTGAAAAGTTGCAGTTGCTATTGCTTATTTTAAAGTCACAGTATATAAGACTTTTGTATCGTGTAAAGATAAATAGATCAATGGAATAAAATACAGGATTCTGAAATAAGCCCATGTTATGTGATTGATTTCAAACAGAGATGCGCTTTAGTGAAGAAAACAAAGTGTGTGGCAAGCTGTAAAGTGAATAAATTAATTAATGAAAAAAATAATTATTATTGGAAAATTAGATTCATTTTTAAAAGAAAGTAGAGTATTTATCTATACCTTACACCATGAGTCTGTTTTCTCTTGCTGTGACAATACACCCTGACCAGTAACAACTTAGAAAAAGCAAGGGTTTGTTTCATCTTTTAGGGTACAGTCATCATCAAAGGGAGCTAAAGCAGGAACTTAAGGCAGGAGCCTGACATAGAAACAATGGAGGAACAGTACTCCCTGGCTTTTCTGGGGCCCACTTTCAGCTGCCTGTCTTACACAGCCCAGGCCCACCTACCTAGGGATGGCACCACCCACAGTGGGCTTGGACCTACTGTGTCATTGAAAATGTCCCACAAACATGCCCGTAGGCCAATCTGAGTAAAGCAATTTCCCTAATTGAAACTCCCTCAGAGAATTCTAGGCGATGTCAAGTTCACAGCTGGAGCTAAGTAGGAAGACCATACAAGAACTTAACTCAAATGATTTATAGAAACAAATGGAAAAGCTTTTAACTGCAATACAACATTTCTAAGAGAAAGACGACCCTTCTAGTCAGTAGGTGGTGAAGGCTATACGTAGGTACCAATTCTGTTTTTCCATGTTAGTGAGTTATGTGGGTGTTGTCTTCAGCAATAGGGCCTTATCATCAATTT
>CAJQZJ010001638.1:7382382-7396657 GCA_907164525.1 Lophiomys imhausi
ATACATACATACATACATACATACATACATACATACATACATACATACATACATAAATATATAAATACATAAATAAATAAAGTAAAAAACAAAGAATACAAAGACCATGGCCTGTGTCTTCAGGAGGGTCATAGTCTGTTGACAAAATAAGACCAGTATGAAGTACAGTGTGCTTTATATACTCTAGGAACTCTAGATTAGATTAATGTGAAGCAATGTAAAGCAGAAGAAAGGCTAGTAATATATAGTCACATTTAATATTTAGAGAATTGTATTAGTCACGACAAAGAAAGAGTTCTACTTTCTTTCTTTCCAGAGGGCTTATACTTTATTCATGCTTAAAGTGCTTCCCTTTCTCTATGTATTACTTTAATGTGTGTTTCCTTAATTAATATGTCAGCTAGATTGTCAGATATTAGCATTAGCTATGAGGACACAGGTATACTTGTGTCTTTCTAATTCTGTCTCTCTGTGTGGAGGAAGTGGTGGTGGTGGTGGTGGTGGTGGTGGTGGTGGTGGTGGTGGTGTGTGTGTGTGTGTAAGTAGTAGTCAATTTTAATTGATAACTGGATGACCACTGGAATCACCTAAGAGATGAGCCTCTAGGCAGGCCTGTGTATGTGTTGGGGGATCTTGATTAGGGAAACTGGAATGCCCACTGTGGATGCTACCATTCCTTGGGCTGGAATTCTAGGCTGTATAAACCATGGATGGTGTGCTGAGCACAGGCATTGGTTGCACTTTTGTTCCTCACTATGGATGCCATGTGGCCAGCCTCTTCACACTTCTCCTTCCTTGAGCTCTCATCCATGATGGACTATAACCTGGAGCCATGAACCAAAAGAAACCTTTCTACCTTAGGTTGCTTTGGTCAGAGTATTTTATCACAAATAGGATATAGTGTATGTGCAAATGTGGGGGTGCAAATGAGTGTGCAGGGGTGTATATATAAGTGTGTGTAAGGCAAAGATCATCCTAGATACCACGTCCCAGTATCTGTCTGCCATATTTGTGTACCCAGGGCCTCTCACTAGGACCTGAGGCTCGCTAATTAGTCTTTACCTCCCCAGCACTGGCATTACAGGTATGTACCTCCACACCTCGTAATTTTACATGGGTGCTTTGAACCAAATTCAGTTTGCTAACTGAACCATTTCCCAGCTTGTTAATATAAATGTCTGCTACGGAAGCAAATACACACTATAATTTTAGTGGCTCAACAGAGTCACAGGAGTTCATTTGGACACTGTGACTTGGAGAGTCAGCCATGGTCTTGCTGTTTAGTCACTGGTGGGGAAAATACAGGAGTGTCTGGGAAACTTCCTTGGGTAGACATGGAAGGGGGGTTCATCAGCTGTGCAAGCATCCTCCATGCCAGATCTCTGTCCCAAGGTCCGGCTGAATGCAGTAACAATAGGGAAATGTTGTTCCTGGATAGGCCACCCTTCCCCCACCACCACCGCAGCACTATCATTGGGAAGAAACAAATCTGTCATGGAGAGTTTGATTTCTGACATTCTCACTGAATACCTTTTATGTCACACAGGGTAGAATTGCACCTATTGATTACTCTCACTTCGATCACTTTGTTTACGAATCAAGTAAATGTGCTGGGAATGAGCACAAAGAATGTTAGAATTCTATCTTGAGTAGAAAAGAGAAATATCCATTGTTCAGGCTATGAGATGAGACCTGCTCAGTAATAGTCTCGAGGGTAACATTTTACTGTGGTCTGTTGCATCTAATAAAATGTGCATTCAATCATACAGAGATCCATAATCTACTTTTCTATCTATCTGCGTTCCCACATGGCCCAGTGAATGAATCATAGCAGTTTGAAGGCACTTAGCATCGTGAACTAGATCTTGTTTGCCTGGAGTATGGTTTAAAGGCACATCCCAAGCTTTATAAACAAAACTGGGAGCTGAAGGTCCTTCTGTAGTTAGATAATTGTGAAAATAAAGGAAGAACTCTTTGCTAATTCTTAAGCACATTTTTGCTCTTAGCCCCTAACATGCAGATAAGATACCTCTAATTTATGTTTTTCTTTCTCTCCATGAAATGATATTGTTTTCTAAACATCCCTTCCAGAGGTAAAAATCAAAAGGCATCAGTAGAATTATCAGTTACCACTTTGCATCGTGGTTTGAGCGAAAAATGTTCCCTATTTGAGTGAGCAATGTTCCCTATAGGATCACGTATTTGATTACTTGGTCCTCCTTTGGTGGCACAGTTTTGGGGAAGATTAAGAAACTTTTAGGATTAAGGGTCTTGCTGGGGGAAACCCGCCAATGAGGGAAAGAGTTGAGAGTTTATAGCCTTGCCTTACTTCCAGTTCAAGGTTTCCTGTGTGTACTTGAGATGCAATCGCTCAGCTTCCTGCCCCTGCTGCCAACCCTTCCCTGCCACTCCAGACACTTAACTATCTCAGACCATAGCCCATAGGGTTCATTTCATCTTCTCAAATGAAAATTGTAATTTTTCATTAAACTCTGGACATGATTAAGGTAACTAAAAAATATATTTTTGTTAGGTGTTCATGAGATGTGAACAGACTCAAACCTTAAAATGATACTGTCATTTAGAGAAGAGAGAAAGAGGAATATAGCTATTGGCTAGAAGTAACTCAAAAGGAGTCACATTGATAAACTATTAGGGAAGTCTCTTAGCAAGTGGAGCAGGGGGCTGCTCTGACATAGATTCTGATGCCTGCTTTTTGACCACTTACTCCCTAATGGGGCTGCAGTGCATGGCCTCAGTGGAAGAGGATGCTGGGGTGGAAGGATATGGGGGGGTCTCTTTTTCTGCAGAGAAGGAGAGGGGATTGGGGGAAGAGGGCAGGAACCCAGAGAAGGGGAGGGAATGGGCTACAATCGGGATATAAAATGAGTAAATAAATGTAATAAACTTAAAAAAAAAGAAATGACATGTTTTATTCAGGGACATAAGCATTACAGATCTGTTACAGGATTCTCATTAGTTTTCAACTCCTATTTTACATCTCTAATTGCTGACAATTAAAGGGATGATGTATTCACATTGTACCTGTAGACTACCAGGTATTATATTATGTTTTATAAATGTCCTTCCCTCATTTTAAGGATTGTATACAAGTTTCCCAGGGCACTCATAACAATACACGAAGTAAACGATTTAAAATACGTAACTTTATTTCCTCACCAGTCTCAAGGCAGCGAGAATAAGATGAGGGAGCCAACCTCTGAGTGGATTGTGCTTTTGCAATATTATTTTAAATAGCAACCGTGACTGCGACAAATGTTAGTACCTGAAAAAATGCACTGCCATGTCAATCTCTTAAAAAGATCTCACAATAACTTTTGAGCCAAGTAGCTTCGAGGGTATTGGAAAAAGTGTTGGTGATGTTCTGTTAAGGCCTCGAAGAGAATGTTGGGTAGAAGCTCAAAACGACAAGTGTTGGCGGGAGCCTGGACCCGTGAACAGGCTGTCACTGGAGTCAGGTAGAGAAAGGCAAATGGGCTTCAGGAAGCTGACGCTGTTGATGTGGCAGGGAATGTGACAGGTGATGCTTACAGTATAAAATCGTGTACCTAAACATGCTCTAAGGTTTTCATGCATAGTGTTGTAAGTCCCCTGAAAGTTGAGAGGATGGACTGTTATATGCCATTAGTTGTAGGGGTATCTATAGTTATATATATTTAGTTGGCTTACATTTTTTTAGTCTTTCCAGGTGCCAAATTAATTAAATATTTGAAAAGTGGCTTCTGGGCAGAGCTCATATCCAGAGAGCATATCAGGAAAAATACGACCCAGTGTGTAATCCAATGGGAAGACTATAAGACATTTTTTTTAAAAAATCCTCAAGAAAAAAATCAAAGACAGAGCTTCATGGAAAGTTTCAGACATATGGGAAGGCCCAGGACCTTACAGCCATGCCTGGGACTCCTCCCCACTGAGAGGCAAGGCAGAATTGTTTAAAGCTTTTATCTTACAGAGTCACCGAGTGGTCTCACAGGGAACTCTGGGTAGAAAGGTAGTAGACCTCCTGAAGAGGTCTGTGGATAGGGCAATTACCAATGATAGGTTCTGAATTAATGCACAGAAATCACATAGTCTTTCTGAGAGAATGATTCTGATAGAAACATGCTTAGGTTATACTAAAAGGTCCAGAGAGAATATATAAAATGTCATTTTACTCTCTAAGCTTTTTGGACAGAAATAAAGCATAAGAATATTCCTTATGTAAAATTAAAGATCAGTAAGAGGGAAAAACCAAGAACTCTGGGACTAAAAATCATTTTAATGATGGTATATTCATTTTCTAGGGTTTGAATAACAAAATCCTACAAACGAGTGATTTAAATGTAACCTCATTTTCTCACAGTTCTTGGAGCTCCTTTCTATTCCTCAGGAGCCAAAAGCAGCTGTGAGCAACCCCTAGGGGCAACAAGACTGAGCTCCAATTTAAAACAAAAAACCAAGCAAACAAAAACAAAGCAAGAGCAGCCCTTTTTAAATGCTACTATCTATAGGAGTTGGGCACATTGAGGCTATAAATAAGTTATCTCTGAAGTTCACAGCTTTGCACACAAGAGGAATGGTACTCAAGGCATAATCTCCCAGAAACTTCACCTGGGGAGTCTATTCCCCAACTGGATCTGCTTGAAGGAGTGGCATCCTGTATTTCAAGTTCATGTTATAATGCCATTAAGACTTGGGGGTTCATGTGGAAGGAGTTACGTAGAACAAATGATGGGAACAGGCATCAATCATGTTTGTTTATATCACTTTAAGATAGAAACTATCGGTAGCAGAAAAACTGTACAGGACAATTGTTCTTCATAAGAAAGGTAATCCCAAGATACTGTCAGGGTCAGTGACACCCCGCATGACGCTCTGTGGAACAGTGTTGACGCACATGTAAAGAGTTGTTAAAGCTCCACAGGAAAACATTTTGAAGGGTGCCTGCAAATGGTGCTTTACATAAAGTCTCTCAGGTGAACGGCGATGAGAAGAAAGAGATTTAAATGTAATCTACTTATTCATCATTATAATCCCACTCTCAATATATATATGTATCATGTTCAAATTTTCCTCCACTTAACAAAGCAAAGAAAGTTACTTCATCCTCAAATTTTGATGCTAAATTATTAGTCAAGATATTATTGTCTCATTGTTGTCTAATTATTATCTTTGCTGCTGTGGCCTTTGACCTTACAGATGGATTTGGGAACACAAACTCACATTTGGAGTTGTAAGATCCTACAGACATCTTTGTTCAGACACTGTAAGGTCCTATTCTCCTTGTGATTTCCAGAGGGCACTGAGAAAATGGGCAGTAGGAGAGAACTGTTTTGCCTCCATACTGTATGCTTACGTATGTGCCAACTGGGCCTGACCTTTACTGATTATATTTTCTGCATATGAGTAGGCTGGCAAGTAGCTTTGACTCAAAAGACACAGCCTTTCCCAGAGATAATTCCTGGAGTCGAGCATACAAACCAACCAGTCCAAAGTCCACACCCCTGATCATATCAGTATCAAACTCTCAAACAGCACATCAGCATTGCCACTACCCTAAATTACCTCATGTACTGAACAAGTGATTGCTGGCCTCTAGGCCAGAGCCTGTTAAAACCACTCAAACTATCTAGTCCATAGCTTTCCCAGCATGTCTATACTTCTTTGGCCTTTCCTTCTCACAGAGATCCCCATTAAAGGCTCAAGACCACACTCTTCCCTCTCTGTCTTCTACCTCCTAACCATTCCTGGTCCTTCCACACACAGGTCTGTGCCTTTTGTTTCTTGTGCTCTGTAACTATAAACTTATGACAATGATTTGCTTATGATTTTTTAAAAATCTAGAAAATATTTTAAACACAATGCTCTATGCTGTTCTAAACCACTAAGTCCCTTTCCTATGTGTCTTTAAGGGGCTGATGAATACAGTTAACATGAGATTACCCTGCAAATCATTTCCGATATGAATACTATATAGCTCAGTAGTATTATGCCTAGTGCTATACATCCATTTCTATAACTGTCTTTATCTTGATAAACTTTGAATATACACATACCTATATTTATGCATATATATACATATATGTATATATTCTATATATTATATAATATATGTGTATATGTGTGTTTATGTATATAACATATAGTATATATACTAATATATACATACATTTATATATATTACATTATATATTATATATTGCAATATATGTATTACATATATAACATAATTTTGACAACTTTAAGAACAGAAGCAAGGAAGATGAACTGAATCATGCATAATGCTCCAAAGGGAAATGAATAGGGTACAGATATAGTTCCCGTCCAACTTGGTAGCAAATGTGTAGCTGCCTCCCTTTCTGCTATGTCTCTCATTGCTGCAACAGAATACCTGCCAAAAGGGACTTAAGGTAGGCAAGGTTTCTTTTGGCTCACAGTTTGAGAGTGGCATCCATCATGGTTGGGAAGGTGTGGCAGCAAGAGCTTGAGACAACAGGCTAGGCTGCACCCACATTCAGGAAGCAGAGAGGGATGAGAGATGCTGCTCAGGTCATGTTCTCTTAGTCTGTGCACGAGAGTCTGCTGCCCATATGTGGGGTGAGTCTTATCACCTCATTTAACCCAGTCTGGAAACTCTTACAGACATGCACAGAAGTCTGTCTCCTACGTGACTCTAGTTCCTGTCAGTTAACAATCACTTTTAGCCATTACACTTGCTATACAGAATATGAGTCCATTGATTTGGGAAAGCATGAAAGCCTCTGTGCACCACATTTTCTTAAAAATACTTTTCTTATTTCTGTGGAATCCATAATATATCTCTATTTGTTTCTGATTTTGGCAATTTGAATCTTCCCTCTTCTGTTCATAGTCTCTGTTTTCTTGATCTCTTTTAATGAATTAGCTTTTTTTTTTTTTTCGAGACAGGGTTTCTCTGTGTAGCTCTGGCTGTCCTGGACTCGCTTTGTAGACCAGACTGGTCTCGAACTCACAGAGATCCGCCTGCCTCTGCCTCCCGAGTGCTAGGATTTTGATTTCATTGGTTTTTCTCTATTATTTTTCTGTCCCTATTTTGGTTTTTCTCTGTTCTAATATCTCTTTTCAAAAATACATTCATTTGGGGATAGAGAGATAGCTCAGCAATTAAGAGCATTGGGTGCTTTTTATGAGGACCCAAGTTCTAGTATCAGCACCTACCTGGTAGCTCACAACTATCTCCAACTCCATTCCAAAAAGATCTACTTCCCTCTTGTGGCTTCCTCAAGCACCAGATGTAAACATGGTACATAGACACATATGGCAGACAAAATACCCATACATGTAAAATAAACTTTTAAAGAAATACATTATTCGTTTGTTTATTTATTTATTTACCCATGCACGGTGATGGGCATTAAGCAACCACTTGTATAGTCAAACATGCATGTGAAGGTCAGAAGACAACTCTTAGAAGTCACGTCTCTCTCCATTATGTGGGTTTCAGGGATCAGACTCGACATCAGGCTGAATAGTGAGTGCCTTTACCCACTGAGCCATCTGGTTGACCCCCTATACTCTTTGCTATCTCCTTCAGTAATGTGGTCCTAGTTTTAGATAATTCTTCTTTTTTGTTTTCCTTAATATATAAAGGGCTTGTTTGTTTGTTTGTTGAAACAGGGTTTCTCTGGGTAGTCCCAGATGTACTAGAACTCACTATATAGACCGGAATGGCCTGGAACTCACAGAGACCCATCTGCCTCTGCCTCCAAAGTGCTAGGATTCAAAGCATACACCGCCATAGCCATAAAAGGTATGTTATTGAATTAAGATGATTCTTATCTTTTTATATAGGTATTTGTAGCTACAAACCTAAACACTGCTTTGTCACATCCATAAATTTTGGTGTGTATCTGTATTTTTCTTTTCTGAGTATTTTCAATTTTCCTATGATCCACTGAGTTTTTATCTTTTTCTTTTTCAGACAAACTGCAAATTTCCTAGTTTTCCTTCTATTCCTAATTTCTGAATTCATCTAATTTTGGTCAAGAAGAATATTTTTTGTGAAATCCCTTTCATATTACCAAGATAATTTGTAGCCTAACATATTGTTTATCCTAGCATATAGTCTAATATCCACGAGGAAGACATGTGTTCTATTGGCATTGGGCAGATTTTTCAGCATAATTATATTAATTCTGATTGTTACATGGAATTAATTATGTTCTTGACTTTCTCACTAGGCTTCCTCTGCTTGTTCTATTTGTTGTTGAGAGTGGGGCAGGTACGTCTTTGTGACATAATTGGTTTTCCCTTCAGTTCTGTCATTTATTTCATATGTTTTGGGGATCTGAAATTATGTACATGTGTATACCTTAATCTTCTATCATCTTACTGTAATGAACCTTTTAGTAATGTAAAACATTTTCTCCTCTGGGAACCCTTTAACATGTATAGTCTGACATTAATATAGGTCACCCTGCTCTGACTTGGTTTCTGTTGGTGGGGAGTTTCCATTCCCTATCTTTCCCTTCTGACCTCTTCCGTCTTTAGATATAAAGTTAGTTTCTTGTAAGGGTTATGTAGTTGGATTATATTTATTTACCTATTCTGACAATCTCTATTTGGGAGAGTTTGTTCCATATTTATTTTAAATACTTATGAGTTTACTTTTATTTACAATGTGGTTATGAAGGGAATGGAAAATTATTAAAAGACCCCCTAAGTCGGCAGTAGAGCTAGGCCAGCCACCAGGTTCCAGGAACTTAGCTGACCATAAAAAGGGTGAAACCAAGAATGTAGGTCATACGGGTCACAGGCCCCCAGGGTTTCAGGAACTGGCTGACCACATAGTAGATAGCAAAATAAGATTAGGTTCATTCCTGAGAAAAACAAGTATAGGGTGTGTTTCCTGCTACTTAACTAAAGAATGAGTTGGTACTTTCCACTTGTGATTTCCCCCACACCCTTAATCTGTGGTGCTCTTCTATAAAATCTTTACTTTCTGACAATTGGAGGTCACTGCTCCTCTACCCCTGAGTGGGATACGAGTTGCGCCCTCAGTGCACTGAGCCCCCCCAAAATAAACCTCTTGTGATTGCATCAAGATGGTCTCTTGCAAGTTTTTAGGTGGCTGTGATATTCCGAGCGTCGGGTGAGGGGACTTCCCTCCCCCGGGTCTTTCAGTTACATTCCCATAAACCCATTCATAGGAAGCTGGAAATTGTGTAAATAAACAACAGTCAGACCTTATATGCCTAACCTGCTGGATTTGAGGGTTTAAAAGATAATATAATGAGGACCAACATGATGATAGGGTGACTGGAAGTGTTAGCTTCCTCCATGACACACCGAAGTTAGGACAAAGTTGAATTTTCACCAGATTGACTTTGTATAAGATGTAAAACACTTTACCCATTTAATAACTGTATACCCACCCCTTTCTGTGGATGTTGGTGCAAAATAAGTCTCTAGACATTCCCCTTCCTTCCCTTCCTTTTTTGAGAATTTCCTACAAAACATTTTGGTCATGTTCAATCCCTCTCCCTACTACTTCTCTCAGATCCACCCTCTCATCTCTCTCCTGTAGGGAGTTAGATAAATTAAATTAGATTTAGAAAATATGTAGGGGTTTCTGATACTGTCTCTTAATTCAGGGCATGAAGATCATTATCAGCATGTGGACTAAAAACGGGAAACAAACAGGAGACTTAATGGACTGAAAAGCAAGGTTGAAGTCAGGAAAAACAGGAAAGACTTAATGGACTGAAAAACAAGGTTGAAGTCAGAAAAACAGGAAAGACTTAATTGATTGACAAAACAAGGTTGTCAGAAAAACAGGAAAGACTTAATGGACTTAAAGAAACAAAGTATCTGGCCTGACATTGTTTTCAGCTGCTAAGTGGGTGGAGCCCAAATTAAGCTGAAACAGAGTTCCTCCTATTTAAGGACAGTGCATGGAGCCCAAAAGGAGAAGAGGCCCCTGATGCTAGAGAGCTCCGAGAGTCCTGCTGAAAAAAGTGCTGGCCATCATTTGATGGCCAGATCTCCCTGAGGCAGAAAGAAGCTGGTGAGCAAAGAAAGCCTGAGCGGGACACCAAAAGGCCAAGGACTAAACCCAGTGTCTCTCAGCTGCAGTAGTACCTTTTTCACTGACATTCAAAAAATTCAGTGTTAGTAAAGCATTGTGCAATCTGTCCCTGGGATTCCTTACTCTCCACTCAATTTTGTATCCTATCTTGTTGTTTTTAAAGCCCACCATGGTGTAACCCATAACTCCTGAATGTGTGGACTTCCTCTGGACTCTTAAAATATGTAGGAAAATATGAACTACAATCCAAAGTTACAATAATCCTGGCATTTATAACTGCTTTTTTCACTGGATTTTAAAATTTCTTCATACAGCTTAAAGTTACTGCTTAGTGTCCTTTATTTTAATCTGTTAGAATCCTTTCTGTAGTGGGGGGCAGTTTAAAGTCAGTGTTTCTCCCCTTTTGCCTTTTCTTTTCCTATGAGACTCACACAATGCATAGGTCAGCCCAACTTATGAAACCACATAGTTCCCCAGACTGTGCTTGCTCTTTCTTCCTGGTCCTTATCTATGTCCAGTCTTTGGGGGTCACTAATTTTTCTTTCCTGCCTTTGAGTTCCTCTAGTGGACCTCTGATAAAAGTGTGTTTTCTATTGCAATATTTCCTTTTCCATCCTTTTAAGGCCTTATGCACCCTGTTTGTATGTCATTTTCTAGACTTTTTACACTTATTCCTTTAGTTCTTGGATCTTTAATAAAATTGAATTTTTACCCTACTAGAACTATCATTAGATTTCTTACAGGAACGGTGTCTATTGGTTTTTGTTTTTTTCTTTAAATCAGACATCTTCATTCTGTTTCCTGTTTTCTTTTTTTTTCCAATATAGATTGGGATTTTTGTTATCATTTTATCATTTTTGTGGTTGAAATCCAGATATTTGCATCCAACCTTATGGTAACTATGCATTAAGGTCTAAACGTGATTGTCCCTCATAGGCTTATATGTTTGACTATATGACCCCAGAGGGTGGCACTGGTTGGGGAGGATTATAGAAACTGTAGTATATAGGTCCTAGCTGATGGAGGTAATTTATTGGGTGGGCCTTTGAATGTTATGGCTCTGCCCTATTTCTGTCCCACTCTTTCTCTACCTCTCCATCTACCGCCACTTTGTGTCCAGCCACTTCATACCACCACCAACAATGACTGAGCCAAGCATGGCGTTGCCATCTCTTGCCCACCATGATCAACCAAAATCTCCTACACTCATGAGACAAGATAAATCTTCATCCCTCACCTTGCTTCTGCCAGGTATTTTTGTCATGAAGACAAGGAAAGTAACTAATGTGGTACATAATCTCTCTTCCACTCTCCTGGGGTTTGCTTGATGTTCTGGTTGTTGGTTGGTGTGTTGTGTTGCTTTCTGGTCCATTGTTGATACTTTAGGAACCTTTCCTGAGCATATGAAGAGGCATTCTAATTTTATCTCTATATGCAGCTGGCTGCTTTAGTGTGTGTGGTGGGGTTCAAGAATGAAATGCAAATGTTCCAACAGTATTGACTGGTGCTTCTACCTGATCCCAGATAGCAATCAAAGACCACGGCACAAAATGCCAATCTTGAGAGGACAGAGTCCTCTTTGCATGTGTGTTGAGTCCCTTAAGCTGTGTGGAGCTACCCCAGGAACAAGTGCACAGCTGTCTACCCTGTACTAAGACTAGGGAATAGGAGACTGATAGTGAGCTAAGAGTTCAAATCAGACTGTTAGCCAATTTCCAGCCCACCCCTTCCTCGAGAGGTTTCAAGCCATCAGTAAACCCCCGAGTTCCAAAAATAATTATGCCAGACAGCTTCAGCCAGTGAGATTGTTTTCTAAGTGGGGGAAGACACAATTTTCAGATGCTTGTTACTCAGCTATCTTCCCTGAATTGTTTTTTGCTGGTGTCCTTTTCATCGACCCTTGTCTATTATGTCTGACAAAGATGTAACCCCTGCATTCGTTCTGTAAAATAGGGCAGCAGCCTCCTTCTTTAACTGCAGTGATTTGTCATTGGGTATGGGCTGACTAATGGGTGATTTGTTCATCTCTAACTCCACAGTGTGTGATCTTTGTAAGACAGTATGATTAGTGGACACTCTTACATCAGGTTTTATGGTTCTTGGTATCTATTCTTTATTCAAAGTTAGTGGAGTACTGATTCATTTCCAGCCAGCCATTTGTCCTCTGACCCCTTTAGGGTGTAATGCCCAGCTCACAAAACCACAAGGCAAGCCAGGAAGACTCCAACTCGGTGCAAAAGCAAAAGGATCTTTAATTGGGGGTTCAAGCCACGGCAAGGTCCATTGCATATTCTCCATGCAGAGAGTCTGTGAGTGGCCCTGAACTTGGAAGGTTTGAGGCTCTTAAGGGCAAGGCGGGGGGGTGCAGTTAGGGAGGTGCATGTTATATACAGAATATTATTTGGCCTTGTAAGACGAGCTCAGAGAGTCCTCTGGTAACCTTGTCCTCAGGAGGCAAAGAAAACTCCCATTTAACAAATAAGTCCTTTTGAGAGCCCTTCATTATCTATGGCTCTGTCCAAAAGGTCACTCAAGGCCTCTGAGGGAGGGAAAGCTAGGTTCTCAGGCTTTCTTTGTTGTTTTACTTTTATGAGCTTGTTATAGCAGGGGGGTTTGGGTAAGAACTTGGACGGTCTAGGGTGAGAGACTGGAGTTTTTGTTCTTTCAGGGGTATCCCTAGGTATACATGAATTGGGATTGTCATTAATTCAACTTTCCAATAAAAAGACAAAAACAAAAAACAGAATACCCAAGATCTTCAAGTTTCTAAGATAAACATAAACACACACACACACACACACACACACACACACACACACATACACTACTATTAGTCGTCCACTCCCATTCCTATACAAACCCTTGATTTGTGAACTATGCATTACTGTGCAGTCTCTGAAGAGATGTAACATTACTTATCTATAAATTCAAATATTACTTTCAGTGTTGTCTAAGTGTGACTCAACCCACTCTTGATTCATCTTTCTTCACCATTTTATTAATTACTTATATTGTTGCTGCTGTGACAAAATTCTTGACAATAGAAAATTAAGAGGGAAGAGATTACATTGGTTTGCAGTTCAGAAGATATGTTCCATCATGGCAGTGATGGTACAGAGCCACAAGCCAGGGGTGGCTGATCATATCGCAACCAGTCAGGAAGCAAAGGATAATGAATGCTAGCTCTTAGATAACTTTCTCCTTTTCACTCAACTCATGGCTCCAGAAAATGAAATAGTACAGCCTACATTTAAGGTGGTCTCCCTACCTCAGTTAACATAGTCTAGATAATCCCTCACAAGCATGCCTTGAGATTTGTGCCCAAAGTGATTCTAAATCCCATCAAGGCAACAATCAAGACTGGCTTTTTAACAAACTAGTTGTATGTGCCTGGAACCTTTTACCACTGAATAAATGGAGTGAATGAATGGAATAGACATCATACAAGGAAACTGTGTAGGAAAACTCACAACTAATTACTCTCAGTAGCTTAGTAACTATTGTTTGAACGGGGCATTCATTCATGCCTTATGAAAGAGGATGAGGCTATTAATGGAAAGATCACTTTGACCCTAATGTTAGGAATGTTCTACCTGGAAGAAATATATTTGACAACAAAGATTGTAAGGGAACAAAAGCAAAGAAGTACCTAGCCAAGACCCCAGCAGAGGAAACAAAAAAGTCTTGTAGGGTTGGTAGCCTGAGCTGTATCATAAGGTTGAGTAAAGCTGGTCAGGTGATAGATAGTAGGTTAAAGGACAAACCAATGGCATTCTGGGCCTAGGAAGTAGCTGAACTAAAACAGAAGAGTGTAGGATAATGAGGGAAATATCCGTAAATAGATTGAATTCACTAAGGCATGAAGTGCAAAACAAGAAGTGGTGGCTGTTGTTCCAGGGAGATAAGCCAGGACCCAGTGAATCTGACACAATGACACTGGGCTTTCCTCTTAAGAACAGTACAGATTAAACTCACGTAAGGATACATCCATTGTTTTGTTTTTTCCTGTGCCTCTAAATGGATTTATGTTCTTTTTATCTTAAGTAATAACTCTGAATTTATGAGCTTAATGTGCCATCTATTTGATGGTTTGTAAGAGTGAACATTAAAATAAATAAAAGAGAACTACTAAATGTTCTTCTGTGGACTCCTTAAAAGGATGGCACTTGCCACACTATGCGCACTTGCCACACTATGCGCACTTGCCAC
>CAJQZJ010001638.1:7407692-7443370 GCA_907164525.1 Lophiomys imhausi
TCTCTCTCTCTCTCTCTCTCTCTCTCTCTCTCTCTCTCTCTCTCTCTGCATTCATAACCAGTTGGCATAGGATAAAAATAGAAAGTTTTTTAAATAAGTTAAACCAAAGAGCCAACACTTTTGAAAACAACAAACTTGAGTAAAAGAGCTCCTTCCCCTCTCCCCTCCATGCAGTGCCTTCTGTTTGGGAACATACACAGTTCGGGTGACTGCAGCATTACAAAGAAATACATTTTGACAAGGGGAAAACAAAATCTCTTGGTTCTAAATGCAGTTCTCCACTGTAGGCCACTTACCCATCTGGCTCTCTCTAGCTGTGGGAAACACTCCTAACACAGAGCATCCTTTGAAATTTCCAGCCCCCTAGGGAGACAACCATAGATGAGAAACTGCCCCTATGAGCTTGGCTTAGACAGGAAGAACAAAGAGGTTAGTGGTTGAGGATACCAGAGGAAAGGCGCGTGGGAAGAGTGACAGCAGCTAGCTTCCTCTGTTGCAACAGGGGCTTCTTTCAATGCAAAACACATGCCAAGATAGATCGGGCACTGTACCAAGAAGATACAATAATTTAGTAATACAGTCTGCCCAGGCAGCTGATCAGCTGGAAATGAAGGAGCTTTGGGATTTGCTATAAGTGGTGGGGAAATTGGCTGATAGCCTCTCTCCTATATTGAGCAAAGGGAGCAAGAGAAAAGATTATAAACGTTTGAAATCAGAGCCAAACTGCATGGTCTATTCTGGTCCAGGAGCTGCCAGGCATCCTACCGCTTCTGCATTAAATGCTGATTGTGGCAGAGTGTAGAACCCATAGACCAAGAAACAATAGAGCTTTGCCTGCATAGGCTCTCAGAAAAGCAGCAATTGACCTTAAGCTGTTTACTGGGGAGAATGTTATCACCTGCCTTGCCTGTTGCTGTTAATATGCTCTGCTACCTACTCTTTGGGCTGATTATACAGTCAGACTAAATACCCTAAAGTCATTGCTGACACCTAGAAAAAAGCTCATGGGGTGATTTTCAAACTCTAGGGATACTCATATAGGAGCTCATAGATAGTATCTGATACTGAAGCCACAGGAATTTCTGCATAAGCTATGGATACAATGCCTTATAAAGGTAATGGGGAACTCTGACTTTTCTCCCATTGCAGGTCCTCTGTTGGCTAGCTACGGATTCCTCATCAATGCCCACATTATATCTCCTATTTCCAAAGCTTAGGAAAGGATTAAATGACATAGGATGACCTCAAACATAAAAGGCATGTGATAAATGTTATGCCTCCTGTGTCTGTGCCTCCTATGACATCTTAGCCTCCGTAACCTTTGAAATGAATTCCTTTGCAAGGAATTGGAAATTAAAAAAAAAAAAATACTGCCACATGCTTTTGGAAATGTTAATTCAGTCTTTACCTTGAGGAATGAAGAGAATGGAAATCCTGAGTAGTTGCCTCAATCACTCATTCATTGCCCCTCTGTCCTGAGATGTAAGGCAGCTGCAAAGGTACTCTGAACATTTAAATAAATCTCCAGATGCTAGTTAGAACACTGGAGCCCTGTGGATAGGGGAACCGAAGGATAAGCTGCAACAGGGTTCATATAAGTTCATGTGATAAATGAAAACCATAGGTAACACTTTTCCCAATATTTATGATAAAGCCCAATATCTCTTTAAAAGCTTGTTGGGAGATGTAGACCAGGTGTGTTATAATGACAGAGCCTGATTTTCTTCAATAAAAACAAGTTCATCTGAGATTTATATAAAAAAATACTCATATGATCATTTTGCATGATAATTTTTTAACTAAATGCGATATGGTAGTTAAAACTCTTTAAAAATTACCAAAACTCCTCCAATTTATTTATTTTTGTTCTCTATAAAACTATATTTTGGGGGAATCATATTTTTTAAAAATTACATGATTCACATCTATAGTTGAAATAATGCCCTTCTGCATTCATATAATCTTTAGACTAATTCATTGATGTAAATCACCTACCTCATATGTTACAAGGTGCAAATGTGCATGACAAGTCAATTTCTTTATAAGCCTACATATAGTACAGGTCATTCAGAGTGATAGTAAATACTTGTGGGTTCCAATGAAAATGCTTTTGAATAAACTGTTATGAGCACGCATTTTATAATGCACATATTTTATTTCAGGATATTAGATCAATCTAGGAACTCAAAGGGTCTTTCAGCAGTACCCAGACAAAAATACAGTCTACCCAGGACACTAAGACATTGCTTGCTCTCAGTTTGGAGTCATGATGAAATTGTATGAAGTTTGAATCACCCAGAAAATATAAAAACTGTAAGCATGTCTGCATTTAAAGTTATAGGACTATACACTATAATCATATAGTACATATGTGTGTATACCTATTTGGCTAAGCTACCAGGAAAAAATCCTAAGTGTTCTAAAGTAGGAGATTTTAACATCCTTTATTCAAGAATAGATTTTAACAGGTCAGTCGATAAACTATATCTGATAAAATGCATACAGCATTATATCCAACAACTGAGAATTCATGATGTGGACTTGTCTGCCTGAGATATTCTTACATACCAGGTTGACCTCAGTCTTGCTTTGTAGACAGAGATGACTTTGAACTCCTGAGCCTCTTGCCTCCACCTCCTACCTGCTGGAATTACAGGCATGATCCACCTCACTTGGCCTGAGAGTGAAGCTTACCTCATGAAACATAAAATCACAAAAATTGATTTTGTCTATGCTACAAGCAAATTTTAGTCTAACAAGGAGTTAGACAAATACTATGTTTTCTAAGAATAATTCAGTTAGCTGATTAAATGGTTCTCACATACTCTCAAAATATTTTAATTTAAGCATACAATTCCAACTAACTCGAGAGAAATGAGTTACAAGACACTGTGTTTTAAACTGATCAAGGGTCTGGATGCTGAATATCAAACACAGTGATGTAGCACAGATGGAAATTAGAAGTTTCAAATGATTATACTAGGAAAGCTGAACCAGCTAAATGCCAGTAAGAAGTGATAGAATCAAGCCAGAAAAGTAGGAATAAGGAAAAAATAAAAGAGAGAGAGAGAGAAGGAGGAAGAGAAGGAGGAGGAGGAGAAGAAGAAGAAGAGGGAAAGAAGGAAAGAAGAAAGGAAAGAAGGAAAAAAGGAAGGAAGGCAGGAAGAAAGGAGAGAAGGAAGGAAGGAAGGAAGGAAGGAAGGAAGGAAGGAAGGAAGGAAAGAAGGAGGAAATGAAAAGCACAGAAAACATACTAATATAAAAGCCACAAAGCCAAGACAAGAATCTTTGATGACACCTAAAACTGAATGCTCTTTCTAGTAAAAGTATTCAAGATGTGCTGGAGATGGAGTGTGGTCGGTGGAGTGACTTGCTCAACATGTATAAACTCTGGGTCGGACCCCCAGCCTCCCCTAAGCCAGGTTTGGTGGCCCACTCTCTTAGTCAGGGTTTCTGTTGCTGTGACTGAACACCATGACCAAAAGCGAGCTGGGTTGGAAAGCGATTGTTTCACTTAAACTTCCGTATTATTTTTTATCATTGAAGGAAGCCAGGGCAGGAGCTCAATCAGGGCAGGAAACTAGAGGCAGGAGCTGATACAGAAGCCGTGGGGGTGTGCTGCTTACTGACTTGTTCCCACTGCCTTGCTCACCCTGCTTTCTTAAGAACATGCTCTAAAGCATAACCCATGCTGAACAAGGCCTTGGGGAACTGCGAGAGAGGCTCCAGGAGAAAAGGCAGAGGGCCTTTTACCTCAGGTGCATTTGTCCCCTGGGTTGTTCTGGATGTGATTCCGTGCCTCCTGTGTTACGCATTTAGATTCAGTTTGTAAGACATGCTTCTGATTGTTGGACATAAGAACATAGCTATAAAACCCAATCTGGCCAGTGTACTCTGAATCTGGATATGGCTGTCTGACTTGCTTTTCATGCTTTCCCAGACATAATCTATAGTAAGTGCCAGGCAATTGTGTTTAAATATGTCCGTCCTGAGAAAGTTCTGGGAAAGGGTGCTTCTGTTAATATTTAGTATGTGCTTCCTGGCATTTATTAACATGTTTTTCTGATCGTGTTTTTCTGAACTCAAACAATCTTGCTTGGATCATCACTTTCTTTGTTACATTCAGGTATAAAAGCACACTGAGACTGAAGTATGGTTGTCTGGAGCATTAGACTGTACCCCACCCCATTCTTTCTGGTCCTCAGACCCCAGATTTAGCAGACAGGATCTGCACAGGCCACAGGCTGGCTGAAAAGTTGGCACACAGGACCACTTGCCCAGGGAAGGCACCACCCACAACCAGCCCTCCCACATTGATCACCGATTGAGAAAATACCCTATGGCCAGATGTTTATGGAGGCATTTTCTCGATGGAGGTTCCTTCCCTTCAGGTGACTCTAGCTGTGTCAGGTTGACATAGTTAACCAGGACACTCACATCTGTAATGCCACCATTGGGGGGGTGGAGGGGTTGGAGACAGGGAGAGCAGAAGCTTAAGGTAGGAACATAGTAAGTTCAAGAGAAACCGAGAGTACCTGAGACCCTATTTTCAAGAATCAAAGTTCAAAATAAAAGGTACAAATAAGCCGTGTTAGGAACTAGAAGGGACATAACTACATATTAGAAAACGATTCACAAGGTAAGAGAAGAAAGGAACAAGTTCGCACCAGTGAATTTAATACTGAAGGCGATGATCAAATTCTAAATAGTTATTACAAAGGCATCAAAGTGTATACAAGCATCAAGTAGCCTTAAAATTGTAAAATCAAATGGATAATTCAAAATCTCCCTACAAAAAAAATATAGAGTCCATATGATTTTAAGGGTAAAATAAATATGACAGAGAAATGGCCCAGTTTTAAGGTACTCTGCAGAGAACTGGAGAGTTTTGTCAGCTGAATTGATAAAGCTCAAGTCATTGTAGCAAAATTGAACATTTAAGTGTAAGAACAGTGTCAGAAAAGCCTATTTTATTCATAAACGTGGATGCAAAAAATCTCAGAACCTGTTAAATATGGGAGTACTATTAGGAAAATCACTGTCTGCACACTGGTTTTCCCATAAGTGTCCTATTAGTGTATGACATTTAACATTTTTTATTTATTTTTTTATTAAATACTTTATTTTTTTTCTTCAAGTTACATCTCAGTCACAATCCCTTCCCTATTCCCCCTTCCTGTCCCACCCTTCCACCCTCTTCCCCCCAAAAGCTTCCCCTTTCAGTCCAACAAATGGTTCCTTCTCTTATAACAGTAAATACTATACAAAACAGCAGAAATAAATACACCACATTTATGAGAGTTAAATGGCCCAGTATGCCTTCCCAATGACCAGTTCATACATATTTGACCCCTGACTTTAACATTCTACCATCTAACCAGCTCCATGAGTTTAAAGTTCTATAACTGACTTAGCTTTCATACTAACTTGCATCACTATTATAACCATCTTCTTAGATCTAGAACGCCCTCTTGATTCCTAAACAACTCAAAATTTAACTATGAGACTCTAGCTGTCTATTCTTCAACCACCTCAGAGACCTGAGAGGGATAAATATATCTGATTTTATAGGAGGTGCAGGGCCTGCAGCTTCCAAAACTAAGAAATGACATACCAGTGGCTGCCTGGACAGTTCCCATTTTCTCTCCATACATTCCAGCTTCAGTCTTCAGCCTTTTGGTCCTGTTTCTCTGACAGACATTTATTGAAGAGCAGGGATTATGAAGGACTTACCTACCCTGTCTTGGCAGAGCTAGGCTGTCGACTTCCCTGCTACCAAGTTTTGTCCTTTTTGGACAGCAGTCTGTCTGCAGTTGAAGCAAGGAGTTTTTTCATGCCAAGAGATAGGCTTGCCACTAATTCAACCATCTCACACTGGAGATTCTTCATATATGGACGTAATATTAAGATTGTATTGGGCTACATAGGCATTGATCTTTGTATATTGATACAAAATTAAGAGTATACTTAGCCAAATTTGAATAGATCTTTGTATATTGATACAAAATTAAAGGTAACACTTCTTAACATTTTTTTAAATGTATAAATTTCATTCGCTCGCAACTTAAAGGATAAAAATTACAAAACCAATAAGTATAGACATTTGATATAAACTCACCATCTAATCATATGCAAAGTTCACAGCAACCTGGAAAGAAGAACCTTAAACATCAAAATATTTGACTTAATCAGGGATACCTATCAGATCCTAGGGCAAACAGTATTTTTAAATAGAAAATCTGGAACTGTTCTGGAGTTTAGATGAGTTTTCTAGTTCTTCACTCTATCTTTCCCATGATACACTGCAATACAATGATCAGGGAGACGTGGACATCCCCACTCCATTTTACATGTAAACATGTGACTTCATTTAAGTAGGAATGACTGTGCCCTTTCCTACAGCTCAGATGTAAAGACACATGGCATAGTTCCATTCTGGGAAGGCAGACCTGCAGCTTCCAAGCAACCATCTATACAGTCATGAAAGAGTGAGTTTAAAGGGGGCAACTTTTTAAAAATTTTAAATTGCTTTTATTTATTCATGCAAGTGTAGGGTAAGGTGGCTGTAGACAGCCTGTAGGACAAAGAGTCATTTTTCTCTTTCCCTGTGTGGGTCCCAGGGATGGACCTTATGTCAGCAGGCTGGGCATCAAGTGCCATTACACAATGAGTCGCCCCGTGGGCCCCTAAAAATGTGTTTGCTCCATAGAAAAAATCTGAAAGCCTTGCCATATCCCTGGCCTGCACTTTGGGAACTTTATGGAACATTTCTTTCTTTTTTTCCCCCCCTTTAAGTTGCATCTCAATCACAATCTCCTCCCTATTCCCCACTCCAGTCCCACCCTTCCACCCTCTTCCCCTCAATCCCCCATCCTCTTCCCTTTTTTTTAAGTTTAAGGTATACCTTTTTCCTCCCAACAGCTCCCCCTTTCAGTTCAACAAATGGTTCTTTCTCTTATAACAATAAATACAATACAAAACCAACAGAAATAAATAGGCCACAATTATGAGAGTTATATGACTTAGCATACATTCCCAATGTCCAGTCCATATGTATTTGGCACCTGACTTTAACATTCTACTATCTAACCATCTTCTTGAGTTTAAAGTTCTATATCTAACTCAGCTTTTGTACTAACTTGCATCACAATTTTAAAAACATCTTCTTAGATCCAGACCACCCTCTTGATTCTTAAACAACTCAAAATTTAACTATGAGACTCTAGCTATCTATTCTTCAACCACCTCAGAGACCTGAGAGGGATAAATATATCTGATTATATAGCCAAGTGCGTTCTTTAGCACTGCTGCAACAAATCAGGAAATTCACCTTAATTCGTTGCTACCATTAGTCCCTCAGGCCCCACTTAGGTGTTGCTAGCACCCCCCGCCCCAGTAACATTGTCTTTTTACGATTAAAGACCAGTTTAGTGTCAGATGTCGTGCTTGACTGTAATGTCTTCTTAGTGTCTTTTTATGGAAAACTTCTGTCTGTCCTTGATTTTCATGATCTTTGCAATTTTAAAGGTTACAGGTGGATGACATTGTAGAATAACTTACACACCGGGCTTATCTGGTATTCCTGTTTGACTAGACAGGTTATCCATCTCTGTTGGGGAAAATACAGAAATGCCTCTTTGTTTCTTACATTGTACCCTCGTGGGTGAGAATGTAGTTTTCCTGTGTTCTATTATGGATTATAATAACATTGGTCATTTGATCAAAGCAGGAACACCTCCAAGATGTCTCATCATCCAATAACTCTTTGTCTTTACAATAAAGACACATTCTGTAAGAAGCCCATTTAAAATTATTCCCCATTCCTAACTAAACTTTAAAAAAAATTATTTAGCCAGGCATGGTGGCGCACAACTTTAATCCCAGCATTCGGGGGGCAGAGGCAGGCAGATCTCTGTGAGTTCGAGGCCAGCCTGGTCTACAGAATGAGTCCAGGACAGCCAGAACTATTACACAGAGAAACCCTGTCTCAAAAAACCAAAAAAAAAAAAAGTTATCTATTTTCATGAGCTCCTGTTTTCCCATTGTACTGAATGGGCTATCATCCATTACTATAATTATTTGATGCTGTTCTAAAATTGTCTTCAGTTTAAACAGTGAGAAGCCATTCGAGTGGAGTCTTCCCTGTTAGTGTACCTTATCAGGTTTTTTCTTTTTTTTTTTTTTTTATAAATACTTTATTTTTTTCTTCAAGTTACATCTCAGTCACAAACCCGTCCCTATTCCCCCTTCCTATCCCGCCCTTCCACCGTCTTCCCCCCAGAAGTTTCCCCTTTCAGTCCAACAGATGGTTCCTTCTCTTATAACAGTAAGTATTATACAAAACAACAGATATAAATACGCCACATTGATGGGAGTTAAATGGCCCAGTATACCTTCCCAATGTCCAGTTTATACATATTTGGCCCCTGACTTTAACATTCTACTATCTAACCATCTCCATGGGTTTAAAGGTCTATATCTGACTCAACAATCATACTAACTTGCAACACACTTTTAAGAGTATCTTCTTAGATCTAGAACACCCTCTTGATTCCTACACAACTCAAAATTTAGCTATGAGACTCTAGCTGTCTATTCTTCAACCACCTCAGAGACCTGAGAGGGATAAATATATCTGCTTATATAGGAAGTGCAGGGCCTGCAGCTTCCAAAACTAAGAAAGGACATACCAATGACTGCCTGGACAGTTCCCATTTTCTCTCCATACATTCCTGCATCAGTCTTCAGCCTTTGGGTCCTGTTTCTATGACAGACTTTTGTTGTAGAGCAGGGATTATGAAGGACTTACCTACCCTGTCTTGGCAGAGTTAGGCTGTCGACTTCCCTGCTACCAAGTTTTGTCCTTTTTGGACAGCAGTCTGTCTGCAGTTGGTGCACGGGGTTTTTTCATGCCAAGAGATAGGCTTGCCACTAATTCAACCATCTTACAGTAGAGGTTCTTCGATGCTTATCTTCTACTTGGAGTAGAATAGGGGGTGCTGTCAGGCTCTGATATGTCTCGATATAAAAAAAAAAAGAAAATCTTGATTTAAGATAACATCTTTGAATGCCATATTCTGCAGATCTCTTGGGGTTTTTGAAGATGCCCTATCCATCTCTTGTATTTAGATAAGCAAATGTTGCTTGTCTCTTAGCAACTTGATTACTGGATAGTTTAGAGAATATCTGTGATAGACTGTCATAGTAGCTAACAAAGTGACATGTTTGTATGACTAGGAGTTTGTTTTATTTAATTATCCTAGACCGTTTTAGACGGTTGGTATCAAGAGGCCAGAGCTTCACATTTTATTTTTAAGTATCTCTAGGTATGATACCATTAGGAAGCGTTACCTTTAATTTTGTATCAATATACCAAGATCTAATCAATTGTGGTTAAATATACTCTTAATTATGTATCAATATACAAAGATCAATGCCTATGTAGCCCAATACAATCTTCATATTACGTCCATATACAAGGGTCAATACCATTGTGGCCAACTATAATCTTAATTTTGTATCAATATACAAAGATCAATACCAATGTAATCCAATACAATCTTATTTTTGCACATTAAACAATGGTCAATACCACTTTAGCAAAATAAACTACTAATTTTGTATCAATATACAAAGGTATAAGGGCATATTCAATAATCTGCCCCTTCTTCTTGGACCTTCCTGTGCTATGTCTATATCTCATTTTTCTCAAGCCTATGCACTCCTACATAGGAGAGGAAGAAAGATACAGAAAAGGAAAAGTAGGAAGTCCCTGGGGCTAACCTCCAAAACCCATTAAACAGGACCATTTATCAGCATGTAATCTCTTCCCCTAAATATAGGAGTTTTCAGTTATCCTTCAAATAACCAAAAAGAAGGGCGGAGAAACACCTTCCCCACCCTCTGGGCATGGGACATCGCTCTCTTAAAGTGACTTCCTGCTGATTTGGGTCATAGTAGACCTGTTTGGGGCCCGAACTCAAATGGAAAAAATGGTTAAAAATGTTAGTACACTCCTTTTATGTTCAGTCCTTCTGTTCTCAGCTGTTTAGATGACCTAAGGGGTTTGTAGGCAGAAGCTAATCTTGCAGGCTTCACTGAGGTTCCTGCCAGGGCATTGTGTAGAGCTGAACGGTCCCAGCGACATTGGATTGCCGTGCTGGTTGCAGGCCCCCGATGGAGACAGCTATTGAGGAAGTCTGCCAGGCAGAATCAACTGGGTCACTCGTCCTCCTTGGTGCCGGATTCTGCTCTCTGCTGAGGTTTCAGCTGTCCAGCCGTCCCCGGGCTCCCCTAATGGATGCTTCGATTCTCCTGGAAAGATAAGAACAGAGCCCTGCCCCAATCCCAACCCTGGGACAACTGCCCTCTTTTTTTTTTTTTTAGGGGGGCGCTAGGTAGTACTTCTCCTGAAGCAAATTTGGCCTTCCGACAACATACAAAGTGTTATCTTTCAATCTGGGTTAAAGAAGAAATCATTCTGTCACCTTGGAGCTAAACCAGCTCTAGTGTATATATTTTGAGATCCCAAAGGACAATCTGCCTGCATCGAGAAGGCCTTTTGTAAGTAATCTCCAAACCTAGGTCCCTCCAAATCCCATGTGTGTGTCTCTGAACTCTAATTATTGGGATCAGAGACCTGTGTTTCCTATCTGAAGGGATCAAAGATGTGTTCCACCATTCCTGGATCGAAGTCTTTCTCTATTTAGAGTTTGCCCAGCATCAGGCTGACCCTGAGGTCCGGGATCTGCCTGTTTCTGTCTCCAGTGTGCTGGGAGCTGGGACCAAGGGTATAGTACTCTTCTTGAATGGTGGGACCAAGAGTATGCACCCTCACCACCACGCTCTGTATGACTCCAGAATACATAAGACCACCAACTCTACAGTGCTCCCCCCGTCTCCACTGAAGTCAAAGGCATGGGCCAACACCACAATTCCCTTGTATTTTACCTTAGTTCCACGTCTTCTCGACACCTGGAGGTCTGCAAAACCAGGCCGAATGGCTGTATCCTCTATTCCATTCACAGTGTTTCAGCCCTGCCACCTGCCCTTTTTTTTTTTTTTTAGTTAATAAATTTATTTGTTTGTTGCTTCAGGTTACATCCTTATCATATTGTCCTCTTTTCCCGCTTCCCAGCCCCACCCTCCCATGCTCTACCCCCTGACCCTTCCGTCTTGTTCCTCTGGGGTGGAGTGTCCCTGCCTAACAGTCTCTCACCACAGATCAGGGGTCATATGAGGGCCAAGAGCCTCTTCATTCTCCGGGGGCCTACGAGGCAGTACTGCCAGTGAAAGGTGTCTCCTTGCTACTGGGGGAATACTAAAAAAAAAGACCAACAAACACACAAACCCACAAAAACAAAGAATATCAACAAAAAAAAGAGAGGAAAAAGAGAAGGGAAAAGGAAAAAGAAAAAAGAAAAAACGGAGAAGGAATAAGAAAAAGATAAAAAAAAAAAGTTTATGTCCTTGTTCCTTTTGGTGTGTTGGTTGTAGTACAGATATCCTGTACAATATAGTTAAAATCCTACTATAAGTGAATAGATGTCGTGTGCATCCTTCTGAGACTGGGTTAGCTCACTCAGGATGAGCTCCTCTAGATCCATCCATTTGGCTGCAAATTGCATGATTTCATTGTTTCTTATAGCTGAGTAATATTCCATTGTATAGATGTACCACAATTTTTTAATCCATTCTTCAGTTGAGGGACATCTGGGTTGTTTCCAATTTCTAGCTATTACAAATAAGGCTGCTATGAACATAGATGTGGAGACTTCCCTATGTCTCCGTGAGAGATCCTTTGGGTGTATACCCAGAAGTGGTATGGCTGGGTCCTGAGGCAAGGTTATTCCTAGATTTCTAAGATATCACCAGACAGACCTCCATAGTGGTTGCACAAGCCTGCACTCCCACCAGTAAAGACACTAGAAGAAAAAGTAGGAGAAACCCTCGAACTCATTGGCACAGGTGACAACTTCCTGAACAGAACACCAACAGCTCAGGACCTGAGATCAACAATCAATAAATGGGACCTCATGAAACTGAAAAGCTTCTGTAAGGCAAAGGACACTGTCATTCGAACAAAACGGCAACCAACAGACTGGGAGAAAATCTTCACCAACCCCACATCTGATAGAGGGCTATTATCTAAAATCTACAAAGAACTCAAGAAACTAAAAGCCAAGAAACCAAATAATCCAATCAAAAAATTGGAGATGGAGCTAAATAGAGAATTCACAAAGGAGGAACCCCTAAGGGCTGAGAGACACCTGAAGAAATGTTCAACATCCTTAATCATCAGAGAAATGCAACTCAAAATGACCCTGAGATTCCACCTAACACCTGTTAGAATGGCTAAGATAAAGAGCTCAAATGATAGCGCATGCTGGCGAGGATGTGGAGAAAGGGGAACCCTACTCCATTGCTGGTGGGAGTGCAGGCTTGTGCAACCACTATGGAGGTTTTTTCTTAATTAATTAATTTATTTTTTTAGCAATTCCATCTTTTATGGCACAGGACATTCCAGACTCATCTTGAGTTGTTCCTGTCCTACCTGTACTATCAGTCACTTTTCAACAGAACTCTAAATTAGTAGAAAATACATTTAGAAATAAAAAATCTGTCCTTTACTTACTGACATAACAATTTCTCAGGTCCTCCCAATGTGTACAGTTAGGTGATTTCTCTAAACACTTAATATACAATTACATATTTACATCTGTCTGCCTGTCTTTCTCTGTATCTTGAGAACAGCGTTATTTCTCATTTCGATACACCACACTTCTAGATTATTCTCTATATTTGGAAATTCCCCCTCAAAGAGAAATCTAGCTCCCATTACTCTTACTGCAGTTATTTATATACTCAATCCTTCTGGAAGTAACCAATCTTCAATGACCACTACCTCATCCCTGATGGGAACTTTCCTCCTTCGGATAAAATCTGGCCCTCCATGACAGTTTATTCTTGTGTCTTAAGTAAGTACTGCTCACCTCTTCTCAGACTCTATCACTCCACAGCAAGAAATGTCCACCTGTGAAAGACTTCCTTTTCCTGGTGGAGCTTTAATATCCCATGATTACCCTCTTTACTCTCCTTGGCTTGACTGTATTTTCTAGACCAACCTTCTGCTGGGATATATTCCTTACTTTGCTGTTACAGACCCCTGCCAGTACACCCCCTCTGTATGAGTTCCCACTCATCTTTCTGGTCCCTGACTCTTTAGCATGAGTCTTTCTCATGTGCCATACTAGCTTTCCTCTGAAAATGGACACCACTATTGCTGTGTTTAGCTCTGCAATGCCCCTCCCAATTAAGGTGTGGATGCCATCTCCCTGTTCCCCATCTAGTGAAGTTAGGACTGATTTTCACATGGAGAGAAAGAGGGAGAGAATGACCAGATGTCTCACATCTGAACTCCTGTACTTACAATTCAACAATTCTCCCAGTGCTTTGATTATGATCTTAATTCTTTCTCTTAATCCTGAAATTTTAGATTATAACTTCAAATTCTTTGGGGATATGAGTCTCTTGATTTGTTCAGCTGTTAACATCCATTTTCCTTGCAGTTTCTTTAAGTGGGGTTGCCTTAATTCCCTTTTATTTTCCATGTTTAATGGGAATGGTTATTTATCCTAGACTAATGGGGAGAGTTGCCTATGAAGGGCCATGAATGAACTGTGGTAGCTTTTCCCACATCATAGTTCCCATGCCATCACTGTGAAGAATTAAGAATGTAGTTACTTCTCTGCTTCATTTGGGGCACTTCCTGCTGCTGCTTTCCTTGCTTTTCAAAGCACTCCTTTCAGCATTGAACACAGTACTTTTCTATTACATCATGTTCAAAGTTTCCTTCTGCTGGGCATCTGCTTTTCACGACACCTTTGTGGCCCCATTCTATGAAATTCATTTTTTGTTGTTGTTTATTTATTACTTCAAGTTACATCTACATCACAGTCCCCTCTCTCCACCCCTCCCGGTCTCACCGCCCCACCCTCTCCCCCTTCTCCCACCTATCTTACTCGTCCTGAGTGGGTTGTCCCTACCATCAGCCCCCCTCAGTTCAACAGTCATATGAGGGCTAAGAACTTCCTCTTGCACTGGGGATCTATATATCAATTCTATTAGGGCAAAATGCCCCACTAACAGCTAACAAGGTCTATCTCTTGGCCATTAGAGATCCCTCCTTTGTGAATTCTTGGTTTAGCTCTGTTCCCCATTTTTTTATTGGATTATTTGGTTTCTTGGTGTTTAATTTCTTGAGTTCTTTATGAATTATGGATATTAACCCTCTGTTGGATGTGGGGTTGGTAAAGATCTTTTCCCAGTCTGTAGGTTGCCGTTTTATTTGAATGACAGTTTCTTTTGCCTTACAGAAGCTTTTCAGTTTCATGAGGTCCCATTTATTGATTGTTGATCTCAGGTCCTGAGCTATTGGTGTTCTGTTCAGGAAGTTGTCACCTGTGCCAATGAGTTCGAGGATTTTCCCCACTTTCTCTTTTATTAGATCTAGTGTGTCAGGATTTATGTAAAGGTCTTTGATCCACTTGGACTTGTTTTGAGCAAGGTGATAAGTATGGATCAATTTGTATTCTTTTACATGTCAACCTCCACATCGTTTGTTGAAGATGCTGTCCTTTTTCCATTGTACAGTTTTGGCTTCTTTGTCAAAAATTAAGTGACCATAGGTGTGTGGGTTTATTTCTGGGTCTTCAATTCGATTCCATTGATCAACTGGTCTATTTTTATACCAGTACCATGCTGTTTTTATTACTATTGCTCTATAGTATAGCTTGAAATCAGGGATGGTGATACCTCCAGATGTTTTTATTATTATTATTATTATTATTATTATTATTATTATTATTATTATTATACAGGATTGATTTAGCTGTTCTGGGTTTTTTGTTATTCCATATGAAGTTGAGAATCTCAGACATCTCCTTCAGTTTGGAATTTTTTAACCTTAAATTTGGATTCCACTTTTTAGAAAAATTCTTCCTTATTTTCATTTTACATGTATGTTATGTGTGACCGTACATCTCTGTGTGCACCACATATGTGTGGGTACCTGTAGAAACCAAAAGAAAGCATTGGAACCTCTGGAACAGAAGTGACATGTGTTGATGCGTAAGTTGTCTGATGGGAGTGCTGGAAACTGAATCCCAGTTCTCTGCAAAAGCAGTAAGTGCTTATAACCTCTTCACCTCATGGGTTCTACTTTAAAAGAAATTTCTTTAGGGTCCATATCTATCGCACATCCCTGAGATTCTCAGAGGCTCCATCTACTTCCTGTTGCTGGTGTGTTTTTCGAGTTCTCCTGACTGATCTGAGATTCTAGTACCTAGCATCCTCGTTGACATGGCACTCTCTTCCTTTGAGCTGTATGATGGCAGTTTCCAAATACCACGGCCCAGAGGCTCTATTAAGTGTTCCCTTTTCTCCATCTCTACAGATGCCCAGATGCTGATCAGTTCTGGACCCTGCTGTGATGTCATTCATCTATGCCCATCCATTTTAGTGCCATAAGATTTCTTGATACCTAGCTTTTATCACCGATGAGTTCCCTTTTTTTTTCATTGCTGTTCTCACTTTGTCTTTTAATGTCTTTATTACTTTTCTCTTCAAACTCATGCACGTTCTTTCCCTCTCTAGACTGTGTATTTTTACATCTTTCTGTACTGTCTCACCATAGTCTGGATAAGCACAGTTAGCTGTGTTCGTGCCATAGCCTGAGGCTTTGCTGTCTTGAAATTTCCCCTGCTAAAGAAAATGGGCAGATGGCTCCGTGGGTAAGGGTGCTTTGCTCTGCAAGCCTGAGGACATGAGTTCAGATCCCAGCATCCACATAAAACGTTAAACGAGGTCATGTGCACACTTATAACATCAGTGCTGTGGGTTTTGAGTTGAGAATTGTTTGGGCTTGCTGACTACCAGCCTAACGCTAGGTTCAGGGAGATGCTCTGTCTCAAAGGATTCTTAAGTGGAACACATTAAAGTCAGGTACCGGACATCCTTCTCTACCTTCTAGGCACACAAGACATGCACACCTGCACACTCATGTGCAAATACACCACATGTGCATACAGAATGTACACATACAGACAAACACAATTTTAAAAACCACACAAATTAGCCCATTACTTTTTAATTTAGCTTCACTTAAGTTTTTTGGGACACAGGCAGAATGCTGCCAAATTCTTTAACAAAATGTGGTAGTTCCCAAGAGAATCTTGTTCCCCTCATGAGCTGCGTCTAGGGCTCGAATTTCAGTCCATATTCTGATCATCCACACTCCACCCAGAGTGCTCCATTAAATTCTGCTTGTAGCATTCTAGGGTTTCTCCTGATTGTAGCTCCAAACTCCTCCACTCCTCCCTTGCAGCAACAGCCCTGCTCTCTCTCAGTATCAGTTTTCTGTATTTCTTGCTTTTCTTCTTTTCTTGTCACTGTGACCAAATACCTGATGAGTTAGTGAAGGAGATGTTTATTCCAGCTCACAGTTTGAGAACGCAGTCCAGTGTGGTGTAGAAGTCATGGCAGCTAACAAGAGTGTGAGATGGAGAGTCACATCCCATCCACAGTCAGGAAGCAGGAGCAAGGAATGCTGGTGCCCTGCTTTTCCTCTCCTTGTTCAGTCTGAGACCCCAGCTCTGAACACTGCTGCCCTCACCCAGGGTGGGTCTTTCCACCTCATCCAAATGCTCTGACAGACATGCCTAGGGGTTGTCTCCTTCCTGATTCTAAACGTGGTGACATTGGCAATCGAGATTGACAGTCACATGATCCCATGTGTTCTAGTTTTACTCTGTTGCCATGGCCAAAAGCAGTTTAGGGGAGGAATGGGTTTGTTTCAGCTTGTAGATTGTAGACCATCCTTGGAGGAAATCAAACAAACTTGAAGCATCAGGTAGGAAGGAATTCTGCTTGCTGGTTCACTCTTAGGCTCATGCTTACCTAGCTACCAGGGAATGCTGCCATCCACAGTGGACTGGGCTGTCGTACACTAATTAACAATCAAGGCAGTCTCCTATAGACATGGCCGTGGGCCAATCTAATCTAATCTATCCCTCAATTGAGACTCATTGATCAGGCGACTCTAGGCGGTGTCAGGCTGACAGTTAAAGCTAACTGGAAGTACGTTTTATAAGGGACCTTGAGATAATTGTTTGTATTTAAAAAAAAAAGAAAGCTACTCTGTTGTCATGTTCTTGCCATGAAGAAATGCCAAGGAATCTTTAAAAAGTATTAGTTAGACCCAGGGTCCCCGTAGCTCTTTTACTGGAGTGTCTCCAGACTTACTCTTAGGACTGCAGCATCCGGCCTGTAGGAGCCCCTCCTCCCACTCACTCCCTGGGAGCGCTGCCTCTTGATGTGGACCCGGTCTCCCTAGCTCTTTCCTGTATGTCTCTCAGCCTTTCCTCCCAGCCCATCTCTATCCATTTGTGCTACCCACTGATCCACAGAAACACTCTCTACCAGGGACCCCACCGTCACTACATTTGCCTCAGATCCAGAGCGGGCAGCAGCAACCAAGAAACCGAACACCATCCCAACAAAGACAACACTGGACATTGACACGAAGGAGCACCTCCAACATCACAACTCCAGACACCTAGATCCCAGCACAAAAACAAAAAAACATGAGCAGCCAAGACAATGCACCTCCTCCAGAAGCCCACAGTCCTACTGCAGCAGACCCTGAAAAAAAAATGCAATTTAGTTAAAGCACAGCGCAAGGACTTCATAATAGCAATTATGAGTATGCTCAAATACCCTGAAGAATATGAATAAATGCTCTAGTGAAGACCGTGAAAGCACACATAATTCAATGAAACAATGAAAACCTTTCAAGATGTGAAAGTAGAAATAGAGTCACTAAAGAAAACCCACACTCAGATAAAACAGGAAATGGAAAACTTAGAATGTCACAAAATATGTTAGATTACATCAATCCTCCCCTTCATTCCGTATTGCTTTGGACCTACTCAACTCATTCTCCTGCCTCTCTGCTGCAGCCAAGGCAACCTTTTGATTTTACTTGATAATTTTTCCAAGCTTTTCATTTCTTCTTCCCTCTACCTACAATAACCATCCCCAAAACTCTGAAGGACCAACTCTTCCTCAATGAGTCCCATGGATACACAATGTTAGCGCCTCAGGAAAAAAAAAAAAGTCCCTATTCACCCCCATCACATGCATTCATTTTTATGGCATTACCTTGTTATGTTGGCTCCATAACTTCATCCAAAAATAAGACTTTTCCTTATTTGCCTATAGTTCTGCCTTTTTCTGAAATTTAATAGCTAGGAGGAGGGATGCTGCCTTTGTTCCTGCAGAAATTTTGCCACTGAATGCACAGAAAGTGTTTTATAAGTATTTGTGAAATGAATCATTCATTTCTATGAATATCAATATTAGCACTAGCGTCTCTAAAATTAGGTCTTTTTTCTGAAGGAAAATCAGTAACCTAATAGACAAAAGTTTGGTCTGTAATAGTAGTCAATTTTTTCCATAATTGTTTTTTATTCTAGCATGAATTTTTTGATGTTGTTTTTGTTTTCTTTTTGTGTGTGTGTGGGGGGGGTTACAGGGTTTTTCTGTAGCCCTGGTTATTCTGGAACTCCTCTGTAGGCCAGGCTGGCCTTGAACTCCCAAATATTTACCTGGCTTTGCCTCCCAAGTGCTGGGATTAAAGGCATGCACCAACACACCTGGCTATTACAGACAGTTTCAAACTGCCATGTGGGTGTTAGGATTTGAACCCAGGTCCTTTGGAAGATCAGCCAGTGCTCTTAACTGCTGAGCCATCTCTCCAGCATAGCATGATTTTTTAAAATTTACTGTTATTTGGCTATTTATGCAGGTGATAAAAATCAGGAGCAAAGGTGGAAAAGAGATTGAACTACTTACTACTAGATACAGGCTTTGATATTTCTTTGAAGTGCTAATGATTATCAGATTGGAATTCACACATATTTACTTCTGTACCTTGTCACAAAATACCCACTTTATCAAAAGGGAAGTATGAAATTACATAAGACAAGTTATGAAAACAGTTTAATCTATATTCTTTGCCTAAGTTTCATCTAAGGAAATAGTAACACAATGCAAAAATCTTTCTGTGTACTTATAAAGGTGCTTAAATGAAAATAATAGTAAATTCTATATAGTTGCTATATAAAAAAAACTTGATTTGATGACAGTGCCATCAATGGATATTCTGTTTCCTTATAAAACATGAAACCCTCTAGATTAAAATGTTTATTATAATAATATAAGCATATTTTTCTCTTGTCATATACAATAAAAATTATCCTAACTGCTTTGTTTGTTGCTGGAATATGAGTGTTTGTGTCCTGCTAAATACATAAGTTGACATCCTCACCCCCAAGGTAGTACATAGTAGAAGGTGGAGGATTTAGGAGGCTGATAAGATGAGGGTCCTTATGAATGGGATTAGTGTCCCATAAAAGGCTCCTAAGAAACTCCCTGTGCCCCTTATAAGGTAAGGACACAGTTAGATGATGATGTCAAATGAGCTAGAAAATGGGAGCCCTCATCAGACAATCAGACAGACACCAGGATTGGTGTCTTCGTTCGGCTTGTCAGTCTCTAGAACTGCAATAAACAGTTCTTTGCTACTTTTTAAATTTTGTTTTATTTTTAGATTTTTTTAATTTATTTATTATGTATAGTGTTCTGTCTGCATGTATGCCTTCAGGCCAGAAGAGGGCACCAGATCTCATTATAGATGGTTGTAAACCACCATGTGGTTGCTGGGAATTGAACTCAGGACCTTTGGAAGAGCAGCCAGAGCTCTTAACCTCTGAGCCACCTCTCCAGTCCCTCTCTGCTACTTTTAAGTTGTTATGTTTATAATACTTTATGAGAGCTGCACAGTGGACTAGGACAGGTCCAGTGGTCCCAGCACTTTTAGTCTGATGCTATTGATATCATGATTTCCCAAATATGGAAACGAAAGCTCTATAAGAGTTTTTTTTTTTTTTAAGAATGTATTCATTTTTTAAAACTTGGGATTTAATGTGTTGTAAACACATCAAGCCGCCTCAAACTCAGCAGCTTCAAATAATAGGCATTCTTAGATTTTTTGATTGTGAGCCTAGCCTTTAACAGCTGGGCCATCTCTCCAGGCCAATAGGCATTCTTTTAGCTCATGAATCTGGGCGCCTTCTTCCACTCTGGCCACCTCAGCTCCTCCTGGCAACACTTGCTGTTATTCCATGACCACTTGGCCTCTGGGTCTGAGGTTGCTCTAAGGCCCTGGGTTGGGCGCCAGACAACCAGAGGCTGCCCTGCTTTACTGAACTGATTCAAATTAGCCAATCTGAACCTACTTATTACTGTTTTGCCTGTTCCTTCCCATAAAATCCAGAAAAAGACCCTTGCTCAAAGTCTCTCCCTATTCCCGCTGCCTTTTGTCTGCCTCATGTACCTTCCTGTGGCCCCATAGATGAGGTACATCCCTCTTCTTGGATTTTTGAGTATAACAGTATTTTTTCCCAATGGCAATCATTTCCTGATATATTGACTCCAGCATTCCTTTTTTTTTTAAAATGCTGTATTTTAAAACAACTGGATATATCCCCTCATCATCTAGCAGTTCAGCCTGGCTTTTGTGGTGGTATGCTTCCAAGAACAGCTGGTTAGATACAGAAGTACTTTTCAGGCCGTCCACATCCCACATTGTATTTGCTGCTGTCTCATTCACTAAGGCAAGATGCTTGGCCCCAGGGGCAGTCAATGTCCGCTGGGTGCAGGGACAGGTGTGGCTGTAGGGAGGGATGAGGCTATAGAGAGGGGTGGAGCCACGTGAACCCTGAGCAGATGGATGAATTGAGACCAGTCTACCACACAAACATTTCATGCTTCAAATCAACTTTGATTTGAGTAACTTTAAAAGTTTGATCCCTGAAATAAGCAAGAACTATTCCACCACTCTGGGAAAACATATTTTCAACTGTCATGATACTAAGGACTGCTATTCAAAGACTAAGCTTACAAGCTAAGAACTAAATTCCCTTTTATTTAACAAACTGGCTGCTTGTGACTAAACACTTTTGGTCCATGGGAATCACTCAAGATTGTAATTACAATCATTTTAGTCAAAACACAGAGATGATGGTAACCTTAAGCTATCATTCACAGAATCCTTTAAACTTTAAATATAGTGTCCCTAAATTTCTCTTTATTCTAGGTAACTAACATGTTCAGAAAACCTTTTGACAAAGATTTACAGACCTTTTTCTGGTAGTGGGTTTTTCACACTCTTCAATTTTCCTTCCAAACTAAATCACTCTAGTCTTTTCAGAAACATTCAGAATAAAAAATGTAAACTTCTTTGTTCCATGATTCTCCCCCCCTTTTTTTTTTCTTAACCATTCTGTACCATTACTTTCCTACAGCAACCTGCTGGTGCTGTAAAGTGCAGTGGAGAGTCCCAGTCACCTGGGAAGAAGGAAGAGAAAATAAACAAGTGAAAGAGGTTGCCAGATCTTATTCCCTCCTAGTACTAACTAACTTGCCTCTGAGGAGAAGCACATATGGCAAACGGAACAGCGCTGCTCTTACTGTGTTTTTCTCACATCCCAAAAATAGTCATGAGGAAGAAAACCATGACCCTGTCCTGTGTGAGCCTCCTTATTTTCTTAGTAAGCCAACACTAAATTATTCCTTTATCTCAGTAGTGATATGTATTCCAGCCAGCACATTCTGGACTCTGTTACGCTTTAAATTGGGTCACTGACTAGGCACAGGGACTTCAACAAGCTCAGTCGTGTGTTGGCTCTGACTTCTTAACTAATGGGCTTGAGAAACAGTAGACCCTAGTCCTTAAAGAATGCATCGTTGTCTTGTCTCAGCTGTGCTCTCTGCCCCACGCGTGATCTGTGATAAGAGGGGAATGCAAAGTGCACTTCGCCTAGGCATGGTGACTGTTTGCAAAGGGATGGAGGTTTTGTGGTAAGATCAGCATGGCGGTCACATAGACGTAGACAGCTACCCATGGCTTCTTGTTCAGAGAATTGAATACCACTTCCTTTGGCTTTTCTTTCTTCCACCCCGGGATGCTGGTGTGCTAGGTCTGGGTAGGAGACTATGATCTCCATGGAAAAATCTTAGCATGAACCAGCATGAGATTTGAAGATATGCAAAGCCAAAAAGAAACGTCCTTTGACCAGCTGCAGGGGAGGGAGAAGCGCGGAGGCCCAGGGCCCATGCACAGTACCAAGAGTAGTTTTGACCGTGCCAGGCCCTGAACAAATGTCAGCTGAGATCCATGTTGTTTCCAAGTTTTCAAAACTAGGAAACGTTGTTATTTTGTCCATAGATTTTTTTCTATCAGAAAATAATTATGTTTATTGTTAGTAACTGGATCTCACAGTTGCTCTGAGGATCAAAAGATATGATGTGAATGTTAGTCTCAGTTCAGTGCCTAGCGAATAGCCCGTACTCATTAAATGTTACTTGTTAATTCATAAACTCTTTGGGAATTGAGTCTTGTAATAATAATTAACCTTTTCAAGTTGCCAATCAGCTTCAGTGTATTGTCAGTGTGCCCCACTTTGCCTGTGTCTGACTTCAGAAAACTAGGATCTAGGCCTATCACATAACATAATTTGAATCTTGGCAAATATTTAGCGATCTCTATGAATTAACATTACTTCTGGAAAACAAAGTAAGCCCTTCCTTCGCTAAGTCCTCTGGAGTTTTTATTCAGTATCACTTTATATGACGAATCAAGTCATAAGAAAAGATAATGTATTTTAAATCACAGAAAAATGTTATGTCTTATCTTAGAAATATTTCTAAGGCAAAAAAAAATCACCATTCTTCTTTGATTTCTTTTCTGCATTGCATTTGCAAAGATCTAAAGAAATCAGAAGATGTGCCATTTCAGAGGAAAAAGAAAGAGCTCTGTGTAACAGTTCAGCATCGGTTTTGTGGAAGGGTCATACTTTTGAGTGAAGTTATAAATGTACCACTTGCCTGTGTTGTGACTGAAAAAAAGATTCTTCTTCTTGTTTAACTCATAAAGTCTGAATAATATTATCTTAACTTAAAACTTAAAGTAATACTTTCAGGATTATGTAATCTTAAATGTCTACTAAATATACCCCCCAGGGACTGTTTTTAATTTATTTGATGAAAGAAGTGTAGAGGGTTATCAGTATATATAACACCAGCCAGGTGGTCTACCACACAGTAACCACTAACTGTGAGACTCAGGGTATGGTTGTCCCACTTCAAGAAACCCAATTTCGTTCATTTAATATCAAACATATACCCTCGGATCAAGAAGGAAGGATATATAGTCCTGGGAGTTGCTCAGTTTATATCTTTGAAATTAACCCTAAAGTGTATCAAAGAGATTTAATTCACACATATAAGCCCCTCCCCAACACATATATACATGTACATTTTATATGTGGCAGTATAAGATCATAGGCATTTCCTAAAGCAAATATGTTATGGTATATAAATAAATCAAATGTCTGGGTACATAAAAGTTCATAAAGGCATTGTCGCTGTTTGATGTCTATCAGAGTCATTTGTAAGCAAGCATCCTGACAGCCTTCCTCCTTTTTGCAGATGACCTCTGTCAACAGGAAGACAATGACCCCCCAAAAGAATATGATGCTGGGCAATTTGCAGGCCTTCTCCATGGATCCTCTCCAGCCTGTGAGTCCCCTGAAAATCCATTTCATCTGTATGGGAAAAGAAATCAATGTGAAGATGGACAAAATGAAGCCAGTTTGGCAAACAGCCCTTTGCCTTTCAAACAGACTCCAATAGAAAATAACTCAGAGCCTTTGGTAAAGAAAATTAAACCCAAAGTGGTCAGTAGAACAATTTTCCACAAAAGAAGCCACCAACTTGAGAACCATACCATTGTTGGCACAAGAACATCTAGGAGTGGATCCCGCAATGGCGACCAGTGGGGTGTGAATCCAGGGGGCTTTGTGGAGAGAGCGTGTACTCTCGGGAGAATTAGGTCATTGCCTAAAGCCCTGATCGACATGCATTTATCCAAAAATGTCTCCAAGTCCGATTCGGATCTTATTGCCTACCCTTCAAAGGACAAAGCGAGAGTTAACTGGAGCGAATCGTCAACCGCTGAACGCAGTTCTAAAGATAATTCTGAAAGAACACCTTCCTTCACATCTGAATGGGAAGAAGTAAGCCGAACTTTTCTTGTTGCTCTTTTTGTAGGCCTTGTAGTTGAATGAGGTTGGAAAGAAATATTTTTAGTTTTTTAAAACGTTCAGAAGCTGACGGTGGGGTGGGGGGCGGTTAATAAATGCATACAGCTCCAACTGGAAGGAAAAAGTTCTGTGGGTAATACACAGTAATTTCACAGCAAGTGGAAAAGTGAACACATTTCTACACATGTGGGGGACACTTTGTTTCCATGGAAATTGGTATCAAGCAGAAGTAATAAGTAGCTGTGAGGTACAGGAGAAGGTTTCTGTCATGTCCCACCAGGCCCTGTGGCTGACAGTTTAAGAAAAATCTTATTTTGCTTTGTGTCATTTTGCTACTTGCTAAACTTTTTGTTAGTGGGCCTTCCGTCTTTAAAGGGTCCTATATTTTCAGAAAAGATCCTTATGATTTTAGCCTTAATGGGAAAGCCAGTAGTCCTGGCTGTTCTTCAAGATGGTGCAACAAATACACATCATTTAATAGTTTCCATTTGTAGCTATCTGCCACACCTTAAAGGAGAAAAGATATCTCAGGGTCAGGTCCTACTACTTTAAACCCCACTTAAAGACAAAGTCTGAAAGAATTATTCAGAAAATAAAGGGCCCTTGTAAAACTGTACAGTCTCATTTCTGTCTAAGAGAATTACATCATAAAATAATAATGCTTCTTGCTTTTTCTTGAATTTCTTTGACGAATGGACCAAGTTTCTATGGATATTTCATCCTAACCTGTCACATTTTTCTTTGTGAAAGGACCATGCCAGGTGGATTTAGCTTTGAAGTACGTGAGGTCACTTTGTTATTCTGAGAACCAAAAATAGACATGAGTCTGATATTGGCTTTCTGAATTGAGCTGTTTGGGAAAAATCACTTGATATCTCAGCATTTTTTTTCCATACTGAACAAATTGGAACACTTGAGTAGTATTCATTGTCTTTTAGAGACCTTGCATTTTATTCTCATGACTAATATGAGGAGGGAGGTATTTTAGATGGTTAGGTTTGAATTTGGAGTCTAAATTCCAAACCTACATACCGATATCCATTTTTAAAAATTTATCTCATGGAATCCCTTTTTGTGAGATAAGATTAAAACATTTAGCTTATAGACTTACATTGTTTTGATAGTTATATTCTTTAGTTAATGCCGCCAACTGGCTTGTGGTTGCTCAACCCATTTAGTTAGAACTAGACTCCAATAGCCTGGCCCACACACTGAGACCTGCCTTTCCCAGTGAGAGTGCATGACTTCTGGAAGAAGAACAATGATGATGACAAAGAACATAGAACCTAACATTAAACCTGCCCTCTTTTAGGGGGTTTAAAGAGTTCATAGTCCCTAAGTTAATGAGTCATCTATGCATAAAAAAAGATAAGTTCATAATTTATGCATTTTTAAAAATCAAAAGATGTTTGCTTGCCTTTAAATCATGTACTGTTCACTCTGAATTTTAGATTGCTGTGGTAGTAACACCAAGAATATATATATATATATATATGCTTGTGCCATTTTGTAGAGAAATTTTAATCCAGCAACAAGGCTACTCTGACAGTGACCTAGGTCTGTGTGATCTGGCTGGAAAACAGACGTGCCCTTAGCTCACACCTTTAATTCCTCTGACTAGAATACAGACAATCCTTTAGTACACACCTTTAATCCCAAACAATGACGTCCAGTTGAGGGACCCGCAAAGTGTCGAATCAGAGAAAGAATTGGCAGAAAGAGTCAGAGATTGGATACGCCCAGCTTTCACCAGAGCAGATAGGAAAGAGAAGATACTTAAGAGCACCGCAGAGAGAGTAGGAAGAGGAGAGTATAGTACAGGAATATAGTAGAGTTTGTGCGTTCAATACAGTACAGTTTGGTGCAGTTCAGTTGAGCTCAGTGCAGGCAATTCGGTGCAGTTCAGTTCATGGCATTCAGAGGCAATTTTTCCAAGCAGAGCAATTCAGTGTGAAGCAGACAGAGAGCAGTTTGAATCAGTCAGCTTGGAGAGGAGTTTTGAGCCGGAACAACTGAGTTGTCCCCGCTGACCAGAGCTCAGAAAGAACTAGAAAGGGTGAGTTTATTCAGCACTAAGTCTTGGAGCTGAAAACATTCTAGGCCTACATTAGCAGACAGAGGCTGGAAGCTGAAGCCTTCTAGGTCCAGACTTGCAGAGGATTAGAGTGTGTGGAGGTGAGAAGCTTCCAGGCCCAAGGTTAGTGATGGCCAAATCAGCTCAAGCCAGGTGTTCATAAAGTTTGGGTAGGACTCCCATCTCATCACCTCATCTGAGGAAATAAGAACAACATTTTTCGCAGCGTTTAATAGTTATTTCTAAATGCAGTGATTAAAAAAATGTAACAATTCACCTATGTGGTTTTTGCTTTTCACAGATCGACAAAATTATGAATTCTATTGATGTTGGAATCAACAGTGAACTTGAAGAGATGGATGGTGAGACCACACATAAAGAAATTGTCTCCTACACTATGATTAATGTCTCTGCTTAAGAAATAGCCAAAAATGATTTTTTTTAAAAAAATCCTTAGATTATTTTGTATTTCATCATGAGTAGCTGCGAATTATTTCCTTCAACTCTCAGGTGCAGTAACCTTCACCTAAAACAACAACTGAGTGTATTGATTCAGCAAATTGAGAATTTTTCCTGTGTTGCTGTTTTACTGTGTCAGGTATCATTGATTAATGAAGCTTCAACTTTAAGTTGAATGCAGTGCAAAGCTATTCAAAGTGGTGTGAAATCTGATGATTTAATATACTATTTTTCATTCAGTGAAATGTCCCATTTATCCTGGCAAAAGTAATTAGCAATGTTTAAGTTTTTAACACCATTTAGCAAAACTATATGTCATTCCTCTTATTTTATCCCAGAATGACTACCACAGTATGTCTCAAAGAGCTTTTTCTACTATCACTATTTAATATATTGCTGTAATATTTCCCTCTATACAATTACAGCTCAGAGAAGTAGGCCATTTGAAACCTTTTTAATACTGATAGATGATGCTAAATACCAGATATCTATTCTTTTAGAAATCACGATTTTCCCCCTAAGGAAATTAAACTTCATCATCAGAGCACTTGCCTAGCAAGCCAGATTTTAGGGGGTGCTAAACAACATAGTCATCTAAACATGAAGTATTTTAGTGGGATAATTTAAATTTTCAAAATTAGTAGTCCAAATCAATGATGAACAAGCTATCAAAATTTAAATAAAGACAAGTTACAACCGCACTAGGATAACTTAAAGTCTTATGATTCCTGAAGTGGCTAACAACAGCACGTGCCTTGTCAGGGAACTGGCAGAACCACAGGCAGTGGCAAACCTGATGCTCTTTTGCTGTCCGAGCTACAGAATGTTGCACAAACACTGAGAGCTCTGGTGGTGCTATTTCTTCTCCACAGCAAGTCACCCAGCCTCAGTGATGGTACAGATGAATCAGTGACGCAGCCCGGTCTCATGTCTGGGAAGACGGGAGTGGGACGGTTAACTGCTCAACCACAAACTTTCTCGGCCTGTCTTCCCCCATCCTGTTATTACCTGAGAAGGAAATTCTATATCAGATCAGACCATATCTATGGCAGTCTCTTAGAGACTGGCAGCAGGTACCAAGACATGCATATTACCTTAAACTTTTATGGCAGATACCCCTAGAGCTCCCTCTCCCAGGTCTATAGCATAGTTACCATCTCCGTGCTAAGCAATAATAGTGGGAAAATATGTGAACTTCATAGAGAATGTACATGTTTCATAGCAAAAGCAGACACACACACAGAAAATATAAAAGTCTGATCTCTTGTTTCAACACTCAAATTGCCATATTCAAAAAGTTATGAAAGGGCCCTAAATCTTTTTTTTTCCTTTATTTTTTATTTCTTCAAGTTACATCTCAATCGCAGTCCCCTCCCTATTCCCCCTCCAGTCCCACCCTCCCACCCTCAACCCCCCATCCTTTTCCCTTTTTTTTTTCTTTTAAGTTTAAGGTATATCTTATTTCCCCCTACAGTTTCCCCTTTCAGTCCAACAAATGGCTCTTTCTCTTATAATAACAAATACAATACAGTACAACAGAGGTAATTAGGCCACAGTTATGAGGGTTATATGGCTTAACGTACATTCCCAATGACCAGTCCATATGTATTTGGTACCTGACTTTAACATTCTACTATCTAAACATCTCCATGAGTTTAAAGGTCTATATCTGACTCAACATTCATACTAACTTGCAACACAATTTTAAAAGTATCTTCTTAGATCTATAACACTCTCTTGACTCCTAAACAACTCAAAATTTAATTATGAGACTCTAGCTATCTGTTCTTCAACCACCTCAGAGACCTGAGAGGGATAAATATATCTGAATTTATAGGAAGTACAGGGCCTGCAGCTTCCCAAACTAAGAAATGACATACCTGTGGCTGCCTGGACAGTTCCCATTTTCTCTCCATACATTACAGCATCGATCTTCAGTCATTTGGCTCCATTTCTCTGACAGACATTGATTGTAGAGCAGGAGTTATGAAGGACTTACCTACCCTGTCTTGGCAGAGCTAGGCTGTTGACTTACCTGCTTCCAGGTTTTGTCCTTTTTGGACAGCATTCTGTCTACAGTTGGAGAAAGGGGCTTTTCCTATCAAGAAATAGGCTTGCGACTAATTCAATCATCTCCCACTGGAGATTCTTCGATGCTCATCTTCTACTTGGAGGAGAATAGGGGGTGCTGTCAGGAGTTGATATGTCTTTTTTTTTTTTTTTTTTTTTTTTTTGGTTCTTCGAGACAGGGTTTCTCTGTATAACAGCTCTGGCTGTCCTGGACTCGCTTTTGTAGACCAGGCTGGCCTCGAACTCAGAGATCCGCCTGCCTCTGCCTCCCAAGTGCTGGGATTAAAGGCGTGCGCCACCACTGCCCGGCTGTTGATATGTCTTGATATAAAAAAATCTAAAGTTACGAAAACATCTTTGAATGCCATATTCTGCAGATCTCTTGAGGTTTTTGAAGAGGCCCAATCTATCTCTTATATTAGGGTAAGCAGATGTTGCTTGTCTCTTAGCAGGTTTATTTCTTTTTTTTTTTGTTTTTCGAGACAGGGTTTCTCTGTGTAACCCTGGCTGTCCTGGACTCACTCTGTAGACCAGGCTGGCCTCGAACTCACAAAGATCCACCTGCCTCTGCCTCCCAAGTGCTGGGATTAAAGGCGTGCGCCACAACGTCCGGCTAGCAGGTTTATTTCTGATTAGCTTAGCAAGTAACTATAATAGGCTGTCATAGTACCTAACAGAATGACCGGCTTGCATAACCATTAGTTTGCATTTCTTAATTATCTTAAACAGTTTATGACAATTAGGGCCCTAAATCTTATTGTCCTTAAAATAATGAAGCAAAAAACAAAATTAAAATTTCGGTACTAAGCAAATCCACAGGCTGTGCCCTTCAGTTTTCTTTCCCTGTCGACTTTAGCTATCTGACCCCTACTTTTATTTACTAGTTCCTGCAATGGCACTGAAATGAAAGAAAGCAGAGACACCATTCACAGGGAATCATTATAATTGACAAAGGCTGGAGCTTCAGGTGCACTAGTTTTGCCTCCTAATTACACACTAATTATGTATTTAGTGATTGGCTATAGCATGTAACATTCCAGTTGGTCCTTAGGCTGGTCATAAATCAGAGCTTTAACAGCCTGCAGCATCCCCCCAACACACACCTGCACATGAGCACACACACACAAACACACACGCACACAAACACACGCACACACTTCAGAACCAGACTCACCAACAGGAGTGATAACAACCACATGAAGATGCCACTCCACAAATAACATGTTGGGCACTGAGTGTGGTTGAAAATCACATGGTGAAATGAGAGTCAGGTAGATGGGGGCTCAAAGCACAGCCTTACTACTGTCTACTGGGTTCTTGGTCTTAGCACATGTAGAATGAAGATGCTAATGCAGGATTACAGTAGAGATGTGTGCCATGGAATATATTCCCAGGTATATGCAGATATGTGTTAAATTTTAGCTCTTGTCTTGACTTGCCATGAGGAAGACTGTGTTCAACATGTTGAGTATACAAAAAAGTACCTCTAAACCTTTTCATAAAGTGTCTTATATTTAACTGTTCTTATGATCTTCACACTAAATTTAACTATATTCCCTGAAACTGTAATGGTTTGTCAACTGGAATACAAATCCACTGGACAACTCATGCCAAGAGAAGACCAGTTACCTCAGGGGAATTAAAATGTTCAGAGAGCCCTGACAAAGAAAAGAGAAAAAATATATATATCTATTGATTCAAATAGAATTTCTCTGAAGTCTTATCCATCTCTTTTTCTTCTTAACAGTGGAGATGAGATGCACAGTAAAATTAGTGGGAAGTAAATTCAGAATGAGTGAGAAGAAATACTGGATTAGAGAGTATGAGTTATCAGGCATCAGAATTTAGCTTGGGGAGGCCACTGAGGTGTCAGTGCCTAGCATTAACAAAGTTTATGAGCATTTGTGACATTTGTTGCTTAAAAACCCAGAGGACAATTTTTGGGGGGAAAATTAAGTAATGGAGATACATGAAGAGCAGTGTAGACAGGCCATATTCCCATGTGTTCTGCTTCAGCATTTTTATGTGCCCTTACCCCCAATGTCAAGTATTTACTTATGAACAGTGTCAGAACAACCAAGAAGAAGGTTGGAACCCCCTCATCATCAACCCTAAAATTCTGAAACTGCTCAAGTGGGAGCACTCTGTGAGTCACCTGAAAACATCATAATATAATGATTCTACTCAATGAAACCAGGTTTCCTTGGGGTGGGGGGGATCCTTACTAATTATGTAGTCACTCGAAACTTAGCTCGCAAACTTAGCTGAGACTGAGGCAGAAATAAAAACGAATGAAATTTACTGAACTTAGTCTCCGTCAGTCCTCAGGTTCTACACACACACACACACACTTTTCACAGACATTTCTAATTTCCCACTTGACACCAGATTCAAATGCCAGGTGGATACTGACAGTAGAATCCCATGATACTGACCACCTTGGACTAACCATGCCCAGTTCTTTGGCAATGTTGCACACGTGGTATGAAAAGTACCTTCTGCATCATCATGCCTATCTATGCTAGACTTGCTTGCATAGAATTTTTTCAGAGCCTTGATTTTGAAATTAAATGATACTGACTTTAAATTCCAATTTTTCAATTGACTGGTTTTGTGGCTTCTTTGATATCAACGTCCTCACCTATTAGTTCAGCTTTTTAACAACTACCTCATACGACTACTGCAAGATTATATACTGTATTGCTATAGCATAGAATGTGGCAGGCAATCAATGAAGCATAACCATTCTTATCCTTATCATATATTCATTCTTATGTCAAACATTCTCTTGTCTTCTTTTCTAAGCATGCATGACTTACCTTTCTCATTAGAGCGTATGACACACAAAGACATTTGGAAAATCTGGCTTCTCTTTCTGAAGATTGTAGTGGGGGTATAAGTGCTTTTTATGTGAAATCTGCCTTTGACTTTATTACTTAGCCATTGTCGTTATGTCACAAGGAAGCTCTTTACTTCTTCAAATTCTCGCAGTTTCCAAAAATCAATTGATAATCTTCTTGATGATGCTGACATCCACTTACGAGGCAGTAACAACCATCTCCTCAGGCTGCTCTTGTTGCCCAGCAGTATTTACACAGAATAGCCAAGTACTAGACATTACAATACAAAGGTGGAGCTTATAAATGTCCTCCTACCTTTAAATAATTTCAATTAAGACTAAATAGACTAAAAAAAAAAAAAAACAAATAGACTGCTGATGAATACATGCTATTATATTGAATTACATGGCTAAAAATAACACTTATTAGAATTTTATGTTTATTTATTTAGTGTGTGTTTGTGTATATGAGTGCATGTGTGTATGAATGTGTATGTCTGTATGCATGTGTATATGAGCATGTGTGTGTGCATTTGCATGCTTGTGTGCATGCAAGTATGTGTTTCTGTGTGTGTGTGTGTGTATGTGCATGTGTCTATGTGTGTCTGTGCATGTTTGTGTATACATATGTGTGGACGTGCACATGAATATGTGTGCATCCATGTATGTGTGCATGCATGTGTATGTATGTCAAATATGTCTGTGTGTTTGGTGTACGCGTGTGCGCATGGTTTGTATTTGACTATGTATATATGTGTGTGTCATATATGCGTCCTTATATGTGGTTTGTGTGTGTGTGTGTGTGTGTGTGTGTGTGTGTGTGCAGGTCAGAGGACAATTTACAGGGATCATATTCAGTTCTTTCTCTTCTAGCTGTGATTCCTAGCAACCAAATTCATGTCAGCCAGCTTTGTGAAAAATATCTTCACCTACTAAGCTATCTTGCTGGCCTGTAAATGTTGGGGTTACTTTTATATAATTGTGTTTGTTTTGCAATTTTCCTCTTAATCTGACTAACACCCAAATAATTGAGACTCTTTGTATTATTTTATTTAACATGGCTTTGCAGCACAATCTTGAGCAGTTTAAGTCTGTTATTAACCCTCTATTTTATTCTGACTCTCTCTTTGCCAGAATCCATGAATTACTTGCTTTTTAGTTCATTCTTTGCTCCAGCTGAATCTCCCTCATCTTTCCTCTACCTCTACCATGGCTGAATCTCCCATTTCTCTCTCTAACTCCTGCTCTCCTGGAGGGCAGGAAGTCCAGCCCTATTCTCTCCCCTGCTCAGTGATTGGCTGTTAGCTGCTTTAATGGCACAACTGGGGAGCAGTGTTTATACAACATTGAGACAAGAGAGTCTCAGAACAAGGATTGCAACCAGATATGGGGGGTGGTACAAAATCAGCATTTGAATTACACAGTAGCATTATGCCTATACATGAATGTATTTTTAAGGGCAGGATGGCTCAGTGGTTGAGAGCTGTCACTGATTTTTGCAAAGAACTTTGAATCAGTTCCCAGCAACTCACATGACAGTTTACAACCATTTCCAACTCCAATTCCACGGGTCTGGTATCCACTTCTACCCTCCAGGCACCAGCCATGTGCATGATACACCCATAAAATGCAGACAAATATATACATAAAATAAAAATAACTTTTTAATATATTTTAAGAATGCATTTTTATATCCTGCAAGTTAAATTATATCTGAAAAGAAATAAACTAGCATTTTGTCTCCTAAAAAAAAATCTAACTTTTAGTTATAAATGAAAACTACTCAAATGAGAGGGTAAGGAATTTAATCACAGAGTACGCTGTATACTGGATAGATTAATTTTCGGTCATTTACTGGAAAATATGTCATTCTGACAGCAAAGATAACCCCACAACCTCAATTCCTCTTGGTAAAGTCTAATCATCACCTGCATGAAAGTCTTTAGCTAGCCTAGGAGCCCTCTTAAAGGACAGGCCCAGTGGTGAGATTCCCGAGTGAGCCCAGCCCTCCCTGTGTCTTCTGCCTGGGAAATGAACGCACACACCATGGTAATGCTAGAGAGCTCAAATAATGATCCAGGTGTGACTGATTGTCAGAGGATGAATTTTCCTTGCCTCCAGGAATGCTCACTTTCCCATGAACCCTTAAACTGTACATAAAAGCCTCTCTGTGAAATGCTTTGCAACTAGCATGCTTTATTTTTGATTTTTATTTCTCTTTACCGTACTATTTTTAATAGGACCAACTGGGGAAGGTGGGTAGTAGAATACATTAGCAGACAAGCACACTATTTCATCCAAACCCAGAGATTTATTTTTATTGTTATTTTATGTAACACTTCACTGGATTATTTAGTCATATAGTTTGGATGGGTTAGACCAAAGGACTCACTTAATAATAGAATATTTATGTAAGAATTTTAATTACAGCAGTCACTAAGCTAGTCTGTATCAACCAATCTTTATCAAGAACTCTTGCTTAATAATCCAAACAAGTGTGCTTAGCACAATAGACAACAGAATTTAGTATCAAACATCCCAAATAGTCCTTTAAAATTAAAATAGCTTGTACAATATGCATTTTGATTGTTAGGATGTGCTTTCCATCCTCTACTCTTAAATTGCATATAATGGCCATATGTGGTATTAGGCATTCCATAAGTGTGAAACAGTTGAGTGGTATTCTGTGGCCTGCTGTTTGCTTCCAATGTATCAGTTATTAGTGAATAATACAGAGAGCATGCATTGCTACAGTTGAACAAAATATCAAATCCTTCAGAAGAGGCCTGGAGTGTTGAGCATGAACCAGCAGCCACCAGTACTGAAATGCTTCCGATAGCATCTCTGATATGTACTCAATCAGTATCAACCAATGTCTGCTTAAACAGTTCTTAGAATGATCGGCCCACTACTTTAAGAGAGAAAATAGTCTTACACTACTTTCTTCTTAGGAAGCTCACTATTATTATTTATTATTGTTGTTGTACATGTATGTGTGTGTGTTTGTTTGCAAGTTCATGTTTGTGCATGTGTAGGAAACAGAGAACAACCTGAGATATTATTCCACAGGCATCATCCGTGTTTGTTTATTTAATTTTTAAGATTTTGAGGCAGAGTTTCTCATTGGCCTGGAGCTCATCTAAGAGACAAGGGTGTGCCACAAGCTCACAGATGTGCCCTTCTCCACCTCCGAAGACCTGAGTTTAGGAGCATGCACCACCACATTTAGCCTTTTGGAGTTGGGGTAGAGGCATGGGTTTTAGGTGTGAAATTCAGCAACTTGTACCTGTATGGCTAGCACTTTTTTTGACTAGGCTAATTCTCCAACTCCCTTAAAAATTATTTCATTGAGTCAAAACTGCATCACTATGGTTCAGCTGTCTAAGTCCAACAGTTATCACACGGTGACCTTGGGGAACTTATTTCTGTAGTCCGAACCTCACTTCTTCATATGGAACACGACTGTTAAAGTAATATCTACTTGCTCCAGGATTTACAATTGATCTTAGTCAAAGGACTTAAGATGGAATACTTGTTCCAACAGTTTGGAAGCTCTAATTAAAAGTAAAGTGGTTGCCTTCCTGGTGCATAGTCAGTCTAAAGAGATGATATCTCCCTTCCTTAATTTCGATTTTCCTTTTTTTATCTACTATTCTATTTCCTTATTTTATCTACTATTTTCTATCTACTATTCTAAAAGAAAAGAGTAAACATGAATAAAAGTCCACTCTTTCCAACATATATTATTGGATATTGTGTGTATACTGAAAAGATACTAATGTATGTAGAATGGATTGGTGTTTTCAAAACATGTTATCTATTCAGCCATCTGTATGTGATTACATGAAATAAGAGGAAAGAATGAAAACATGTAGCAGACTAACACTGGGCAGTCACAGAAAAGAGGATAAGAAAAATTAAAATTTGACAAAAATGATCTATGAAAATGAAGATTACAAAAATGCGTGTGTGTGTGTGTGTGTGTGTGTGTGTGTGTGTGTGTGTGTGTGTG
>CAJQZJ010001638.1:7443380-7456124 GCA_907164525.1 Lophiomys imhausi
TGTGTGTGTGTGTGTGTGTGTGTGTGTGTGTGTGTGTGTGTGTGTGTTGAGGAAAGGATTGCTGCTTACCTCATAGAAACACCACTTGTTCATCCACAATGGATAGTTGCAAGTACTCTATACAGACAATTTAAAAATACTAGTCTGCCAGCCATACCACTTCTGGGTATACATCCAAAAGATTTCTCACCAAACCACAGGACGTTTCCTCATCTATGTTCATAGCAGCCTTATTTGTAATAGCTAGAAACTGGAAACAACCCAGATATCCCTCAACCGAGGAATGGATTAGAAAACTGTGGTACATCTACACAATGGAATACTACTCAGCTATTAGAAACAACGAAATCATGCAATTTGCAGCCAAATGGATGGAACTAGAGAAGCTCATCCTGAGTGAGCTAACCCAGGCTCAGAAGGATGCACATGGCATCTATTCACTTACAATCAGATTTTAGCCATATAGTACAGGATAACTATGCTACATCCAGTGAGCCAGCAGGAACAGGAACACAGACTTTTTTTTACCTGTCCATGAGACACTTTGCCGTGGTGGTGCTGCCTTGTAGGCCCCAGTGTATGAGGAGGCTCTTGGCCCTCCTATGACTGCTGAACTGGGGTAGGGGACTAATATGTAGGAACACTCCACACCGGAGGAGTGGGTTGAAAGGGATAGAGGGTGGAGAGTGGGAGGACAGGACTGGAAGGGGTGGAAAGAGGGTACTACTATGATGGAGATGTAACCTGAAGTAATAAATAAACATAAAAAAATACTAGTCTGGCATGGTGGCATACATTTATTTTCAGGAGGTGGATGCAAGAGGATCATAAGTTTGAGGATCTTTGGCTACATAATTCCAGGCAGCCCTGGCCTTCCTAATGAACTCATACTTTAAAAAGCTGAGGAGAAAAAGCCAGTTTGATAAGTTCCAGTCAATTAATGCTGAAATATTTTGCAATAGACCCAATTGTTGACTTCATGTTAGCAAAAGTGGAAGTAATTTGAAAGTATGTAGTGTATTTCCTACAGTCATAAGTCAAATGTTTATACGCAGAAGCAGTAGTCATGGTTTTCTCTTGGTAAGATTGCCCATGATTTTCATAGTTTTCCTTACACACCCCTTACTCTGGGGCAAAGTCTTGTTTATTGGTGGGGAGGGGAAAATTTCTTTTAATCTTCATTTTTTTCTTTTTGTAGAAACATTTATAACATGATAGGTCATGTGCAGGTGATAATAAAAATTATGATAGGCAGCATTAAACAGGCATGGAAGACTTCATTCTACACTGTTGCAATAGAGGAGAGAGATGACCTTCAACCCTAAAGGAAGAGGGTTTCTAAGCACTGAGGCAAACTAGCGGACAGTACTGAAGTACATTGCTGGGAAAGTTGCTCAGTGTAATTAACTATCTGTGTTTGTTGTTTGCCACTTACCAAAATTAGGCCCCTACTGTCTCCCAGAGCCTAGGAGATTATTTTACTGACAATTGTGTTTCAAAGGCGTGACTCTCAGGTCCTGAGAAAACACATTTCTGACTGATAAAATTTGAAGAGGCTGGGGGAAAAAAAGCTCCTATGTAAAGAAGGGATCAGCACATGAATTTCATAACTACAAGTTTCACAAAGCAAACACTCTACATAAAGGGAGGTCAGGAGCCTGCAATCAGGAAGAAACTGAAGGTTCACTCTCACTGGCAACTTGTTCTGCCTGCTACTACCTGATCTGTAATGAGGGATTCACCTCTTTACTTGAAAGATATCTCTCATCACTTAGGACATTGCCATCTTGTGCACTGTGCTCAGCAACCAAGGTGAATGAGAAGAATCACCCCAAGAACCCTAGCCTCACTAATTATCATTTCTGTGCATGAAGAGGCACAGGCACACACAGGGTCTTTCATACGCTATGGTATTTTGGTCTTAGCACCTCTCAATGACAAGAAATATAGCTAAATTTTAAGGCCACCTTAATATGAGCCAGGCATGCCTCCAAGCACTTATGGTATCTTCTATAATCCTCACAAATATTCTGGAATGGTCTATGAACCATCCCCACTTTACAGACCATGGAAACGGGGGGAGGGGTGGAGATAGTAAGAAAGTTGGCTGAGTTCATCTAAAAAGAAGCTGCTCAATCTGATCCCACAACCCAAACTCTTGATTTCAGGGTTAGCCCATTTCAGTTTATCATCTTTCAAGCTTTTGCTGGGAATCTGGCACCACCGCTTTCTCCTTATACTCAGAGCATGCAGTAATGGGGTAAGTTATAAACTGCAGGAGCTTAGTGTGCCTCCTTTGAGCCTGCAGGGACCAGGTCATAACCAGAGCACCGAAGCTCCCGGCCTGAATACCATGGTGGCAGGCACTTAGCATAAAATTTCATAATGTTCTATTCTATGAATCAGTAATCAGATATTTTCCATAAAACACTGTGAAAGAATTCAATAAAGACATCTAGGGAAATTAAAATAAGCCATTTTATTCCATAATAATTCAGATGGCTTAGGGAGAAATATCTGTCAAGGTCAGAAAAATAGAAGAATCTTCAGTGGGGCTTAGGCAAGGTGAGGGATTTTTTTTTTTTCCTTTTGCCCGAACAGATCTGAAAGGTTCTCATTATCCTTGCGATAATCTGGCCTCTAGGCCAGGAAGCTAGAAAGTATATTTACTTCCCTGGCACCACCATTCATGTACTGAAATGTAACGGCTAAGTTAAGTCCTTGTTCTCATTCCCAGGAGCCCTGATCTTTGTCTTAATTTTGGCTTGAAAAACATTGGTTGGAGTAGGAAGAATGCAGGCTGGGGACTGGGGTTCCTTTTGCTTTGTGGTACTATGAATTGAACCCAGGGCCTTGTGCCTTGTGCTGCTAACCAAGCCCTCTACCACTGAACTGTATCCTCAGCCCTTGGCTTACAGATGCGATCCTTCTATGTAGCCTAGAATGGCCTCCCATTCTAGATCCTCATGTCTTGGCTGTCTGAGTGCTGGGATTACAGGCGTCCACCACCATGTCTAATGCAAATTGGCTTCTATTTGAAGATCTCTATACTTAACTGGGTAAACACTCCTGTAGAGGATATTTTATCCATTCTGAGCCTCAGCATAAGAATAGTAAGACCCCTCTTCTTTAAGAGTTGTTTTAAGAATGTTTGGAGATATTATGTAAAAAGGGGAAACTTGCATGATAAGGGTTCTACAATTTATGATAATTAGTTTGCACCAGATATCCCAAGGTAAAGAGCTCAAAGAAAAGCAGGAAGAGGTTGGGCCCCTATTTTATGGGACTATGAGAAAGGCTGCAGTTTGACTTTACTAATGATGTATGATGAACAAGAAGAGTCACAGAGAGAAAAAAGAGACCAATAGAAGATATGGCTAGAGCACTAGGTCTAACCTAAAGAAGCTGAAGACTGTAATAGGAAGTTTGAAATGAACAGGAATGGGATTTTGAGGAGGAAAAAATAATGTCCTTTAAGTACAGAAGTACAATTTGAAAGCAAGACTCCCTTCACCAATGATAAAAATACTGGCAACCCTAAGGAAAGTAGATCGCCAGAGTAGGAACCCAGGAACGTAGATCAAGAAGGCTCGCTTGCAAGATTGGCACATGTGTTTCTGCAATTAAGTCAGGTTGTGTAAGACAGGAGAGACTAAGATGACTAAACCGAGGAAGTAGACATCATTTTGGCTGTGGAAGGATCTAAAGAAACGCCTGAATGAGTTAACTTCTCACTCCCATGAAACTCTGAGCCAGTTGTTAAAGGCTGGCATGATGATTTCAAAGTAACCATGCCTCTTGCGGTTACTGTCTGTCATTCTGCTATCTTTAAAATATCTTTAAAATATCTCTCATGCAAGAAAATGTCTGCAGTTTCTCTACCCCATCACCATTCCTGAAAACAGACATCTTGAGAAGAGGGCAAGTGTTTGAGCCAGCATTCCACTGCTGAAAATTTACTTTTAAATATTTATCAGTTTAAAGAAATCAGCCTTATTTCAGCTTGCATGGTAAGAGGTTTCAGTCCTTGGTCAGTCCACTGCACTGCTTGGGGACTGTAGTCAGGACCATGTGAGACTGCAAATTTTCTCACCTCATGATGGTCAGGAATGGAGAAACGGGAAGGAGCCAAGGTCTCAAAAGGTCTTCCATACGCACACTCCTAAAGATGTACTTCCTCCAACTAAGTTTCCACCTCCTCCAGTAGAGCCATCCACTGGGGACCAAACCTTACCATATAGATTTTAGGGGATTATTTAAATATGATGCTCAGAATCATATTTCACTCTACTAACATACCATTGGCTAAAACTTAGTCACATGGTTACACGAAGCTGCAAAGCTAGGAGATATATCCTAAACAGCTCTTTGTACCCTCAAACATTCTATTATAATAGTCCAGTTATGAAATTCTGTGACTCAGAATATTGTGTCAAACTATGCTTCCTTAAGGGAGATGGACAGGGGTTGTCAGATACTGTGCTTCTCAAGTACTTAAGAAAAACCTAGTCCTGTCTAAGACTTTGAACTCCACCAAGCTTCTTGGAATGTTGTTTTGTCTGAGTCTTCTGAACAGCCTAAATTGACTCTGTCCTAGAGTCCAGGCTGATGAGGAAACATTTGCTGATCAATTTATAGGAGAATAAGACTCTGGAGCTTTCAGGGTGGCTTTGCAGTTATACACAAGCAGCCTTCGCCCATTCCTGCCAAGTTTACAATTTTTGCTGCTAGCATATTTTGATGCTTATATGAGTAAAGGCTGTATCTTGGCATATTTTCCAGGTGCTGGGATAAAATATACTGACAAAAACAATGTAAGGAAGAAAGGGTTTATTCTTGCTCACAGTTCAGCGGTTCACAGTCCATCATCATGGGTACATCAAGTCAACAGGAGTTTGGAGCAGTTGGCCACATTGCATTTACTAGCAGGAAAACAGAGAGTAATAAATGATTGTGCTTGGCTCATTTTCTCCTTTTATATAATGCGGAATCCCAGCCTAGGGAATGGGGCCACCCACAGTGGGTAGGCCTTCCACTTCAATTAACCTAGACAAGATAATTCCCTACTGGCATACCTAGAAACATCTGGATGATTCTAAATCTCATCAAGTTGACAATTGAGATTAATGACCATGGGCTGTAATAGCTATGGTGATTGTTATTTTGCTGTGATCGTTGTACAACTAGCAGTCCTAAGCCACATTCCAATCACAGAGTTGTTAAAATGTGACTGGATTGCATCTCAGAATGGATTAAATGCTGTTTGGTATCATTGGTGCTCGATGAGAGTGTTGGAGATTTGCAGTAGTCTGCTTTCTTAATTCAGAGAGCCTCTCTCACACCTGCCACATGCATCATGGGTCTCCTCAAAGCCCCAGAAAGGTTGCTCTTCATAGTACCTAAAGGAAATCTTTATTTGACGAGGCTCTCTGCAGTTTTCTTGAGTTCCCAGTTAGCGACTCACCAGTAAGGTCTCTACTCCTCCTCCATGCTGCTCCTTTGTGATGGTGACCAGATTTGTGGCTCTCAGGCCTCTGAGACAGTGTTAAGGGAAGAAGTGTATCACAGAAGGCTGGACAGAGAAAGTAGTACGGATGAACCACAAAAATGGATGACTGACTGCCAGGCTTCCGGAGCTCTGGGCTCTGTGAAGAGAAATTGGCCTTGAAAGAACTAACATGAAGCCACAACCTTTGAGATCCTATTAGGACCAAGCAGGTCACTGCCAGGCATAACTGGCCTTTCGTGATGCTTTGGTGGGTGGGGATGGATCTCAGATAATGACAAAAATACTAGAAACTTCTACCAAAGCTGCAGATCAAAGACAAATATGAAGTGTTAGAGAAAAAGAAAAAAAAATCCCAAAGTCTGAAGATCCAGATATCAAGCCATCTAAACATGGGTGTGAATCCTGCCTAGTGTTCCCTCTAATTGTAACTGTGGGCAAGAGCCTGTGCCTTTGAGGGTGTTCTATTTTCTCAAAATATGAGGTGTATCCTGGTCGGGTTGGGTTGGGTTTTTTGTTTTTGTTTTATCAACACGTCACAAGCTAGACTCATCTGGGAAGGAACTACAGGTGAGAAAATATTTCCACCTAATTGGCCTATAGATCAATCTGTGGGGTATTATCTTGACCAAGGATTGATGTGGGAGGGGCGGGCCATCACACTCCTGGACAGGTGGTCCTGAGTTCTGTAAGAAAGGAGGCTGAACAAGCCAAAGGGAACAAGCCAGTGAGCAGTGATCCTCCATTTCCTACCTTTAGGTTCCTGCCTTCAGTACCTGTCCTGAGGTCCTTTCACAACAGACTGCAAGCTAAGAAAATGAAATAAACCCTGACCTTCCCAAGTTGGATTTCTCACTGTTTTATCACAGCAATAGTACAGAAACTAGGGCAGAGGCCATCACTGATTTTATTGCCAGGAACTGGGTTTCTGAATGTGAGGTGATTTAGCAGCATTCGCCTTTCAGCAAACAGAGAACACTAATAGCGTTCGTTGTCGAGTGTCTACAGCAGGAAACTCTCAGGGTATACACATGTAGCTGTGGGCCCTGCGAGCATTACAAAGACTTCAAATTGTCTCTGACCCTCATAAATAATGAATCAATGTACATTTTATCCAAAGACACCATTAATGAAAAGTCTTCATTAAATAAACATTAATATTCATTCAGTAACATGTATTGACTGTTATATACTAGGTCCTACAGATTGGGTACACATAAACCACAGTAGAAAGAAAATATATTTATACTGTGAGAAAACTGGTGTTGAAGCTCCAAAGAGGGTATCCTGCCGGCAGGCAAGGTCAGAGTAAGTTTGTCCTGGGGAGCAAAGCAACTATTGCAACTTGAATCATAAAGAATTTTGATTTGTAAATGAGGAAAAAAAATCAATGCTTTCTAAGGCCTAGTAATATACTGAACAAGTATATGAGATTGCTGGTTGAAATCTTCCTATTCTGAGAAAATAGGAAATATGGACATGTAGATTTGCCAGAGAGTAGTGAACCTTTAATTTGAAGTCTAGCTGTCTCAGGAGATAAAGCTGGCATGGGTTTAGGGGCAGGGGAATGTCATGATCAGTCAGTATTGAGGATGGATGATTCTGGCAGTGGTCCGTAAGAACTGTGGTCACTCATGTGTGCAAATGCCACATTAGACAAAATCAATATGCAGAGTGGATTTTTTTTTTTTTTTTTTGTCTTCTGTTTGCTTGTTTTTCCCTGTAGCACAGTGCTGCAAATTGTTCTTTATGGCAGACTGGATTGTCTGGTAACCACACTGTGCCTTGGACCTTCTTGGGAAGATGTGCACTGGGGTGAATACTTCCTGTCACTTCACCAAGGGGTTTAGGGTTTGCCTGGTAAGAAGGAAACTGTCTGCCTAGGTTGCTAATCCCCCAGGGAAAAGTTGAATAACAAGGCAGAAGAGCTCTAGGTCTGTCCTAGCCAAAGGCATAAATTCTGCCTCATTACCACTTCAATGGACCAGTCAACAAAAATTAGCATGGCATGCCCTCCAATGGGTTATCACTTGTTCCACTTTGTACTTCTGCTTCACACAGCTGAAGAATTCAAAGACAGAAGAATCAATGGATCAACTAGCACGCAGAACTGAGGGGTCTTCTCGGGCTAAAATAAGTTAATATTCCTCCCTTCAGAGCATCTTGAGTCACAAGGTGGTGGGGGGGGGGTCTTATTTCAGTCAGATGTTTCTGGCCAGTCACTTAGTGACAAGAACCTGTAATGGAGAAGGAATCTAAAAATGTATTGTCCTCAAGAAGATTAAAGATTAGGTTGGGAAGAGGATGGCTACCCAAATAATGAGAATACTGACAGATGTCATTGCAACCAATTTCCGTAGGTATATCCCATGGCCAGTTTCTAATGTCTAATGATGGAAGGAGAATACAAAGGAAATAGAATTCCAAACTGATGATTTACAGGAAACAATACAGACTTTATATCCTGATGAGATCAGGTACATTCAGGCTATTAATAGACATACACATAGACTTTTATTCAGAATGACAGAACATGGCTTTGCCGGTCACACTCCTACTAGAGATGTGAATCCAGAAAAGCACTTTCTCTGGCCTTAACCCTAAAAATGAGAACAGCAAATACCTACTTCATAGGACTCCAAAAAAAGTTTCCCTACTATGTTTACTTGAACTAAACCACAGGTAGGAAATGTTAAATAGTATCAACAATTATAGCTTTATTTTGTTATTGTTGGATAAATTTTCAAAGACAAAGCAATTTTACTTTGGGAAATAGAATTACAGGTATGTCAACTACATAAGTGGTCCTTGAAAGTCCTGGGAACCAAGATGACCCTGGAGAAGTGACAGAGGCTGGTGAGTTCCCTAAAAGAACAGAACCTAGGATTTGTAGCTTCTTTGCTTGTTAGACTATTCCTTACTAAAGGGCAGGCAACTCTCTCTCTCTCTCTCTCTCTCTCTCTCTCTCTCTCTCTGTGTGTGTGTGTGTGTGTGTGTGTGTGTGTGTGTGTGTGTTTGTGTGTGAGAGAGAGAGGTGGGAAACGGAACAAAGGGACAGAAAAATAAACAGAATGTCTTTTTAATTACTCATTTTATAAAATGAGGGGACATAGTTCCCTAAGACTTAGACTCGCATGAGGTAGCATTATATCCAGCTGGAAGGACCTTCCAATCAAACTCAACTCTCTTAAATGATGGATGAGGAAGATGGAAGACAAATAATTTAGGAGATTAGGCTGTGTCCTTTTTGCTCCATTTTCACTTTTCCATGAATTATTGCTGCAGGAGCCAGAACTAAGGGGCTAGGCTTCAACCAGTCACAGGTAGCAAGCCAGGAACTAAATGATGAAGTTCTGAAGACAACCTCAGCACTAGAGCTATGCATTGAGTGGGATCAAAGATTCTTCAAGAAGACAGCAGACACCTAGAAAGGAAGTTCCGCTGTTCCCTCCACTGATATTTCATGGGTGAGGAATCTTGTCAATATGTGGAGGCTGGCGGCTTCTCTGGAGACACAAATGTACACCATTGGAAACCCATATATATCAACCTACTCTTCTTCCTCCTACAAGATGTCAGTAAATGTCTTAGAAGAGCTTCCCGAAATCAGGAACAAAATGGTAGCCACAGGAGACATTTATGATGTTCTGTTGCCTTAGCGTATCCTACTGAACTACTTGGAAGATCAACTTGTAGCATCTTGTTTTCAGATCTCAGAGAGAGAACATTGCTAAAGACAGACACACAGCTACCCCGCCATGCATGTAAAAGGAAAGACCCTAAAAAATACACACCTGTGTTTGGATGGTACCCTATTGCTTGTTTGGGGTTTCCAAGCGACAGACACTATGGTGCATGAATCATTTTCCATCAAGCATAAAAGGGAGAACTTGATCTATAAGAAGGAAGTGTGTTTTTAGAATAGATACTAGATTTCACTCACCTCAAAATCACTCTTGGTGTTTGCCTTGGAGACCTATTGACTTATGTTGTCTCTTGTTTCGGTTGCAGCCTGGATTTGTCATACTTAGAAAAACATTTTTGTTTTCTATAGGTTTCATTTTGTTTTGTAGAGACAAGAGAACAATTTTGTGTCAGTATCATGAAAACATGCCTACAGAATTTTCAGCCTGCACTTTCAAAAGGATACAGATTTATTTTTAGCTATATGCCCTCCGCCCGAAAGGTTTAAGCTATTAAACATTGATATTACTTGAAAACTTATGCCCTAGGCATATTGCTTCTTTCCAAGCCAGGAATTGAAATCTTTATGAAGCTTGCTGAATATTTTGCTGGGTCACTTAAATCAGGGTTTATACTTGTATGCAGTGACTAAGAGAAATACATTTCTGTATTCAATAACCATTCAATATTTATTGAACTACTAATATGTTCCTTGTATTATTCTAGATAATATTGTGATACCAGAAAATAAAAGACATATTTCTACTATTTTAGTTCCATCTTGACATATTTTTCCTGAGAATGACAAGTCCACAAAAGACACACTTGGCTCTTGCCTTCAGCTTGTAACAAATCTAGCTAGAAAATATCAAACCCATTAAACAAACTCCCAGACATTTTAATACAATATGGTAACTTCTGAGAAACAGACAAATATAGGACACATTGTAAAAGCTCAGGAGCAAGGGCTTAACTTAATCTGAGGTTATCTGGCAAGGTCTCCTACAGGAGGTGACCCCAGATCCCTGTTAGAGAGGAGCAACCTCACTGAATATGGAAAAGAAGGGATAGACTCTTCCAGAAAGGCTGATAATCAATGTAAGGTGACTTCCAGGAAGGATGTACTGTTAGGGTCATGAAATGCGAAGCCTGTGGATCCAGGTCCTGAGGACCAGGACCCTTCTTACTGCTGAGGAACTTGTCCTACCTTCCCAGGCCCTCTGTCGACCTAGTTGATTACAAACTAAGCAAGACAGTGTTTATGTTGCCATTAGTGATTATGCTAGAGGCCAGATGGAACTTTACTTCTGTGCATCCTTGTAGTATTCCTCCACCTTTATCAGACTGGCCAGATGATTCTTTTTTGCCAAACGAATGTGATGAAAATGATGGTTTCCATTCTGAAGCTAAAGAAGTCCCTCCAGCCTAGAGGGACAATTTTGGAAGAACATGGAGCACATGAGAGACAGAGAATTCTGAGCCCACAGGAAGAGAGAAAGACGGCTGCTTCTGTGTCCTCTAGAGTTACTACCAGCTAAATCCATCAGTATAAATATGCAAGTGACCTCAGCCAGACCAGCAGAACTCTTTAACAGAGCCTTGCCAATTTTGCAATACTAATACCAAGGGGAACAAAAATGTTCATTGTTTTTAATCCTCCTAAGTTTTGGAGGTGGTTTAACAAATGACGATGATAACTGATGATAAAAATGCATAAAAAGTTCTGTCAATAGGGTAAGCATTTTATAGTTTGAAAAGTGTCTGGGGCTGGGGGACTATTACATTTCCATCATTATATTGATATAACAAGATGTTAGTAGGATGAGAATTCTGTCTAAATTAGGCTTTCCTATAGAATGGATGCTTCCAATTTGTAGAAGCATGTGTAAGCTAACTGCCCAGTATCCAGATGCTGAAGGGAGAGTAACAGGGCTCAGAAAATGATACTCAAGCCCCCAAAAGAAGCCTAGAAGTGAAGTTTCTCCCTGGCATTTTCTAGCCCTCCTGTCTCTTGCCCCTTAAGCTCTCCTGTGGCAAGCCAAAGAGACTAGAATTATTATTCTTCAAAGTGAAACATAGAAACCAGCACCTGTTTTCCCCCAAGCCATGTATTAAATCTAAAACTATTACTTTCTTCCTACTTCCTTCTATATAAGGGTTAGCCATAAATACCTTCCTTGATCAATAGTGGTTCATTACACCTCCATTCTAGGTAAAAATATGCAGGAAGAAAGGTATCTTGAAAGACAAAGACTAAACAGACAGGCCATTCTGGATTTCCCCTCACAATTGTTTCCATTCACTTACACTCTTTTGTTCAATTATATTTCTCCATGACTACTCACCCTGGGTCTTTGAGTCTTCAGTCTGAAGAGTCTTGTATCATGTAAAACTATCATCAAATAAATTTGTCATATCCTTTCACCGGGTTATTTCAGCAGATAGAAATGTAGAATCTTCAAAGAGAAAGTTGACTTTTCTGTAAGAGGTAACCATTGCTTCATTCAGTCGCATATACTTTCTCATATACTTATACACATATCTCATGTACACATATATAGAGAATGGGGATTTTCATGAAGCAAGCAGCACATGTGTGCGTGGTACAAATAACCACAAGGTGATAGAAGGCAAACCACTGGAACAAGTCCAACAGCACTTCCCAAGGAGGCACCAAAGACAGTCAGTCATCTAAACTAACATTGAGAATTAGACATCTGTCCATTTAATTATTGACTAATACACCCATGTATTCCATCAGTCTCACCGACTATAAGCAAAGCCAAAGGCAAGAGAGGAGAGTAAATGCCAACATAGGCTAGAGATTAAAAGTTGACAATGATCATGGAAAAAAAATATGCTGATGTTGAGGTGGGCATGTATCTCAGTTGGTAAAGTGCTTACCCAGAATATAGGAGGCTCTGGGTTCAGTCTCCAGCACCAAACAAAACTGGGCATGGTGGTATTTGTCTCTAATCCCTGCATTCAGAGCACAGAGACTGGTGGATCAGGAGTTCAAGGTCATCCTGAGCTACATAACAACTTTGAAACCAGTCTAGGAGACATGATAACCTGTCTTTTAAAAATGAAAAAAATATATTTTCTGATCCTTTTTATTTAGAATTAGAAAAACCTGCCATTACTCTGATTATTATTGGACTATGATCTTTTTTCTTCTTTTTATTTTTTGTATAAGTGTAATACCTCATGCATGGTGTGTATTTGATGGATGATAGTTGAAATGAATGAATAAATAATATAAATAAATGAAGTCCAAAGTTTACAGCCTTCCTATACCTCTTGGAAGTGTTTATTGCATATAATCGCCCTTAATAAGTACTTGCTTATTCAATAATTGGAAAATTAATCTCTTTTATTTCCTTCAGACGAAAAATAATAACTTTAGCATATGGCTGGGGTAGTAGCTCAGTGGTAGAGGTTTGCTACCATGTCTGAGAGCCTGAGTTCAATTCAATTTCTCTGCAACACATACACATACACACACATACACACACACACACACACACACACACACACACACACACACACACACA
>CAJQZJ010001638.1:7458992-7474117 GCA_907164525.1 Lophiomys imhausi
CACACACACACACACACACACACACACACACACACACACACACACACTCAAGCACACACATACATAACTCACATACACACTTCTCACATACACTCACTCTCTCTCTCTCTCTCTATGTTTCTGCAGCCTCATAAATATTTATAAAATCTAAGGACTAATGTCATGCTGAGAATCAAAGGGAAAAAAAACAATAGCAGCATGAACCATCCTGCCATGCTTGCTTAGAAAGACTGGACTCTGCTACTTAGCTCTACTATTAAATCTCAGGATACTGAGGACAACTGTCTAGCCATTCTGTCTGCATAGACGCCGATCACAGACAACAAAAGTAAAAGTAGACAAATCAATCCATGAGATTACATCAAACTTAAAGGCTTCTGAATAGCAAAGCACAAAATGAAGACACTTACAGAAAGGGGGGAGTGTTTGCAAAGGCCTGGCATGGTGGCTCAGGCCTGTCATCTCAGCATTGGAGAGGAGGGAGAAAGACAGTCAGGAGTTCAAGTCACCCTCTCTATATAAAGAATTGAAGGCCACCAGAACTACATGAGATCCTGCCTTAATCCACACCCCCTAGCCAAAAGATGCCCCAAATGAAAAAAAATGCAAACTATAAATCTGATAATTTGTAAATATAATGAAATATTTTAGAATTTTGTATTTCTCCCTGGGGTGGGGCTGTTTTTTGAGATATAGTCACACTATGTAGCCCTAGCTGGTCTCAAATTCAAAGCATTCCTGCTACCCCAGTCCCCTGAGTGCTGGGATTATAGGCCTGCACTGCTAAGACCCAGTTTATGTGGTTCTCGAGATTAAACCCAGGGACTCGTATGACACTCAATTATGTCCCCTCTACCAACTGAGCTGTGTCCCCTATACTAACGGAGCTATATCCTAGCCTCACCTGATTCCATTTAATGGGGAAAAGCCCTGATACAGAATGATAGATAATATTTTATGTGAATGAATACACAAGCACATGGCCATCGATGCCATCATCTGAATGATTAGATTCAGGTATCTGCCTCCAAAGTGGCAAATAGTGAAGTTTGGTCCCCTTTGTTGCTGGAAAACTTCAGTTCTTTAATGAGCCCCTCCTCAGGGGCTTTTAAGCATCCTAAAAGTAGAGCCAATGTCTTACTCCAGTACATACGGTTTCAAAAGACTGATGTGGAAGTGTACCATTGATATTCATGGACCTTACCTGAGAAATCAGACATTGCTACTGTTACCAAACCCCATTGGTCACACCTTGCTATTGAGTATGGGAGGGGGGTCATACAAGGGATCAGAACTTGTCACGCAGTGCAGCTCTTCATAAAGGTAAATGTGGAGTCGGGTAATGGCAGTAGAAATCATTAATCAATATCATTAAAGCAATTTACCACACTTTTCAGGTTCACATGTGAATAGGATTCAGTGCCAAGTTTTGCCATATCAGGAAAGTTTGGCTCCAATGGATTTCATACTTGTAAATTTACCAGCTTATTCACTGACCTAGGAGAACAAGTTCAGTAATTTAAATCAGATTTATACACCATGAAATGTGCCTCAGTCTTCAAGGTATTTGAAGATCTACCTAATAATCTTTGACTTCCATTCCTGTGGTGACAGAAGCTAAATTTATAGCCTTATTTTCATTTCTTTTAAATGTTGGGCACTTTCCAGGTTCAGACAGTGAAGAAATTAAATTTTTCCCTCTGAAGATTTGGCAGTTGCTTCTGCTAAAGCATGCAGTAGAAAGGTAGACAGAACAAAGAGGCCTAATTCGTTATTTTTTTTAATAATTTATTTTTTATTTTAAGTTACATCTCAATCACAACCCCTCCCTACTCCCCCCTCCAGTCCCACCCTTCCACCCTCCTCCCCCTCAACCCCCCCATCCCCTTCCCTTCTTTTTTTTTTGTTTAAGGTATTTCTTTTTCCCCCCAACAGCTCTCCCTTTCAGTCCAAAAAAATGGTTCTTTTTCTTATAACTATAAATACAATACAAAACAACAGAAATAAATAGGCCACAATTATAAGAGCTTTATGGCTTAGCATACATTCCCAATGTCCAGTCCATATGTATTTGGCACCTGACTTTAACATTCTACTATCTAACCATCTCCATGAGTTTAAAGTTCTATATCTAACTCAGCTTTCATACTAAATTGCCTCATAATTTTTAAAATATCTTCTTAGATCCAGAACACCCTCTTGATTCCTAAACAACTCAAAATTTAACTATGAGACTCTAGCTATCTATTCTTCAACCACCTCAGAGACCTGAGAGGGATAAATATATCTGATTATATAGGAAGTGCAGGGACTGCAGCTTCCAATACTAAGAAAGGACATACCAGTGGCTGCCTGGACAGTTCCCATTTTCTCTCCATACATTGCAGCATCAATCTTCAGCTATTTGGACCCGCTTCTCTGACAGACATTGATTGTAGAGCAGGAATTATGAAGGACTTACCTACCCTGTCTTGGCAGATCTAGGCTGTCGACTTATCTGCTTCCAAGTTTTGTCCTTTTTGGACAGAAGTCTGTCTACAGTTGAAGCAAGGGGTTTTTCTTGCCAAGAGAATGGCTTACCACCAATTCAATCATCTCCCACTGGAGATTCTTCGATGCTCATCTTCTACTTGGAGTAGAATAGGGGGTGCTGTCAGTAGCTGACATGTCTCGATATCAAAAATTCTTAAGTTAAGAAAACATCTTTGAATGCCATATTCTGCAGATCTCTTGAGGTTTTTGAAGATGCCCTATCTATCTCTTATATTTAGATAAGCAAATATTGCTTGTCTCTTAGCAACTTGATTTCTGAGTAGCTTAGAAAATAACTGTGATAGACTGTCATAGTAACTAACAAAATGACACGTTTTCATGACTATTAGTTTCTGTTTCTTAATTATCCTAAACAGTTTATGTCGGTTGGTAGCGAGAGGTCAAAACTTGACATTTCATTTTTAAGTATTACTACGAACAATACCTTTAAGAAGCGTTACCCTTAATTTTGTATCAATATACAAAGATCAATACCGATGTAGCCCAATACAATCTTAATTTTACATTAATATACAAGGGTCAATACCATTGTGGCCAAATATAATCTTAATTTTGTATCAATATACAAAGATCAATACCAATGTAGCCCTATACAATCTTAATTTTGCATTAATATACAATGATCAATACCAATTTAGCCAAATATAATATTAATTTTGTATCAGTATACAAAGGTATAAGGCTATATTCAATAATCTGTCCTTTTTTCTTGATCTTTCCTATACTATGTCTATGTCCCATTTTTCTCAAGTCTGTTCACTCCTATATAGGAGATAAAGGAGGATACAGAACAGCAAAAGAGAGAAGTCCCTGGGTCTAACCTCCAAAACCCATTTAACAAGACCATTTAACAGCTTGTAGTCTTTTCCCCTAAATAACAAAATTTTCTATTATCTATCAAATAACCAAAGGGGGAGAATACCCTCCCCACCTTCTGGGGATGGGACGTTGTTCTCTTAAAATGACTTCCTGCTGATTTGGGACGTAGTAAACCTGTTTGGGGCCCAAATAAGAATGGAAAAATGGTTAAAAATGTTAATAGAATCATTTGATGTTCAGTCCTTTTGTGTTCAGCTATTTAGATGTCCTAAGAAGTTCATAGACAGAAGCTGATCTTCAGAGCTTTACTGAAGATCTGGCTGGAGTAGTCTGTGGAGCTGAACGATCTTAGCGATTATGCACATTTGTGTGAGAACCGACATAGAAATTATGAAACTCAAAGCTCAGATGATTGAAGCATAATATTCCATGAGGAAGAGGAAAATGGAGAAGAGAGCCATAGGATGTCTTATACGGGTAGGAAGTCATTTTTGTAAAGGAGAAATGAATGAACCCAGAGGACAGAGACTGGCCTGGGACAGAGCTCCTCTGGGCTTTGGGAAAAGCATTTGATTTCTCGGTTCCATCATCCTCTATGGTTTGAGTTTAATTTTTCTTGGTTAATGAAATTTCAAGTAACAAGATTTGAAACCTATTATACTCCTCTTTGACAGACCTTGTCCTTGGGTAGGTAGGTAGAACTTCAGAGAAAACCCTTTTCTGCTGTTTACTGCTCCCCAAGTGTTCTCGTTGTGGAAGGTAATTGGGGGTGTGGGGGGGGAATATTTGGAGATAGGGTTTTCTGAGTCCCAACACAACCCTTCCGGCTCTTAAGTTTCAAAGTGAGTAACCAATGCAATGAGTTCCCGTGTATTCTTGAACAGTTACTAAAATTGGGTGATATGACCGGTGTTTGCTTCATCTGTGATATTCACCAAGAAATAGGTTATAATAATCCCGGTCATCAAATATATTTAAAGTCCCATGGGGGGAGAAAGATATCTATTCTGAGATTATTCATGTCGTATCTTAAATGTGATAGACAGAAATAGCTGCAGCACTGGGGGGGACTATGGGAATAAAGGAGCTTCAGAGAGGGCCTGACAATTGAGTTTGAGATGTGTTTTGAACGATGGTCATAGTTCATCACCTGGACTGGGGTCGAGTCGGGTAGGTCAGTAAGGAAGAGTTATACGTGAAACAGTGAGAGTGTCAAAGCCAAGAAAGTCTATCAGAGCATGGAGTGTGTTCCTTGCTGTCTTAATTGTGGCTGTAGCAGTTTACTGTAGACCCAGAGGAGGCTTAAACAGTATATATTTATCATCTTTCAGTTCTGTAACTGGTCCAAAGGTCCAAGTCTAACCTAGTTAAAATCAAAATCTCTGCCAAGTTGCATTACTTTGTGGTAATACAAAAATGGATCCAGGGAAAATCCATTTCCTTGCATTTAAAAATTGCTAACCCCCTTTCAGGTTCTTTGAGATATGACTCCCTTCTTCCATCTCTAAAGCCAGCAGTGGTCAGTGGAGGCCTTCTCACACAGCCCTCTCCCCAGCCTGAAGAATCTGGGGGAATAGAGCTTTGCTTTTCAGAAGTCACATGGTTACAGTGGCCCCTCCAGGTGATCCAAGATAATCTCCCCACATCACAGGTCTCACCCTTAACCATATCTGCAATGGGATGTTTGTCTTCTAAAGCAGCATAGCTATTCCTGGTGTAGATATCTTTGGAAACCATTATTCTGCCTAGCACAAGTTACTGAAGAAAGATCAAAAAGTACACCATAGAGTTCTTGGGAGAAAATGGCTCAGAGAGGAGCTAGAAAGTCAGCCCTGTAAAGTAAGCCTGTGCAAAACAGCCACCGCTTCCTTTTTAGGGGATCACTTACACCTTGGCAGCAGTCCACAGAATGAATGCCTAATGGTGAAGGCCTGCCATGGTCACTGCCAAGGCTGTAGTCAACCAGCCATGGCTACACTTGTTACTCGTCTTTTTGCCGTGACTGAATAGCTGACAAGAAGCAATTCAAAGGAAAAAGGGGATGCAGGCGGTTGTGGTGGAGGTGGCTGTAGGAGTGCCTCTGAGCGCCTCACGGTTTTGGTGGTTGAAGCTTACAGAATGGCTTGTTCACATCTAGGCTGCCTCACTAGGAAACAGAGAGAGATATGGGTCAGTAGGTCCTGAAAGCCCACCACTCAACAACACAGTTCCTCCAGCTAGACTCATAGCCTCCCCTAATAGAAAAACCACCTGGTGATCAGGTGTTCAAATGCATGAGCCTGTGAAGGACATTTTACATCCACACCATTACAATAATCGTCCAGGTATTAGCTGAGGCACAATTAAATTACAATAGTCAAACCAGGTGGGCAGAGACCTGGAGTACCTCATATGTCATAAACCAGAAATTAAAAGCAAAAGAATGCATTTAACTTAGCAAAGTGATGATTATTGGTAACCTTAATAAGGCTTATTTGGCGATTTAGGAGTTACACTTTACATATTTTTATTGCTATGTCTGACCATAAAAGTTATTTACATTGTACAATATCTAACAAGTAGATTTTAGGAAGATGGTTCATCATAATAACGAGGACCTGAGTTTGAATCTCCAACACTTATAAAAAGCTGGTGTGGTGTCACGCACCTGCAGTTGACAGACAGGATGATCCCTATGGTTTGCTGGCCTCGTCTAGACAATCAGTGAGCTCCAGGTTCAGTTGGAGACCCTGTCTTTAAAAAAATAATGTGGAGAAAGATGAAGGAAAGAAAATACCCAGCATTGATTTATGCCCTCCACATACACATAGGCACATGTACACACATACAAACATACCCAAAATACATGTACACATCCTTGCACCTTTCTTTTTATGCTAAGAATTGTGCGCATTTAACTATGACAAAAGAAGCAACCCCATAAACTTAACAGTCTGAATGTCTTTATGAAGATCCGTTGGTTGGTGCGATCCTTCATAATTGCAATCCTGATCAGCTCTCCTTTAGCAAATGTCCATTTCAGCACCAGGGTTTTCCAGTCTGAGAGTCTGATGAATGATCTGTCCTTTTTCAGCCACGCAGAGAGTATCAGTTTTCCGCATTTTCTGCACTGGAGTCTTTCTACATCTCTTCCTTCCTTGAGTTTTGCCTTTCATGTGGAAACTTCTCTTACTCAGATCGGATCTTTTTATCAATTTTTGATGGAGCCCATAGTCTTTCATCACTGTGGAAATGTAAACAAAGCCTCTTCCCCAACATAACATATTGAGTGACTTCCGTTCTGATGTTAAAACATCAGATTGATCTAATTCAGTCATTTTTTTCTACAATCCAGTGTCTTTCAACTAATCTTTTTCCCTTTTCTGTTTATCAAGGTACAATTATATTTTATGAATCCACATATATCAAGAGAGCTAGCATTTCTTGACTTTTAAACTACATACTTACCGACCTGCATCTCATGCCTGGCTTCATCCCAGCTAGCCAGGCTTCTTACCCATTTAAACACAGAAACAATCAAGCCATATTACAAAAGATATCAATATACAGTGTCATTTAAAATAGGTATCCATTGCTTAAGATTGAAGGAATATTAATCCGAGCTCCCCATTTTTGTAGTATATCTCATAGGTTCATGGCTATATCTTCCCATTTGACCTTCTGTTTCCACACATTTAATTCATCTTACACTTTGTTTTACAATGTCCCAATCCCTAGAAACTGTGCAGATACCTTCTGAAGGGGCCAGTGTAGATTCCAAGATTCTCATGAGATTGTAGCTCCTATGTCCACCAAACCTCCAATTTCAATACCACTTAATTTTAATTTTGGTCTCTGGTCATTGATAACAGTTTGTCAGAAACACCTGTCTGCCAGTACTTCCAAATCCTCCTGTTCTTTCAATTGGAACTGCTTTGCCTTTGACAGTAAAAACTGAGTATTCCTATCCCCTTCTTTAAATGACACATTTTCCTTTACATGAACCATAATCTCAATCGCTCCCTTTAGGTCTTCATCCACAATACCTGGAGGCACAATGAATCCCTGAGATATTATATTACTTCTTCCTAAAGCCATTCCTTACTGTCTTTGTGAGTAGAGGTCTATGAACACCAATGGTTATTTTATAGCACTGAATTTTTTGGTGATAGCATGAGATTTTTGCTTATGGCTAAATCTACAGCAGCTATTCCTTCTATGGCATCAGTAGATCTCCAATACTAGTTGCTCTGTGGATTGCTGACAGGAAATGGCTAGCTTATGTTCTTTGTTGCTGGTGTATGGGCAAACCCCCTTTGGGGGTTTTCCATATTTACAGAATTGTCTTATAGGGAGTTTCCCATCAGAAAGCGATTATGTCAAATATCTCTTGCTGATCTGCATTCATTAGTCCAGTACCTACCCTTACCCATCTTTTGGAAATCGCAAAACGCTGAGGTCTTCTAAAAAAGTCTCTACAAATGCCTTGTCTACAATCCCTTTTCAAATGACTTCATCTCCCACAGTTGAAGCAATGGACATTTTGATATCTAGGATTATTGGCTACTGCTTGTCCAATTACATACTCATTAGAATAAATATCAGCAGTAGTTCTAATCCATTCATCCATGAATGCTGATTGAGCCTCTGAAGAACTATGAACTTTTTTACACTCTGCATGTGCATTTTAGAAAGTTAGTTTCAATTGATACCCATCTCACATCTGGATCTGATATTGCCCTGGTTCTAGCAGACATTACTCTAAGTATGAAATCAGTAAGAGTCTCTCTGGAGCATTGCATAATCTTTTTGAATGATATAGACCTTTTTCCTTGTTCCTGCACCTTATACCAGGCTCTTAAAGCTACCAAAGTACATTGTATAATAATGCAGTCATCAAATATCATCTACTTTCATAAATCTGTGTATTGACTTTCACATAACAATTGACCTTTCATAGTATTAACCCCTTTACACCCTATTACAATTTTCCATAATTCCAGCTTCTTCTCAGCCTTTGTAATTGAGAACCAGGTTCCAATAGAGCTGCTGCTAAATCTTTCCAGTCCTGGGGGATAATCGTGTTCTGGGTAGCCCTAGGTATTTGACATCTGTCCTGCATAGAATGAGTGTATTCCATAAGTTATTATTGATTCTTTAAAAAGTTTAAGATCTTGTACTTTAACAGGATTCCAGAATAGTTGTTCATTTTGTGAATTTTCACCATTTTCTGGAATTTGTTCCCAGGTAACTTGGAAAGCTAGTGGAGGTGGTCACCTTTCCTACATTTCATTAGGTTCAATGAACTTGAATCTTTTTATCCTCAATTTCATTAGATACCAAAAGTTCACAATTCAGAACTACGTGTTCTCTTACTTCTCTGTCTCTTGTCTGTCAAGCCTTGATACTATCCTAGCTAATTTTTCTGGTATACACCTATTGTCTCTCTTATTGTACAGTACATTTCTTATTGTACTGCGGTGGCTTCTTCAAGTAATGTTTCTATCCATTCAAGTCCTTCTCCCTGCTCTTAAGGGAATTGAAATGGAGTTTCCCATTTTTTTTAAATACTTTATTTTTTTTTCTTCAAGTTACATCTCAGTAACAAACCCCTCCCTATTCCCCCTTCCTATCCCACCCTTCCACCCTCTTCCCCCCAGAAGTTTCCCCTTTCAGTCCAACAGATGGTTCCTTCTCTTATAACAGTATTATACAAAACAATAGATATAAATATGCCACATTTATGAGAGTTAAATGGCCCAGTATACCTTCCCAATGTCCAGTTTATACATATTTGGCCCCTAACTTTAACATTCTACTATCTAACCAACTCCATGAGTTTGAAGGTCTATATGTGACTCAACATTCATACTATCTTGCAACACACTTTTAAGAGTATCTTCTTAGATCTATAACACCCTCTTGATTCCTAAACAATTCAAAATTTAACTATGAGACTCTAGCTGTCTATTCTTCAACCACCTCAGAGACCTGAGAGGGATAAATATATTTGCTTATATAGGAAGTGCAGGGCCTGCAGCTTCCAGAACTAAGAAAGAACATACCAATGACTGCCTGGACAGTTCCCTTTTTCTCTCCATACATTCCAGCATCAATCTTCAGCATTTGGGTTCTATTTCTCTGACAGATATTTGTTGTAGAGAAGGGATTATGAAGGACTTACCTACCCTGTCTTGGCAGAGTTAGGCTGTTGACTTCCCTGCTACCAAGTTTTGTCCTTTTTGGACAGCAATCTGTCTGCAGTTGGTGCAAGGGTTTTTTTCATGCCAAGAGAAAGGCTTTCCACTAATTCAACCATCTTACAGTGGAGGTTCTTCGATGCTTATCTTCTACTTGGAGTAGAATAGGGGGTGCTGTCAGGCGCTGATATGTCTCGATAACAAAAAAAAATCTTGATTTAAGATAACATCTTTGAATGCCATATTCTGCAGATCTCTTGGGGTTTTTGAAGATGCCCTATCCATCTCTTGTATTTAGATAAGCAAATGTTGCTTGTCTCTTAGCAACTTGATTACTGGGTAGTTTAGAGAATATCTGTGATAGACTGTCATAGTAGCTAACAAAGTGACATGTTTGCATGACTAGGAGTTTGTTTTAACTATCCTAGACCGTTTTAGACAGTTGGTATCAAGAGTTCAGAGCTTCACATTTTATTTTTTAAGTATCTCTAGGTATGATACCATTAGGAAGCGTTACCTTTAAATTTGTATCAATATACAAAGATCTATTCAATTGTGGTTAAATATACTCTTAATTATGTATCAATATACCAAGATCAATGCCTATGTAGCCCAATATAATCTTAATATTACGTCCATATGCAAGGGTCAATACCATTGTTGCCAACTATAATCTTAATTTTGTATCAATATACAAAGATCAATACCGATGTAATCCAATACAATCTTATTTTTGCACAATAAACAATGATCAATACCACTTTAGCCAAATAAACTACTAATTTTGTATCAATATACAAAGGTATAAGGGCATATTCAATAATCTGCCCCTTCTTCTTGGACCTTCCTGTGCTATGTCTATATCTCATTTTTCTCAAGCCCATGCACTCCTACATAGGAGAAGAAGAAGGATACAGAAAAGGAAAAGTAGGAATTCCCTGGGGCTAACCTCCAAAACCCATTAAGACAGGACCATTTATCAGCTTGTAGTCTCTTCCCCTACATATCAGAGTTTTCAGTTATCCTTCAAATAACCTAAAAGAAGGGCGGAGAAACACCTTCCCCATCCACTGGGCATGGGACGTCGCTCTCCTAACGTAACTTCCTGCTGATTTGGGTCGTAGTAGACCTGTTTGGGCCCCAACCCAAATGGGAAAAATGATTAAAAATGTTAGTACATTCCTTTTATGTTCAGTCCTTCTGTTCTCAGCTGTTTAGATGATGTAAGGGGTTTGTAGGCAGAAGCTGATCTTGCAGGCTTCACTGAGGTTCCTGCCAGGGCATTGTGTAGAGCTGAGCGGTCCCAGTGACATTGGATTGCTGTGGTGGTTGCAGGCCCCCGATGGAGACAGCTATTGAGTAAGTCTGCCAGGCAGAATCAACTGGGTCACTCGTCCTCCTTGGTGCCTGATTCTGCTCTCTGCTGAGGATTCCGCTGTCCAGCCATCCCCGGGCTCCCCTAATGGACTCTTCGATTCTCCTGGAACGATAAGAACAGAGCTCTGCCCCAATCCCAACCCTAGGACAATTGCCTTCTTTTTTTTGGGGGGGGGGGCTAGGTAGTACTTCTCCTGAAGCAAATTTGGCCTTCCGACAACATACAAAGCGTTATCTTTCAATCTGGGTTAAAGAAGAAATCATTCTGTCACCTTGGAGCTAAACCAGCTCTAGTGTATATATTTTGAGATCCCAAAGGACAATCTGCCTGCATCGAGAAGGCCTTTTGTAAGTAGCCTCCAAACCTAGGTCCCTCCAAATCCCATGTGTGTGTCTCTGAACTCTAATTATTGGGATCAGGGACCTGTGTTTCCCATCTGAAGGGATCAAAGATGTGTTCCACCACTCCTGGATCGAAGTCTTTCTCTATTTAGAGTTTGCCCTGCATCAGGCTGACCCTGAGCTCCGGGATCTGCCCGTTTCTGTCTCCAGTGTGCTGGGAGCTGGGAACAAGGGTGTACTCTTCTTGAATGGTGGGACCAAGAGTATGCACCCTCACCACCCTGCTCCGTATGACTCCAGAATACATAAGACCACCAACTCTACGGTGCTCCGCCTCCTCCCTCCTCTTCCCGCCCCCTCCGCTGAAGTCAAAGGCATGGGCCAATACCACAATTCTCTTGTATTTTATCTTAGCTCCACATCTTCTCTACACCTGGAGGTCTGCAAAACCAGGCCGAATGGCTGTATCCTCTATTCCATTCACAGTGTTTCAGCCCTGCCCCCTGCCTTTTTTTTTTTTTTTTTTTAGTTAATAAATTTATTTGTTTGTTGCTTCAGGTTACATCCTTATCATATTGTCCTCTTTTCCCGCTTCCCAGCCCCACCCTCCCATGCTCTACCCCCTGATCCTTCCGTCTTGTTCCTCGGGGGAGGAGTGACCCTGCCTAACAGTCTCTCACCACAGATCAGGAGTCATATGAGGGCCAAGAGCTTCTTCATTCACCAGGGGCCTATGAGGCAGTACTGCCAGTGAATGATGTCTCATTGCTACTGGGGGAATACTAAAAACAAAGACCAACAAACACACAAACCTACAAAAACAAAGAATATCAACAAAAAAAGAGAGGAAAAAGAGAAGGGAAAAGAAAAGAGAAAAAAAGAAGGAAAAAGAAAAAAAAACTTATGTCCTTGTTCCTTTTGGTGTGTTGGTTGTAGTACAGATATCCTGTACGATATAGTTAAAATCCTACCATAAGTGAATAGATGCCATGTGCATCCTTCTGAGACTAGGTTAGCTCACTCAGGATGAGCTCCTCTAGATCCATCCATTTGGTTGCAAATTGCATGATTTCATTGTTTCTTATAGCTGAGTAATATTCCATTGTATAGATGTACCACAATTTTTTAATCCATTCTTCAGTTGAGGGACATCTGGGTTGTTTCCAATTTCTAGCTATTACAAATAAGGCTGCTATGAACATAGATGAGGAGACTTCCCTATGTCTCCGTGAGAGGTCCTTTGGGTGTATACCCAGAAGTGGTATGGCTGGGTCCTGAGGCAAGGTTATTCCTAGATTTCTAAGATATCGCCAGACAGACCTCCATAGTGGTTGCACAAGTCTGCACTCCCACCAGCAATGGAGTAGGGTTCCCCTTTCTCCACACCCTCGCCAACATGCCCTATCATTTGAGCTCTTTATCTTAGCCATTCTAACAGGTGTTAGGTGGAATCTCAGGGTCGTCTTGAGTTGCATTTCTCTGATGATTAAGGATGTTGAACATTTCTTCAGGTGTCTCTCAGCCCTTAGGGATTCCTCCTTTGTGAATTCTCTGTTTAACTCCATCTCCCATTTTTTGATTGGATTATTTGGTTTCTTGGCATTTAGTTTCTTGAGTTCTTTGTAGATTTTAGATAATAGCCCTCTATCAGATGTGGGGTTGGTGAAGATTTTCTCCCAGTCTGTTGGTTGCCGTTTTGTTCAAATGATAGTGTCCTTTGCCTTACAGAAGCTTTTCAGTTTCATGAGGTCCCATTTATTGATTGTTGATCTCAGGTCCTGAGCTGTTGGTGTTCTGTTCAGGAAGTTGTCACCTGTGTGTGCCAATGAGTTCGAGGGTTTCTCCTACTTTTTCTTCTAGTATCTTTAGTGTGGCTGGCCTTATGTTAAGGGCTTTGATACACTTGGAATTAAGTTTTGTACAAGGTGATAGGTATGGCTCTAATTTCATTCTTTTGCAAGTGGACATCCAGTTGGACCAGCACCATTTGTTGAAGATGCTGTCCTTCTTCCATTGTGCGTTTTTGGCTTCTTTGTCAAAGATTAGTTGGCCATAGGTGTGTGGATCCATGTTTGGGTCTTCAATTCGATTCCATTGATCCACTGGTCTGTTTCTATACCAGTACCATGCTGTTTTTATTACTGTTGCTCTGTAGTACAGCTTGAAATCTGGGATGGTGATACCTCCAGATGTTTTTTCATTGTACAGGATTGATTTAGCTATTCTGGGCTTTTTGTTGTTCCATATGAAGTTGAGAATAGCTTTTTCCAGGTCTATAAAGAATTGTGTTGGTATTTTGATAGGAATTGCATTAAATCTATATATTGCTTTTGGTAGGATAGCCATTTTTATTATGTTGATCTTACCTATCCATGAGCATGGGAGATCTTTCCATCTTCTAAAGGCCTCTTCCATTTCTTTCTTCAGGGGCTTGAAGTTCTTGTTATATAGGTCCTTTACATGCTTGGTTAGAGTTACCCCCAGGTATTTTATGTTGTTTGTGGGTATTGTGAAGGGGGTTGTTTCCCTTATTTCTTTCTCGGTATATTTGTTTGTTGTATAAAGAAGGGCTTCTGATTTTTTTGAGTTAATTTTGTATCCAGCCACCTTGCTGAAGTTGTTTATCAGCTGTAAGAGTTCTTTGGTGGAGTTTTTGGGGTCGCTTATGTATACTAACATATCATCTGCGAATAGGGATAATTTGACTTCTTCAATTCCAATTTTTATCCCTTTGATCTCCTTTAGTTGTCTTATTGCTCTAGCAAGGACTTCAAGTACTATATTGAAGAGATATGGTGAAAGTGGACATCCTTGTCTTGTCCCTGAGTTTAGAGGAAATGTTTCAAGCTTCTCTCCATTTAAATTGATGTTGGCTACTGGCTTGCTGTATATTGCCTTTATTATTTCTAGGTATGGTCCTTGTATGCCCGTTCTCTCCAGAACTTTTAGCATGAAGGGGTGTTGGATTTTGTCAAATGCTCTTTCTGCATCTAGCGAGATTATCATGTGGTTTTTTTCTTTCATCTTTTTTATGTGGTGAATTACATTGATAGACTTTCGTACATTGAACCATCCCTGCATTCCAGGGATGAAGCCTCATTGATCATGGTGTATGATACTTTTGATGTGTTCTTGAATTCGGTTTGCTAGTATTTTATTAAGTATTTTTGCATCTATGTTCATGAGGGAGATTGGTCTGAAGTTCTCTTTCTTTGTTGGGTCTTTGTGTGGTTTAGAAATCAGAATGACAGTGGCCTCATAGAATGAGTTTGGCAGTGATCTTTCTGTTTCTATGTGGTGGAAGAGTTTGAAAAGTAATGGTGTTAGTTCCTCTTTGAAGGTCCTGTAGAATTCTGTGCTAAAGCCATCTGGCCCTGGGCTTTTTTTGGTTGGGAGATTATTAATGACTGTTTCTATTTCCTTAGGTGTTATTGGGCTGTTTAAGCTGTTAATCTGATTTTGATTTAGTTTTTGTAGGTGGAATTTATCGAGGAAATTGTCCATTTCGCTTAGGTTTTCAAATTTAGTGGAATATAGATTTTTAAAGTAATGCCCGAATATTTTCTGGATCTCCTAAATGTCTGTTGTTATTTCTCCCTTTTCATTTCTGATTTTGTTGATTTGTGTTCTTTCCCTTTGCCTTTTAGTTAATTTGGCTAGGGGTCTGTCTATTTTGTTGATTTTCTCAAAGAACCAACTCTTGGTTTCATTGATTCTTTGTATAGTTCTTTTTGATTCTAAGTTGTTGATTTCAGCTCTAAGTTTGATGATTTCCTGTCTTCTGCTCTTCTTGGGAGTGTTTGTTTCTTTTTTTTTCCAATTCACCCAGCTTAGCTGTTAGTTCACTAATATGAG
>CAJQZJ010001638.1:7474517-7527648 GCA_907164525.1 Lophiomys imhausi
TTAAGTTTTGTACAAGGTGATAGGTATGGGTCTAATTTCATTCTTTTGCAAGTGGACATCCAGTTGGACCAGCACCATTTGTTGAAGATGCTGTCCTTCTTCCATTGTGCGTTTTTGGCTTCTTTGTCAAAGATTAGTTGGCCATAGGTGTGTGGATCCATGTTTGGGTCTTCAATTCGATTCCATTGATCCACTGGTCTGTTTCTATACCAGTACCATGCTGTTTTTATTACTGTTGCTCTGTAGTACAGCTTGAAATCTGGGATGGTGATACCTCCAGATGTTTTTTCATTGTACAGGATTGATTTAGCTATTCTGGGCTTTTTGTTGTTCCATATGAAGTTGAGAATAGCTTTTTCCAGGTCTATAAAGAATTGTGTTGGTATTTTGATAGGAATTGCATTAAATCTATATATTGCTTTTGGTAGGATAGCCATTTTTATTATGTTGATCTTACCTATCCATGAGCATGGGAGATCTTTCCATCTTCTAAAGGCCTCTTCCATTTCTTTCTTCAGGGGCTTGAAGTTCTTGTTATATAGGTCCTTTACATGCTTGGTTAGAGTTACCCCCAGGTATTTTATGTTGTTTGTGGGTATTGTGAAGGGGGTTGTTTCCCTTATTTCTTTCTCGGTATATTTGTTTGTTGTATAAAGAAGGGCTTCTGATTTTTTTGAGTTAATTTTGTATCCAGCCACCTTGCTGAAGTTGTTTATCAGCTGTAAGAGTTCTTTGGTGGAGTTTTTGGGGTCGCTTATGTATACTAACATATCATCTGCGAATAGGGATAATTTGACTTCTTCATTTCCAATTTTTATCCCTTTGATCTCCTTTAGTTGTCTTATTGCTCTAGCAAGGACTTCAAGTACTATATTGAAGAGATATGGTGAAAGTGGACATCCTTGTCTTGTCCCTGAGTTTAGAGGAAATGTTTCAAGCTTCTCTCCATTTAAATTGATGTTGGCTACTGGCTTGCTGTATATTGCCTTTATTATTTCTAGGTATGGTCCTTGTATGCCCGTTCTCTCCAGAACTTTTAGCATGAAGGGGTGTTGGATTTTGTCAAATGCTCTTTCTGCATCTAGCGAGATTATCATGTGGTTTTTTTCTTTCATCTTTTTTATGTGGTGAATTACATTGATAGACTTTCGTACATTGAACCATCCCTGCATTCCAGGGATGAAGCCTCATTGATCATGGTGTATGATACTTTTGATGTGTTCTTGAATTCGGTTTGCTAGTATTTTATTAAGTATTTTTGCATCTATGTTCATGAGGGAGATTGGTCTGAAGTTCTCTTTCTTTGTTGGGTCTTTGTGTGGTTTAGAAATCAGAATGACAGTGGCCTCATAGAATGAGTTTGGCAGTGATCTTTCTGTTTCTATGTGGTGGAAGAGTTTGAAAAGTAATGGTGTTAGTTCCTCTTTGAAGGTCCTGTAGAATTCTGTGCTAAAGCCATCTGGCCCTGGGCTTTTTTTGGTTGGGAGATTATTAATGACTGTTTCTATTTCCTTAGGTGTTATTGGGCTGTTTAAGCTGTTAATCTGATTTTGATTTAGTTTTGGTAGGTGGAATTTATTGAGGAAATTGTCCATTTCGCTTAGGTTTTCAAATTTAGTGGAATATAGATTTTTAAAGTAATGCCCGAATATTTTCTGGATCTCCTAAATGTCTGTTGTTATTTCTCCCTTTTCATTTCTGATTTTGTTGATTTGTGTTCTTTCCCTTTGCCTTTTAGTTAATTTGGCTAGGGGTCTGTCTATTTTGTTGATTTTCTCAAAGAACCAACTCTTGGTTTCATTGATTCTTTGTATAGTTCTTTTTGATTCTAAGTTGTTGATTTCAGCTCTAAGTTTGATGATTTCCTGTCTTCTGCTCTTCTTGGGAGTGTTTGTTTCTTTTTTTTCCAATTCACCCAGCTTAGCTGTTAGTTCACTAATATGAGATGTCACAATTTTCTTTTTGAAAGCACTTAGTGCTATGAACTTTCCTCGTAGCACAGCTTTCAATGTATCCCATAGGTTTGCGTATGTTGTGTCTTCATTGTCGTTGGATTTTAAGAAGTCTTTGATTTCCTTCTTTATTTCTTCCCTGACCCAGTGGTCATCCAGTAAGGAGCTGTTCAATTTCCATGTGTGTGTAGGCTTTCTGTTTATTCTTTTGCTGTTGAAGACCGGCTTTATTCCGTGGTGGTCTGATAAGATACAAGGTGTTATTTCATTTTTCTTGTATCTATTGAGACTATCCTTGTGACCAATTATGTGGTCGATTTTGGAGAAGGTTCCGTGGTGTGCTGAGAAAAAGGTGTATTCCTTTGTGTTTGGGTGAAACGTTCTGTAGATATCTGTTAGGTCCATTTGTTTCATGATCTCTGTTAGACTCAATATTTCTCTGTTTGTCTTCTGTCTTGATGATCTGTCCTTTGTTGTGAGTGGGGTGTTGAAGTCTCCCACTACTAATGTGTTGTGATCAACGTGCGCTTTAAGTTTTAGAAGTGTTTCTTTTACGAAAGTAGGTGCCTTTGTATTTGGGGCATAGATGTTCAGTATTGAAATTTCCTCTTGATGAATATTCCCTTTAATGAGTATATAGTGCCCTTCTTTGTCTTTCTTCATTAACTTTAGTTGGAAGTCTGTTTTGTTTGATATTAGGATGGCTACTCCAGCTTGCTTCCTGGGTCCATTTGCTTGGAAAACCTTTTCCCAGCCCTTTACTCTGAGGCAGTGTCTATCTTTCGTAGTTAGATTTGTCTCTTGTATACAGCATAAGGAAGGGTCTTGCTTGCGGATCCACTCTGTAAACCTATGTCTTTTTATTGGGGAGTTGAGTCCATTGATGTTGATGGATATTAGTGACCTGGGGTTGTTATTTCCCATTAGTTTGGTATAGGTGGTGGTCCTGTGCCTCTTTTGGTTTAGTTGCTGAGGGGTTTTCTATTCCCTTTGTTTTCTTGGGTGGAGTTTTCTTCTCTGGGTTGGGATTTTCCTTCTAGGATTTGCTGTAGGGCTGGGTTTGTGGGTAGATATTGTTTAAATTTGATTTTGTCATGGAATATCTTGTTTTCTCCATCTATGTTGATAGAGAGTTTTGCTGGGTAAAGTAGTCTGGCTGGGCACCTATGATCTCTCAGGACTTGTAGGATATCTGTCCAGGCTCCTCTAGCTTTTATCGTTTCTGGGGAGAAGTCAGGTGTAATTCTGATGGGTCTGCCATTGTATGTGACTTGACCTTTTTCTCTTACAGCTTTTAATATTCTTTCTTTGTTCTGTACATTTGGGGTTTCAATTATTATGTGGCGAGAGGAGTTTCTTTTCTGGTCTAATCTGTTTGGTGTTCTGTAAGCCTCTTGGATTTTTATTGGCATCTCTTTTTTCAGGTTTGGGAAGTTTTCCTCTATGATTTTGTTGAAGATATTTCCTGGACCTTGGAGTCAGGAGTCTTCTCTTTCCTCTAACCCTATAATTCTTAGGTTCCGTCTTTTCAATGAGTCCTTGATTTCTTGGATGTTGTGGGTGAGAGATTTTTTAGCCTTCTCATTTTCTTTGGATGTTGTACTGATTTCTTCCACTGAATCTTCCATGCCTGAGATCCTGTCTTCCATCTCTTGCATCCTATTGTTGATACTCACATCCGTAGTTCCTGTTCTCTTCCCTTGGTTCTCCACTTCCTCTTTTAACTCTGACTGTGTTTTCTTTATTGTTTCTATTTCTATTTTCATGTCTTGTATGGTTTTGTTCGTTCTGTACATTTCCTTCTCCAGCTTGCTTGTTTTTGTATGAAAATCTCTCATGGCTTTTTCCTTTTCCTGTTCAAGCTCTGTCACCTTGGCTTGGAGCTCTTTAATGGTGTTGTTCCTTGTTTTGATTTGTAGAATTGTGGCTTCTTTGAATTCCTTCATAGATTTAAGTTCTTCTTGCAGGGACTCTATCACTTTCCATAATGCAGAATTGTCAATGTTTTCATGTGTTTCTGTTGGTGTGTGGTCATCCGAATTGGATGAACTAGGATGGTTCTGCTTTGTTGGAGTCAAATTCCTTGATTTCTTTTTTTTTTTTTTTTTTTTTTTTTTGACCTTTCGCCATTGGATGCATTTAGCTGTCTGTTTTCTGTGCTTGGAACCACAGTGGATGATTTGGTGCAGGCGACGAGTTACTTGGCTATCTGTCGTTGCTTACAGGGGGATTTCAAGGTCACTGTGGTTTTAATCACCTGAGGCACTGTGAGCTGGTGCAGCCTATTCCCAGGTTGTGAGTAATGGACCAGGATTGTTTCACTGCTCCCAATTCAGACTTCCCTGTGTTGCACTCTGAGTTATCAGCCTGTAATGGTTCTGATGGTATGGGCCTGTTTGCCCAGGCACAGATTCTGTGGGCTTTGTTTGTCGTCACAGAGGCTGACAGGGTCTGGCTCCACACCTAATATGTCTGGATTTTCCAGGATACAGCTATGGTCCCCTGACTTCTGGTTTCTCTCTAGGCTTCTCGCCACAGGGCTGGACTCTGTGCCTGATTCCCTTCCTGTCTGCGCCGCCACGGGTCCCGTGGGTACCTCAAGCCCCGGATCCTCCGGCTGCCTGAGTGGACCTCTCGTCCCAGCAGCACAGCCGTGGGTGCACGGATCCCTGGCCCCGCCCACACCTGTCTCTCTCCCCAGATGACCTGCCGTGGGTTCGCGGGGATTTGGCCCTGCCAGCCGTGCTTCCTCCCCAGCTGCGCTACCGTAAGTGTGCAGGATTCGGCCCCTCCCACCAGCCTTTGTGTTCCCAGCTTCCCGTGCTCTCTCAGAACCTCCCACCCTCCGCTTCACGAGCGGCTGCGGATCACCCGCTGAGCCCCCTGTTTGTTCCTTGCTAAGCCTTCCACTATCTCGCAAAGTTTTTTAAGTGGGTATAAGTTCAACCTGATGTGTGGGGAGCCCAATAGGCCATCGATCTATGGCCAAGTGAACCCTGATTCTGCTTGCTGTAAGTTGGGATCGATCTTACCAGGCGCCTCTCCAAATGGGAGTTCCCGAATCCCGGGTTTAGTGGCTTCCGTGACTGCGAGAGATGGGGAGAGAGAGCCTTGCCCTGGGACTTTTAACAGTCCCTTGGGAGATGTGAGTGTTCCCGGTGGGGGTCTAGCCCCTCCGGTTTTTGCACAGTGCCCAATAACTCTGTGTTTTTTATGGCTCTTTTTTCCCGCGTTCAAAATGCGTCAGTGTAGGTCACCGCCATCTTGGCCCTCTTTGAGTTTCCCATTTTTTAATACAGAAAAATTTGTTTATATAATTAAAATTATCTTCTGCTTCCTCCAGCGGACCTCGAAGAAGTGATACTTCCTCTGTAGATGATCCCAGATGAATTTCTCCTCTGAGGCTTTCTGTCGGATGTCTTCTGTCCTCTGCGACATTCTGTCAGATGTCCTCTGCTTTCTACAATCTTGGTGGGTTTCTCCTTCTCCAACCACCTAATTAGGCACCAGATGTAAGTGTTGTTTTCATCTTCTCAGATGTGGGGATGAGAGCCATTCCCACACCTGTCTAGCTCTTTCTGAACTTTCACTGGCTGGTCCAACTCAGATGTTTGGGCACAAATTCCTCTCCACGCTGATTGATTCAAACTGGCTTCTCTTGGTTTCTGACTGAATTGCTCTGCTTGACCTCAATCTAATTCTGGCAATGTTTTCATCTTCTGGCTCTTTCTCATTCTCTGGCTTGTTCTATCTTCACATGTGTCTAAATTGTTCTCTTTGTAACCTGTCTCTGTAAAACTCTCCCAGTTTAAAAAAAAAAAAAAACTATTTTCTATCCCTGCACTGCTGTTATGTAGCCTCTCTTTCCCTGTCCTGTTCTTGTGAGAGTTGGGTATAATCTTATCTCTAACTCATCAAATCTTTCTCTTATTCGTCACTTTGTCTGCCCCTCAATTAGACATCACTTTCAAACATGGCTATTTCCTTCTATAAACTAGCCTTACCTTCATTGTTTGGAATTAAAGGTGTGCACTAAGGGTTTGTTTGTATTCCAGCCAAATCATACTGTAATCCAGAGTGTGTCTGTATTCCAGCAGGATCACATGGATCTAGAAGGTCTTTAGATATGATCCCTTGCCAGAGCAGCCATATTGCTGGATTAAAATTCCTGTACAACACACAAACATGTACACATAACAATAATAATAATTTTAGCAAATGACTATGAAATAAAGGAAAATGCGGTTCTTGCATGAGTGGGAGGCTGTGTAGCCTCAGGAGGACTTAGTCAGGCATTGTGGTGCCAGAAGTTGATGATCATATAAAACAGTGGCTCCAGGTTTTTTGTATGGAGGATTGGAAAAGTGATTTTCATGAATCACAGGGAGAGTGATGCTTTAAAAAAAAAAAAAAAAAAAAAAAAAAAGCTTAGTGTGGGTTTGCAAGTGGAAGCTATGCAAGCAGAAAGAGCTCCTGTATAGCAGGCAGGACCTGGTCCAGAGAAATGATTTGCCTCAGAGTTGGCATTCTGAAGCTGTTTATAGGACGCCATAGTTAATTTTAACTGTCAGCTCCACACAGCCTAAAATCACTTGAGAGATTTCCCAGATCAGACTGCTCTGAAGATGTGTCTGTGGACACTCTTTATTGTTAACTTATGCAGGAGGGCTCAGCCCACTAGAGGCAGCACGACTGTTTGGGCAGGTATTCTGGGCTGTATAAGATACTAACTAAATGTGAGCCTGCCTTGGAGCCAGCAAGAAAACATTTCCCCATGGTTTTTATTTTAAATCCTTTAGTGGTTGAGTTCCTGCCCTGGCCTCCGTCAGTGATTGACTATAAACAGAAATAAACTCTTTACTCACCCAAATTTATTTTGGTTGTGATGTTTGTCACAGCAACAGAGAATGAACTTGGAACATAGGACTTATGGCAGAAATGGGAATGAGGTATGGAGGCTGAATGGTCAGTCCAGCCGGTCTACCCATGCGGGGTCCAGTTGTCTTTCCATCATGGTGGCTGGACTGGGGTTCCACTCTTACCTCTGTCTGGAATACTTCTGGCATGTCTGGCTTCAACATTCAAGATATGAATCAATGTGTAAGTTGGGAACTTTTCCATCTTGCTGGCCAGAGACATTCCTTTTGGGAGTTCCTGTTCTATCTACATGGCAGGCTTCTGTCTCCTGTTCTTATCAAATATACAGATGAAGAAGATGAAAATCTCGACTAATACCATCAACAATAACTGCTGTTAACAATTCGGCTTATTCCAGTCCAGACAAAAATGTGATTCTATATTGCTTTTTCCCGTATTGTTAATAATTTCCCTTGTCGCCGGGCGGTGGTGGCGCACGCCTTTAATCCCAGCACTTGGGAGGCAGAGGCAGGCGGATCTTTGTGAGTTCGAGGCCAGCCTGGTCTACAAAGCGAGTCCAGGACAGCCAGAGCTGTTAAACAGAGAAACCCTGTCTCGAAAAACCAAAAAAAAAAAAAAAAAAATTTCCCTTGTCATTTGAAATTCTTTAAAACATGGTTTTTATTGACTGCATAATATTCTATCATGTGTGGATGATGAGTTTGTCAGATAGCTTTGCATATCCATCTCAAGATCAAATAGTATGGTACATATTTTTTCTCTTAGTATCCTTTTTTTTCACCTCCCAAAGTTGTAATGATTCTACTTCCATCTCATCTTTATGTCATTGACTTTCAAATGACCAAATGCAACATCATTATTTACTCTCAGGAGCCATCAGCCCTTCCTTTCTCCCCGCTGAAGGAGCAAAGTGTGTCATTTAGCTTTCTTTTATTCCTGAAATAGTAAAAGAATTCTTTTTTTCCTGTTTCTTAGATGTAGCATCCTGTTTCCTGCTGACCTAACTCCTCCCAGCCTTTGCTGTTCTTCTGTGATGTCCTTAGGAATTTGACCTACATTCCAATCTCAGTGGCATTTCCTTTCTGTGCTTCATCTCCCTGTGAAGTTCTTTCTTAAGTAACTTCTGTAGTCCTTGCCAATCTTGTCTCGCTGCAAATATAGCAGACTCTGTAGCTGTTCCTGCTGCAGGTTGGTAAGTGTTTTCCCTTAATCCCAGCAGAAAACTGCTTCTTTGGCCAAATCAGCATTTGACACTTGGAGTTTTTACAAGTCTATATTCAAAACCACCATGCCGGTAGATTTAGAAACTTGTCTTTATTGTTATTGGAGTCCTGTAGCTTGTCTAGCTAGATGCTATAACAGTAAGAATGCAGTTCATTAGATACGTAAAATATAAAGTGCTTGTCAAGCTAAAGATCGTGATTCTATCTCTAATGTATTGAATTAGCCAGCACGATATTAAACCAAGGCTCAGTATGAAAGCATTTGGGAAACAAGGTGTCAGAGTGTTTTGTGCTGGGTTATTTCCTCTTGGAAGATCACTTCATCTCAATGAAATGCTTTCAATACCTCCCTTTAATTTTACCCACCTGATTTTATAAAAAAAAAAAAAAAAAAAACAACTTTCATCTTCAAAGTTATAAATATAACAAAAGAAGAGAGGGCAGTGTCCTGATCATGTGTGTATAAACACTCAGCCCCAACCATCAAGCATAGCCAGCATGGTTTGGTTCTGTACCAGTCATTCCTCCTCTGCGTGGACTTGGATGACTGTAAAGAAAACCCCAGACATGACATCCTATCTGTTAACATCTTGTGTTTAATCTAAACGATAACAGCTTTAAAAAAAATAAAAATTTCATTAGAATACTCAAAGGAAAATGAAATATTAGTATTATATGAGATAAAACTGATATCTATTTGAGATAAGATGCTAATGATATCAATATATTACAAAATGGTAAGACATCTCTTCTAACTTCTAACCTGTAAGCTCATATTCCATTTTTTTTTAATTTTGCTCTTTATGAACATCCTCTTACGAGTTTAGTGGCCTGAAAAAGTGCCATTTTCAAACATGAAATTCTGCCTCAAAAACAGTCAAATATTCAAATCCATGTTTTGGAACAACATGAAGGAAAGGCCGGGTTCTACCTTCACTGTTGGGACAGTGACATCTACCATGGCCCTTGAAGCCATCAGGAGGTGGTCTGTATGTATCCACTACACTGTTAAAAGAATATGTGTCGAATTTTATGTCATATGTTAGACAAGTACATGCAGTTACATTTTTGTTCAATATAAACCCCCAATTTAAATGTAGCTCAGTTTTCAAATACATATAAATATTCCCATGAATAAATGTATTCTGGTTGAACATATGTTTTAAGAAATAATCCATCACATTTACAACCTGAAAAAAAAATGGAAAATCCATCTTACATGAATTACCCAGAGAGTTGGTGGCTGGATAGGGAAACCAGAAAGACAATCTATGAGTAATTCATCCGTCTACTGTGCATTAGCATTGTAAGGGAGAGAAAGTGATATTTTTCATCACCCGTTGTGGCGTTCACGGCTGGTACTACTGCAACAAAAAAAGTTAACCAGGAAAAAATCATAACAAATGTATTTAAGCAAGAGTTTTATCTGACAGAATAGCTTTTGGAAATAGGGACTCGATAACCTAGTAGAAAACTGTACATTTTTTGCCTAAGTGTCATCAAGGGGGGTGGTTCTCACCTTAGAACAAAGGAGTGTGACCCAGTGTGATAACTAAAGGTAGTCTAAGCTGTATGCTTAGAGTCTTTTTTTTTTTTTTTTTTTTTTTTTTTGTCCCTGGTTTATAGGTTAGGACCCTTCTGAAAGGAGGGTTTTGTGATATACTTTCAGTCATGGTACATGGAGAATCCCATTATGGTTATGCTTTGGAGAAGAGAGACTGGAGAAAGTTCAGTAAGATTGCTCAGTTGCTGAGGTACTGTATTTTGAAGTTTCATGTTCTGAGCTATCATTCCCTATAAGTATGAAATGCAAGGAATAAGGATGGTGAAGCTATCTATAATTTATTCCAGGAATAAAGTAAGCAATGAAAATCAAAGAGAAAGTCAAATCTGAAGAACTAGGAAATAGCAAAATTTGATGACCCATTATCCAAGAAGAAAGATTAAAAAGGTTAAATCAAAGATTTCTACCTTGTGAGAGTGTGAGGATAGATCATAATATGGAAGTAGTACATGAAATGTTATATAAAACTTATCAAAGTACTGCACTAAAGTTATATATACTATAGTTATATATACTATACTAGATACTGATGTGGTGGTTTGAACAGGTATGCCCCCCCATAGATTCATGTGTTTAAATGTTTGGCCATAAGGAGTGGCAGTGTTAAGAAGTGTGGCCTTGTTGGAGTAGGTGTGGCCTTGTTGGAGGAATCTGTCACTGTAGGGGTGTGCTTTGAGGTCTCCTATGCTCAAATTAAACCCAGGATGACACAGTTTCCTTCTGCTACGTGTGGATCAAGATGTAGAACTCTCAGCTCCTTCTCCGGACCATGTCTGCCTGCATGCAGCCATGACAATAATAGACTAAATCTCTGAACTGTAAACCAGTCCCAAGTAAATGTTTTGTTGGGGTTTTTTGTTTGTTTATTTTTTGTTTTTTTTTTTTTTGTATCTTTGTCTCTAAGAATTGTTGTGGTCATGGTGTCTCTTCACAGCAATGAAATATTAATTGAGATAACTAAAAACAGTTATCTCAATTAAACTTTTTAATGATTTGGGGACTAGAACTATTAGAATAATTTGGTAATTTTGCATTAGAATAGCTATAATATGTAGCGAAAGAATTTTAAAAGATGCAAGTTATATTACTCACAGATGGTTTGTGTCACACTTTAGTTACAGCAAAAATATGTTTTAATACACTTTCCAATTATTTAAAAAGTGATATTAAGAGCACTTCTTTCATGGGTGCCTTGTGCAATGGTTATCTTTTGTGACTGCAAGTGAGCCCATTTCTATCTGCAAATGCTAAAAAAAAAATAATAATTGCACACAGCTCTGGTTTTGATACAGATAATAGAACCATAATAAAATACTGAAGGGTCAGCACGTGGATAAAGGTGCCTATTGCCAAGACTGGCAAACTTAGTCCAATCACCAGGACCACATGGTAAAAAGAGAGAGCCAACTTACATACGTCCTCTGGGCTCCACCTACACACACACATGCACATGCATCCCCCATACACACATTCAAAAATAAAGTAATTAAAATATCATTTAAAATATTTTATTAATGTAGTCAATAATACTGAGCACACCTTCTAGACAGCATAGATTGGTTTATCAAAACAGATCTTAAATAACTGATATGCTGTCAACAGCTTAATGATCTGGAAATGCAAACAGAGTTTCTCTATATAATCTGTATATCTTTTTGATTTACTGAACTTTCTTTCCTCCAAATAAGAATCCTTTAAAATGAATATAGAAACCAAACAGACACTTGTATTATTTCCCTTTTTACTTAGTTACATACTTATTATTTTTTTTATCATGGTGCTAGGGATTAAGCCCATACTTTAATATTTTTAACCTAATAGTCTTATCAAGGTAAATGAGGGTGCCTCAGAATTCTAAGGTTGCCTCAAACATCTTCACATGTACAACCTTCTCACTGACTGCTGGCAGAACATGAAACCATTTACAAATTTATAAATCATACTGTGGATTAAATATATCCCCAGCATTCATGTTTGGAAACTTACATCAGTATTACAGGAAACAGAGTTTACCCAGGAGGGGCATCTGTATAAAGTATGCATTCTGCCTTTCCCATTCTTGCATGTACTCTTATGTTTCAGTGCATTCTCACAAGTTATGATGGAGCAAAAGACCCTCGCCAGATGTGGCCCCATTATCCCAGACTTTTCAGCCTCCGGAACCATCAAGCAAATGAACTTCTATTGCTTATAAGTTACTTGGGCTGTGATTTTTTTTTTAATATAGCTATAAAAAAATGAACTAAGGCAGTACTATCAAAACTCCATCTTCAGGTCACTCCTAAGCTATGCCTACCATTGGAATAAAATGTCCAAGTTTCTGTTCATTATATTCAGTTCTTTGAGGCTTAACAGGCATGGACGAGCCTCTGTGCTTTTCTTATTTATGTTTTTAATGGTATAATAATCCAAGGTCCTTATGAATAATCAGTTAGGGACTGTTTTACTCTAGCTCCATACTGTTACACCGTTGTCAAGCCAAATCACCAGGTTACAACTACACACTGAACCCTACTTCTTCTGTCCTACTGATGACTTTTTATTAATACAGTTGCCATACTTTATATCCACTGAGCACTCTCCAATTGTGTAATTTATGAAATATTTGTGTAATGAAAAGTATGTGCTGACTGTTGGACAAAGCACATTACGGAAATTGTTTTCATTTAGCCACAATGACATACAGTTTTGAGACATAAAAATAATTTCTAACCCCTTCTTTAGAGGTAAGAAGCCTGGGATGGCAAGTGATTAGAGAATTCTACTCAGATCACACAGCTTGGTAGTGACTGGTGAGATTCAGGTCTCTCTAACTGCATTCATTTATTCAGTCCTTTATGAAACAAACTGAAAGACCCCTGAAACGGGGACACCGCCCCTGGGGCCCAGCGTCCAAGGACAGAGACCGAGACCACCGGATGCAAGTGCAAGAGGCAACTTTATTGTTCACACAGGCGCCTGCGGACGCTACAGCCTTCGGGTGACTGAGCGTGCCGGGCTAGGACGGGGGTTGATTATATAGGGTTGGGGTGGCAAGAAGCGGGCTTACAGAAGCAGATGCATGGTTACAGGGTTCTCATTGGTTGATTTAAATGAGGCCATGGGTTCAGGTTAGGGACAAGCTTGGCATTCCACAAGGCTATCGTCAGCACATTTTTTGGTTTCCCCAGTTCCTGGGGCCGGTGAGTCAGTTGGCAGATGTTTAACCTCAGATATCCTGTTTGGAAAGCCCCCGAGCAACAGATATCTTATCTTTGCTGGCCTCGCCCAGCATGGAAAGTCCTTATCTTAAACAGCAGCATGACTGGGATGGCAGCTAATAGGCATGCTTAGCCGGGGGTCTTTCAAAACGTTTACTAAAAGCAACTGTATATGCTGTACTACTCCTTCATGAGTTTGATGAATATGGCTGGGGACACTGATTAATAGCTCCAATTATAATACCATCCATAGGGTTTCCTATTAACAGTATATGGTCTTTAGATGAGAAAGCTGAAGCTTTAGGTGTCAAGTAATTTTCAGAACTGGAATTGGAATCTAGTTTCTAACTACAATCCCAGGAAACCTTTCCACTATGAACTTGATGCTCTGAACCTTTTTGTTTTTGTTTTTTGTTTTTTAATTTCAGACATATTTTGTGAGCTTAAATAGAACTAAGCTGAGTATCTTAGTTAGGGTTTCTGTTGCTGTAAAGAGACATCATAACCATGGCAAGTCTTATAAAGGAAAGTATTTAATTGGGGCTGATTTACAGTCCAGAGGTTTAGTCCATTGTCATCATCCTGGTGAGACATGTGGTGGCACGCAGGCAGACATGGTGCTGGAGAGGTAACTGAGAGTTCTACATCTGGATCAGCAGGCAGCAGGAAGAGAGTGGCATGCTGGGCCTGGCTTGAGCATCTCAGACCTCACCCTCAGTGACACACTTCCTCCAATAAAGCCACAACTCCTAGTAACGCCATTCCTATGTGGCGAAGGGAGCCATTTTCTTTCAAATGACCAAACTGAGTGTCATTCCAGCCCTCTATGTCAAATTCATATCTCACATCCCTCATGAAATTATTCCCCCCCTCTCTCATATTAGTCTTCTAATACTTTAAGCTTTCATGGCTGAATAATTTATTGATGATATATGATACTGACAAGCCTTTAACTATTTTATGAATATGCTTTCACAGTCCTGTCAAAATGCCACCCAAGTGAAAAGATGTATTGTCATCTTAAAGGCTTTTATTATCAAGCTGGGCGGTGGTGGCGCATGCCTTTAATCCCAGCACTTGGGAGGCAGAGGCAGGCGGATCTCTGTGAGTTCGAGGCCAGCCTGGTCTACAAAGCGAGTCCAGGACAGCCAGGGCTACACAGAGAAACCCTGTCTTGAAAAACCAAAAAAAAAAAAAGGCTTTTATTATCTTGATATTAGGTATAGTGCTTTATACTATAAAAAAAAGCTAAAACTGAGTATTTGTGTATTGAGTAATCAGATCTAAGCAGCAGACAAATTAGTGTCCAATAATCTAGAACCATCCCTGCTCTTTAAAAAGCATCAATTTGAGATGGTGAGCCCCTTTTATCTCAAGCTGCTGCTCTTTAGGGTTCATAAGTAAATTGCTGATTATATATGATATGATACCTTGATATTTTAATTTTCCATCACATAGTACTGTGAGTACTTAGGCATGTCCTTTTAAATGTTTGTTGTATGTTTATAATCCTTCAAGGTGTTCTGATAGGAGTCAGAGGCAAAGGGCTCATTATGGTCTAGAATTCTGGAGAGAGGATGCTGAGGCAAGAGGATAAGTTTGAGGTGACCCTCATCCATACAGTGAACTTAAGGTCCAGGTTACAAGATCCTAACTTAAAAAAAAAAAAAAGTAAGCCCACAGTAATTCTTGTCTATTTCCTCCTTGGAGATTCATAATGAGAATTAGGTCTCCACCTAAAAACAAAACAAACAAACACAAATAAAAACCTGCTCAATCCCTCCTGTCTTTATTTTCCAAAGTTTTTGAACAAGGAACTTGATTTTGTTTTTATTCCTTTCATATTTCATAGACATGTTAAAAATGTCATATATTCTTTGCCTCTACATTCTTCAGATGTGGATGCAGATATTTTTCTCCTTTCTAAATATTTCATATATTCAAGGAAAATTTTCTCTTTAAAAAGTTCTTTTTCCCACCATAGAAACATTTAACTTGTTTTAATCTTCCAAAATCAAATTAGTCAATATTATTCTGAAAATGAATATTTTCTATTGTGAAGACCATCTTGGTGGTGATAATGGTGGTAGCAGTGGTGTTATGGAACTGGTGGGGATTAGCATGCACATTTAAAGGAAAATGCTTTTGACTTGCTATTTAAAAATCTTTTCCTTTGAGGCTCTGAGAGTTACTTCTCCTAGTTCACTGTCCAAATGAAAGCTGAAACCCCTTAGAACAATAAGAACATAAATTCAGGTTAGTGAGTGGTTGGAAGTTTGAAAAAGCAACACACTGATCTGAGAAAAGATGAAGTCTTCTAAGAGCAAAACACTGAGAACAAACCCCACCCCAAGATTCCCTTTATAAAGAAGAAAAAGTAAGAATAGTCTTTTCCTATCACAAGGGCTATGGATAATACCCCTACAACAAAGTAACACTTAATAAAGAAAATAAACTAAACTAAAATAAAACAGAGATAATTTATTTAATGAAAGTTTTATGTGACAAATGAACCTTCAAAAAATAAAGATCTAAAGACCGGAGGAAAGTGGTGTTTTGATGCTTAGGTTCAGTGAAGAAGAGCTGGTTCTGTAACAGTGTGGTTAGAGAAAAGATTCTGAACTAATAGTAATAGCTGTGGCCTTAGGAAGATCTGTTCAGACTCTATGACAATGGTTCCTCCTGGGACAGGGTGCCTGTCACCTCAGTACTTTCCTGAGGAAATGAGATGGCTTGTGTCAAGATAGAAAAGGGAAGGGATAGTTAAGGAACTCTTGCCTGGCCCTTCCAGTCTCCTTCAGTGTGCACTACTCTGCATCCCTAGAGACAGTACTTGAGGTGTCATGGTCTGAGCCCTGATACTTTCAAGTCTCATTGTATAATTCTGATTTTTTTCAAACCATGTTTTCACTCTGAATATAATAGAAAGATGAAAAGTGATAATTTCCCTTACTTGTAAAAATTCCTCTCAATTTCAGGCATTAGCCCCTATCTTACACAACAAAAACAAATACACACACACACACACACACACACACACACACACACACACACACAAACCCTCAACAGTGAGCCTCTGTGTTCAACTATTCAGAAAAATAAACATTGCTTAGGCCAGTTGCCTGGGAGAGATTTTTTGTTTTTTTGTTTGTTTTTTTAAACTGAAACAAAACTATGTCTGCTACCCATAATTATTCACATGTTTAAAATAGTTATATAGGACATTTTGTTCAATGAATTGCATATTCTGCTATGAACTGCATAAGGCAGAGATGGTAAAGGCATTGTCTCCATTGTCTGAGTGTATAATCTCATAAAAAATATGTGGCATATACATAAATTTAATGTAGTATAACATAAAGCACAAAGTGAAAAGTGGCATGTAACAGGCACCAAAAAATGAACAAACAAAACAAAACAAAACAAAAACCAATGTACTGTAGAAGTCTACAGGAAGAAGTTACTTAGTGAGACTATTCTACAGAATATTGTAGAAGAGATGGGAGGACTTTCAAGGATTAATAAAATAAAACCATGAGAACATCAGGAAAAAATGGGGGAAGAGACACAAGAGATGAGAGAGGTAAGGAGACTCTGAGTTGGAGCAGGGAGAGGAGAAGCTGTGAAACAGGTGATTTGTGGGTGCATGTGTGCATGCATGTGTGCCTGTGTGCATGCGTGCATTCGTGTGTATGTGTGTGTGCATGTGTGTGGTCTTTTCTCTTTCTTAGGTTAATTTTTTAGGTCATCATACAACCTAATAGGTTTCATCATGGCATATGGAAGGTCTTCTCTTAACCAAGAAGGAATGGACTGTGAATGATTGTACCCAAATGATGAAGAACTTTCACGTCAAATGATGATGATAATTTAGTGATAACAGTCATCGCGGTAGTAATGTGGTATGAGCTGTTGAGCTGAATGTTTAATGGGAGTTATTATAGCCCAAGCACTGTTCTAATTATTATCTAACTGAATCACTCAACAACATATCATGTAGATACGCAGAGTGATCCGCCTGTACATTAGAAGATGGTTCTGCAGAGACTTTGCACACTGTCACAGAGCTAAGACAATGCACTTTACTTTATAAAGTTCTCCATCCTAACTTAGCAGTTATATAAGCCAAAGCTACTACCTATTACAAAATGCAGCTTGAGTGAAGGACAGGAGGGAAACAAAGGCACGGTACTGTTCTAGCTTCTTTGTTAAAGTAAATGATACACTGCTTATCTTTTCAGCTCCTTAAAATAGATATCTGCCCTGAGGTCTAAGCTAATATCTTCCTTCAAGGCATTCATAATGTATGTTTGACTCAGAATCACTCCTGTCCTGTAGATGAATGTTACAGCCTAAGGTTTGCTTTATTGCTAGCCTCCTTTACTACAGGGCCTCTTCAGTATTCTTTTGTCATGTTAAAGTACTATATCTATTATCCTGATAGGAGGTTCAGTCCTTGATGGCTAAGAGGAGTGATTTGAAGAGATGCCTGGTTTGGGGTCAGTAGTTGAAACAGCACTTGAATGTTACAGGATTTCATAAATTTTGTTTAAAGCATATCTAAAACTACAAAATAGCACCATTGCTGTTATTTTACATATGTGTGGTGTGAATTCTAATTTACCTATCTACAGTCTATCAGGTGATGATGTGTACAAAGTTATTTTCAGATTAACGTGATTTTAAAAAAGTAAGTGATGAACAAAGCAGGTAAATATGACAATAACAGGAAACACCATTTACAATGTTGGGGAAACATTCCTTCTATTATCATATATGCCAATGACAAACTTTATAGTACTTTGTACGAAGTGATAAGAATGTGCCTTCATATTTTGACTAATAAACAAAATGTAACCCATGCATTTTGCATGCCCATTAATTTTGATAAGAAAAACAGTTCCACATCAGAAGGCCAGCTTTATCAAAGCAAATAAAGTAGAGTGGCTGGAGAGACAGTTAGTGAAGTGTTTGCCACACACAAAAAAGGCCATAAGTTCAGTCCCCAGAACCCATATAAAAGAGCTGGGCATGGCAGCATGAACTTGTAATCCCAACATGGAAGGGATGAGACAAATATAACCCTGGCCCAACAGCCCAGCCTACTAGAGGAACCCTAGGATAGTGAGAAGCATCTGAAAATAAGGTGGGTGATGCTGAAAGAATACCATGAAAAGGGGACCTTTGGCTTCCACGTTAATGTTCACATGTGCATACATGCACATAGACAAAAAGAATAAAATAGAAGCCCAACACAAAATAATTCATCACAGGTTCTATTAAATGGGATATACATTTTGAAATTGGAAATATATGCATTCATACACTATTTTAAATTCTGATAATTTTCCCACAATGCAACCACATTATAATCTATTGAGTCTTTCCTAAGTGGCCACAAGAACTTAAGAATGTTATTTGATTGGTTCAGTTAAATTACTACAGATAGCAACATATCAGAAAATTTATTTGTGTATTATTTTCAGACACATTGATTCTTTTATTTAAGATCTGTTTTTGTTATTTTTAACTGCATGTATGATGTGTGTCTGCATGTCTGTATGTGCACGTCACTACAGTTCCTTGTGGAGTTCAGAGTCATTGGCTCTCCCTGGAGCTGGAGTAACAGACAGTTGTCAACAGCCTGATATGAATGCTGGGAGCTGAACACAGGTCCTTTGGATGATCAACATAAGCTCTACTGGGCCATCTTGCCAGCCCTCTGTGTATTCTTTTTGAAAACAAAATATACAATCAACTTAGGATCTACAGAATCTAAAACAGCATCAATGTTGTGCTCTTCACTCTCAATTAACGATTTATGTGCTACCGCGTGGATTTTTAGTTTTGTTTTTAATTTCTTTTAAAGTCCGGTGGTTCTGAAGTGGAGACTTCCTTTGTTGACCAGTTCACTTAGAGCTACCAACAATTAATTACTATGGGAAATGCAAGTTTTTTTTCTATGCCCTCCCTTGCTCTGAATAATGACATGGAGACCTTTATATTTATTAAAAGCTTCAGGCACTATAGCTGGGCAGATACTCAGCTATTCTTTTTTTTTTAATTTTTTTTTATTCAAGTTACATCTCAATCGCAATCCCCTCCCTACTCCCCCCTCCAGTCCCACCCTCCCACCCTCTTCCCCCTCAACCCTCTCATCAACTTCCTTTTTCCTTTTATTTTTTTAAGTTTAAGGTATATCTTCACCCCACCAACAGCTCCCCCTTTCAGTCCAACAATGGCTCTTTCTCTTATAACAACAAATACAATACAAAACAACAGAGGTAATTAGGCCACAATTATGAGAGTTATAGGGCTTAGCATACATTCCCAATGTCCAGTCCATACATATTTGCACCTGACTTTAACATTCTACTATCTAACCATCTCCATGAGTTTAAAGTTCTATATCCAACTCAGCTTCCATCCTAACTTGCATCACAATTTTAAAAACATCTTCCAGAACACCCTCTTGATTCCTAAACAACTCAAAGTTTAACTATGAGACTCTAGCTATCTATTCTTCAACCACTTCAGAGACAGGAGAGGGATAAATATGTCTGATTATACAGGAAGTACAGGACCAGCAGCTTCCAAAACTAAGAAATGACATACCAGTGGCTGCCTGGACAGTTCCCAATTTCTCTCCATACATTACAGCATCAATCTTCAGCCCTTTGGCCCAGTTTATGACAGTTGGTAGCAAAAAGTCAAAACTTCACATTTTATTTTTAAGCATTACCTAGGTATAATACCTTAAAAAGAGTTAACCTTAATTTTGTATCAATATACAAAGATCAATACCAATGTGACCAAATATAATCTTAATTTTGTACCAATATACAAAGATCAATACCAATTTAGCCAAATATAATCTTAATTTTGTATCAATATACAAAGGTATAAGGGCATATTGAATAATCTGTCCTTTTTTTCTTGATCATTCCTATATTATGTCCATATCCCATTTTTTTCTCAAGTCTTTTCACCCCTACATAGGAGAGAAAGAAGGATACAGAAAAGAAAAAGAGAGAAGTCCCTGGGTCTAACCCCCAAAACCTATTTAACAAGACCATTTAACAGCTTGTAATTACTCCCCCTAAATAACAAGATTATCTATAACCCATCAAATGACCAAAGGGGGGAAAAACACCCACCCCACCTTCTGGAGATGGGAAGGTGCTCTCTTAAAATGACTTCCTGCTGATTTGGGACATAGTAAACCTGTTTGGGGCCCAAATAAGAATGGAAAAATGGTTTAAAATGTTAATAGAACCATTTGATATTCAGTCCTTCTGTGCTCAGCTATTTAAATGTCCTAAGAAGTTTGTAGACAGAAGCTGAACTTCAGGGTTTTACTGAAGTTCTGGCTGGAGCAGTCTGTGGAGCTGAACAATCTTAGCAATTTTGAGTTGTTGTGGTTGTAATCTTTTGAGGAAATAGCTGTTGAGGAAGTCTGCAAGGCTGGATCGTCTGAGCTATTTGTCTTCTTTGGTGTCTGATCTGTTTTCTTCTGAGGTTTCAGTTGTCCAGTTGTCCCTGGATTCCTTAGATGGATGCTTTAAATCTCCTGGAAAGGGTTTCTGTTCTTAGAACCCTGCCCTAATTCTAACTCTGGGACACTACTTTTTTTTTGGGGGGGAGGGGGTCAGGTAATATTTTTCCTGGAGCAAATTTGGTTTTTTGACAATATAAAAAGTATTAACTTTCAATTGAGATTAAAAAAATTATTTTGATATTTTGGAACTAAACAAACCTTTAAGTGTATATATTTTGAGATCTTAAAGGACAATTCGCTTTGAATTTCAGCATGCCTTTTGTAAGTAGCTTTTAAACTTAAATCCTTCCAAATCCTATGTGCCTGTCTCTGCATTCTAAGTATTGGGATCAAAGGCATGTGCCTCCCAACTGATAGGATTAAAAATGTGCTCCACCACCCCTCGATCTAAGTTTTTCTTATTTAGAGTTTGCCTTGTGTCAGGCTGACCTTGACCTCTGAGATCTGCAGGTTTCTGTCTCTTGTGTGTTGGGATGAAGGATGTATCCTTCTCAAATGATGGGATTAAGGGTGTGTACCATCACTACCCTGTTCCTTGTAAGTCTAGAATTTATAAGACAATTAACTCTATAGTGATCCTCCTGTCTTTGCTGGAGTTAAAGGCATGGACTAACACCACACATTTTATATATTTTTACCTTAGCTACAAACTATTTTCAACTCTTGGAGGTTTAGAAAACCAGGTCGAACTGCAGTAACCTTTAATTTATTTACAATATTTTAAAGCTCTTACCTGCTTTTTAATGCCAAACCATGAAAATGTCCTTTATATCTACAAAAAAAAAAAACAAAAAAAAACAAAAAAAACCTTTAAGCTGCTATCAAGTTTGTGTAATCTATGTGGCCACCTGCAGTCTAATATTCCAATCTGAAATTAAGGCCATTTTTCTTTCATGCCAGTAAGGCAAGTATACCTTTGGTAAATTATAGTTTGAAATTTTTATATTGTATTTTTTAAGATTATTAACTGTGTTCTTAAAAAAGTATTATTTTGTTTTCTCAACTTACTTCTAGAACATAGTTTTCTCCCTCCTTCCCTCCTGGCCCCTCCCTCACTCATTGTTCCTCTACTTGGTAGTCTCCTTCTCCTCAAATGAGGTGGGCCCTCACATATCAGACTCCCTCAGTTCTTCAGTCATGTGAGGGCCAAGAGCTTCCACTTGTACTGGGGCTTGATATGGCACACCATCTAGGGTAAGGTATTCCACTAACCTGCAGCAGAGTCCATGACTCACTGGTGGGTGAAATTTTTCCTAGGATAGATATGCTAGGTTCCTATCTATTTGGGTCTGTGGGTTGTAGGATAGTTATCCTGTGATGTATGGTTAATATCCATTTATAAGGGAATACATACCATGTATATCTTTCTGGGACTGAGTCAGCTCGCTTAGGATCAGCTTTTCTAGCTCCATCCATTTGGTTTCGAATTGCATGATTTTCTTATTTCTGATAGCAGTGTAGTATTCCATTGTATAAATGTACCACTGTTTTTTTATCCATTCTTCAGTGGAAGGACATCTGGGTTACTTCCAGTTTCTGGCTATTACAAATAAAGCTGCTATAAACATTGTTGAGGCAATGTCCTTGTGGTTTCATTTCGAATCTTTTGGATATATGCCCAAGAGAGGTATGGCTGGGTCTTGATATAGAAATATTCCCAATTTTCTAAGATATCTCCAGATTGATTTCCAAAGTGGTTGCACAAGTTTGCACTCCCACCAGCAATGAGGGAGTGTTCCTCTTTCTCCACATCCTCGCCAGCATGTGCTATCATTTGAGTTTTTGTTCTTAGCCATTCTGACAGGTGTGAGATGGAATCTCAGAGTTGTTTTAAGTTGCATTTCTCTGATGACCAAAGATGTTGAACATTTCTTCAGGTGCCTCTCAGCCTTTAGATATTCCTCTTCTCTGTTAATACTCAGTTTAGCTTTGTACCCCATTTTTGATGGGGTTATTTGATTTTTTTGGTGTTTAATTTCTTCAGTTCTTTATATATTTTGAATATTAGTCCTCTGTCAGACGTTGGGTTGGTGAAGATCCTTTCCCAGTCTGTAGGCTGCCGTTTTGTTCTAAGGACAGTGTCCTTTGCCTTACAGAAGCTTTTCAATTTCATAAGGTCCCATTTATTGATTTATTGTTTTAGCACCTGAGCTATTGATGTTCTGTTCAGGAAGTTGCTACCAGTGCCAATGAGTTCCAGGTTTTTCCCCACTTTCTCTTCTATTAATGTTAGTGTGTCCGGATTTATGTTGAAGTCTTTGATCCACTTAGACTTAAGTTTTGTACAGGGTGATAAGTATGGATCTATTTGCATTCTTCTACATGTTAACATCCAGTTATATCAGCACCATTTATTGAAGATGCTTTCCTTTTTCCATTGTATGGTTTTGGCTTCTTTGTCAAAAATTAAGTGACTGTAGGTGTGTGGGTTTATTTCTGGGTCTTCAATTCTATTCCATTGGTCAACTGGTCTGTTTCTATACCAGTACCATGCTATATATATATTTTACTATTGCCCTGTAGTACAGCTTGAAATCTGGGATGGTGATACCTCCAGATGTTCTGTTATTGTACATGATTGATTTAGCTATTCTGGGTTTTTTGTTATTCCATGTGAAGTTGAGAATTGTTTTTTCCAGATCTGTAAAGAATTGAGTTGGTATTTGGATAGGAATTGCATTGAATCTGTATATTGCTTTTGGTAAGATGGCCATTTTTATTATGTTGATCCTACCTATCCATGAGCAAGGGAGATCTTTCCATCTTCTGATATCTTCTTCAATTTCTTTCTTCAGAGACTTGAAGTTCTTATCATACAGGTCTTTCACTTGCTTGGTTAGAATTATCCCCAGGTATTTTATATTATTTGTGGCTATTGTGAAGAGTGTTGATTCCTTATTTCTTTCTTAGCCCATTTATCTTTTGTGATAGTCAGCTATCCTAACCCTCCAATAGTGGCCTGGCCTACTTCCCAGCCACATCGCCCAAAATCTACCATCTTAGTCTCCCTCTGGTACCTGCTTCTTCATCTGTGTTCCAGTAGTGACTTCTTACCTCTGGGACCCGCTCTCTAGGCCCAGAAGTCCCACCTCTTAATTCTGCCTCAGCCGGCCACCAGATTTTTATTAGAAACAATCAGAAGCCTGGTGGTTGGTGGTGGCGCATGCCTTTAATTCCAGCACTTGTGAGGGAAAGGCAGGTGGATCTCTGTGAGTTCAAGGCCAGCCTGGTTTACAAAACGAGACCAGGATAGCCAGAGCTAAACAGAGAAACCCTGTCTAGAAAAAAAGGAAAAAAAGAAAAACCAATCAGAAGGTGATGGAGAACAATGTTTACAAAACATTGAGATAGGAGATGCTTCATAAAAATCACAGTGCCAAAGTCCGACACCAGCACAGCAATCAGCATTTTAATAACACAAGGATAATCTTTACATAGTACACAAAATCAACACTCCAACATTACTATTTTATACAGAGGTTAGCATGTTTATAAAATCAGGAAACAAAATGCCAGTTTAATGATGTTTCATGATCTTCCAACTCAAATGAGTTCAAGGGGGGAAAGGTACACTTCAAATGAGTTATGAAGAAGGCATACAGCTACATATGTCCAAAGGAATTCAGGTTTCCTATTGCTGAGCTCCCTACAGTGTTTCTTTTAGGAACCCCATCCCTTTATCTCTCAGTTGTATGGCTTCCTTCTCAGGTTCCAAGTATTCAAATAAAACTGCCAATACACCAGACATACACCTTCACGGCATCATTCCTCTTGTGTATAGCAGGAGAAGGGACAATAATGCAATCCTCCTGTTTGAAGTTTAACTTATTGTTCTTATTTGGGTCATGTGTCAAACACCATTAATAATGACCAGATGTATGTTACACATTTTTTTTTAGCAATTTATCACAAAAACTCATAATGTAACAAAGCACATGCTTTTAATTTCATAGTTTCTGTGGTCCAGGAATCTAGGCATTCCTTAACTAGGTTCCTTCTTCAGATTATCTCACCCCAACAAAATGGTTTAATCAAATGTGTTGGCAGTCGCCAGGAGCTCATCTGAAGGCTCCCCTGGAGAAAGCTATTTCCAAGCTCTCTTAAATGCTTGTTAGTGGAACTGAATTCCTTTTAAGTAGTTCAACTGAGGACCACATTTCCCAGGGGCTGTTGGGTGGAAGTTTCCTGAGTCCCTTGGCATGTGGCTCATCATCCTACCTTTTGTTTTTCTTTAACCCAAGCCACAGGAGAGAGGGTCTTCTAGAATGGCAGAGGTCAACATTTTGTAATCTAATCATCTAAATGACATCATCGTAAGACTGGGGTATTCTGACGGTTAGAAACAACTCGAAAGGGAAATATGCAGGGCCCTTAGCACAAGGTAGCATGGACCCAAGGGATCACCTTAATAAACCACCTTCTTCACACATTTGAGCTCTATGTCCACCTTTGAACACACTGTTCAAAACCTCTTCCCAAGGGCTGGAAATGAGAGTGAGTGAAGGGAGTAATCCCCTGAGAAAAACTGATAACACTCTCAGGAAAGGGATGGATGGTGCCTCCAACTGTCCATGACAGAGGCCCAGGTTTGGCATTGAGTTCTAAGGAAAACAGGAAAGAATGCTTTTTTTTTTTTTTTCACTCCTGTGACTTTGAGTCACTATGAGCCCCAATGTTTATTTTAAATTGCTTAATTATATGTTTATGTTATGGGATAAAAATGCTTCTGTGTGTTCATTCAACATTTCTAAGCCAGCTCTGTTCTCTCTTTATTTGGGGTTTATATTATAATTTTCAACCATTGCTCAACATGAAAAAGTCAAAATCTCTGTGTATGAAATTGCTGGATTATAGGAAAGTACCATATAAATTTAAAGCTACAGTGGTCTCAAAACTTCTCCTACTATAAGAAATATGAAGATCAATAGGAAGAAGTAGAACCAACCATTTACAATTGGTTTTTCAAAGATTCCTAAGGAAATACAAATCAGCATTAACTTTGAAATGAAAAAGAATATTGAGCCTTTTCTCAATAGAAAGTACAAATCTATCAACTGCCTTTATCAGGCAAGTAAACAAACCACCCTCACACACATTTACTTCCAAGCAGGAAAAGCTCCAAATTCAGTGACAGGTCCTTCCAAAATCCAAATTTCCAGTTGTGTCAGAAAGATACATTTATGAATTTCTTTTCAACTCAGAAAGTGATTATTAATGTGAATGTATGCATTATATATTATATATTGATTATAGTTAAGTACTATAGCCATATGTAGCTATTGTTATGATAGATTATATTTATTAAGATTTTCATTAATGTTCAATTTCCACTATATGCTAAGTGCTTTCCATATTTATCAATATCTTGAATTTTCTTCACAATCATATTCTATAAACTTTTGTAGTAATGTCTTTTTCATTTCCTTGTAATTCATGTATAGGATACCTGGACACCTAGAATTTTAGCACTGTCCTTCCAATATTCAATGGATTGGTGTGACTATCATCTAGGTTTGAACTGATGTTTTCTCTATGGGAAAAATTGACCTCCAGAAATGAAGCTTATTTTCTGCTCTGCAACTAAGTCTGTGAGATATGCTTGGCCAGAAGGCTGAAGATGATGCTCCAATGTTATAGAATCTGGGGACTCTCTAGGCAGCCAGTTGTCTGTCATTTCATAGTTTTGGAAGTTGCTTGCTCTGCACTTTGTATTTATTCAGGTATGTTTGTCCTTCTCAGATTTCTGATGTGATTGAAGACTACATAGTTATAGCCCCAGCATTAGGAAGAAGTATCACTTCTCTAAGTGATACCTGTGTGGCAAAAGTTCCATAATATATTCGTTATCAGGAAATAAAATAGCTGCATTTCTCTCAACACCCAAGTCCCTGCATCTGTATCTTGCCTGCCTATCCTGCCAGCTTGGTATCTGTAGATCCTCCCTCACACATGCTTGCTCGCAAAGCCTTTGAATTCCGGCCACATGGGTCTCTTAGTTATTCAAACATGCCAACTGGTGCTGATCCCTCTTCTGGAGCACCTCAACTCCTCCCAAATTCCTAGTAAGTCTTCCAGCTACAGATCAGATGGCTGCCTCTGGAAGCTCTCCATCTATACCAAACTAAGACCCTTCCTTCCTTACTACATTTTATATACACCTTCTGCAATATTCTCCATCTTGAGTGATGTTTGTGTTCCTACCAACCTAAAAGACCCGTAAGGCCAGGACACATCTTTTACCCCTGGGCTTTAATCCAAAGGTTGCCACACAGGAGGCCTGAGCACACTGATGTTCAAAGCATCTCCTCTGTAAACTTTGGCAGATTCCTTAAAGGAAAGGAAAACAAAATGAAATCAACAGAATTACTGGGTTATTTCTCCCCCACCCCCAGGTCCAGGTATGGCCTGTATGAATAATTTTATTGTCTGCCAGAAGATTTTAGCATTTTAGGCTTAAATTCCATTTCCTATTCTAGACTATACTCCAGTGCATAAGTTGTCAGATCTGTTTAGTAAAGGCTGGTATTTCTTAAGCATTCCATGAAGTTTTTAGTTCAAATAAAATGCAAGGCCTAAGGGAAAATTAAATCATAGCTTCTGACTCCCGTTAGCATTTAAACGTCAATGTCTGATCTCGGAGCTTTTTCCTATTTAAGTCTTGGCTTTGGGAATCCAGAGCTCGTTGACCCACGGCATTTCTCAATTCCTGGAATAACTGATCCCTCTTCTCCTGTGGCCTGTGGCCTCTGCTGCTTGTTTCTGTTTGGGGTTATCCTTTTGTCATTAGAATAAACACTGCCCTTAGTGTGTCATCTCTTTTCCTGATGTTTGGTGTTAATATTTCTTCAGAAGCAGCATGGGTGTGTAGTTTATACATCTCAGCCTGGAGGACATTTAGGATTGGAAAAATCAAAAGGGTGCCGTTTTCTAGATAAAAATAAAACTGTTGGGATCTTTCCTACACCATCCTACAAGGGTGAGCACTGCATACTCCTAGCTCCTGTGCCTGCATTATCTGATATGAGACAGGAAATCTGGCATTCATAGAGGGGATCACTTTCTAACTAAATATGTTATTGCTCTCCCACGTGTGGGCATAGCCTTCCTAAAAGTTCAGTGTGCTCTTTTACCAGATTCTAAAAAGACTACCAGGCTTTATTTGAAATGTGATGAAGCTACTATAGATCCCTTTTTGCTAACTATGAAGCCAGGAGCAGAAATCATGTTTTCTAGACACAGTCCCACCCTGTTTCTCCTAGCCACACCTTCAGATGGATGCCAGAGGCTAGGCTGATTCGTACTGAAGACTTGGCTCTTGGTGCATGTGCAGTAACTCAAAGCCTGGGATTGTGTCCCATGTTCAGGCATTCGGTTCAATTCACCATACAATTAGCTTTTCCTCTGTCATTTGGCCCACCAGCTCATCCCATGCAATGTTGTCTGTTGGAAATGAAGAGAACGTCTAAGGCAAAGAAAAGATCTGATGGCTCCAGATCAGTCTACTTGGTTGGGGGACTAAATGAAACCCAAGTATATGTTCTCTTGGCAGTAAGGATAATTCATCCCCAGCATCGGAACTGTCTTTCTGTAATACCGTGCTTTGTCACACATGTCATTCCATCTCAGCTTCAGATATTACAATGAGGTAGATAGGTGAGCTGTCCCCCTTCATGGTACCAAAAACCAGCATACTCACAGGGATTTGTCCAAGTAGAATGGTACTTTTTCTATGGCTCTGTTAAAAAAAAAAAAATAGCAGCAGCAAATACTGAAATAGTGGAGAAGAGCCAAGATTGAAATCCAGTCACTCTGGCTCAGAAGCCTGAGCTCTTAACCTCCACATTATCCCTGCTCCCACTGAGGCAGCCATCTCCCTAGACCTCACGGTGTGTGCAGCCACGTGTGGCAAAACTCCAGACCACCGAGGTATGTCCACATAGCAGTTGCAGTCTTAGAATCACAGCCAAGCCCTTTGTTAGTATCAAATAAAAATACCCAAGGGATAGGACTTACCCTTCTCCAACCTGCTTTTGATTTCCATTGCTTCACACATAGAGGCCAGGAATCAAGAATGGGCAATAGGAACAAGAAGAACAAACTGGCATGTGTGTGGGTGGGTGAGCGTTCGCTCTTGCAAAAGGACAGGTTTCCCAGCCCACCTTCCAGAACTGAGAAGCAGGGTAATGTGACAGCTGAAGTCTTCAGCCGGGTTCCCAGGACTCAAGTGTAAATGGGTGACTTCAGACCATTTATGACAATGCTGTGTCTTATTTCCTTCCCCCAGAAAGGCCATGAAAACAATAGGACTCATTCACAGGGTAGCTGTGTAAACAAAATGAGCTCATAGATGTGGTGTGCTAGAACCGAGGCTGACCACAGCATATGTTTGCTGCTTGTCTCACACAGTGAAACACGGCCTTGTCCCGGGATGGTTTATGTCTCTACCAGAAGATGCTTGCCCGGAGTAATTAATAAAGAACAGCGATTTATTCTCTCACAGTTGTGGAAGCTGGGAAGCCCCATTGAGGTGCTGGCATCTGGTATCTGAAGGGGCTCTCTGGTGATGTCCTCAACATGGCACAAACCAGAAAAGCAAGAGAGGTTAGCTGTTTTTCTTCTCATGGAAGAAGAGGGTGAACCCATTCCTACAAACCATTCTAATATCAAAGTCAATCCAGTCCAGGGTGGAGTCGTGATCTAACCTCCCAACATCATTACACTGGTGACTGTGTCCCAGCAAATGAATTTGGAGAGCACGTAGATGAGTCTGGACACCTAGTAGGTTCTCCCTTCTGTTGTACATGGCTTAAATTGTGGGAAGGACATATTCTTTTTTTTAATTTATTTATTTACTTATTTATTACTTCAGGTTACATCTCCATCATAGTGTCCTCTTTCCACCCTTCCCAGTCCAGCCTTGCCATCCTGTAACCCCTATCCCTTCCATCCCACTCCTCTGGAGTCGAGTGTCCCTACATAACAGTCCCCCGTCCCAGTTCAGCAGTCATAAGAGGGCCAAGAGCCTCCTCATACACTGGGAGCCTGCAAGGCAGCACCACTAGGGCAAGTATATTATTGACAGGAGAAAAAGTCTATGTTCATGTTCCCTTTGGTGCATTCGTTTTAGTATAGTTATCCTGTACTATATGGCTAAAATCCGACTATAAGTGAATAGATGCCATGTGCATCCTTCTGAGTCTGGGTTAGCTCACTCAGGATGAACTTCTCTAGTTCCATCCATTTGGCTGCAAATTGCATGATTTTGTTGTTTCTGATAGCTGAGTAGTATTCCATTATGTAGATGTACCACAGTTTTTTAATCCATTCTTCAGTTGAGGGACATCTGGGTTGTTTGCAGTTTCTAGCTATTACAAATAAGGCTTCTATGAACATAGATGAGGAAACTTCCTTGTGATTCAGTGAGGAATCATTTGGATGTATACCCAGAAGTGGTATGGCTGGGTCCCAAGGCAGAGCTATTCCAAGTTTTCTAAGATATTTCCAGACTGACCTCCATAGAGGTTGCACAAGTCTGCACTCCCACCAGCAATGGAGTAGGGTTCCCCTTTCTCCACACCCTCGCCAGCATGTGCTGTCATTTGAGCTTTTGATCTTAGCCATTCTGACAGGTGTGAGATGAAATCTGAGAGTTGTCTTGAGTTGCATTTTCTCTGATGATTAAGGATGCTGAGCATTTCTTCAAGTGTCTCTCAGCCATTAGGAATTCCTCCTTTTTGAATTCTCTGTTTAGCTCTGTTCCCCATTTTCTGATTGGATTATTTGGTTTCTTGGCATTTAATTTCTTGAGTTCTTTGTAAATTTTGGATATTAGCCCTCTGTCAGATGTGGGGTTGGTGAAGTTTTTTTCCCAGTCTGTAGGCAGCCATTTTGTTCGAATGACAGTGTCTTTTGCCTCACAGAAGCTTGTCAGTTTCATGAGTTTCCATTTATTGATTGTTGATCTCAGGTCCTGAGCTGTTGGTGTTCTGTTCAGGAAGTTGTCACCTGTGCCTGTGAGTTGGAGGGTTTCTCCTACTTTTTCTTCTAGTAGATTTAGCGTGTCCTGCCTTATGTTAAGGTGGGAAGGACATATTCTACAAGACAGAAAAGTCTTATGTCAGCCACTTCAGTATTTAACCAGTATTTATTGCATTTTTGAGGAAGTCAGTCCACTCCTTTCTTTCAGCCTTTGTGTAGAAACCCTCCATTCTTCCCAAGTGCTGCTTTCCAATTTAACAAATACAGCTATTGCCCCTGGAAAAGCACTTACGTACCTTGACTATTTCATCTTTTACCAAACAACACAGATTGGCACAGGCTGTGTTTCATCTAAGGTATTTCTCCTCTCTTTTTGGTCACAATAGAAAATCATGTTTCTGGGTTTTAATCCCTCTATTTTCAAGGGTCTCTTTTCCAATGGATAAACTACTGTTCTCCTGAGGCTCTACATTGAACAAGGGCAGCAATGTTCAAAGCTCTCTCCCCATCGCTTAGCCAAATGCTTGGTACAAGAAGTACTATATAAATATTTGTTGAAAAAAGAATCAGTGCATGTTAAGGAAATGCATGAAGTACACAGAGAAGTACCTTGCCCCTCCCTAGTTAATGAAAACCTAATTAAGAGATGGCTGAAAATAATCAGAATTCTAGTTGCCTTGTACTTTTAAAAGTGAAAAACTTTTTTTTTAAAGCTACACTGAAATTGTGCATTTACTTCAGTACACTTGGTAAGTTTCTGAACCAAGGTCTGGAATGAGAACACATCCATCCACCATTTATATGGTGATGCAGGAGAAAGTGAGACTCCCTTTAAGAGCAGGTTAGAAGTCAGCTTCTTGATTCCTCCCATTTAGTACCACCTTGACTTTCAGGACCCAATACTGTTTCTACCGCCTGCCAACTCTTTTCCTAGATACCAGTATGGCATCTCCTGCATTCAGGTCATTCTTCAAGCTTTCACAGAAACATCCTCTGACTACTCTAAGGAGCATCCCTGGACATCACTCTTCATTCCCTCTTCCTATTTTACTTCTGTGAAACATTTTAAAGCCGGCTTATTTATGTATAGCTGATTTATAAAAGACTGTACGTGGCAGAAATGGAGACAATCATCAGTTGCTGAAGTATTTTCCACACAGGCGAGCAGACTTGAGTTAGCCTGGCACTCACATAAAAACCCAGGCATAGTACAATGTACCTGTGATGCCAGCAGAGGAAGTAAAGATGGGAGGATCCTGGGGCTTCCCAGCTAGTAAGTCTACTCAGTCAGGAAGCTCTGGGTTCAGTGTGAGGTCCTGTCTCAAACAATAGGGGTGGAGGTGGTTGAGGAAGACACTGGACATCAGCCCCTGGTCTCTACATGCAACCATACATACACATGTATGAGAGATAGCATGTTATTTTAGTGTATACTGTGGTGCTAGGCAGGTGACTTGTTCTATGAAATCATTCCCATAACCAGGAACATGGGCCAGTTCATCATTCCCAAAGTCCCTTCATGTCTGAGCCTAATCCTTCCCATCCTCCTCCTCTTACTCCCAGGTAACTTCAATCTATTTGGGGATTTTTGTTTGTTTGGCTGTTTTGTTGTTGTTGTTGGTGGTGGTGGTGGTGGGTTTTGTCATGATAGAAAAGTTTGCACTATCTAGAACTTTAATAAGTGGAATTGCCCACAATGTACTGTTTACATGAGGCATCTGTATTTTATTTGCTCTATGGAATTGTTTTGATAATCATATGCTGTCTTAACTACTATATTTGTTGAAAAATATCCATCATATAGATATACCACAGTTTTTTTATTCGTTCATCGTCGGATGGGCATTTCAAGCTGCTTTCAGTTGTTGGGTATTACAGAGAAAACTGCTGTGAGGTCTTGGTTACAAGTATCTGCCTGGCATATGTTCTCATCTCTCTGGGTGGAACCCAGCACTATGGAATGGCCATGTCATGGAAACTGGCAGACTGTTTTCCTTGGTGGTTGTGCCATCTCACACTTCATCAGCAGTGTCTGGAAATCACACTTGATCCCATGTTCCAGTCAGCCTGTACTACTGTCAGTACTTGATCCTTTCAACCTCTTTAGTTTAGGCATTCTAAGCAGCACAATCTCATTCTAGATTTCATTTGCATTCTCCTAGTGATTAATCTTTTCACACGCTTATTGCTTATTTGTCGTCCCTCTGTCTTCTCTGGTGAAACCTCTGTTTAACTCTACTTAACATCTATTTTGTTTTTACTACTGACTTCTGATAGATCAGCAATATACATGTATATGTACATATAAATAATACATATGCATGATATAAATTTGCTATCAGATATGATTTACACATTCACATATTCTTTTTTTTACAGTACATTTTGAAAGGCAGAACTTGAGGGGTTTTTTTTTCTGAAATTTGATCATCAAATTCCTTTAAAAAATCATCTTCCATTTGGTTTCTTTAAATCCTTTTACATTTTACATGCAACTCAGTCTCTAACACCAAACACACTTGTTGGGATTTTTATTAAGATTCCATTGAGTCTATAGAGGCATTTGGGAAGAACAAGTGTGTTAATAATGCTGAGTGTTACAATCCATAGCACAATTTATATAAGTTCTCTGCAATATATCCCAGCCATGTTTTGTAACATTAAATATATAAGTCCCTCACATCTTTTGTTGTATTTATTCCTTAGAAATCCACAGTATCTGGTATTATTGTATTTAATGCTGATTTTTATTTAATTTTTTAATTATTTGTGGTTAGTTATACAGAAATACAGTTGGGTTTTTTTATATTGGTACTATATCCCAATATCTTGTTAAACTTGGTTATTCTGGTAAATTTTATGTAAGTCTCATAAAATTTTGTAAGTAGAAAATTATGTCATACATCAACTGAAACACTTTTATTTTTTTTCCTTTCCAATCTGGATATGTTTTATTTTATTTCTCTTTCATGAACCTCCAGAGGTGTTACTCATACCGTATTACCTTGAATGCTTGCCAAGCTTTGGTTATGAATCTCTGAATCTATGCCCAATGGACATTGGTATACACAGTGTTGTTTTCTCATATGGCCCCTGTCTGATTATTGTGTTGGGTTAACGTTGGCCTAACATCATTTTTCTTAAGTGTCTTGTAGAATTGGCATTATTTCTCATATATTTGGTAGATTTCACCTCTCAAGCCATCAACTCCTGGGTTTTCTTTGTAGAAAGATTTTTAATTATGAATGTAATAAGTATAATAAATAGAGAACTCACCAGTCATGGAGTTTTCCATAAGTGAGCTTCAGTAGTTCATCTTCTGATAAATTTGTTCAGATCCTCTGAGTTTTTTAATTTACTGACATGAAGTCATTCAATTTTACTGATCGTTTCAGAGGACACTTTTGGTTGCAGTGATTTTTCTATATTGATTTTCTGGGAGTTTTTATTTCATTTATTTCCTTGGTGATCCCTGTTGTCTGGTTTTGCTCACTTTGGGCTTTCCTTCTTTCCACTTTGCTCATATTTCTCAAGGTGGACACAGCAGCTACTGACCTGAAATTCTTCATTTCTAACGTAGGCACCTGGTGCTATGCATTTCCCCCAAAGTGCCACTTTAGATGTAGCTCATAGGGTTTAATACATTGTTTTTGTTTTATTTGGTTGAGATATTTTCTGAAAATGTAAGAAAATCGTTTAACAAAGCTACAAAAAATGAAAAGATACCTCAAGGTAGGAAGGCTTATTATTATATTTACTATAATAAATATAGTAAGTCCAAGTTGAAGAGGATGAGCCAACTGGAAGCATGCAACTTAAACAATGAATGATTTTTTAAATAGGAGGAAAACGCTATCATAACATGTTAGAAATTGGGTAGGACACAACTATCTTAACAAGTACCAGCAACCTGTAAGAACTGGTTCAGAATAGGGTAAATAGATAAATGAAAAGCATCCAGGGGTAACATTTGGTAGTAGGAAAAGGAGGTAAGAAAAGGTAGAGTATTGCAAAGTTCTAATGTCACCAGAGTTGGAAGGGCATGGAATGGCTTAGAATGTGTTATGTTTTGCTAATGGTACCATCATGCTGAGAAAAAAAGAAATGGATGGAAAATTAAATGAATTGATTTATCCATGCTGTGAAACAATATTCAGTAATCAAAAGGAATATGCTATTGATACAGAACAATTTGTGTGGATTTCAAAGGACAGACCCTGAGTGATAAAAGCCAACTCCCAGAAGATATACTATGCTGTATGTTTCGCTCCTATATAATTCTTAAAGTGACAACATGATTGATACAGAGAATAGATTAATACTTGCCAGAAGATGTGGAATACAAGGAGAGATGGCTTTGGCCATAGAAGAGGATGTGAGATTCTTGTTCCTACCCTGGCGGTCACGTGATTTCACATGTGCTAAGATTGTCTAGGAATAAACACACAGAAATGAGTGCATGAGACATTGATGAAGTCTGAATGAAGTCGATGGATTATATCAATATCAATTACCTAGCTGTGTTATGGAGTCCCCGCCTCGTGACTATTTCTTATTACTACATGTGGGCCTCCAGTTGCCTGAAAGAATTAAAGAAAATGAACAAATGATCCTACAGATATCAGGCAAAAAAACTGAATAAACCATGGTATATGCACATTATGGATTATACATACATTAAATATATATATATATACACACACACATACATATATATACACACAAATGTTCTACACACACACACACACACACATATTTGTGTGTATATATGCATGTGAGTTCAGGGGTCTTCAGAGACCAGAGGTGGAGATCCCCTGAAACTGGAGTTACAGGTAGTTGTGAGTTGTCCAACATGAGTGCTGAGAATGAAATTCAAGTGCTCTGCCAGAGCAGCATTATTGGATCAGAAAAGTGAAGCTAATGGAAGCAAATGTGATATGATTTCTTTTTTGTGAAACAACCAAAATTCTCACATATTTATGTGTATCTCAATATATATGCCTTTGTGTGTGAATATATGTATATGCTATTTAACAATTAGGAAATCTATGTGAATTTGCATCCTAGTTTGTTAATATGGATATCTTTGCAAGGATAATGGATGGTACTGACTGAAAGAAGGGGATAGGGGAGGGATAACCAAGAAAAATAAAGATGAAAAGGAAAGATCAAAGTATCAAAATAGCAATATATATGATATGTGAAATAATCAACGTGTATTTATATACCAGTGTGTGTTCAATTTTTGTGAACTTAAAAACGTAAGTTTTATTTTACATTTTATCAGTAAACAGTCATAAAGTTGTTGAGACATAATTTGTTTACTGTTCAGTTCACCCATTTGAAATGTATAATGCAGTGATTTTTAGCATATTCACAGAAGTTGACAGACATTTCTATAAGCAGCTATAAAACATTTTCACCTCTTCCATACGGACTCCCAGGTCCATTAGTAGTGACTCTGCATGCTCCCTGAAACCCCCTCCCAGTCCTAGGCATCTGTCTCCTAACTTACTCTCTGACTCTGCAAATGTGTTTGTCTCATCTGTATCATGTGAACAGGGGCATGCAATAACTTCTTTTTTCTGACTGGCTTCCTTCACCTAGCACGGTGTTCCCAAGTTTCTTCCATGTTTAACATGCTGCCTCCCTTTATTTTCTTTTCATTCCCTAATAATATTCTCCTGTATGGATGTACCACATTGAATCCATCTATTCACAGATGGTGCCGGGTCAGACACTGTCATCTTGCCCTCACCCCTGTGTTGACTCTTTTTTACTTCATCTGCTATCACAGGCTGCTATATAGATATTAAGCTCCACTAATCACCAGGTGGTTATGCTATTGTTTTGTTCAGTACCCTGAGGTATGAGTTGCTCCACAGTCTGGTCCAGTTAAATTTGAACAGAAGTTTTTGAAGCTAAGCTTTGAAGTTCGTTCTCATAGCAGAGGGCTCTTATTTCTTCCCTTTCCCTGGTTCTCTGAAACGAGGGTACCATTTGACTTTTTCCCTGAATGAAGTATACTAGCCTCCCCTTAGTTGTGTAGCACCCAAATCTCCTTCCTTCCTTCCTTCCTTCCTCCCCTCCTCTCTCCCTTCTTCCTTCCTTCCTTTCATCCTTCCTTCCTCCCTCCCCTCCTCTCTCCCTCCTTCCTTCCTTCCTTTCATCCTTCCTTCTTTCTTTTCTTTCTCTTTATTCCTTTAATTCAGGCTCTCCTTATACACCCCAGGCTGCCTAGGAATTCAAGATCCTCCTGCCTCTCTCTGGGTGCTAGAATTAAAGGCATATATCACTGTGTCTGGCTTTCTATTGGTTTTGATGATATCCTTATCCTCATCTTCTGTTGCAGATGAAGCTAACTCCCAGAGTAAACTTAAGAACTTTAGATTCTTAGGAATGATCCTCCCCTTAGACAAAAACTTTGAGCAGTGCTTGTGATCAATGGGCTGTGACACTGGCCTTTTGTCTTTTCTGTTTACCTTTCATGAGCATGGAACCTGTACCCTCAGTCTACCCAAACTGGGATAGACTCTGTCCCACGGCTGAGAGCTGGTTGGAGGAAGGAAACTCCTCCTAACTTTTCAGCTGTTCTCACTGGAAATTTAACCTCATTGGAAAGGCTGACCTGTCCCTTCTGATGAGATACCATATCTGTGGACTGGAAGCTCAGGAAAGAAGGTTTCCTGTTGTCCTGACTGAACTCATACACAGAGTGTCTGTGAAAAGGTCTCTGAAACAAGGGAAGGTGGGAGCCAGCCATCACCAACCAGCCACCGAATCCTTCTGATCTCACCAGTTTAGAAACGTTTTAAATAAGTATCTCGTCATCTGTTGTGTGGTCTTAGAACACTCTATAGAATCTTCCAGTGGTGAGGGGGGTATTGGAGTTTGTTTGTTTGTTTGTTTTTACTACCTTTGTTTTGAACAATTGTACTTGTTTGAGAGAGGAGCTCCTAGAATTATGTTTTCAGAAAACTGTGCCAAAGGAAAGACCCTGGTCCCATCACATAGTTTGAGCGTCAGTTTCCTTATCATAAATGACAATGTCAGAGCCCAAGGCAGGACCCTGAGTCCACTCCTTTTTCCCCCCTTTTGCATCTCACTTTGGGAAGTTACAGAGGTCCTAGCTGAATGAAGGTGCTGGCCCAGCAATGTGTTGCAAGAATTTCAAGACTCTGGGAAAGTATTTTAAGTAAAATGAAGAATATATTTAGACACTATAAAAATGTGATCTTCAGGCCTAAATCAGGATTCTTTAGAAGTTTGACTCACAAGAAAACACTTAAACAAAATCAGAAACCAACATGACTCAGGATCTCTGTCCCTCCTTTCTCTCCTTTTCCTGTCTCACCCTCTCCCAATTCACTTCCCCCCCTATATTTTGCTAACATATAAGAATTACAAAACAGAAATCAAAGAATTAAAAAGCTAAAATAAAATTCAGGAAGTCTATATAAAGATGTTTAAATGAACAATAAGCAGTAATCTCTCTGATCTGTTTTTATACAACTGTCTAAGCCTTAAAATGATTTTCCCTTTTTATTTATTAAGAAACCAAAAATCTATTTGCAAAGTCATTCATTCATTCATTCATTCATTCATCCATTAACTCAATGAGCATGACTTAATACCTAAGAATTGAATGGCCCTTTTGCTAGGCACTTGACTGATATGTATTTTAAAAGATGGGATAGAATTTAAAAAAGTGAATCAATCAGCATATGCCTTGCTAAACAAAAATATATCCTTCTTACGTTTATTCACTCTGTATGGAGCTTGTTTATCTTCTCATAAAATGGTCAGGAAGAGCATTATGAGTGGGTCCCATGATACTGTAAGTAAGACTTACTTTGACTTCACATGCTAACAGCTTTAGATTTAATATTTTGCAAGTGGTTTCTTGTTTTCATCGTTTCCTGCAGGTCATGTTGCATGATTACAGTCCTCTAAAGTTGACCCATACACTTCTACAACTTTTTGACATTCTTGAAAGATCTAGAATCAGAAAAGAGAAAAGCTATAAGCAAGTACAATGCAATTCATCCACACATGCTTGCTCAATGAGAGGATGAAGATGCTCAACAAAAAATTCCAACCTGAGCATTCTATTTAAAAACTAAAATATCTTGTTTGAGAAATTTATGCATGATGCATGCATACACTGCCTCTGAATAAAGTCCACCCACCTTTCCCTCCCCTCAAGTCCCCTCCCCCAACTCCCAAGTTCATGCTTTCTTTTTTTTAAACCCACTTTTTGAAGTCAGCTTAGTGGAGAAAAAAAGTCACCCACCCCACCTTCTGGAAATAGGACGTCACTCTCTTAAAATTACTTCCTGCTGATTTGGGACATAAGTAACCTGTTAGGGACCCAAATAATAATGGAAAAATGGTTAAGCAAGTTAATAGTAAATTTGATGTTCATTCCTTTTGTGCTCAACTATTTAAATGTCCTAAGAAGTGTGTAGTCAGAGGCTGAACTTCAGGTTTTACTGAAGTCCTGACTGGAACAGTCTGTGGGGCTGAACCATCTTAGCCATTTTGAATTGTTCTGGTTGTAGATTTTTGAGGAAACAGCCATTGAGGAAGTCTTTGAGGCTGGATCATCTGGGCTACTTGTCTTCTTTGGTGTCTGATCTGTTTTCTTCTGAGGTTTCAGTTGTCCAGTTGTCCCTGGACTCCTTAGATGGATGCTTTTAATCTCCTGGAAAGATAAGAACAGAGCCTTGTCCTAATCCTAACTCTGAGTCACTACTTTTTTTTGGCAGGTAATATCTTTCCTAAACAAAATTGGATTTTTTGATAATATATAAAGTATTATCTTTCACTAGCTGAAGATAGATTTTTTTAGTGTATGGAGAGAAGTTGGGGACTGTCCAGGAAGCTAGTTATCTGTCATTTCTTAGTTTTAGAAGTTGCTGGCTCTGCACTTCCTGTATATTCAGATATATTTGTCCTTCTCGGGTCTCTGATGTGGTTGAAGACTGGATAGTTATAGTCTCACAGTTAAATTTTAAGTTGTTTAGGAATTAAAAGGATGTTCTAGGTCTAAAAAGATGTTTTTAAGTTGATAGTGGAAGTTAGAATGGAAACTGAGTTAGGTATAGAACTTTAAACTCATCAATATAGATATATAATAGAGTATTAATATCAGTTGCCAAATATGTATGGACTGGACCTTGGGAATGTATGTTATACCTTATAATTGTCATAAATGTGGCCCAATTATTCAAAAATAAGAATTATGAGTCCTGGAGGGTGGGGCCAGGAGAGGTGGAGGAAGGGGACTGTGATGGAGATGTAACTTGAAGTAATAAATAAACATCTTTTTAAAAAGTCTGCTTAGTGTGTGTGAGTATAAGACAGCCTATTGGGGCATGTGTAGCCTCTCAGGGCCTCCATCCTTGAAGATAATGGACTCTTCCTCCCCTAGCAGCCTTGAGTTGCCAACAACTCTTAGCAGGTGGAAGGATTTCTTGGACCCTCCCTGATCCAATCAGTGCTGGGATTTTGGTGGGCTTGATCTCGTGCAGGTCTTGTGTACCTCAGAACAGCCACTGTGAGCTCATGTGCACAGTGAACCTGTCATGTCAGGGCAACAGTTTTGCTACAGGTACTCACTACCACTGGCTCTTCCATTCTTGCTGCTCCCTACTCTGTGGGCTATAGTATCTCCATTTTATAAAGAAATTAGGTACTTGGAGTACAGTTTAAAAAAAATTAACTAACCAATAAAACAAAATGATTCAATTAAAAATTAATCTGAAAATAAGAGTATTTTTGTGGTTTAAATTGTGAGATTATATCATGTTGTTTATCAAGTGTAAGTTGAATGTACATATTACGAAAGCATACCCCCTGCTTTCAAGAAACAAGTCTTAGACACAAATAATGATCATGTAATTTAGGAAATAGTTTTTATAATAGAAGGTCTACATATGCCATTTAAGAGAGAAAAGAATGAGATGTTTCCTATTGGAGAGGACTAGAAGAGATGGTATAAGGAAAATGGCAGAGTTGTAGGGGTGCAATAAAACTTACTTAAACCCATTTCAGCCTTCCTTCAGAGACCAACAAAAATGTCCCCTGGTTAAGAACTGCAAAAAGGATGTTGAGGAAAGGTCAATAAAGCTAGATGAAAGTCCCACATTATCATCAAGAGTTGAGAGTTCATTTTTAATCCATCAGGAGACCACAGCAGGATGTTGAAACAAGGGTTAGTTATCAAGGCTGTGCTTAGATTATTATGACACTGTTTACAAATTAGATTTTTGTAAACGCCATGGGTGGGAGGGCAAGAAAGGGCTCAGTGGGCAAAGGCACTTTCTGTCACACCTGATTATGGTTGAGCCCAAGGACCCACATGGTGAAAGCAGAGACCAACTGATGCAGATTCTCTTCTGACCTTATGTGTGCACGCGCACACACACATACACACACACAAATGAAACATTTTTTCAATGATTAAAACATAGCTGAGTTTGAAGACTAATGTAATGGCCATCATTATATTTGGGACAGGTATCAGGGAACAAAGAAATCAAAATCAAAGGGAATGGCAGTTCCATAAACATAAAACACCAGAGGGAAAGGAGAGGAAGGGAAGGGCTCAGAGATTGATGTCAGCAGTAGTAGAAGGTCACATGCTGTTTGGAGATTAAATGTCTCTCTGCCAAGGAGATTGGCAAGGGCCTTAAACTGAGAAAAGAAACAGAGTCGGGTGAGACTTAAAGAAAGAAGAAGAATGAGGGTGTCATTTACCCATTAAGTATCTGTTGGGCACATACTATGTGCCAGGCACTGTTCAGGATGGGATGGGGTGAGGAGTGTGAGAGTTATCTTTAATTTTTAAAGTACTTGATGGGAAAGAGGTTCTGTTCCCAATCTGTGTGGCTGCCAAGGCAGAGCTGGAGCCAGAGAGTGGGAGTTAGGTAGGAAGTAAGAAATATTTCTAATGAACAGAGAGGCTTTGCCTGGGTGGTGAGAGCCCCGTCATAGTCAGCATTCAAGCAGAAGATAGTGATCTTTCAGGAATACTGGGATAAGAGTCTTTCTTGGGATGAGGGCTAGCCCAACCTTTCTAATAGTTCTCTTCAAGTCTTGAGTCTCTTCTCCGATGAGGTAGTTCTGCAGGTTCTATTATTAATCTGTGGCTTCTCTCAATTATTAAATAAATTACTCAGTCTGTCTGCCATTCAGTAAAATTCACACACTTACATCTGTTATTCTTGAATTATTTTTGGTTAGGACTCTTCTTTATTTAAAAAAAAAAAGAAATTCTACCCAGTTAATGTTACCTTTATAGATATTTTAGAATGGGATGCCTGGTAGATAGAGTTATAAATACCAGAGGGGGAAAGGCTTTCCCTGTAGCTAATAACACTGCTGTTTAGAACAAACGAGGAATGAATTGTCTTGACTTGCAGACTGTGATGCAGTTTCTATATGTTGCAGTAATTCAAAGATTAAAAAGAAAAAAAAAATCCCAGAGAGGTTCACTTCGATACCGCATGGTAAAGAAAAAAGAATAATTACACCGTGAAGCATTCAGTCAGAAACAGCCCCCTTTGATGCATTATAAAAGGGAGAAAGGCGAGGAAGGAAAGGAAAAAGGGAACCTGCAGTGTGCCTTGTTATGAACTGTAGTTCAGGCTTTGCGTTTCCCGGTGTCTTTTGAAACGTAAAAAAACCCAACAACAAATAGCTCGGTAATGTATAACCCAGGACGGAGATTCGATTCAGATTTAAGCACTTTGGTTTGCTTTTGAGTCTTGCTATTTTCTGCATTTGTTTTGACTCTTCTCATCATTGAAGATTGACGCTTGGATGGGTGTGTAGGAGGGGAGCAGCGGCAGCAGGGCTTGCAGCTTGCAGACAAAAAAAAAAAAAAAAAAAACTCTGCCTTATCTGATGGCTATTATTGAAAATGTGAGGTGTAGCCTGGGCTGGGTAATGAAGGGGAGCGAGCGAGGGGGAGCCAGGAGCATGGAACTGCATACTGATGAGTGTAGGAGTACTTGATAAAAAAAAAATCTGGCTGCTGGCCGTGCCTCGCTCATTGTGGAGTACTCCAACAGTCACATAGAACGCAGAGCAGCCTAAGCTGACAGCTTGATATGCCTTCTTCTCCTGCCTGGTTTTGGGGGCTGTATGACGCACTGGTCGGTAGTAACGATTAATATGTAAGAAATGTGGAGCTAGGATCAAGTCATACTCCACAGCCTGCCTGGCAAACTATGTTTTACTTCTGACTTTGCTCTCTCGCTGAGAACGTTAATCTGTCAAGCTGGCGGGCTCCTTTGATAACAACTTTCCCAGGAGCATGATGTGGCAATGCCACCTCTCAGCCCAGGACTACCGCTATTACCCCGTGGACGGCTACTCCCTGCTAAAACGCTTCCCTCTCCACCCTCTTACAGGACCCAGATGCCCTGTCCAAACAGTGGGACAATGGTTGGAAAGCATCGGGCTACCTCAGTACGAGAACCACCTGATGGCTAATGGATTTGACAATGTACAGTTTATGGTAAGATGCTCTCTGTCTCCACAGAGCTGCCTTTTGTCTGTCTTTGCTTCTTATGTGTCTTACATGGCTCAGAGGCAGCCTGATTTGCACGGAAACGGATCAGCTTTATATATGTAACTGCATCAGAAAATTGGATGCCTTTAGAACATAACTTACTGTGTTCATGTAGACACTGGCTAGGAAATGAGATCTATATGCATCCATTAGACATGTGTGTTGTATGAATTGATGAGAGCTCTATTTATAGGCTCTGAAAGAAGATTCACACTTATCTTCTCCCTGTCATTCTTTGTGTGATTTTTTTTCTTCCCTATAAATTTGTGATCTTAGTATACAATTAGTTATACCATGCTTCAGCTGAATCTGGGTTCCAGAGACGTCGTATTTCACTTGAGCATCAGCATTTGTGATTAATTAGACAATCCGCTACGTTGACGGTGTGAAGATCACTTTTTTTTTTTTCCTGCTAATCGTTCAATGAGCAGTTTAAATCCTGAGGATGACCCTTCATTAGCTAACAGCTTCAGCCAGTCGATTAGCCAGAGCATGCGCTTCCTTCCACGCTCTGACCGAGGAGCAATGAAGTATTGTTTGTTACTTCAGGTGAAAAGCGGAACCCTTGGGTCAGTTAGCTGTCAGGGTATAGAAAAGGGCTGATGTGCCAAACGCATCAGTGTACTTCCGAGTCCTGGTCTTAACTCGGTGTGTGCACAACTTCTCACTGTGCTTTTAGGTGAAGAGGAGGAGGAGGATGGGAGGGGTGCAGATGACAGTCTAGTTTTCTAATCGTTCCTAGACCTCCCGCAATGCTCATCAGTTCCCCTTGCTAAGCTCTTTAAGCTACATCACAGTCCTTCTCACCTTTCCTTGGTTTTAAGGTCCCATCACGCATATCACTGATCCCTACATTTAGGGGGACCTCCATGTCCTAAGCATGTAGCGCTTCACAAATGGCTGGTAGATATACTTAATAGTTCCTCTGAAATAGAATGCTGGGGCTGACACTTTCAGCATAATCATAAAACATTGAGTGCTAGTCAGATCTTTGCAGATTTTTTTTTCAAGATTGTTTTTCTCCAAACTTGATTGAATTATGACAGATTTGCAGGTTACTGAGATTGTTAAACTTCTACTCCTACAGAAATATGTATGTCTACAAGTTTTTTTTTAAAAAAATGCATAAATGTGGCCCATCATGTGAACATTAAGTAATATATGCATATAACCACTTATGGGTATCTGGGTTTTTTAAATTAATGAGCTATGCTTTTATTTACTTGAGTCCATCAGATAGTCACTGGCTATACAGCCAAGACACTGTGGGTGTTGAAATAGGATGGAAGTGGAAGTTGCTACAACCCTGAGCAGATGTAAGACTTACTTAGAGCAGTAAACAGGCACCTTTAATAATTAGAAGAACTAGCAAGCAAAGTGAATATCATCCCAGCATTATTTTTGATGGCCATACATCTCTACGTCCCTACTCTTTCCTCCTGTTTCTACCTGAAATGAGGCATGTCATTCCCAATTCCTTGTTCAAATGTATTTTGGTCCATGAGAAGTTGGATTTTAGATACCCTGAGTTAATTGGCCACACTGAAGGACTTTAATTCAGCTAAATTTTCCTCTGAATATTAAATACTTATGATCAAATGTAATCCCCCTTTGAATGTATTTAACTAGAAAGAAATCGCTCCCCCTTTAAAGAAGAATTTGAGGAAAGAGTGTAAAGGACAGTCATGTGTGAATTGTGCACAAAATGTATCCAAAAGGCAAAAATCCTGAGCATGGTGGGAAGATCAAGGTCTAACCATAAATTGTGGCTTTACCTGTTTATTTCCAAGTATTGTATGTAAACATCCAGAAAACATGATCACCTTGTTAGCTTGGACAAGCCAAAGACTTACACCATGGGACAGAACTCAAAAACAAAACAGCTTCGATTTACCATGTAGAAGGGTTAATTAATAGTGAAAACGAATCAAATCATTAAATGGTGTCATCAATTACTGCATTACATGCTATCATACACCATTTGTTTGCTACCAATATTGTGAGAAAAGAATATCTACCTTTATGGTAATTATTGTTGAATGACATAGTCTACTTAATGCTGAACTTAAAGCATGCTGTGACTGGCCCACTTTAAGAATCAGATTTCATTAATGTAAAAATCCATTAGACCTGCTCCGCTTCCATTCGGTATCATAGTCTAGCTTTTGGTTTTCTTGTAGCACATTCTGACCTGCATTTATTCATTCTGTTGCCCAAGCAACAAGCACCACGCTTCCATTAACTATGATGTAGGGTGGGTCTTATTAGCTTTTTGGAAGAATACAGTAGGCATCAAGAGGATATAATTAATGTTGGTTAAAATGTCATAGTACATCCATGCATGCACTTTGTTTTGGAAACATTCTCTGGAGCTAATATTTCATTTAATCAATATTCTATTGATGAATTAAATTTAAAAGTCTCTTATAAATAACTTTTGAAGAAAAATATTCACGCAAAGCCTAGTATTTCTTGCCAAATATGTGCTATATACTTTTGAACATAAACATAATATGTGGTTGTTTTTTTTGTCTAATGGCAATCATTAGCTTTAGCAAAGATTACTTAATAGTGATTCCTGAACATGGTTAGAGAAGAAGCAACTTCCTCCCCATGTCCTTTTAATTGTTTATCAGCTGTCACATCACTTCTCTTCCAGACCCTTAGTACTCACCCTTGATTCTGTAGATACAAGGATTATTTCCCATTATCTTTAAGGCAAAATTGTAAACTTGTGCTCTATGCATTCATTCCTATTTGTAGAACATTGTGGAGACAGATTATATCCAAAGTGCCCTTAAAAATAGAAAATAAGTAGAAATTGGTATAATTCAAGAAGGACTGCAACAGGACCTAAAGCCAGCTGAGACTTTGAGAGAGTCATGTGTGTGTTGATATCACAAGCTCTCTCACAAGTCATGTGTCGGAAGTCTTCCCTAGTCCCACCCTGCCTGCTCCTCTAAAGACATGCATCACATCTGTTTTCTGCATAAATACAATCTGTCTGCTTCTCAGCAGACCTGGGAATGCTGTGGAGGTCCTCTGAGCCTCGTACATTTCTTCGACCTTTGCAATGTTTGTAACATGGCTAAGTTATAACGGTGCTTATTTTCCCAACAAGGAATTTAGGGATGTACCCACTATTATACAGAATGCAATTGTTTGGTTTTTGGTTTTGGTTTTGGTTTTTTTACTATATGAATTGTAACCACCATCCTTCTTTTTCTAAGTTAGATGACTGCTTCCTAAGTTGTCAAAGTCTCAAACCCTCTATTCCTTTTCCTATGGCTTTTCTCCTTATGTCTTGTTCCTGCTCCTTGGGTATTCTCTTTTCCTCTCTTTCCCCTACACTTCTTATTCTGAAACATCTCCTGGCCTTGTTTACGTAGCCTTCCTTAAGGACTTCAATTCATAGTAACGTCTCTTCTTTGAACTTATGTAGTGATTATATTTTGTAGCCATCATTCTGTCTCTAAAATTAGGAATTAAGTTTCCACTTGTGTACACCTTATCTACTCAATTAGAATAAAAACTCAGCAAGTCTGCTTTGTGTGTGATTTCCTTGCCTTTCTCTCCATTCCTAATGTAATGCTATTGCATACATAGAAATCCTCCTGTAAACACCATATACACAACATATTGACATGGCTGAACTCCAGTCTCATTTATAAACAAAAAGTCTTTTTTTTTTTTTTTGCCAATGAGAGTATGGAGCACTGGTTGTCTCATTCAGGAATCAAGTGCTTTGTAAATATTTTCCATGTGCTAGGAAGTATTAATTACTAGAGACATAATGATGACCCAAACATGAGCCTTACCTCAGTTGGGGTATACTGTTGTCCTGAGTATTTGCATGCATATCCCCCAAGTGTTCCTTCATGCACGTAGACCATAAGACAAGAATCTTGCCCCTCATCTTTCCATACAACCAGTATCACTCAGCAGTTTTTCCTACATTAAATTATAGAACGTGATGGAAAGTACAAACAATCTGTTGGAGCACAAAGTCACGGAAAATGGAGAGAGTGATAGCATCTACCACTGCGGAGCAGTACTACGGCAGACTGATGGTGTAAAGACCATATTAAGAAGCTTGTATTACTACTTCGAGGAGAACTGACTCATTGCCTCACTCTGCTTGCTAACCAACAATTACATCTGTTAATTCTAAAGGCAGGGGTAGAATGAAATTGGATACCGTGTCCTTCTTTTAGTGCCTCATATTGACCTGTTGACTTGGGATGGTTTGACCATTGTTAAAGTGTTCAGGGATGAAGGGCTTTGTGGAGTCAATTGTAAAAGTAACACTGGAAACCCCGCACAAATTGGCACTTCTGTGAACTTGAGTAGGATAGCATTTGTAAGGCACTTACTGCAGGTCAAAGTAAGCACTGCCCATTAGACACTGAAAGAGACCCATGGGGCCATTGGAGGTGATCAATTTGAATGGAAGATGCAAGCAAGAAAAAAGCTGATAAGCACATAGCTAATGGTGATCTTTCTCCCATGTGTGTGGTGCATATTACATGCTAATGGACCTGTAGATCTCTCAAACTTCAAGGAACTTCTCTGTAATAAGAGTTCTGTGTCCAGCTGGTTTGGCAAAACGACGCTTTAAGTCTCAGCAAACCCCCATCCAAGTAAGAATTTAGACCTGTGAAGTACAGAAATAAATTGCCCCTAATGGCTAAGACTAATCATTGCCATGATGATTTCTTACTTAAATTTTTTTTTCAGGCAAATCTATGAAGTTTCTGCAGTTTAAAGTATAATAGAAAAATTCCCATATCCTTTACCTTCCTGTTTCTGAAGCAGGTTGGGATTTAAGCTGATTGGGTTCCCCTTATATTTCAAAAGCAGCTATAATTTTCCAAACTCATTTAGAATAGTAGTGGTAAAATCACTATTACAAAAGATTTTTTTTCAACCACTGACATTTAAAATCTGTTAGTATGTAGCACTCAGTGCCAAAGGGGAGCCATTTTTTTAAATCTAGATAACAGCTTAACTACAAATATAAGAGGCAGTGACAACAGAGAGGGGGAGGTGTGGGACAGAAGGACAGAAAAACTCTCATCAGTACTGTCTTGTTTCCCTGTGATTTGGTTTACTCATCTGCAAAATCAGTCTCATGAGGAATCTAGAAGCAATGCTCTTTGGGATGATTATATTAATATTTTGAGCTGTTTACAGGTGCAGGACACAATGTTGTTGCCAAGACAGCTATTAATTGTTCCTGTGCATGTGATTAGCCCGGAAAAGTGTACTCATTGCTTGTGCACACAGAAAGTTGGAAATGAGGCCATGTACCAAATGACCATGCTGAAAGAATGACTCTCAGGGAAGACGTCAGCCATGGTTCCAATCTGGTGATGGAAAGGGGCATTTTCCTCCATCTGGAAGTTACTCTGATTAAATTTTTAAGCATTTAAATATGTTGCCCAATTTTCTAATAATCCAGTAATGTAACTCCCATCACTAACTAATGTTCACATGAATTAGCCTTTAATTTAGTCATGAAGCACATTTGCATAATTCAGTCTCCAGAATTACTTCAAATGACCAGATATTTAGGATGAGGAATTTGCATCATGAGTCTAAAAACTTACTAAAACTGCTGAGTTACAGGCTGATTTTAAGAAATCCAACTAGAATCATATTTCTTTCTGCTCTGAAAGATCAGATCTCCCAGGCAACTTGCTCAGTGGCTGTGACCTCCATTTTCTCATTTCCAGGCAATGCCTTAACCTCTCTCTAATCCAGCCTGTTTCTCAACTTTCCTGCAAACTGCTCTTTTTCAAGTCGGCCATGCTCTGCTTCTCAACAAATTCTCACCCATTTCCCCCTCACATTTCTCTTTGCCCTCTTAGCCTGTGAGATCTTCTCTCTCCACTCCTTACCCTCATTCACTCCCTCTGACCTGGGCCATGGGACTTTCCACTGCCCTCTCCATCACTCTGTTCTCCTACATGTCCTTATGTATCCACATGGGATCCTTTACTCTCCAGACATGCTCCAAGAGCCATGTCTGTCTGCCTTGCTTGCTTCTTTGTATCTGGTTTCCAGCACTGTCCAATTTCTCATCCTATGCACTTCCACATGCATGTATGCATACACCCCATTTAGTACAGATCTGGCATAAAATAAATGCCCAACAAATGTTAACTGCAAATGCAGCCACAGTGGTCCTAGACACACGTTTGCTTTTATCTACAGTGCTTAAATCCTTCAGAGGTACTTGTGCATAGGAGATGGTGAGATAATTTCCTAAATCCACAGTGTGACTCTCGTATTTGGGATTCCTGCTGACCTGGACCCAGCTAATTCTCCAGCCTTGTGTATCTCTTCTTCTCTATGCAGAAGGGAACTGAATTGCTGGCTTTTTCTCCACTGTCTGGCTTTGCACACACCACTCTCTGTGAAGAGCCATCTTTCTTCTCTCATAGCTCCTTTTTATCTTTTGGCTCTTAGTTCAGTTGCCACATCTTTAAGCTGTCAATCCTCTCCTGACCTTTTAGGTACAAGTTATGAACACTTCTTCCATAGGACCCTTTCCTAAAATTTCCTTCCTGGCAGATATTACCTGTGCATGGTTCACTTCCTCCCTACACCCATACACTTCTACCGTACATAAATATTGGAATAGGCTTTATAAATCTGTGTGAAGGGCCACATGGCAAATCATTTAGACACTGCAAGACATATTGTCTCTGTGAGCAAATCCCTCTGTCTCTGTTGTTGCAGTAAAATAGACAAAGGCAATATGAATATGCATGGTTGTAGTTTCGTTCCCATAAAATTTTATTTATTAAAACAGGCAGATTAGTCATTGGACAAAGTTTGCTGCCCTGTTCCACAGTTAGAAATCAGCTTTTATCTGCTGTGTCTCTGAATCTATTGGAAGAAAGCAGAAACAAGCAAGAAGAAAGATAGGAAGAGAAGAAGGCGTGGGGTGGGGGTAGGCAGGCAACAGGCAGATGGCTACAGGAAGAGAGTCTGAGGGTCTGTTTGTTTTAAAGATAACCTCAGCGTGATGCTGAGGATAGTCAGAGCAAGATCCAGCCTTCAGGAATTTGACGGTGTTTTGCAGGCTAGAGCATATTTTCAGCAAGCGAACCCGAAGAGGCACAAGATCTAGACAAACACAGCTGTAAAGCAAGTCTGTCTTCTCTCTGTGTGGAATTCCTTTCTCTTCCTTCTTTATGGATTTTTCTCGAATCCATTTAAACATCATTTCCTCAAGGCAGTACTTCCTAACACTACCTTGTCTCTTAGGGGGCATACTCTCCCTCCTCATGCACCCACAGTTCACCCACAGTGCACCCACAGTGCTCTGTTTTTAGCCCAGTGCTAGTCCTTATGTTGTTTTGAAATTATGTTAATCTGTTCAGATCTCTGCTTCTACCCTAGAGAGTGAGTTTCTTAAAGGAATAGATTGACTATTCTTTACATTTGTATTCCTAAAGCCTAGCACACTGCCTGGCATAATAGTAGTTTTTCAGCATTGATGAATGGACTGTTTTAAGTATCATACAGGTTCTCATAAATTAGCCTGTATAATTCTAACATCTATCAGTAATTCTTGTTATGTCCATATTTATAAATGAAGAGAATGAGTTTCAACATGGCTCAAGAAAACTGTTAGCAGAGCCAGAATTACAAAGCCAGCTCTCTGATGAAAACATCCTCTCTGACTTTAGTAAGGGTCTTCATTCCCCTCTGAAGCAAATGTTTCAACTGCAGGCACCAGGGAACTATTGGCTCTACTCTCAAAGCTCTTCACCTCTTCAATACTTTCACCTCTTGGTGGATTTTTTTTTCTCTGACCCCACTATACCTTTTCACCTCCTCCTCACTGTTTGTTAAGAAAACCAGTGCTTTGCCCAAGGCAGGACCTGTACTGCCAAGTAAGATTTCACCTTTGTTTCTATCCACAGTTGCCTCAGAGCATGTCAGGCAATAAGTGTATGTTCAACGTGTCAGCAAGTTTGATTCTACTGAGGACTCTGAGGAAAGGATAGGATCTGGGCTGGTTTCCCTGAATATGGCCACCTTGCCCCTGTGTTTTGACATTGGTTTCTGTGTCTTTTCATGACTATGCCCACATTTCTCTTCTTGAAAGGAAGACAGACACACTTGGTTACAGACCATCCTAATGACCTCATTTGACTTAATTATTCCTATAAAGACCCTATTTCCAAAATAAGGTTACATTCTAAGGTGCTAGGGGTTAGGACTTCAATGTATCAATTTGGGAATGACATAATTAAGTTGGTAACAACCTCAATAAATGGGTGCAAACGAATCCCATTTTATTCCCCATATGGGGATCACCAAGCATAGCTGTAACAAACATTTGGTGAACTAAATTAAAGTCAAACCAAGGTCAATTTGAGACCAAAAGGAAAAGTTTCCAATAGTTGTGGGGACATCACAGATGGATGAACAAACTCAGAAGGTGTGAATCAGGACAAAGAAAAGAGTGTGAGCAACTCTTGTTCTTGGGGGGGATAGTGAATCAGAGGTATGCCAAGAGGAAAGGAAAGAAAGAAAAACAAATGACTTGGTCCAGATTTAGAAATGTTTCTCATCGGGGAAATTTCAAATCAGGCTTGCCTTGGACTATGAAACCTTCTGCGTCATTCATTTCATGCCTACTGGGGACAGTGTAGCTAACAGCAACAGTGCTCACAGAAGACATGACTTGTCCTCCAATAGGAATTGTTTCTAATGTGTAATGAGTTACCAGTGGTTATGCATTCTCAACCAGAAAAACACCCAGGCGAGAGAGACAGCGTGGCAGTACCCCACCGATCATTGCAATCACCTCCCAGCCTTATTCCCTAGATTCTGTAAGCTGGCCTGTGTCTATCATATGTGTTGGGAACTATCCATTCACTCCAGGCCATATGTTTTAAAATGATATTGATAAATAAGAGCCCTTTGGATACTAGTTATGGATTATAGAGGTAAGTAAGGAGGAAAGAAAAATAAGTGAATGATTATGACAGATTTCTGAACATCGGTTTATTGATTTCTGTTGCTTTTATCTTTCTTATCGAGCAAAGTTAATCAGGATTTCCATATAAAGAGTTGTAAGACACCTTGTGTCTATTGACCAATGTATGTTTATATGGTTGGCAAGAAAAAAAGATAGGTTTGTTCTTCTATATATTTGAAAGTGATCTTAGAATTCAAATCCTAGAAACTAAAGTACATCAAGTTTATTTCATAAAAGTCATATGCCACATTATTTAAATCAGAAAAGCTTAGTCCCGTAAAGAGGAAGCTGAACATCTGGGCTTCACCAGGTCTGAAAAATGATGTGGTCTGTCTGGTTATCTGCTCCCCCAGTACAGAATTACTAGTAACATCCAAGCTGGTAACATCAATCCCAGATATCCCTTAGAGTTTCAAAATAACAAAGGCAAGAGATCGTGTAGACTAATCCAACCACTGAAGAACTGCTGAATGGGTTTCAGCGAAGCTCTTTTGAGAAGAAAGAGTTGGCTGAATGGTCTGTTAGTTTCAGAAAATGCAACTCATCAATTTCCTGGTCATTATGAGAGCATACTAAGTCATTATGACATAGTAGAAAAAAATAAAGCCATATTAAATTTGTGTTGTGCTTTACATATATTATCTAAATCTGGGTGACAGAAGAAATAGATTCTATGTTTAGCAGAAATGGTTTGGAATTAGGTAAGCCTCCTCTCTATGATCTCTGAATAAGGTCAGATATAACCTATTTCTTTTCAAAACTCTCCTCCAGATCTCTCCGGCCTTGGGTCTGTCCTCTTGCTATTTTTCCTTTTATAGCAAAAATTCTCAGAAGAAATGTCTGTACTCCCTGGCTTGCCTTTCAGTTCAATAAGTCAATGATACCAGCCTCTGCCCTGAACCTGAAGTTATTTATAAATGATGACCAGTGGTGTTCTGCTAACTGCCCAAGTCCAACTTCAGCTTCCCAGTCCTTATTAACCTTACCCTTCTATGATCTGTGATACTCTTGACCACTCTTTCTCTCCTGAGTGTGTATCACTTGGGCATCTCCCATCCCAGTGTTGTACTTCTCTGTCTTCTTCGTAAGTCTCCTTACTTTGCAAGTCTGCCTGAACCCTTGATACTTTTTTCATGCAACCAACATAAATTTTTCTACCTCTTACATAGTCTCATGAGTCCCCAAACTCAGTGCCTA
>CAJQZJ010001638.1:7537378-7567589 GCA_907164525.1 Lophiomys imhausi
TCTCTCTCTCTCTCTCTCTCTCTCTCTCTCTCTCTCTCTCTCTCTCTGCCTCTCTGCTTCTCAGCTCAAGAGAGACATGGGGAGAGCAGCCCAGAGATGGCTTAGCAGCTGCAACTCTCGGATGGCTGAACAGAAGGAGGCTGAGTAGGCGGCCCCTGTGGTGACGGAGCCTGGTTCCCAGGCTGCTTGTAATCTGTCCTTAATTCGCCACTGAGGAAGTTAACTTTGTGTAGCTAAGAAAAAGGAAGACTCAAGGGAGCCATCATCACAGAAAATAAATATGTTCCCATTACAAATGAAGTAACAGGATAATTTACAGTCTCAGAAGATCAAGAGACAGGGAGAAATGGCTTGTATCTAATGAGAAGTTTAAGCTAAAAACCATGATAAAAGCTTTACAGCAATGGTGGCTGTGTAAGAACAAGGAAAGACAGAGGGTTTTTACTGACAGGTGATTCAGACCGCTCCTGGAAACTTAGTTTTGTTTAGCTAAAATGTCTAAGAACCTCAAACTGTCATATAACAGCGAAGAAAAAGACGAGTATCCGCTGTTCAGTCAGCGTGGAGCCAGAGGGATGAGATGGCTGAAAACTAGAACTAAAAGTTGCTGTTAACAGTTACAACTGGCAGCAAAAGTTCTCCTTAGCAAGAAGTCAAAAGCTCAATCTAAGGGACTCATGAAATCCCATACAATATAACCACTCACTCCAAACACAAGTTTGTTGAACATTTGTTGTGCATGAGAGATGGTACTAACTCTGAAGCTTGGGAGCACAGTGCAAAAGCAAAGATAGTGAGCAGAGAATGGCTATTGATATTGCATGAATCCTGGGCAGATGGAAGAGACGGATCCACAGACAAATCCTCCACAGACAATTCCTCACTAACAATAGAATTAAACATTACCAGCACAGACGTACTTCCAACGCAGGAAGTGGCATTCTGAAGGTCTGGCTTTACTAACTGAGGGAATCAAGGGATATGTCACAGAAGTAGCCTCTGAACCATCCCTCTAAGTGTATGTTTAAAGAGTCTGCTAGTATAGAACTTCTAGGCAGAGAAAACCACATGCCCTGACATGAAGATCATGTAGAATATTTAGAAAATAGAGCTATTGCCACAGGCTGTGTGTGACAGGAATGGGGGGGGGGAGGACAGGAAGTGAAGTTAGAAAGATAATTTTGGACTGGCACCTCAAGTGCTCTTTTCCAAGGTTTGAATAATTCTATATAAGATGCTGAGAGTGGCAGAACAGTAGGGAAGATTCTCACACCAATATTCTGGCTTTGGGGGACGGCTGGGAGGGGAGGGCTGGGAGGAAGAAGTGCTGTTGGTAATGGAGAACGCTGCCCAGCTGTGGTGATGGTCAAGAGGAGGAAATCAAGATCAAGATCATGGCACAAAGATGGACTAAGCATGGTAATATTTGTCTGGGAGAAGAAGATAAAGGGAAGCATAGAGGACAGGTAAGACAGTCTAAGTAAGTAAAAATCCCTTTTTACAAAAACATGCACGATGCCACCTAATCTGGATTTACTTTCTGTTTCTTCAAGAGCCATTGGGGGGGGGGGGAGAAATCAGTTAAAATTTACACTACCAGTCTCCTTACCAAATGGTTCCTAAATATAAAATGTATCATCTTCCATGTTTCATAAAGCAAAATCATGGGTCATAACAGAAGTACAGCAAGTCACTAAACATTGTTCTTAAAGTTACTAAGGGCATGACAAGTATCAGTGTACCTTGGTATCTATGTAAATCCTCCAATCTGAGGCAACTGGCAGAGATCATAGAAGTTTGGACATTGAAATTCCAAAATCAAGGACACAAGATCATCAGGTCCCTCTCAAATTCACCACAAATAAAATTTCAGAGTAAAAAAAAAAAAAAAAAGAATCAGTCCATTGCTTATAATAGTGAATGTGGGACGAAATACTGGATGAGCCGTCATCCTGTTATTCATGAGAACTGGTAATTTTAACAGTTTCACATCTTTCCATTATTGATATAACCATCTCTTAAAAATCTCAGTGTAATGCAGGACAGCTTTTGTTCGCTGGGAGATGAACAACCAGGGCAGTGTCCAGTATATGAAAGCCAGTGTCTTCCCTAGTTAATCAGGTAGTATCTCCCGCTAATCACCATACCCTGGTTATGCAGAGTCCTTCACAAGTCTTGCTCTGGTTTGGAGAACCATCTTTGGGCTTCTCCCCTTCCCCCCCATTTTGGTTCTGAACTTAAGCATAACTCCAAACTTCAGCACTCCAGAGCTGGGTCACCGCCTCTGGATCTCAGTCCTGAGCCTTGGTCTACTCTAATACCAAGCCAAACCTAATGAGGCATGTGTCTGTGGCCGCTCATCAAGTAATTCCTACTGCTCACAGTGAGTCCTGCTGGGCTGCCCCAGTTCTGTTTAATTGGCAGGTCCTGGATCCTTCCCAAACATCAGTCTTGTCCAACCCTCCATACTTCATAACACATATAACATATTACTTTAAAAAATTTATTGAAAAAGTATTTTTCAATCAATATATTTTGATCATGTTTGCTCCCTTCCCCCAGTTCCTCAAGCTCCTTCTCACCTCCCTACCCACCCAACTTTATATTTTAAAAAATATTCAAAAACAAATATATGTAAAACAAAAACCAAAATAAACAAGAACAGTGAGGAAAGATAATGCCCAAGTAAATCAAAATAAGGCAAAAAGGTTTCAAAAATATCATTGACTTGGTTTTGTGTTGGCCACCTGCTCTTGGGCTCTGGGTCTACCTCAAGGTACGGTTGATAGAGCCAGTGAGACTCCATTGGAGAAAGCTGATTTTCCCTTTAGTGGCTGTCAATTGCAAATAGCTTCTTGGTTAGGGGTAGGAGCCTGGGTCCACTTCCTCTCTCAGAGCTAGGACCTCCATCTGCTTTCAACCTGTACATGTGCATGCTGCTCAAGTCTCTATGAGTTTATATAACACATTGCTTTTTTAGCCAAAATTTTAACCAATGACTTTGATTGGACTAACTAACTAGGGCCTGCCACCTCTTGTCAGTCTTAGGACCTTCTGTCTGGAAGAGTGGGGACAGCTTGCCCCTAGGCTGTGTAGGAGGGAGAATGAGTACTTCCTGTTGAAGAACCTACTTTAACTGTGTTCTGCTTTTGTCCTATGCTGCTTGGACACTGATGTGCCCTCCGAGTACACCTTCCATCACTATTGCATTTCTATCAGTAACTCAGCACTTGTTCTGCCCCAGTAGGAGGGAGACCCACTTTCCTGGCCCTAAAATGGTCCCATCTGTCTCGTCCTGCTCACCAGCTGATTGTGCCCAAGAGAACTGGGCATGGAGTGCTCTGCTCTTTAGCTCTATCCATGCTCCGAGCCAGGGTGGCCCTGTTCCCTGCAATGATCTATTTTTGATGTTTCAGTGACCTCTCTCCCTCTCCGAACATATCCAGACTTGCTCCTATCAAATTCTACTTGTCTTAGGACTCAGAACCTTTCTTGTCTCCTTGGATTCTGTCTCCATACTCTACTTCCCTCCATGGTGGCAGCATTGGCTTATTTTCACCCACTAGTCCGGAAAACTTCTCATAATGCCACCCCATGGGCTGGTGCTGAATGGCTGAGAACCAGGTCAGAAAAGCAAGTGCTGAGGATTTATTTCAACCGATTTGAGAGGAATGTGTGGATGAGCAAGCCAGTTCCTGTTTATTGACTGGAATTCCTGGAGCCATGCAAACAGGTTCAGATCAGCTGTCTGGGTGGCGAAGGGTCTCCACCTCAATTCTACATGGGCACAACAGCATCCCAACAGGAAGTAATGAGCACTCCGATGAAGGCTTCCTTCTTCACTGCCTAACTGTCTGACTCAGAGTCTTGGGTAACTCATTCACTGTCCTGTGTCCTAATTTCACTAACCATGAAGTCAAAACAGACACTAATGATACTGTGTCCTTCTATGGCCAACCACAAGCTATTTATAGAATATTAGAGTTTGAAGTAAGTACTTTTGGAATCCATTGCAGTATGTAGATTCTAATTAGTCCCAAGAGCCAAGAAAGTATTGTGCATATTTGATAGATGAAGAAATTGATACAGAGATGTTAAGTGACTAGCCCAAGGTCATTCAACCAGCTGGTTTGGGGGACTGAGAATTTCTATATAAATGCTGCTCAATTTCAGTTTTCAACATATGGTTCACTCATAGAATCCTTGAGGATACATTTTATGGTGTCTTTTCAAATAAGGTGTGTTCATCATCTCTTTCTCAGCAAAGATGATTTCATCTTAGAAAATATGATCTATGGAGGAAAATAGAAGAAGATATGGTTAAAAAATAAATAAATAAAGTCCCCTCAATCCACCTTGTAAGAGAAGCCCAGAATAGACTAAGAGACATGCAAGGTACCCACCACCCCTGCAAGGGGCTGTCAGCTCTACAAAGTTTCCAGCGACAAAGAAAGTGAGCCAACTGTTTCCAAGAGTCTATGGATCTTTGTACAGCCAAATTTCTAAGGCATTTATTGATTTGGTGTTATCGGTGATTACTGTCACAGAGGGAAATGATTCCATACTGAATGCAGCCCTTTCCAAGTGAGGTCTCATACTGAAAGGAAACACTGTGGTTTTATAAGTCCCTACTGGATGAACCATCACACTTTCTAATTCTAAGGTTTTCCTTCCTGGAAGTGCAGAGCTACTTCGCTTCCCCTTTCTCAAATGCTGAGAAAGGGTGACAGTCCCTCTGGATCATTGTTGTCATCTCAGAATTTGCCAAGGGAGAAAGGTACCTGACAATGGGGTGGTGTCAGTTTCCCCTGAGAGTCCAGTTGCCTTTACATCTCAGTGAGCATCCCCTCCTCTCCATACTCACCACCTTCAGCACCCCAATCTCAGTGTGATATTTCACAGGCAAATTACTCAGTCTGTTGAGGAGGGAGCTTGCTTGTGGGCTTGCTGATGGTGCTTGGAGAAAGATTCATCCTTCAACAAAAAGCTGAAATCCTACCTTAAGAAATAACATCCTACAGCCCATGCTAAGTATGTGGATTCTATGCTAATCACCCCCAAAGGTTAGTTTTTTTTAAACCTATAACTCAAAGGTTAGTTTTTTAAACATACAACTCAAAGTTTCTACCATGACTCAGGCCTTGATAAATATTCTGATTTTTCCCCAAAAAATGCCAGTTGGATCCACTGATACACATTCAGCCACTATCTCCTAAGCCTATTAACATTTTCTATACAGGAGACACAGGCAGACTGTTCGTCTATGAGAAGGGAATTGGAGCAGCATGTAGAATAATCCCCTTGCTTTTATAGATAAAGCAATCAAGACAAGAACATTTAAGACTTTCCAAAACATCCAGAGCTACCCCACGCTCCTCTTAGAAGTAAGTGGGGTGCAATAAATTAAAAAAGCGTAAGAGAACTGGGATAGAAGATACCAGGCCCCCTGACGCTTTATCTTATGTTCTTTCTGTGTTTCCTGGTCTTCTCAACACCCACGGATATGTTGGAAGGATGCCATCAAGCTCATTAGATCCACAGGACTAAACTCTCCAGTTCATTCACACTTGGAAGGTACTTCATCTTTGCAACTTGATTGTTCAGGTCATGCGCCCTTAGATACAACTGTGCCTCATTTTGTCGTCTGTGGGTGTTCTCGTCCCTCTGGGGGTGAGAGCTCCTGACTGGATAAACTTGAAAAATGCTACATGACACTGTGAGGCTTCTTTCTTGGAGGAGATAACTAAAAAGAAGATGCTTAAATCACCTGTCCTCTCATCTCCCAAACCCCTTAGGTTAATCACAGTGATTTTTTAAGACCCATAAAGTCTGGGCCCACTGAGAACTGCAATTGTATGTTCAATTAGTTATCGCTGAGTTTCTCCAATTACTTTATGGAAAAATAAGGAAATTAATGCCAAGGACTCTGTGCCTTCCTGCTTCCTCCTCCTCCTCCACTTCAGTCTCCTCCTTCTCCTCCTTCTTCTTTGCAATTTTCTTGTGCAGCATCAAAAAGCAGTCTAGTATATTAACTTTCTTATTTTCCTGTGTTTGTAACATCATCCATAAGGCATACCTAGTATTGCATCTTCGCCAACAGAAATATATGGTACCTTTCAACTCTCAGATAGCATTGGATGTTTGCAGGCTGGGTGTGTAGCTCAGTGGTGGCATTCCTGCCTAACCTCCCAAGGGTCCTACAAGAATGGGGTGGGAAAGGAGGGGAGAAGAAGGAATTAAAAACAAGGAAGAAGGAGGAGGAAAGAGAAAGAAGAGGAGGGGTGGAGAGAGGGAAGGTTGCAGATTTTTGTCCATCTATGATGTTAGTAACTTGTTTCTCTGGGTTACTGTAGGAGAAGAAGTCTGCTGTTTCTCACAGATCCCAAGTTGTATTAACCTTAATCTGCTGTGACCAGTCATCAAGTCTTATTGATTTTGCCTTTAAAATATTTTTCTAATTCCCCTTCATGGCTTCATTCGTGCAAGCTACAGTGTTAATTAATGTTCAGGACTCTTACTTGATTTACTCTGATCACTACTACAGCCTAAAAATATTGATGCATTATGGGAAAGAAGATCTTGAACCTCTTGGCTCATAGCAGCGTGGTAGACTGAGAATCAGTGTTCCATAATTAAACAAGCAGTTTCTCTGGCATAATCGCCATTACTTACATTGAATGTAAATGATTTAAGAAAGAAACTTCTTGTTGATAGGAACATGTTTTATTCATTCTTCTATACCTGGTACTAAGTTATATATGAGGTACGTTATAGGTATTCATTGAACCTTGTGGAATGGATGATTGAAATCTTGTTCAAGCCATGTGACCTCTTTGTGTACCTAAAGCCTGCACAATCTCTCCCCCCTCCCTCTCATCCTCCCTCCCTCCCTCTCATCCTGCCTTCCTCCCTCTCTCCCTCCTATACCATCAGTTTTCCCTTCTCCAGTGATTATGCCATCAATTACACATATCACAATAACTTACAACTTGAATTTTAAAACGTATTTACCCTATATTGCCTCCAACTTAGCACCCCATCTTCAAGTCCTCATTATAACAAAACCTCTCCAAAGATCTAGCAGTAATCTTCCTTTCTTCCTTTAACAGGAGACATTTTCTCCCTATCCTTCTACCAAGACTAGCCTAAACACAGTAACCATGATGTCCTTGTAGACAAATTCAATTGTCAGTTCGTGGCCCTTATTTTATTTGCACGTTTTTGATTGATGTGAATGATGAGTCCCTTTTCCTCGAATTGGTTCTCTTCCATCTTAGTAGTTTCTCTTGTTTTTCTCCCTTTCTGGTCATTTCCTCTGTCTCCCTTATTGGGTGTTCCTCCTCCAATAAGACAGAGTATTCCTCCATTCTTTGGCTGAACTAAGGCTTACTGTGGTGATTTGAAGAGGAACGGTCTCCATAGATTCATGTGTTTGAATGCTTGGCTCATAGTGAGTGGCACTATTAGGAGGTGCGGGGGCCTTGTTTGAATAGGTGTGGCCTTGTTGGAGGAAGTGCATCACTGTGGGGGTGGGCTTTTTGAGGTCTCATATATGCTCAAGTTATGCCCAGTGTGGGACATGGTCTCCATTTGCTGCCTGTGGATCAAGATGTAGAACTCTGAGCTCCAGCATCACATCTGCCTGCTGGGCACCATGCTCCTTGCCCTGACAATAATGGACTAAACCTCTGAAACTGTAAGCCAGCCCCAATTAAATGTTTTCCTTTATAAGAGTTGCTGTGGTCAAGGTGTCTCTTCTCAACAATAGAACCCTAACTAAGACACTTACTTCTTGGTCTTCTTTTTTATTCACTATTACTTTCCAGGTGACCTCATTCAGTTGCATGTCCCTATATTCCATATATGCCCTAATGACTTTCACAATTATATCCTTAGTTCAGACCTCCCCCTGAACTCTGGAGTCTTTAAAATATTTCATTATATTATCCAATTGCCTTCTGTATATACCCACTTTGGTGTATCATAGAAATCTCAAGATTGACATATCTAGAACTTCGTCCTAAGTTCTACATTACACACACACACAGGCGCACGCACACACACACACACACACACACACACACACACACACGCACAAAATTATACATGCTTTTATTTCTCAATCTTCTGGCAGAGTGCTATCTTCATTTCTCTAGTGCTCAAAAGAAAAAAAACCTCAGTCATCTTTGAATTCTTTCTTTAATATTCCACATTCATTCCATCAACAGACTCTACTGACTGCCTCTGAAAATATCCAGTCTTACGACGTCTCCACACTTGCCAACTGTACTGAGTGATCATCCGTGAATTACTGTAACAGCCTACTGACTGGCTCTCATCCTTCTTGACCCTAAAGGTCCCTAAAGGCAAAGTGATTTTTTTTCTGAATTGTAGGAGGGCTCAGATTGCGCCTCTGCTCAGAATCCTACATTAGTTTCCCATCTCACTAAGAATGAAATCTAAAATCTTTTCAGTGGCACGTGAGACCCTGCACAGCAGGCTTTGCCTTCCTCTCTGATTCCATCCCACAGCACCCATGCCTAGAGTGTGACACTCCAGTCATTCCAATCCCGGGAGGACCCTCCCAGTACACCTGCACCACCGGTTGAAATGCTATCTCACAGGATAAGTCTTTGTTCAGATGTCTCGCTGAAATTTCTCACACCTTAACACCATGCCTACCACCCTTCCTATACACCTGTTTGTGAATTTATCTGTTGCTTATTTGGTGACTGACCACCCCCCCCCGCCCCCACTCCCTCTCACACCAAGTTGGAAGAACCACTAATTTTTTTTGTTTGTTTGTTTTTCTGGTTTTTTTTTTTCCAATTTCGTTGTTATCTTTGGTTTGGTTGGTATTTTGAGTTTTGGAGGTTCGAAGTTTTATTTTGTTTTCAACTTAATTTTTCGCTTTGTGTTTTATAACTTTAATCTCTCACCTATAGGACAGTACCTGGATAGCTGTTAGCATTCAGTAATTATTTTTGAATGAACGGCACAAGCTGTCTTTGAGGAGGATCCATGGAGAGAATTTTTGTCACTAATATGTACTTTTGCATCTTCTGCCATGGCTTTTATTAGGACCATGCTTTACACAGTTGAGCTAGAAGGCTCAGACAAGATAATAACAATTCTCCATGAAGGATCTGAGACTACAGAGTGCCAAGGCTGCTGGGAGGGCTGCTGGTTGTTATGGTAACTCTTCAAGTCAGGCAAGTTGGCAGGCAGCATGTACTTATGAAAACATGTTTATGGGGCCTCCTAAACATTTTTCTAGATTGATTATACATGCCTTTTGTTTGATGTTTTCTGTTTGGGTTATTTGCCATACATGCACAGAAAACTGAGGTACTTTGCACTGTTCCTTAGAAAAGGATTGTGTTAGTTTTCAATGCATATGTACCTGCATTATCCAGCTGAAAGTTGGGCAGGAGTTAGGGGATAACTTGCTGATTAAAAATTCCAGAAGACTTCATGAAAAAACAAGAAAATAGTTCCAGATAGAGTTGCACCAAACTAAGCAAACTGAATTACCTCAACAGAACCGTATGCATACTTCTTAAGGGGTCTTCTCCCATCATCCCTGGATTATTTCCTTCTGTGCAGTCTTCTTTTCAATCTACTCTCAATAAACACTTTGTGGAGATCTTAAATATGAAATGGGCCCGAGTGTATAATATCCCTGTTCCTCTACAACTCAGAGTTACCATGTATTATTTTAGTAGGTAGTCATAAAGTCCCCCATTTTTGTCTCAGGCCTAAAAAAACGAAATGATTTTCCTCAGTGTCACACAGATTAATAGAAATAATACACCAACATTCTGCTTGACTCTAAAGAACACATTTTTGCTATTTCACATAATTTTTTAAAGTAGTATTTGAGAAAGCACCCTGGCTAGCTATGGAGCCTGAAGTGCCTTGGCTCAGTGATTACTGAAATCTTGCTGTTAGGACGTCAGGAGGGCCAAGGTCAAAGCTGCCATTGCCACCACTATGTCAGCTCAGCGGTGACTTTCAGGTAGCAAACCATAATAAAAAAAAAAAAAATTTACCCTTGGGCTTTGTTGCACATTGAGTTGAACTTACTCCATTTGTCAGCTTCTTCATGAGGGAGGACAGAACAACTCTCTTTGTGACCCTCAGCCTCCATCCCATAGGATGGTTACTCTTAACTCGCAACTACCAGAATGGGCAGCATCACGTGCTACTGAACCTACTTCCACCAGGTTCTCAGTAAATCAACTGGATCATGCCATTCTCCAATGTTTTTCTCACAGCCCGACGTGATTTCCTCTTCTTCCACTTTACAAACCGAAAGGGAAGATCTTTATAGAAACCCTCCATGAGAGCACCTTGACACATACAGGCACATAATGTTGCAAAAGCACTCCTGGCCCTCCTTGGCCCTTATTCTGAATCATCATATTAACCGGCCAACACAGTCCCTCTGTACTTATGCTCATCCCTATACACTCCTCTGTAAGCATTTTATAAAGCAAAGTTATAATCCCATTAGTCCCCTAACTATTATTCAATATGTACTAGATTTTTTAAAGTCTAAATTCTGGAGTTACATTAAAGACCCTGTGCAGGAACTCAGTCAATTTTTGTGCTGTTCCCACAAAACCTCTTGAAATCCTACTGTCATCTTCATTACTTTCCCATGACAAATGCCTCATCTGCCCACTTTCTCTCCCCCAGGTCACAACCCCTTGGCAACTGATTTCTTTCCTCTCATCATCACCCATGTCACCATCACAAGTCTGTAACCCCACCCCTGGCTGCTCCCCTAAATACCAGGCCCATTATTCCATATGGAGATGCCACAGACACCTTAACCCAGCATCCTCCTCAGATCTGCTCCCTGTAGGTCCCATATCAGAAGAGCATTGTGAGCTCTTCCGCCATCTAAGCCATAAATCTGCATGGCAGCTGTGTCTCCATCCTCTCCTGATGACATCTTCACACCCTGCTTTTGATTGCCTGTGACTTGATAAAATTCTTTTCCTCTCAGCAAGAATTTAAGTGAGATCAGGCAGGGAATGTGTCACACTTGTCATTGACTCTCTAGATTTAAAAATCAATGTCTTTGCATATAATAAATCATTATTTTTTTCTGACAAAGAGAAGTACTTTACTTAGCTATTGATTATAATCACTGTTTTTTAAAATAGCGAATTTGAACTATACGGATGAATGAGATTATACAGGAATTTGTACTTCTATATTGAAGGAAATCAACTGAGAGGAAAGCCAGGCATTCAAGGCTGACCTTGACTCTCTGACCCTGCCCACCAATTCCAGCATGGAAGTCGTTAGGGCTAACAAAGGTGGGGATTTTGCATAAGCATCAGCAGGTAATGCTTAACCTTGAAAGATACTTTAGTAGGCTTAGCTTTGCCAGCAGCAACAGAACAAAGGGATAAGAATATGAGAGGCTTCGGAGGAAAAGACCAAAGTTCAGTGGCAAGATGGATAGTATCAGTGTTGGATGTTTAGCTAATTTTCTGATAGCAACTGTAACAAATTAACACATACGTAGTTCAGTGGTTGAGTGTGTGTGCCTCGCAAGCAAGGGGTCCTGTATTTGATACCCAGTATAAACACACCATATTGTCCCCATCATAATAGACTATTCTCTGAAAGTTCTAGAGGCCAGAAGTCTGAAGTCACCATTGGTGTGCCAATAATAAGGGTGTTGGCAAAGTATCACTCCCTAAGAAGGCCTTAAGGAAAATTGACCCCTGGCTTCCACTAACATCTGGTAGCTGATGGGCAAACCATGACAACATTTCACTCCACTCTTTGCCTCTACAGTCACACTGCCTCCTCCACTGTCTGTCATATCTCCCTTTGCCTCTATAAATACAACGGTCTGTGTTTAGGGCCCATATAGATAATCCAGAATAATCTTTCCCATCTCCAAATCCCTAATTTAAACATATCTTCAAAGATCCTTTCTCTAAGTAAATTGCTATTTGTAAATTCTGTGGACAGGACCCAGGACCTGGTACCTTTGGAACATTGCCCAGCCTGCTGCAGATACTGAAGCATTGGCACGAAGCAGATATTGGTTGCTTCTAATGTTTGTGGCCATTCTTGATGTTACCCTAAGACCAAAAGTTTTGCCCAATACCTCTACACATACTTTAGAGAATTGTGGTGTGTTTTGAATAGGTATGGCCCCCATAGACTCATGTTTGAATGCTTGGCTCACAGGGAGTGGCTCTAGTGAGAGGAAGTGTGTCACTGTCGGGGTGGGCTTTGAGGTCTCATATGCTTAAGATATGACCAGTGTGGCACACACAGTGTCTCCCTGCTGCCTGCAGATCAAGGTGTAGAACTCTCAGCTCCTTCTCCAGCACTATGCCTGCCTGCATGCTGCCATGCTTCACACCATGACAATAATAGACTAAAAATCTGAAACTGTAAGCCAGCTTCAATTAAATGCTGTCCTTTATAAGACTTCCTGTGGTCATAATAGCAATAACAGCAATAAAACCCTAACTAAGGCAAAGACCCTGGAAACTTTTTACTCCTTACAACCCTTGAGTCCTCATGGTAGAAGATGAATGATTTGCAAGTCAAATGTATTTTGAAAATGTCTGATCTTGAACTTGAACTGTTATCTGCAATCATTTTTTCATTGAGATATTTTTATGTTCGTTTTTTTTTAATTTAATTAATTAATAATTAATTATTTAGTGTGTGTACATGGCCACAGCAAGGATGTCAAGATCAGAGAAAAGCCTGTGGGAATCAATGTCTCCTTCCACCATGTGGGTCCCAGGGATCCAACTCAAAGTCATGAAACTTAGTGGCAAACAACTATTTCCACTGAGCCATTTGGCCAACCACTAATTTGGTTTTTGGAAACAGGGTCTCATATAGCCTAGGGCGGCTTCAAGTTTGCTGTGTAACTAAGGAAGATCATCCTGCCTCCACCTCCAGAGTGCAAGGATTACAGGTTTGTGCTGTCATGTGCAGTTTATGGACTTGAACCCAGGGCTTCCTACATGCCAGACAGACACCCTACCAACGGAGCTATATCTCCAACTGCAGTCACTTTCTACTGCACATTCATTTTCTCCTCCCCTTTCCTTATGTGTGTGTAGTTACTTTTATAGTAAGTAAGCAATACATACAATATTTCATTCAAGCATATGAATAGCAGCTTATCTTCAGTCTGGTGGGTGGGTGGGAGGGTGGGCTAACAGCATTGCAAAACATAATATTGCATCTTAATTTGGTAAATATAATAGGTTCTTTCCTGAAGCCTCTTTATGCAAGGGAAAAGATTTCAGTTAGCTACTGAGTTTAGCAGCAGGTACCATACTGTCACCTTCTCAGGAAAGGGTACCCCACAGAGCTACACAGTGAAAAAAGTATGCTTCGTTAAAATGGTCTCATATGAGAGTAACCAACTCTACTTCTTCCTTGCATACACCGATATACACAAGAAATTTTTCAGATGTATTGGTGTCATAAAGTCATCGATACTCTTGTTTGGGGACAAGACGATAGAATTTTTAAAAATTATTTGTTTCGTGTGTATGGTTGTTTTGCCTGCATATATGCCTGTGCCCCACTGGTACTAGAGTTACAGGCAGTTATGAGCCACTGTGTGACCATATCGCTGCCTGGAATGGAACCTAGGTCCTGAGAAACAATAGCTAATGCTCTTAATCAATGAGCTCTCTAGCTCAAAAGTAATAGAATTTTTATAATCTAACCCAGCTTATATCCTGTTACATTTATATTTTACAGGCTTTACATTATATAATAATTATCTTTAAAAGTGGCTTTTGTTTTTCCCTAGGGCTATTGGGATACCTCAGCAAGTAAAAGTGCTTGCTACTAAGTCTGACAATCTTGAGTTTAATCCCTGGAACCTACATGATGGAAGAAGAGAACTGACTCCCACAGGTTGTTCTCTGACCTCTACATGTCGTTTGTGAAGCTTACACACACACACACACACACACACACACACACACACACAAAATAGATAGATAGATAGATAGATAGATAGATAGATAGATAGATAGATAGATAGATATTTTTAGCTTTTCCTAGAAATCAATGTATTTTTTTCATTTGAGTCCCAATAGATAGCAACTTAGAATTTTAGGTTTTCTCTACAAATAACCTATTTCTACTTAAATGATTTTTATTTAGAAATCCTTGGTATCCAGATGTTTCTTCTGAGAACTGAGAGTGTGGCTAACTTACCTAGCATTTGGATCGCTGGGTTCAATTCCCAATATTTCGAAGATAAAACCCAGATGTTTAATTTTTAAACCTACTTTATAGAAAAATAAATGTTAAAATAATGATAATTAAAAAACAAGAAAGTCAAATGTCATGGATGTCCTACTTGGCTTTAGTTGTCATCTGAAAGGAAAGCAACAATTGAGGAATTGAGAAGATCAGATGGATCTTTAGGCAGGTGGGGGATGGTGTCCTAACTATTAATTAGTACAGGAGGGCCCAGCCCACTGTGGGTGGCACCACCCTAGGCAAGTGGCCCTGAGCTTTATATGAAAGTAACTACTGTATCTACCTCATGGGAATGTATGGACATTTGTTTAACAAGTGACAAGGGTGATGGTGTATCCGTTGTGTATCAGGTACTGTGCCAGGAACAAGCATTTATATTTACTAAGAATGAAAGTCATGATTACTCCCTTCAAGGACCTTATGGTAGGGAAATGAATGCAACCAGCAACAAATAAGATTCAAGTTGTAATTGGTGGGAAAGGAAAAGAAGCATCTGTCTATGTACATGGTGTCAGGGAAGCCTTAGGGGAGGAGGTTGTGTGTGTGGGGGGGTGTGAAGTCAGAAGCATCCCCCACCTGTAAAGACTGGTGTCCCCAAGGTAGTGAATGCTGTTGATCACAGACATATTGGAAAGATTTGAACTCTGAGTTTTCTCAGCAGCTACCTTACACACCTCAGAGCATTTTCCTCATGTCCCTCTATTCTTTACATGGAAAGAGAGATTCCAGAGGGCCCAAATTGAAGTCCCTCAGCACTGAAGAATTGCTCTGCTAACCTCCCACAAGCACATTAGAGGAGCCTTTGTTTCTTCTTCAGTGAAACAGGGATAACAGTACCAGTCTCAACTAACAGCAACTGAAATAGGAACAGTAGGGCTGGAGAGGTGGCTCAGAGGTTAAGAGCACTGGCTGTTCTTCCCAAGGTCCTGAGTTCAATTCCCAGCAACCACATGGTGGCTCACAGCCATCTATCTACATTGAGATCTGCCCGGGCATATATGTAGAGCAAATACTGTATACATAATAAATAAACAAAAAAAGTTTAAAAAAAAATGAAATAGGAACAGTATATGAAAGCGCTTTACAAATTGTAGAGCACCATGCAACTCAAGATAACATCTAAGGATAAACGCTAACCTTCCTGAAGATGCCTTCACTAGTGCTCTGGGGCTATAAATGCACAGTATTTCCAGTAAACAATCAAATGCTAATAAATTCTGCATGCATAGCTGAAGCTTATTGTCAAAATTATCCTCAAGCATGATGATCTCATGCTATTGACACAAGGCCCATGAGATCATATCACTGCCACCATGGTCCTGTTGCCATGGTAACCATAGCAGGCTGGCAAGAAACTTCTCTGACAGTTGAATTGGAAAGAAGAAGAAAACTCAGCCCACTTCCTGCATTAAATGAATTACAAGTACGTGTAAAGAAAGAAAAGAAAATTGCTAACCCTTAATCAACTGCTTTTATTTTATTTTTCCTACTTATAAGGACTTCAGAGCAAGCAGGAAACCACTCTTTCCCACACATTGGGTTGCAGAACCTTTATGAGGTTTAAAGGTGGCAGCTAGGTATTGACTATGGGGGGGGGACTAAAATACACAGTATCTTATATAATAGTCTTCTCTCCAAGGCTTGTGTGGTATTAGGCAGTAGCTGAGTCAAACCTCTTTTATGTCTTCTGGATTCAGAGCCAAAATAAGAAGGTATGAGTCCAGCAACAAAAGCACCCTTCAAGCCCAAGAAACAGAAGTGATACTTTAAATATATACTTTTAACTTTTATATAAGTCAAATAGTGACAACCCAGGAAATAAATTCTGACCTGGAAGACAACTCACCTTTTCTTTTCTTGTCCTCAGTACCATTAGGAAGTGGCATTTTTAATGTACTTGATAAATTCAAAACAGTGAGTCTTGTGTAGGCAGAAACAGAAATCAGTGCTGATCAGCAAACATTTTTTGTTTGTTTGTTTGTTTCTTAGTTTTGGCTGCATGCCAGGTGCTGGAGACACCAGGTGATTGTAAGGTGTGGCCTTTGACCTGTTTGTCTTCCAAGGGGCACAGACACACAGCCAGATAATTTCCCTACAGAGTCCCAAGGACAGTGATAGATGGTGGCTTGTGCAGAAGGCCCATGAGTCAAAGAGGAAGGATATCTTCATTGGAATGCAGGGCGGACAAGGCTGCTTGGGCAAGAAGGTGCCTAAGTTCAGGAAGAAGCCTACGGTACGGAGTCATCAGAACACTGAAGCAATGGCAAGCTTCATTGTTCTTACCAGTGTTTTTCCCCTTGAAACATCCAAACTTCAGAAAGTTACCCAGAAATTATAGTAATAGTTCATAGCCCAATCAGATAAAAATCTAGCAGTCTCATTGATGACAAAGGTCATATTTCAGAAAGAACATTCCATGCTCTAGTAGTTCTCAGAAATGCTTTTGTGTTTTTTTGTTTTTTTGTTTTAAACCCCAGGGGATGGAGACACTTCCTGATTCACTCCAATGTATAAAAACAAAGTGAATTACCATCCCTTGCTTTTTAAGCTCGACCTAGTGGCACAAAAGAAGTGAGCATTAAAGGGGCAAATGAATAAATGACCTAAAATGATGATAAATATTTTAGAACTCTTCATAACATAATTCTCCAATCAGAGCTTCCACTTCTGTCTCTCAAGCAGAAAATGTCAGTCCTCATCCAAGAAACTGTTGGTATGGGTTCTTGGCTCATTCTTTGATGTGAGACAGGATGCAGTTCTGTGATGGAATTTGTTCTCAACCTGCACTCGGCTTATCTGATTTTAGAGTGGCCATTTTACACCTTCTTAACAATCTAATTTTCTTTCCTCTGGCCAAAAATAGCACCCAATAAGAGAGAAATGGCCATAGCCCTACAGCCAGAGTGCAAAGCTACTGTTGGATCCGTATACCCTCACTTCCAGTCTCTCCCCTGTCTGATGACCTACAGCCAGCCAGGCTTGGGGTCTGTTATCAGCAAACTCTAAAAGCAAAGCAAAAAGGCACACTAGACACATAAAGAACTTGCAGGAACCCACCCTGGGCCCAAGGCTGGCTCTTCCTTATGTCTCTCCGTCATAAGTCCTACATTTGATTTCAAGAGCTAACTCAAACTAATGAGCTGTCTGAGTTTGGACCAACATCAGGGTCTTTGGGTTTTGTTTCTCTGGTCTCAAAGCAGGGAGGATAGTATTGCACAGAAATGATGTGAGTGTTAAATGACATAAGAGAGTATTTAAGTGTTTCCCCGTTGGGAGGAGCTGTAAAGGAAACAAGCATCTGGTCTCTCTCTCTCTCTCTCTCTCTCTCTCTCTCTCCTCTCTCTCTCTCTCACACACACACACACACACATACACACACACACACGCACACATGTGATACTGTATGGCTTAAGAACAAGAAGACAACTACCCATTTATCAATAGTAGCTGTAGAACCTCCCAGTTGGGCCACCTCTCCAAGCCACCTTACCTCTCTGGGCTTCACCTCTTCCTTATTGAACTGGGGGATGAACAGATCAGTAAATGAATGGTACACGGAACCGGCATCATTCACACATATCCTGAATCCTAAGATCAACCCTGTGATGTAGGTGACATTATCTCTGATAAAAGAGGAAACTGTGGATAGGAAATTTATTCTTCTTTCTTAGAGATGAAGAACCCAAGTGTCTAGAGCAGATGATCCTCTGAGTATGTGACCAGGAGAACAGGTTAGGTCGTGTCTGTCTTTCCAGTGTCTGTTTTCTGAGCTCATGCGCTGCTCTACCAGACTCAGCTGCATCCGGTCAGGTCCTGGCACTGGCACAATAAAAGCCCATCCACTCATTCACTCTATGCTAATTGCACTACCGGTCTATGTAGCTGGCAAGGCAACCCTTAGCTGAAAAGCCTGCAATAGGAAGTACTTTACTAGATGAGACCAATTAGCTTCCTTTGTCACCTCATAGAAATAGGTGTCCTGGGAAAATTGGAGAGAGCCCAAGCAAGTTCTGATGGTTGGATAACAGTACATAAAGGAGGAGGAGCTTAGAAAAATCACACAGCTGGGTGAAAGTTCCCCTGCTTGCAAGGAAGGAATCCAAGTGGGAAGAAAGGAAGCTGAAGACAGGTCCCACTCCTGGTTTAACTGAGCCTTCTATCTGCATGATGGGCACTTCCAGCTTGTCGAAGAGTGACAAGCCATTCTCTTCCCATCCTCTTTGTCTGTCCCGGTGTCTGCCCCATGCCCTGGGGTTCTTGCCTCCACCCTTTGTGCTTCTGGGGACCCTAGAGAAGTACCTTAATTCCTACAATACCCCACTGAAAGCATTTTCCCCCCTTTGTCGCTTTCCCTGTCAAACATCTTGACAATTTTTCCCTTTCTCTCTTCATGTTCTAAGCACTTATATCCCTTCTTATCAACCATTCCTCTAATCACTAGCCTTCTTATCAATTCTCTTCTTAGATTAAATTCTCAGACTTAAAAGCAAAAAAAAAAAGATAAGCCAAACCAGCAAGCACATTGTATTTCTACTTATAAACTAGCTTACTGTCACAAATGTATTTTCATGTGCCTAGTATTAAGACCCACTGAGGACCATGATTCTCAGTGTTATTCTGTCTTTTTCCATGGGAACCCCTCTATATTTCCGAGACCTCTGGGCCCAAGGACCGTTTTGGTTCTGGGTTTTAGTTTTGTTTTTAGATTGGTTCATGCTTTCATTCATTTATGGACTAATTCTTCAAGTGTTGGCTGGCCACCTATAATCCATTAGTTACTGTGATAGCTAGCCACTGGTGATACTACATGGACTGAGACCATTTCCATCCTGAGGGCACATGGAGTAGTCAGAAAGGTAACAAAGACCTGCCCACTGGCTGGTGGGAGGTGATCACTGTAGACCAAAGAATGCATTCTCTTTCAGACTGTCTTATTCTTATAAGATGAACCCCCTGTCTCACAATAATCTACCACGCCGCTTCAGTAGGAAAAAGCTCATTGGAGTAGAAGACATGGGGACAGCATAGAAGCTGTTCTTGAAGTGATTAGCCAGAATACAGTCATGTGAGGTATACAAGTCTTATCTTGGTAACGAGCCACTTTACTTCTTTAATCATTCTCTTCTTCCTGCTAGGCCCAGAGAAAGTGTAAATGAAAAATGTGGATGGAAACATATGGACATAGGTACCCTAGATCTTAAAGGTTGAAGTTGGATGTCTCTACATTTAAAATACTCTTTTAAAAAGAGAAGAAAGCATCTCTTTTTTTTAGATTTGGGAAATTCTCTTCAATGATTTTGTTGAAGATATTTTCTGGTCCATGGAGCTGGGAATCTTCCCTTTCTTCTATTCCTATTATTCTGAGATTTCATCTTCTGAGTTGTTTAGGAATTAAGAGGGTGTTCTGGATCTAAGATGTTTTTAAAATTGTGATGCAAGTTAGGATGGAAGCTGAGTTGGATATAGAACTTTAAACTCATGGAGATGGTTAGATAGTAGAATGTTAAAGTCAGGTGCCAAATACATAGGGACTGGACATTGGGAATGTATGCTAAGCCCTATAACTCTCATAATTGTGGCCTAATTATTTCTATTGTTTTGTATTGTATTTGTTGTTATAAGAGAAAGAGCCATTTGTTGGACTGAAAGGGGAAGCTGTTGGGGGGAGGGGAAGATATACCTTAAACTTAAAAAAAAAAACAAAGGAAGTGGATGGGAGGGTTAAGGGGGAAGAGGGTGGGAAGGTGGGACTGGAAGGCGGAGTAGGGGGGATTGTAATTGAGATGTAACTTGAAGAAATAATAAATAAATTTAAAAAATAATAAATAAAAGAGAAGAAAGCACACCATGCTATCATTTCTCTTGCTTACCTAGCTCTTCTTTTCTGCAGCTATCGTCACTCATCTGCTCATTCTTTTGTTCTGCCCTAACTAGCCAGGAACTGAGGAGTAACAAGAACACTCCAGTCTGCAGCCAGACTCTGTCAGGCGCAGACTCAGCATCAGGTTAATCTTGCTAGTTACTTCCTTCCACTGGACTCTCTGAGAATAAAGATGTTTAACTTAGCAAAGGGCATTTTGTTTTTGTAATTACTCCACAATTTGGTCTGGTATTACAGAAAGGAATGCCAGGCATTCTTTCTATAGAAATAAATATTTGCAAAGATAGCCCTTGTGAAATTACAAGACACCAAGCACATCTTAGCTGACAATGTGTGCTCCACTTACCAGTCAGAGGCAATGTGGTGGAGGTTCTTGAGTGATCATCTGGCATCCCAGCTGGCTTCTGTGTGCAGGGGTATGTAATTCTTCCAATCTCCTCCCTTCCACAAGGCCACTGCTACCCAAATAATGAGGATGTAGTTCAGTTTCTATTATTCAAAAATAGGAAATAGCTACTGGGAGCTGGAGGCAGGAGCAGAGTGAGGGATAACTGTCCAGTACATATTGATTGAATTTACATGTCAATTTGTTAGTTAGATTATTTATATTAATATGAATTTATATTTATTGTTCATGTGTTTTCATAGTCTGTATTTATTGTGTTTACTCAGCTACAACATTCCTCATTTTGATGCTATAGTACAGATGGAGAAACATCACAACAAATAGATATTTGTTCTTGCTCTAAAATTTCTCTTGCAAGATAGTCAGGGCCATTTTGGTTCATCTGTTCAGCCTTTATTACTCAGTGTGATATAAAAACAAAAGCTAAATGGGAAAAATGTTCTACAAAATATAAATTATGATCCTGTTTCTATTAATTTCGAATTGAATATTCAAAGTCAAAGGAAACCTTGGGCAGTTGGGGACAATTTCAGAGACACTCCTTATCTAACTTTGATATACACCTTTATGTAATTACCTGGGCTCAGAATTTTTGGAATATTTTCAGTTAAGAAAAAATCCAAAATACGATTTAGAAATATCCATTGCTTTGGGCCACAGCAATGCAGAAAGAACAGAATCTCCGGACCCTAGATTTTTAACAATAAATGTGTAGCCTCTTGATCACTTCCAAAGTGATTTGGATTTGAATTGCTTAATGACATAATGACGTCTATGGACACTTCAAATCCAGGTTTTTCAGGATATCTCTGAATGTTTCTGTTGCACCAGGATCATGGCTGATGAGGAGGATAAGGGAGACTTGGACTATAGCATCGCTGTGCTGAGTGAGTGATTCCCTTCTAGTGTCTCCTGGGGAAAATCACTCCCAGATGCTAACAGTGAGCCTTTACAGCAAAGTGACAATCTGAGCCCTTGGCAGAGAGCTTCTGGTAAAGGATTTGCCAGTGAGAAATCCCAAAGCCACCCTACACCCTACCCTGTCTTGGGAATACACATCTACCTCTACAAAAAGTCATGTTCCAGGAGGCTACTCATTGTCTTGTATAATTAAAATGAATATCTCAGAACAAGAAAAGTGGTATTGTCTGTGGCCTTGAATAGTCTAACACTATCCCCTTGTGTAAGACTCTTTAAAATGGAACCTTACTTATTTTAATATGTGTGTGAGTGTGTGAGTGTGTGTGTGTGTGTGTGTCTGTCTGTCTGTCTGTCTGTCTTTCTGTCTGTCTGTCTGTCTGTCTCTCTGTCTGGTGAACTGGCACATGTGTGTGGACTTTGCTATCATGTTTGCTTTCTGATTCTGAGATGCTTACTGTTTGTACCCTGCAAGAACTTGCAAGCTGAAGATGGCATACATAAGAAAATAAGCACCGACAGATATTTCCCATGCTCAGGGAAGACAGAGTGGGAAAACATTTTGAACAGTCCTCATGGTTTTGTTCTAGCGTTTTAATAGCATGAAAGTCCTCAAAAATATAAATCCACTTTCACACTTAAAAAGCCAAAGAGTACGGTATTTTCCTAGATGGTCATGTATCCAGAGCTCTCTATCCAGATGTTGGAAGATTCAGATTTCAAAATGCCCAGGTTTGCAACCGCAAACCGCACAAACTGTGCTCACTTAACCAATATCTACAGAGCGTTCACTGTACGACGGGGAGCAAAGCAGAGGTAAAATAGTCGGACCAACTCCCACCATGGAGCTTAGAAATTAGCAAGCAATCCCTGGGCTTAGTTAGCAAAAGCATCTCACCAGGGACAGGGACAGCAAGTAAGAAGTCCTAGAGGAACTGGTGGAAAGAAACTTTCTAGGTCAAAACGCAGTAAGGATAGTAGAGAGGGCAGAGGGAGGGGAAGGGTGCAGGTGTGCAGGCAGCTTTACAAAACCTAAGGAGTAAGATGGGTGCAGGGTGTTTCAAGGCACCTCAGGTAAATTTAACGAGTATCTACCGTTTCGTTACCATCTACTACGTAGTATGCAAAGCATGCAAGATGCGTAGTAACATGGATCTTTCTCTAAAAGTTATGTGAGCTGAGAGGGCAAGCAGAACATAAGGCCTGAGACAATACAAGAGCACATTTGATCATAGAGACCATAGTGCAAACTCCAGCCAATAATAGATGAGGAAGGAAAGGCATCAACACGGCTTAGGGGCCGATACAGAGAACTGTGTTACAGAATGGGCAATAAATCATAGGCACTACGTTTGCCGCTTAATGTCTTTCAGAAAGTAAGACCAGCTCACCCATGCAAACTCATCAGCTACCCATCTGCCGTGTAGCCAGCTTTCCCTCATTTAACATTTGTAACCTCCCCTACAATATTGCAGAAGCCTCTTAGGAGACCCACATACCACCAATCTCACTCCTTTTCAAGTTCATCCTCCGTTGTGCTGCCAAGGTTATTTTTTTAAACAGATATCTGCTAATACCCTCTGCTGTAAAAGTTTGAGGATGCCCAGGTTTCCTACATAGCTTTTCATCAACATGTCACTCAATCCATCCCTCTTAGGGTATGCTTTCTGACTATGTTTCCAGACTCATCCTTTGTCACTCTTCCCTATTTTCTGCCCAACATATCTATGCTTATGTATTTGCATATCTGAGCTTTTGATCATGGCGTACCTTCTGCTTGGTAAACACTGACTCATGTTAGAAGACCGCTCTTAAAGATATTAGACCTTCTATTCTGGCAGTACACACATATGTATGAGAATACTCCCACTGAGTTTCACACCTTCAGGAGACAAAGGTCATGTTTCATTTGCTTATGTTTTGCACTTTCAACTGCTAGCAAGTAAGTATGTAGCCAGTATTAAGTTAAAATAGTTTACTAGATAATATAAATATATCCAAGCATTCCTATCTACACATCTAAATACTTGCCCTCCTTGACGGTAGAACCAACCCATTCATCATTATAGTAGCAGGAACTGTGTACACTGTATTGCCACAACTAAGACAGATGCATGCAAAATTCACTAGTCCTTAAGAGGTTTAATACTTTGTAGGGGGATGATATGAGTCATGGAGATAAAGAGGAATGAAGAGATAAGAAAAGATACCATGCTGCTTGACTGATTGGTTGATTGATTTAACCCCTTCCTTATTCTGAAAAGCATTTAAAATAACTTAAAAGATAACGTACAAAGTTGAAAACAAGGCAAGGACAAAAGAAACTGAGATAGGGAGGAAAGACCTTGGAGGAGTTCATGGCGGGTAACCTCAAACTACTCAAAATAGCAAGGAATCTTATAAGATTGAAGGCTGTATGGCGGGTAACCTCAAACTACTCAAAATAGCAAGGAATCTTATAAGATTGAAGGCTGTAAAGATAAGATTAGAGACTTGGGGAATTGTTACCGGGGAATTTTTATGAGGAGCTCCCAAGAAAAAGAACTGTCATGCAAAATGCATTCTATGAGTAGTCAAATGATGGGAATCTGAAAAGCACCCTCCTAGCCCCAGTTTCAGGGCTGGAGACAGAGACGCTGATGGAGCTTGAGGAACTAACATGTGGATGGCAGAAGTGGCAGCACATAGGTGCTGTGGGGTACAGTAGAGGGGTCCACACTAATCTTCCTTCCTCCAGGCCCTTTGCTCTGAGGTCAGCCTTTCCCCTCTACAATTTGCCTTCACCTCTCCTGAATCTACAACAGTTCTTCTCTCCTGGTTTCCCTATGCTCTGTATACTAGCTCAAGTATCTCCTTAAGGGCAAGAGGGGGAGAGAAATTTGGGGAAGGGAGTGGGAGAGAGAGGGAAAAGGACAGAGACAGAGAGACAGCAGAGGGAGGAGAGAGAGATCAATCCATCTCTAGCCATCTCTACAACTCTCCATTCTCTGATGGTTTAATTCACATCCACATCCATTCTTCTGCTTCACCGTCTGTTTTTTTTTTTATCCTGTTTTTACCTCACAATTTTCCTGGGAAGAATTGTGTGATTCCTCACAAGCTGTTTCATATCACCAAATCAAAGGACATCTTCTGCTCTTTAAATTTAATTCTCTACTTGTGATAGTTTCTCATTTGTATACAATATCTTGTGATTGATCGTGCCTCCCCTCCATGACCTATCTTATTCCTCCCCTCACACCTGCTTACCACCTTCTCAACTGGTCCCCCTCCTACTTTCATGTCTCCTTTTAATGTGTGTGGACAAGTTTTATGCAGCTGCTGTGTGCTCATTGGAAAAGCCAGCTGATATCCAGAATACAATGTTTCATTTTCTGCCTCCTCTAATGCTTACAGGCTTTCTCCCCTGTCTTCTGTGACATTCCTGAGCCACGGAATGGGTGAGCGATAGAGGTAGGTGTCCTGCTAGAGCTACATGCCCAGTGTTCCTTGTTCCCAGTACTTCCACTGTGCTCTGACTACTTGGGCTGCTAAGAGAGATTCATGCAAGTCTCTGGGCTGCATTAGTTAAGCAGGCAGCTTAGCCACATCCCCATTTATCAAAAAATCATAGTAGATTCCCTTGTAGGGCCTGTGAACTCTCTAGTCATAGGCTTTTGAGCATGTCTGCAGAGGACTTTTCTGCCATATTTGCCACCTGGTTCATGTCCCTTCTTCATTAAAATCATAACCTCTTAGCTCCTAAGAAAGCATACTCTCCCCCCACCGCCCCAACCCGTCTCATTTTCTCCTTCTCCTTCCTTCAGTTGTGGAATTCTGCAGCTCTTCTCCATGGCTGCTTTATTCTCTTTCATTTACAGCCACCACATAGATACTGGTCACCCTCAAACAACTCCAACCTGAACCTCTCCTCAAACTTAAGCCTCCTCTAACTTCCTGCTGGAATCTCCTGCCAGTTCCACAGAGAGTTCCAAGGAGAACACACTGTTCTTCTGTCACATCTCCAAAAGCTCTGCCGCCTTCTGTAGTCTGTCTCTCTTGCCCCCTTAACCACCATAGCCATCCTTGACTCCCGCCTTCCACTCATGCCTACCTTTTTTTAAACATTTCTTTATTACTTCAACTTACATCTCCATCACAGCCTCCTCCCTCCACCCCTCCCGGTCCCACCCTCTCACCCTCTACCCCCTCTCCCACCTATCCTACTCCTCCGGTGTGGGGCGCCCCCACATATCAGCCTCCCTTCAGTTCAGCAGTCACATGAGGGCTAAGAGCTTCCTCTTGCACTGGAAGCCTACATGGCAGCTCCACTAGGGTGAAGTGTCCCACTAACAGGTAACAAAGTTCATGCTCCTGTTCCTTTTGGTCTGTTGGTTGTAGGATAGTTATCCTGTACTTTATGGCTAACATCCAGTTATAAGTGAATATATCCCATGTGTATCTTCCTCAGTCTGGGTTAGCTCAGTCAGGATGAGCTTCTCTAGTTCCATCCATTTGGCTGCAAATTGCATGATTTCCTTGTTTCTGATAGTTGAGTAGTATTCCATTGTGTAAGTGTACCACAGTTTTGTTTTGTTTTGTTTTATTAATCCATTCTTCAGTTGAGGGACATCTGGGTTGTTTTCAGTTTCTAGCTATTGCAAGTAAAGCTGCTATGAACATAGTTGAGGAGATGTTCTTATGCCTACCTCAGTTGGCCATCAAATCTAGCCAGTTGTAAGTGACACTGATATCCATGTGTCACTGTTCCGGCTGCAGCTCTCCAGACATTGTTGCCTACTGCATCATTTCTGCCAAGGGGTCTCTAAATGGGCCTCAACATCCAGTTTTACTCCTCCAAACTGTATTTCACATCACCACTGGAGACTACTCTCTAGACTGTGAATCCAGTTATCTCTTTTCCAGGCAAAAATGCCAAGCTGGCTGCGACAGCTACAGGGTACCGCTTGTGTGTGTCTCTCTCTCCCTGTTCTTCTAGTTTGATTAAGAGTGTGGATTTTTTTCCGCTATCACGATGTTCTCTCCGTGTTCTGAATTCTCGTTAATGTGTACACATCACTTAGTAAGTATTATAGTTACCCTGCTCCGAATGCCTTTCATAGTCTATGCTTGTGTGCTTCAGGAATACCTTCTTCATACAGGCATAACCATTGATCTTGTTGCATTTTTAAAAATCTATTAATGTGCTTGCCTTGTGTTCCTACAGCTTTTATACCACCTCCACTGACTTTGAGCTCCTTTATGAGAAAGGATATTTTAATCACTTCTGAATTCTCAAGCTTTCGGAAAGGTTCTCAACTGATGCTATGAATGAATGAATATATACATACATATATATATATATATATATGATGAAACTCCAAAAATTCAGTCAAACTTCAGTGCCTCTCATTGTCTTTACAATTTTTAACAAGCACTAGAAGTAGAACTGGAAGTTGTGTCTATCTAGTTAATGAGCAATGAAAGACCACCCTTGTTAGAGCTAAGTGACTCTCGTCATTTCCAGTGGAAGAGCGCCCATGTCTCCTTTTCTACCCAGTTTAAAAGGTGAAGAAAAAGGCACAGATTGCTAGTAATGAGTGATTCTTGAACAAGTCTGCCCAGCCAGTGTTCCCTAACTGGCTCAGACTAAAAGCAGAGTCTATCTGTGGAACAGTGGGCCAGAAACCAGGCAGTTCTGCAAAACTTACACCTGGGAACCCTACATAATTTGCAGGGTCCAGTGCAAAATGAAATTGTTGGGTCCCTCCCTTACTTAAAAACAGAGGGAAGGGTGCTGTTAGAACATGTGTAAAGCTTTTTTTGTGGTCAGTATCTGCATTGCCATGGGTGGTTGGTTGTTTTGTTCCCTGTTTAATCTTCTAAGAAAAAAAAATTAAAATTTTATGTTTTAACATGAAATTTGCCAATTGTTTTTGCATTATGCAATGTTACTTTTAAATGAAGACATTTAAATAAGCATCTAACTTTTATGCATTATCATCAGAATTACAGCTATATTCTGGTTCTTATCCCAGGTTGCCTTGACTTGGCCAAAAAAGGGGGTGGGGCAAACCCAGAAAGGTTAGAAGAAAGAAGGCCCCAAGCATATTCCAGTCAGTGTAAATATTAATGGAACCCATGACCCCTTTCTCTCTCAGTTATGTGCATTTGTCTATCAAACCAAATGGCCATTTGAAGAAAGTGGCCACCCTGCCCCCAAACAAAAAGAATCGGTTAGTCTTTAAACAGTATAAGTGTATGAGTACTCACACACTGGGACCTCCAGATGTGTTTGGAGGGAACATCTGGTTCAATCCTCTTAATAGTCATTTGAAAAAAATTAAAGCTTAAGGAAGTTGAATGATTTTTTTCTATGTTTATACAATTAATTTCTCGAATAAGCCAGCACTCTTAATTTGGTGCCCATTTCTGAGTAATATTGCTTCTGTTAGATAAAGCATAACCCCATTACTACCACTGCTTTAAAATGCTGATTTTTATAATGTGGGATGATTATGAAGAACAGCATACCCCATGTATTTTGGTTTCTAATTAATCCTGATGATCATTATCATTATTCTGGGAAAAAATATTTCAATTCACTTGCTTTCCCTGTACATGTACATTGAATGATATACTGGTATTATTCTCACAGTATGTTCTCCTTCTCCTGCCCGGATAGGAAATATTTTTGAGCCATATGGGATCCTAATTCTCTGAATGCTTTTAGATTATCAGATGTCTCAGCTGACAGTCCTGGATAGAAATCAAATCATGAGAACTTGCAAAACTGGGGGGGAAAAGAGATTAAGAACATTTTGGTGTTATGTTGTACCAGCAATTCCATCTCCAATTTTCCCTCAATTAGAGGGGAAAAAAACACACATCAGGCACCCTGCATATTGGAATGTTCTGCTGGAAGTTTTCAATGCTTTGCCTGCACACCTACATACCATAGTGAGCCTTTGACTGTATTCTCTTACGAGGCTATACTTCTTGTTCATGCTTGCACATCTATTCACTGAAGCACGTGTGTTATTTGGTTCATAGCAAACAAAAACTGAGGGAAAAAATATTGAATCGTGTTCTCTTCTCCCAAGAAGCTTGCCGACCACCAAAGGAGATAAGAAACCAAGGATTCTACAACTGTTTACTAGTTCTTCAACCTAATCATGATATAACCATTTTTAAATAATATACATTTTAAGTTAATATGGAGAATTTCATAATAGTTTATATACCAGTTGAATATTTTAGAACTCTCTTTAGCTTGAAATCTGTTTTGTGTTGGCCAAAAACTCTAGCACATGGAGCCTGCCCTGGAGTGTGATTGGTATGCACAGTGACTCTCCATTGGAGAAAAATGATTCTATCTTCCCAAGCAGGTACCAATTGCAAATAGTTTTTAGGTTTGGTTTTTGTTTTGTTTTGTTTTAGAGAAAGAGAAAAAGAATATTAAGCTGAGTGTAAGGGATAGTGAGGAGGAGCTGGAAGGAGTTGGGGAGAAAAGAAAGAATGTGATCAAAATATATTGCTTGTAGAAATATTTAAATGAAAGAATCAAATTAAAAAGAAAAAACAAACAAAAGAACTTTTAATAATATTTATTATGGGAAAGGATTTCTTACTTTTTCTTTCTCTAGAAAGGTTGAGTGATACTAGTACACATAGGATATAAGATAAAACAAATAAACAAGAGTATTCTGCATGTTATAGACATGAGGCAAGGGAGTGGGTACCTTGAATGAACCTGCCCTTTGTATTCAACCTCCAGTCAAAAGGTGTGATCAGCTTGTCCCCAAAGAGTTCTGAGGACTCTTTTTGCCTGTGTGTGGCCTTATTTAATTTTTATGATCACTGCTCCATTGGATTATTCAGCCTTTTGCATTCTGTTGGCATCATCTCCTCACACATCTGTCTAGGGTTATGGGGTGAGCATTTTCCCACTACCACATCTTAAAACTGAAATGAGTCAAGACAACATTTTCATGAAGAAAAAAATATTTTTTATCCAAAAGGCATCTCAGGAAAAGTATCTTAAATACCAAACCCAAAAATAAGCATGGGGAAAAGTCAGGAATATTTCCACCAGCCAACTGTTTCAAAACACAATCACCATTTACTGCTCACCAAAGGTGTCCAAGTCACAAAGGGTCTAAAGGTGCCCTGTGGCATCTCAAGAGCTCAGGGCACAGCCGCACATAAGGTCAGCCTAACCTGCCAGCAAGCAAGTGTTCTTACTGTTTCTGCCCAATATGTATAATGTGCTAACATCTCAAGAGTGGGTTTTTAGTCTATGCTTCATATATTGTATTTACAGAACACAAGGTTTATGTAAAAAATATGCTTCCTGCTGAGCTCTGACTTTTTCTAAGCTCTGGATACCTGCTGTTACAATTGAAGCCTCAAAGCTACTCCCAGATATAAAAATGTGACAATCTCATGAACATATGGTGATATCATATCCAGCAATTATTAACTGAAACGTAAATTGAAAGGAAAAAGCCCCTCCAAGAATCTTTTCATGAGATTTTACCATTTCATGTCAAAATGAGATGGAACAGTGGGGGGGGGGAATACACACACACACATATACATACACACACACACACACACACTCACACACACACACACGCACACACACACTCACACACACACACACGCACACACACACACACATATACATACACACACACGCACACACACACACGCACACACACACGCACACACACACGCACACACAC
>CAJQZJ010001638.1:7572589-7674656 GCA_907164525.1 Lophiomys imhausi
CACACACACACACACACACTCACACACACACACACACTCACACACACACACACACACACACACGTTCGGTTTTTATTCTAACACCTTTTGTTTGTTACACTTGTATTAATCCACCCCAGTCTGTTATGGTAAAATAAGGTAAACAGTAAGTACCCATTGCCTCCATCTTAACTTCTGTTACATGCCTTGAGACACGTTCCTGTCGTTTTCTTTATTGACATATAAAACTATCCAGAGAAACTCAGATGTAAAAACCGGAGAGAGCTTATGTAGTCAGGAATGATTACTTCTTCCACAGCCCATGCTTGCCAGCTTCCAGATCTCCAAAGGGACTCTCCCTAATCCTCAGCCAATGGGTCCTGGGCCTCTCTCCATTCGCAAGTCTGCCCTACCCTGAGGAAAGTCCCCAATACATTCACATAGGCACAGAAAATAGCAAGTGAGTTTCTTCCTTTTCACTGGGAGGGCAGATGCTTTTCCAGAAGTTTCTGAGAAGGTAGACCTTCTCAGAAGGTCTACAAACACAGCTTCAAGGAGCCTGGGAACGTGACCAGAATCAGCCTCTGAAGTGGAAGGTAGCAAGGGAGAAAAAACTCAGCCTAACGATAGTGTTCACCACAACATAGAAATAGAATTGCTGGGGCCGTGAAGTGTGTTTCCAGCCTAATTACTGTTAAATCTTTGACCATAGTTTATCAACTTAGAATCTTTATCAAAAGCTTCTCTGACTTACTGTTTATGACTTTTAGGAACACACACGCAATAGGTTTTAACCAAATTCACTCCCTAGTTCCTCCCCAACCCTTGCCAGATTCCTCCTACCAAGTCTCCCTCCCAACTTCATGTATTCTTTTATTTTCAATCACTGAGTCCTGTTGATCCTGGTAACATGTACATAGCATAGGGCTACCAACCGGCTGGATCAAGGGTAACCTACCCTGGACTGAATCCCTGAAGAAACTGACTCTCCCTCCTCCAGTATCCATCAGCTGCCAATAACTCTTCATCTGAGGGTGGGGGGGTCTCTTGAGCCCCTCCCCCCACCCTGGCTTGATCTTACGCAGGTATTGTGCAGGCATCCACAGCCGCTGTGGGTTCATGTGTGCAACAGGCCTGTCATGTCCAGATAACACTTCTTTGGTAGTACTCCATGACCTTCGACTCTCACAGTGTTCCTGCCTTGTCTTCCAGGATTTTCCCTGAGCCTTGGGTTGGGGTGCAGGTGGGGAGGGCAAGATATAGATGTCCCATTTAGAGCTAAGCATTTCGCAGTCTCTTCTCCATAGTTTGACCAGTTGTGTGTGTCTGTATTAAGCTCTGTCCACGGCAAAAATAAGCATCTCTGATGACTTGAGAGGCACATTAATCTATCAGTATAAGCTGAGCATTCAGAGAACAGAGCTGAGAGATACTGTCTCCATTTAGCAACATAGTAATAATAGGTTCTCCGCCTAGGGCCTGTGACCTACTGTGATGTCTATGTTTGCCATCTGGCTTTTTCCCATTGGTTCAAATGAAAACATATTTGCTGTGGAAATTTGGCTCCCCAGAGACACCAGTCCACATTGCTCTCTGAAAGTTCAGCGTTAGTCTCATTCCCTTCAGATAGTTGATATTTGCAACATCAGTTCGGGTTGTTAAGTTCAATATGGCACCCAGTTTCTTCCCATGTTCATCATGCCACGGCCAGATTAGCTGATTCCAAGTTAGTTGATATCCTTCAATTCTTCCTATTGTAGTTGGAATAAAATCAAAGTTCTTATTGGGGTCTACACATCCCTACATAACTCAGATCTTTCCTTGCTTTCTACTCCAAAGTCTCTTCTCCTTTAGCCAGTAAATTCTACTCCTGTCTGTTCCTAAATATTTGGCACTGTTCCCACCCCAGTGCCTTTGTACCGGCTATTACTTCTATCAGTAATGTCCTTCTGGTGGCCTTTCTCATCCCTTTCTTCAATCCTTCTAATCCTTTAAATTGTTGTTTTCAGTTTTGTTTTATCTATTACGTCTTTTAGAGCAGCTTGCCTTTCTGAGTGAGCTCAAACACGTCATCAGCTTCTCTGTGTATCACATCTTTAATTCTGTAAAAAGGTTAATTGTAACAACTTTAGAAATTGTTGTGGGCAATAGAAAGGCAAAGTTCTTAACGGTGTAAAGTAAACATAAGATTCATGTATCATAATTTGCATGTTTTTATTCAATTGTTTTCCTGTTTTATCCACTAGATTTTAACTTCTAATGTAAAAAGGATCTTGTCTGTGCTAGGACAGTGTTCTCAGAACCACAGTACCGTGCCTAACACATAAGAAGTGCTCAAAAACTGAGTTGAACAAATTTATATTGAGTAAATGAATGAGTGCCCATTCTTGCTCTGTGACATCTCTGGGCTGTACTGTGTCAGTTCATTCCCAGCTTTCTGTGACTTCATCCCTAAGGCCACCCAATGAAGCACATAAGAGCATGGTGACATCTTAAATTTCAATTCATGTATTTTTTTTCCATCTACCTTATTTTCCTCAATACCACCTTCACACTTCAGAACAAATACTTTCTTCCCTTCCCTTTTTCCCTCCCTCTCTATACTTTTGTGCTCCCTTCATCTTGAGTTTCTTTAACTAAAATGTATCTGGTACTTCTCAGTGTCCGAAAACCCAGTCACCTTTGAATCTGGAGATGTCTGTTTCCTGGGGACTGCCATCTCTGAATTAATGAGTGAATTCATATTTTGACTGGATTCCCAATGTTGGGGGAACAAAACTGGCCACTTTCTTGGTCACGCTTTCCTTAGCCTAGGTCACCCTTCCTCAGAGACCCTAACTCACTCCTTTTTCTATGGATCCTTAACATAGTAACAAGGGGCACAAAAGCCATTGACGTGTTCCCAGATACCCTCTACCTTACTTCATTCCTAGACCTCCTTCTTCTTCATTCTGGCTTTGAAAGAGACCCAAAGGAGTCACCAAAACATGCCCCTGACCTGAGAACTTCCCCTCAGTTGACCAGTTAGTCATCTGACAAGGATCTATCTGCACAGGAGCTGGATCCCTCACACCCACCTGTTGCCAAGCTGATGCTTCCCACCTCCTATGTGAATCCAGTTCAGGACCGGACAAGTTGTGTGGTACATTAACCACAGTACACAGTTACTTCTGTTGACTTGAGGCTTGGCTGTGTATTATAATTTGAAGGGAGAACTAACTACTTGAACTTTCAGAGGGTATACAATTTATTTGAAGTAAAATGTGTTGGAGAACACACACACACGTGTAGTCATGGAAATCAATCCTGATTAGTGTTACACATCTGTTGACTGAAGAAAACACCTGTTCCTAAACACCTGGTTCTCTTTCTGTAGCAAGTGATGTATTATCTTGGAGTGTGATAGAATAAAACACTGATCACAGATTCATGAGATACTAGGTAGACTTGAAACAATTTCACATCCATCCCCAAGACTGTTCCTTCATCTATAAAATGAGAATAATACCACCTAGCTTACAAGATTCTTACACAATTTATGAAGTAAGTGGGAATCGTATTGGATACCATGAATGTTGGTACTCAGTATTCCTACACACCACCAGCCAGAGGTATGTGTAAGAGAAGCCTACTGGAAATATCAAGGCATTATGTTCTTCCCCAAGCCAGAACAGAGTGTCCGAATTAAGCGAGATGCTGCTCACTTTTCTCTTGAGAGTCCCCAGGAAATAAATGTCCATCATATTAGATAGAAGAATAAAACTCAGTACCTGCCAAGATTATGTACAGCCTACCCAGGGGGAAAAAATTAACTTCACAGCTTGTGATTGGAAAAGGACACGGGACAGCTGCTAACTCTTTTCCTTTCATCTCTGCTTTCAGCTTGTTCTTCTAATAGCTCTCCTTTAACATGCATTGCAATGAGAGCAGAAAAAGTAGAACTGAGGTGTCCCCTCCAACCCACAGTCAGACTCGACTGCTGGGAAAGGCCATTTAAAGTATCTAATATCCCATCTACCCCTTTGGAATGGTGTAAAATCAGTTTAGAAACCATGCTGCCAAAGACACCTTAAAGCACTATGCTTAGTTAGGGAACACTTAAACCAGAAAACCCTACAGGTCCCTGCCAGCCCTGATTCCATGATTCAGTGAACAGAGAGGACCAGAGTGAGGGGGAGGGATGGGTCAGACAGCTTTCTAAATGATCTTCTACAGAGAGGGAGTCATTGATGCTTAAATGCCATGAAGCCAGACATAAAATGCACAGGGACACCTACTTTTAGGTAATTTCATGTGCTTCTTAAATAAAATATATAAATGTCTTCAGCCAAGCCCTGTTTTACTTAGTTTTGTTTTGTTAAACTGAATCTTTCCCTGTCTGCATTAGCCACACTGGTGGTAGTATGAGGTCATGAATGAGACTGATAAATTGCCTACTGTACTAGGAGGATGACTATCTGGGGTAATTTGTGAAGAACAGTCCTTAGCTCCAAGGGAAATGGTGTTGTGAATGAAGTATATTAAATGGAAGAATGAAATACAGTAACATAGGTAAGGCAATTTGAATGGTGCCTAGCTAGCACACAGAAAGAATTCAGTAAAGAATCCAGTTTACTCTAGTTTACTTCAACTGCCTCTTGTACAAATGTTGAAGGAATCCTCTTCATATTCACTAAATAGATCGCGTCTTTGAAGCTGTCTTTTGAAGTGCTTTGTGTAGCTGGATTTACAACATCCCTGAAGAGGTAGGAGACTTTTAAATGCATTAAATAGTCCTTTCCCGTAGGTGAATCTGAGCCAGGGTGGGAATGGGGTGTGGAGGACACTCCCATTGCAGTCTGTGTGTCCTGTCTGTCTTTCTACGTATAGATATGTATCTGGAAAAAAGTAAGAACACTCAAATAAATTTTGTTCAGGCCAACTTTTCTTTTTACCTGTGAACCAGCAGCCTTCAAAATGAAGAACAAATTCCCTCCGTGGTAGCTATGAGAATTTTGGCCAAAGAAGAATAAATAGCTATACAAATGACTTTGTCTATTCTTTATAAACACATGTAATGCTAAAATCTGTATGAGTTAGTCTCAAACTGACTATAATTACAATTGAGTGTTTCATCAAACCCTGCTAAACACTCAAATAAATCAATACTTCTTTACCTAAATTTCTTCTCCTTTTCCATTGCTTGAGAAAAGATTTCTCCAAAAGGAAAGAGGCCTCAAAATTAAGAGGTTAAAAAAAATGGTGTCAGGAGAAAAGGGGGAGTAGAGAGATGGCTTTGTGGTTAAAAGCACTTACTATTCCTGCAGAGGACCTGGGTTGGGTTTCCAAAACCCACATGGTAACTCCAGTTCCCAGGGTCTCTCACCCTCTTCTGGCCTCCTCAGGCACTACACATAGAGCCCATGCATACAGGCCTGCAAATCACACCTGCACCTTAAATAAAAATAAATAAAATTTAAAATGATGACAGGAATTTCGTTGTGATCATATTAGCTGTTAAATACCAATCTTAAAAGTAAATCCAAGGTTAAGTTTATTTTCATCAAAATACATAACCTGAATGTAGGAGTGTCTCTAACTCATTGAATAGTAGTGTGTATCCAAGCAAGATGCAAAGACATGGAAACAGAGAAACCCAGAAATGTTTATCGTGATGCTGAATTGACCATACATATGTGGGAAGGGTTATGGTTCTGTCTTGTCTCTATCTAAGTTTATTTTCTACTATTACTGTATTTTCTACTTTGTCTATTGGACTAAATATAATGTCTTCATGGAATGCCATGCAGATATTATCTTTAATTTATGATACCTGGAGAATAAAATTCTAATTCCAGCTTCAAAAAGAAATAAAAGAACTGATGTGATGGTAAATTCCAGAAAACTATTTATAAGCTAAAAGTATAGATAATTAATTAAGCATGTGTAAGAAATTCTTTTGCAATCAAGAGAATATGTTATGGAGGCATAAGATAGAGAGACTACAAAAGGGTGACAAAATCTTCTAATGCTATTTCATTGATATGAGATAAGGAATTAAATGTGGAACACGTGGGTTGAAAGATGCTAGAGCAGGTGAAAGCCCTTACCACAAGCCTGACCACCCAAGTTTCATCTCCAGAACCCATAGTGGGAGAAAACGAGAAAACTAACTCCTGAAAGCAGTTCCCTGAGCTCCACATGCATATCATGGCACACATGAGCCCAAGCTCAGATGTACACACACACACACACACACACACACACACACACACACACACACACTCTCTCTCTCTCTCTCTCTCTCTTTCTCACACACACATATACACTATTTATACTAATAACAATAATAACTAAAGTAAAATTGGAGCACACTCATCATTTATTATGAACATTTATAGTAGCTGTGTTTCTGAATGATAAGATGAATGTAGCTTTATTTTAATGCAGCATAGGAAAATTATAAACGTGTTACTTATTGGAATAACTATTATCATAATCATTCAGACAAGTCGTGCACTGACTTATAAATTGAAATGAAGTTGAGTCAAAGCTTTAATGTGAGAAGCTAAGACATGGAATTTATTCTAAGAAAATTATGTACAGCTTTATGCTGTAAAAATGTTATACAAAAAATAAAATATGTGTTTTTCCATGTGCAAGTTTGTGAGAGACTGATGTCATTCTGCTATATATGTATCCTGTTTTTAATATCCCATTTAAATAAGACCACACAAATTGTGAGAAGAATCTAATTGAGCTAATTATAAAGCAGAACCAATTTCCCCCACCCAATTTCCCAATATTATCTCCTGATGTCTTCAGTTTGAGAGTGTCTGAAGAAAAAGAATAAAAGCATTTCCAGCTCAAGTGTGTATTAAGAAGAAACCAGCTTCCCGGGGTCCTGAAACATGCTTCCCTAGCGCTTGATTTAATGTGTGATGTGAAGTCAAAGATGCTAAATGAATGCAATATTGTATTAAAGTTATGAAACTGCATGAACTTCTCAAGCTGCTTCACCAGCCAGAGCCATCAGTGCGGGCATTCCTGAGATATGATTTCAATAAATGGCTGTTCTATCTCTAATGGGCCATTAAGTAGGAATCGCAGCTTCTCGTTTCTATTTGGTTATCTCAGTGGTCCGTCTGAGCTGAAAACCTCCATCCATAACAATCTCCCGTGGTCAGAGAAGCTTCAGCTTCAGCTACTGGCCCTTTTAAAATATTAGGTGATTTCTCTTCATTCTGTGATTTAAGAAAGTAATAAAAAGCCCCCAGATCTGTCAGTTCTAGTCAGGAAAATAGCAGCAGCTGTGAGAACAGATCCTCGGGCCTTCGATCATGGCGATAAGTTGCTTAGTTAGTGGCTAACGAAACTACTTTCTCTGTGATTACTCTTCCCTAAACACCTGTGCGCTGTGCCCTGTAGTGAGCTAAGCAAGCTATCACTTATCGGCTGCACATGTCATTTCCTAGCGTAGATTTCTAGCATCATAATGAATAAACAGCACTCAAACTGTGACAACTTCATCGTTCATTTTGACCACTAAAAGATTAGGAGATAATTCGCCGAAGACACAGCATTTACTGTCCATGGACTACGGCCAGATGAGGCGTAAGTAATTACATCCCCGAGAATGATGAGCGCTTTTCTTTCTTGGCCTCACTTTGCCCCATCTATGTGACTTGACTAAGGTTTCACCGTCTGTAAGTGTAGAGAAACCCTGGCCCACAGACCCGCTGCAGTGACAGGCATGCTGGAAATCGGCATTATCCAATCAATGCTGCAGCCACCAGCCACGTTAGCCAGCAAGTACTTGGATTCAGGAGTGAAAGACCAGAATGGATCTGGCAAGTGAGGGGGGAGGGGCCCCAGTCTTAGCATTTGGTAGAGATGCCTACGGAGATCATGGAAGATGAACACTTCCTATGGAGGGGAGATGAACATTTACTATGGAGGGCGGATAAGCAAATGGGTGAAATAGAGGGTTGTATAATGGGAAGGTGAGGAGATGGGGTGCCCTGGAATAGGCAGTTAAGCAGGGCACTTGCATGGAGCTCTGCTCACCAAGCAGGGATCCATCATCAGTGTGCAAACTGGATCAAGGAGTGGGGAACCAAGTTTATATTCAGTTTTTATTAGGGCAAAGGGTAAACTGAAATTCTCTGCATTGACAAAAGCAAGCAACAGAATGAGAGTAGTTCCTTAGGCAGAACTGGAATGTCTGTGGTCTTGATGGTGTAACTGTGAACCAAATGCAAAAGAAAATCATAAGGACTGTAAAATCTTATTTTTCTCTCAAAAGCTGTAGGAATCCATAATTCTACAAAGATGGTATTCTATTAGCTAAGATTGCTTTATAAAAAAAAAAAGAGCCATGTTCTTGAACTTCTCTACAATCATTTATAACTTTAGGTTATAAATTCCAAAACACTGACTGCTGAACTGGGGCGGGGTCTGTTATGTAGGGACACTCCACTCCAGAGGAATGGGATGGAAGAGATGGGGGTAGAGGATGGGAGGGCTGGAAAGAGGACACTACAATGGAGGTGTAACCTGAAGTAATAAATAAATAAATAGAAAAAAATAAAATGACATTTCAAAATATACACTCTATGTTTATATATAATGATACTAATCAAAAGTTAAACATGGCTGAAAAAATAGCTTTTTATAATACCTTAAACTAAAAAAAAAAAAAAGAAGGGAAGAGGATGGGGGGTTGAGGGGGAGGACAGTGGAAGGGTGGGACTGGAGGGGGGAGTAGGGAGGGGATTGTGATTGAGATGTAACTTGAAGAAATAAAAAATAAATTATTTAAAAAAATAAAATAAAACAGCTTTTTAACTGAATACATACTGAGAGTCTGCTTCATTTTACAGATAAGAGCCAAGAAACTTAAAAAAATATATGACTTAACAAAGTTTGCCCAACCATGATCCAAATAGGTCCAAGACACCTTACATTTTAAGAAAAAGACAGGGTAAAGACATATCAGGATATTTGGAGTTATCCTAATGTATTATAGAAACAGGGAAAATAGAAAATTCACTTTATTGGTATTTTCATGACACAAAATAATTATACATATTTACCACATGCAGCGTATGATGTTTCTATTTATGTACACATGATATAGCAAACAAATGAGAATAATTAGCAAAGTGAAAAATTCTATGCCTCACTGGGGACATTGAATTCCTTTCTTTGTATTTCCCAATTCATAAGGCACATTCTTATATTTTGTATTATACTTTCCCTACTTTCAACTCATTTTGTAAAGTGCTTTGTGAGGATCCTGTATGCTAGGAATCTGAACAGAGCAGGCAAGATTACTATGCATTTAACACTCTCTTGTAAAATGTCAGACTTCTGTACAGTTGTTCCAAATGTCTTGTTCCTTATTGAAAACAGAAAAGACTCATAACTCATAACAGCATTATGAGTGGTGTAGAACAGCAGTGGTCTTTTGGGACCTAATTGTTGAAACCATCAAAGTGCTCAGATACTGCTGTCAAATCTTTAGGATTAGCTGTGGACAGTAGGTCCTACAAACCATAAAATCTTGATGGTTTGCTTGCTGATATTCAAAGAAACTAGGCTTCATATTTTGCATGAGTTAAAGGTATGGACTGGTAGTTCAGTACATGGAAAACTAACAATGGCCTGGTGGACAAATGGCCAGTGTTATGATTGTTCTTTTAGGGTCAGCAGGTACTTTTGGAAGTCCTCAAAGATTAAAAGATCAGACCAGATATCACATATCCAACTTAGGCTACCTTAGTCCATTTCTGGAAGTAATAACTTTCCCAAAAGTGAAGTCATTTATATTCTCAGCCATGCTCTATTGTGTGCACTGAGTAATTTTTTGAGAGCAGGGTTTCCTGTGGCACAGTGCCAAGAAGGGCTTTATTTGTTCTTCATTAGGCTGTTCATTATCATGCTGCTATATACCTGGATCATTTTACCTCCTCTGAGATGGCTGGCATAGCTTAAGAAAAGGCGTGATGCTATGAGTAAGTGGAGTGCTTTTGTTCACTCAATGGCCATCTTAAATCCCTTAAATGTGGTACCATTCTAATGGCTTTAATCTTCTAACAGCAGTCAATTATCCATTTGTAACATGGGCTGATATTAAATTGTTTACATCCATCTATTCTGGCACTTGCAAGGAATGCCATTAATCTCACTTTATACCAATCTAGACCCACCCTTCCTCTCTTCTTATCTCAGGAAAGGCATCTAGATCCACCTTCCACCCCATTCAGCATTTCCCTTCGTTCTACAGTCCAATCTCAAACTAAAGCTGCTTGATAGTTTTCAGTAGTTTTCTGCCTTCAATAACTATTACTTAAGTCCGTGCCCACGCCATCCCTAAAACAACCAGAGTACCCTCTTAATGGTCTGCAGGACCCCAAGCCTGTCCTTTCTGTTCACTTTCTTTTGTTTTGAACATCTGTAAGTACCTGTCTTTCTCCATGTTTTTCTGTCACGTATCTCCTATCTTGTGCTACACATTAATAGGATGACGCTTGATTTATTCAGAGAAAACAGCAATGCAATTTTTGAGGGGTTGTTTTGTTTAGTTTCTGTAGCAGAGTTTCTCTGGGCAGCCCTGGCTGTCCTGTAACTCATTTGGTAGACCAGGATGGCCTCGAACACAAAGATCTGCCTGCCTCTGCCTCTGCCTCTTGAGTGCTAGGATTAAAGGCGTGTACCACCACACCTGGTGCAATACAAATTCCTGAACTTCCGCCCATTCCTCAAGTCTTCAAACTTTTATTGTATGTTTTAGTGGAATATAATTCCTGTGCTTGTTTATGGCACACAGCACGATCATGTGCTACATGTATACAATGGATAGTAACCAAATCTGGTTAATTAAGATTTCATTTTCTTAAATATCATTGCCATACGTGACAATGGAAGTTACATTACAGTTAGGTTCTGTGCATACATACGTGATTAGGTATGTGTATTTCAAGTGTTGCTACCTCCTGATATATATCAAAGTGTGTTGTGCACTGTAAATATATACAATAAAAAATATAATTAAAAAATCATCTCCATATGTTGGAAAAATGATAAATTCTTTTAACAATTTTAGAATGTATAAAACTGTCATAGAGTATATCTATTCTACTGTGTGCTACAGCATTTTAATGAACTTCTCCCGTCTATCTCATTGTCCAATTCCCGAGCTTCTCTGCATAGCCTTGCAGCCTCTTTTCTACTTTCTAGCTTCCACAAATGAGTAAGAATATGTGGTTGCCTTATTCCATTTGGAATATTAGACTCTTCAATTTAAAGAGAAACTCTATCTTGTAAACTCCGAAAGACTGGAATTTAGGAACAAGATGAGCAATCTCTACTTTTCTGTTTCAATCATTGATCAGGAGCTTAAAATAATCACTTGAGATCTGAGGCTTTTAGGAAAGGCTAGTCCTTGGAGTCTGTGTGGCTCGGCCTTTTCATTTTACAGGGAAGGAAACTGAGGCCCGGGCTTAAAACTCAAAATTACTTTTCTAAATTTAGAATTCCATGAGGTAACTCTTTTGTAAGCCTGCCCATGGGTTTCCATGATGGCCAGAGTGAATACAAATTATCATTATGCCATACAATGTTTGTTTAGCCTAGCCTGGGCTTACTTTTCCATTCTTATTGTTTTTTTCCCACAGGTTATTGCACATGGCTTCCCTTTGTCCTTCTTATTTTGGGTCCTAAGCTTACTTCAGATATTTCATTGTACATCACCTTCTCCAAAAACGTGCCCCCAATACTCTCAGGATTCCAGAGCAATTATCACATGGTACCTATTTGCAGTATTCAAGTGGAGGGAACAACTCAGTCATTAGCAGCTACATGCACCTTATTCATTGTTCCATCCCCATGTTTTGAGAATCTGACATTCGATATTTTAAAATGAATTATTTTTACTTTTAACCTGCCACATACATGTCAATTTTTCCATCAGCCCTCCTTACAAAATCTATTTTCAGTTTAGTTTTTAAAAATAAATTGATTCATTCACATCCTTCTAGAAGTCACTGATAATCCTGAATGATGACTCTTCCTTGAAGCACTTATGTTTTTACAGGAACAGAATTCTAGGTCATAGGAAGGACTCTTCAATGCAGAGAAGTTACCCATAACTAGTAAGTCGTGAGGGAAGGTCAACTCCCATAGCCTCCAAATCAGTCTCACAGATAACCTCCTCACACACTCAAAGAAGGAAGATTCTGCTTCTGCTTATAAAATTCAGAGGACTTGTTTTAGTTGGTATAAATTCTTATTATTTCACATGGCATAAATGCTGAATTTATCATGCAACATTTCTGGTTTCATTTCAGGGAAGCAATGTCATGGAAGATCAGGATTTGTTGGAAATTGGAATCCTTAATTCTGGACACAGACAGAGAATTCTACAGGCAATCCAGCTCCTTCCAAAGGTAAGGGAGGCTTCGTTGGGCTCACCTTATGAATAATTTCCGATGACAGTCAAGGCATGTAGTGGTATTGACATGGGAGTACAGTGTATCTACATATACATACTGCTGAAGCCCACACTTAGTCCTGGTGCTATTTGATGTGCCAGAGTTGGTTGGTACTGAGGGAAGGGGGAATATAGGGGATGTGGGTGGGAGGGTAGGACTGGGAGGAAAGGACGGAGTGGGGTTACAGTCCAGATATAAAATAAACAAATAAATTAATTAATTAACAATAAAAGAATGGTCTTAGGTCCCACTTTAATTGGACACAAAAGACTACCACAAGCTTCCCTTGGTTTTAAATTGACCTGCAAGAATGCGATACAGGAAACATTGCAGAACAGTAGGACAGGTTCAAAATATCTCTTCTGTGTGAGTCCCAACTCAGGTACCATGGCAACTAAAGTTAAAGAAGATGGGATTCATGTTGGGTGAGTGCAGTAATGTCCTTGGCCTAAAAGCTTCATGGATGGAAAAAAATTGCTGGCTATACATCTGACAGGATCAATATCTAGAATATATATAAGGACTTTTTTAAAGCCTGAATACCCCCTACACCAACAACCCAATCAATAGAGGGGTTAATGGAATGGAGAGGTAGTTCTCAAAAGATGAAGAGTAGAAGGCCAACAAATAAGTTACAAACGTTAAGCATCCATACTTATCATGCTGGATGGTTTTATGTCAGCTGGCTAAGGCTAGAGTCACTTGAGAGGAGAGAACCTCAACTAAAACTGCGCCCTGGCTAAGACAGTCATCAGGGAAATGCATAGTGAAAGTAAATGAAGATTCCATCTCATCCCACTCTGGATGGCCAGCATTAAGAAAACAAGCAACAAAAATTCAGGAACATAGACCTTTGTTACCTATCAATGGGGCAATTTGCCCTAGGGGGTGCTACCATATAGGCCCCCAGTGCAAGAGGAAGCTCTTAGCCCTCAGATAACTGTTGAACTGAGAGGGGCCGATTTGTAGGGACACTCCACATCGGAGGAGTGGGATGGGTGGGAGAGGGAGGAGAGGGTGGGAGGGTGGAACTGGGAGGGGTGGAAAGAGGGCACTATGATGGAGATGTAACTTGATGTAATAAATAAACATAATAAAAAGAAAGAAAAAAACAACAATCAGTGCTGGAGAGGATATGGGTCGGGGACAGAAGATATTAATGTACTGTTGGTAGGGATGAAAATTAGCCCAACACTGGTCCAAAGGTTCCTCATAAAACTCCAGGTAGCACTATCATCATCCAGCTCTAGAACCAGCGAGTGTATGTCTGAAGAACTCTGTCAGCATCCTACACAGATCCTGCACTCTGCAGCTATTGTATCAGCCTAGCTATCCATTAGCGTACGAATGGACTTTTATAGTGTTATATATGGTATATATGCATGATAGAATTTTGTTCACCATAACAAACATTGAAATTTTTTCTCTGGAATTCATTACCTGGAAAATATAATCACCTGAGATCATCCTATTAAGCCAAATAATATGTAGAAAGAAAAGTATTACATATTTCTCTCATATAAATAAAAAATGCCCTATATCCATGCCAACACATGAAAACAGAAGGGAAAATATTCAAAGGGAAAAGACTGTCAGAAGGAACAGTGAGAAAGGGACTAAAGGGAGAAATGGGTATGGCCAAACTATGGGATATACTTAAAGAACTTATCTGTATATTTTTAAAGCACTATATGCAATGAATATACACCAATAAGAACATTGGAGTGAAAGAACCTCATGCCCCATAAGAAGCAATATCTCTTTTTTTATTTTTTTCCTTTATTTTTTATTTCTTCAAGTTACATCTCAATCGCAGTCCCCTCCCTATTCCCCCCTCCAGTCCCACCCTCCCACCCTCAACACCCATCCTCTTCCCTTTTTTTTTAAGTTTAAGGTATATCTTATCTCCCCCTACAGTTTCCCCTTTCAATCCAACAAATGGCTCTTTCTCTTATAATAATAAATACAATACAAAACAACAGAGGTAATTAGGCCACAGTTATGAGGGTTATATGGCTTAGCGTACATTCCCAATGTCCAGTCCATATGTATTTGGCACCTGACTTTAACATTCTACTATCTAACCATCTCCATGAGTTTAAAGTTCTATATCTAACTCAACATTCATACTAACTTGCAACACAATTTTAAAAGCATCTTCTTAGATCTATAATACTCTCTTGACTCCTAAACAACTCAAAATTTAATTATGAGACTCTAGCTATCTGTTCTTCAACCACCTCAGAGACCTGAGAGGGATAAATATATCTGATTTTATAGGAAGTACAGGGCCTGCAGAAGAAGCAATATCTCTTATAGCAATTCCAAGACTTAGCTTCTAGAGTCCCTACTAGGGACTTGCCTAATAACAAAAGGCATCATTTGGAGAAGTCCTCAATGCCCTATCCCGTCACATTTGATAAGCTGGTTTTCCAGTCTACATGTGATTTTTCAACCAGGTATCATTTTTACTGGAAATTGTAGCCTAGCAACAGTATTGACCTTATGTTTCCAGATGAGGTTTTAAAGGAAGAGGTAGGAAGGATGTGAGTACCAGCCTTTCAAGGTAGGTAGGATTTTAATTGGTAAGGGAAGGGAGAGGCACTTCAGGAAGGCAGAAGGAGCTGTGTAATTGCAGGTGTTACCCAGGCATTCACTTTCTGGAAGCTTTTGTGAAATAATTAGTCATTTAAAATCCAGTGGGATCGGCACAACAATATGAGTGTTCTTAATCCCATGGAACTGCATGGTCAAAATATTTAAGATGGTTAAGTTTTGTGTGTATTTACCATGATTTCCAAGATCAACAGAATAGAAGAAAATGTGGTTTGCTTAAATTAATTGAAAAGTGTGGCCTATAGCCAAAGGTAAAACAGAAAGATTAGGTTTCTTCCATTTGGAAAAGGCTAAGGAATTTGAATGTATTTTGTGGGCACTAGGGAATGCCTATGACTAGAATACTCTATTCTGATTAATTCTGGAGGCAATTTACCAGAGGAAGTGAAGGAGAGAAAGTTGAAGTGAGATCCACCAGCTGAGGAAAGATGAAGGGAGGCAAGATTGGAGCAGGTGAACCGTAATGGGGCACCTACACCCGTGTGCGATCCCTGTGTCTTCTCCCTTTTTCTCTCTTCCTGTGTAGAGAGGATATAGTTTCTCCTCAGACAAAGAAAGATAAATATTCATCACAGTTTCTAAGGAAGTGGTCCAATGAAATTTGCCCGCTGACAGTGAAATAAGTTTCTGCTGGTAAAACATTAACACATTAGCAAATGCAAGGACAGTCAAGCACACTGCTTAATCATACGAGTTTCCATATTAAAAAGGAAAGAATGAAAATGTCCTTAGACTTAATTCTTCAGGTAATTCCTACAGGTATGCTTTCACCTCCCTCCTTAAAGTATTATTTCCTTAGTAAACGTCCCACTTGACTTCAGTAAGGGCTTCTGTAAATAAAGTTGTATTCAACACCCAGTGGGGACTCTGACCCATGAAATGGCTAGAAGCTCCATGGATTAATGAATGGCTGCCCCACAATGCTACCATATTTAAAGTTCAGTTCAGACAGCATCATGTCACTTCTTCTGAGGAACTTCACCAAACCTATTATCACTTCGTACTACATTAGCAGTTAGAAATCTCATCCAAATGCACGCCCTTTAGTAAGCCTGCCAATGAAGACTCTGATCTGTTATCACGGTTTGGCTGCCTGAACCAATTTTTCATTGATCCTCTCCACCCTGGACCATTGACTCCCTTCCATTTCTCCCTCCTGATCACTCCTTTATCTTGGCACATGGGTCTTCACAGTGTCTCCACCAACCCTTCTAAACTATGAATCAAATCATATCACACTATGCCAAAAGTCACCAGTGTGATTTTTCTAAGCCTTCTGGATTAAGAGAAAGCCCTTACCTTGGCCTACAAAAGCCAACAGGATCTGGCCCTTTCCCGACTCATAGTCCTTTTTATCATTCTCTTCTACACTCAAGTCAACGACTTTCTCTTTGTCAGACAAAGCAATAAGCTCATTTCTGCCTCAGGCATTTTGTTCATCCTTCAGGTCCCCACACATCACTAAGGCTTGGACTCAGACACCCACCCTACAGAGGCCTTCCCAACCTAACAGCTCCCCCTCAGAAGCTATCACTCTCCTTGATAGTACCAACTTTATTTTCCCCACAGCACCTATGGTTACCTGAAGTAGGATTGTTTGTTTCTTCATTATTTTCCATCTTGCCATGGGGTGACCAGCTCCATGAGTTCAAGAACCTTGACTCATTTGTTCTGTTCTATAAAGTCAGCTGTTTGACAGTTCTGAGCACCAAGCAGCTACCCAAGAAATATGTGTAGAATGAGAATATACAGTGATCCCTGACTTACTAGAGGTTATTGCATCCTTATGCTTTCTCCTAGGTGAAGATACTGATGGTAATCTGTACATAAGCATCCTAGCAACAGAGATCACTCAATGTCTTGAAATTTCCTTGTCCTTAATCCCTTAATATGACCATTAAGAGAGTGAAAGAATGAGTAAATTAATGTTGCTTCCCATACCATTCAAATGTTTTCAAAACCCGGAATGCCTCGATTTTAAGATAATTCTATAATCATCCACACACAATTTCATGAGAAATGGAAAAAAAAACAACAACACCTCAACCTAGAATTATTTGGAGGATAAATGAAGTGTTTGTTTTTAAGACCCATTATAGGAAGCAATCTTATAAAAACAAGAAAAAAAATTAAGCTACACTCAAGAGGCTGGTGAAGAAGTATCTACTGAATGCACACAAATGAATAGAGAATGCATTAAGAATGGCCAAATCCATCCTCCACAGCACAACAGACTGTTAACAAAATGCTTCAAAATGATGCTTTGCTTTTTTAGGTAGGTAATGAGCCCCATCTTCAGATGGCTAATAGCATAATATTCATTCTGCATTCACTGTGGCTTTGCTCTGTTAGAGAAGTTGACAGAATGTCCCTTCATTTTATTCACACAATTCCTGGCCTTCAGAATGTTTTTGTTCCTCATCTGTCATGAGAAGCATTTCATAATCCCTATCTGAGATGCCTTCATGAAACACTGTATTTGGGAACTGGTGAGGCTTCTCCCAGACAGAGAAAAGATGGTCTTGGAAGTACAACTTTCATCTGTTGGCTTGTTTCAAAGCATGCTTTATTTATGTTCTTTTGATTCAAGGTTTGAAGGAAAACAACTTCTTTGGCAAGTTTTCACCTGTGATAAGCCTGTTTTAATATTGGAATGTACACCAGTGCAAAAATCCACAAGTTTTCAAACACAGTTGATGTATTCACGGAATACAGTATGCTATGTGTATTCTAACCAATCACCTTCAGAATAGTAATCGTGTCGTCAGCTCCTTCTCCCATTAATTTGCCTCTGTCTTTTGTGTTGCATGGCCTCCATCAGTAAAGCATGACTTTCAATTCTCACACAGCATCCACTTCCTCCACCAGCCCCAAATTGGGTTTTATTTGGGTCTAAAAGTTTCCCTAAGCCTCTGAGGATCAAACTTCACCCTCTTCCCTTTATGGGAAGGGAACCATGCCAAAACTTCCATCAGTTCTGTACTCTCTTATATACTAGACATGTTGTACTTTTTCTGTCTCTTAGACACAGGGACACGGGGACACAGGGAAATTATCTGATCACTTATTTGCAACATATTACCCTTTTACAGGTAAGAACCCCATGAATAAATCTTTGGATAAACCTTTAATATGGTTTCCTTTTAAAGGGGCATAAGTATTCTTGTCCTTTGATAATGGAGCACTTGAAGGTCAGATATTCGAAGGATTTTCATTTTACAAAGGTATAGAGTGCTTTGTGTCAAAGCCCATATTGTATCTTCTTAATATGTCTCATCCTGAATTGAAAATGTACCCAGTCAAACGTATGCCTGTCATGTCCTGGTTTTCCCTGTTGCCCCTGCTAATGCTTCCCATTTTACAGTGACTTTTGCAGTTACTCAGCAGCGGTCTGAAAATACCATCCACCTTTCTTTTGTGGCCACTCATCCCACAGTTTTCTTGGGCCTGACTCAGTCCTCTACCATGCACCCAGCCAGTGCTAAAAGGTCACCAGCAGCCACCAGAACAGTCACTGAGCCCCTTTCCATCCTCAACTTAAGACCTCAGCAGCTCTCATCTGATGACAGCCTGTCAACATTCTGCTCTTCGGCCAGGGTACCCAGTGCTCTGCTCCACTCCTTCTTTCCCTACTCATGTCCTGGATCAAATCTTTGAGCTCCTAAAACTCAAACTCAAAACTTTATGATAGCTAGCAAGTGTCATGATCACTGTCTATTACATCTGTACCACATCTTTACCACATAATGAAAACCCAAGCTCGAGTTGACCTTCACATCGAAATCTGGTTTAATCGCCATTTGTGGTAGCCACATATTTTCTTTTTTTACTGAATGGTACTGTCTTAGTAATGTTCTATTGCTGTGAAGAGACACCATGACCCCAGCATCTATATATATATTATATATATGTATATATATGTGTGTATGTATGTACATGTATATGTATATGTAAATGTATATGTATATATAATAGTATTCTTATATTTTTATTTTGACTGATACAACATCTCTAGTGGAAACGCCTACTTCGTTTTTCATTCATTCATTTATTTATTTACTTTACATCCCAATAGCAACTTCCACTCCCTCCTCTCCTCCCAGTCCCTCCCTCTCACCACACCTCCCCACCTCCCTTTCTCCTCAGAGCAGGGAAGACCTCCCATGGAGACCATCCCACGTTGGTATATCAAGTTGCATTAGGACTATGTGCATCTTCTCCTCTTGAGGCTAGAGAAAGGGATCCAAAGGCAAGCAACAGAGTTAGAGACAGCCCCTGCTCCAGTTTTTAGGGAACCTACATGAAGACCAAGCTGCACATCTGTAACATATATGTACAGGGAATAGGTCTGGAGCACTTTCATGCTCTCTGGTTGGGGGTTTAGTTTCTGAGAGCCCCTATAGGCCCAGGTTAGTTGATTCTATAGATTTGTGTGTGTGTGTATGTGTGGTATCCTTGACCTCTTTGGCTCCTTTAATCCGATCCCCCTCTTCTACAGGATTCCCCAAGCTCTGCCTGACTTTGGCTGGACCACAGCAGCTCTTATAAAACAATTGGGACTGGCTTACAGGTTCAGAAGTTTAGTCCATTGTTGTCATGGTGGGAAATATGGTGGCTGCAGGCAGACATGGTGCTGGAGAAGTAGCTAGGAGTTTTACATCTGGATCAGCAGACAACAAGAAGAGAGATTGACACTGGGCCTGACTTGAGCTTCTGAAACCTCAAAGCCCACCTCCTGTGACACACTTCCTCCAATAAGACCACACCTACTCCAATAAGGCTGCACCTCCAATTATACCACTCTCTGAGTCTATGGGGGTCATTTTCATTCAAACCACCACATTCCACTCCATGGCCCCCATAGGCTTGTAGCCTTATCATAATGCAAAATGCATTTAGTCCACCTTCAAAAGTCTCAACTGTTTAAAAGTTCAACATCTGTTCAGAGACTTATGGCAATCTCTTAAGTGTAACACTTATAAAATCAAATTTAAAAAGCAGATCACATACTTCCAACATAAAATGCCATAGAATATACATTACCATTCCAAAAGGGAAGAAAGGGAATGTAGTAAGGAAATATTGGACCAAAACTGAGCTGGGCAAATTCCCAAATGTCTGATGTCAAAGTGTTCTTCATATATCCAACTCCTTTCATTTTTGTTGACTGCAACGCATTTCTTTCTCTTGGGCTAGTTCGACTTACTCTTAGCAGCTTTCCTTAGCACGTATCCCACAACTCTGGCATATCCAACATTTTGTTGGCCTCTAGGCAATCTAGGCTTCATCTTCACAGCTTCACACAATGGCCTCTCTGGGCCTCCATGCAAGGACACCCCTGCCACATGCTTGCCCTCAGCAGCTTTCCTTAGTAATGGAAAAAGATTCCATAACCCCTTTCTTGTACCCTTGACTCCACAACCAGAACCACATGGCCGAAGCTGCAGCTTCCTCAGGCTGGAACGTGGCCTCTCATTCTAATACATTTTTCATGAGCTTTCTGTTTTCATTGATTTACTAGGCTTGGTTGTCCTGGAACTCACTCTGTAGACCAGGCTGGCCTCAAACTCAGAGGTTCAACTGCCTCTGCCTCCAAAGTGTGGGATTAAAGGTATGCACCACCCTGTTCTGCTCTAAGCTTTTCTTGAATTCCTTTTCACAAATTGGAAGTTCAGCTGGGTGAGGTCTTACTCCAAGGCCACCAGTCTCTTTATTCTACTTTGCATAAGGGATTTCTTTAATCTGTTTGTACTTTCTGGTTCATCATTTTCTCCTCAAACTGTACATTTTGTATTTTTTTTCTTGTGCAGCTTGCTCCTTTTCATTATAGATCTGCGTAAGACTGGCCACTAATAACCACATGACACAGTCTATACCAAGATGTCTTGAAAGTTTTAAAATCTCCTCTGCAAACTCAATTAATCCAAAACTCTTCAATTTAGCCTCAAGTAGACTTTTCAGATAAAGGCAAAAAAACAGCCACATTCTTTGCCAAAATATCACAAAAAAAAAAAAAAAAAGATCTCTAAGCCACATACTAATGCTCTTCTCCTCTGAAGCTTCTTGAGGCAGGATCCAGCAGTTCAAATCACCCTCAGCATCACTGTGTTCCATGCTCCTAGTAACATGGCCCATTAAGCCCTGCTTAAAATGTCCTGTCATTTTTTTCTAGTCCAAAGTCCCAAAGTGTTCCATATTTCTCCAAACAAAAACATGCTCCAGCCTGCAACAGCAATATTCTAGTCCCTGGTACCAACTTCTGTCTTAGTCAGTGTTCTATTGCTGTGAAGAGACACCATGACCACAGCAATTCTCATAAAGGGAAACATTTAACTGAAGCTGGCTTGCAGGTTCCGAGGTTTAACCCATTATGGTCATGTCAGGAAACATGGCAGTGTGCAGGCAGACATGGTGCTAGAGAGGTAGTAGCTGAGAGATTTCACATCTGAACCAGCAGGTAGCAGGGGAGTGGGAGGAGAGAGAGAGACTGGGCCTGGCTTGAGCTCCTGAAACCTCAAAGCCCAAACCCAGAGACACACTTTCTCCAACAAGGCCACACCTCCAATAATGACACTCCCTATCAGTCTATGGGGGAGGGGGCATTTTCATTTAAACCCCCACAGGTACCAAACACCTTTGGTTGAATTAAATAAATCACTGCCCTTTCTATCCTCACTATAAGACTTAGTTCAAAAACAAAAGCAAAATGGAGTGTTATTTCAAGAGAAAAATAAGATTCTATATAGTTACATAACAAAATCCCCCACAAAGTAGTAGGTAGCAATTTCTGCTGAGCAGGGTTTTTAGTGTCAGTGACTGAGTTTTCCACCCTAAGGTCTCTCCCAGGGCTAGCTACAGTCATCTCCAGCGTCAGCTAAGAAGGGCGCACTTCCTAGCCCACATAGGTGAGCTTATAGGCAGGGTTTAGCTCTTGGGGGCCACGGGGGGGAGGGGAGCCAAACCTTCCTTAGTTCCTTTGTCATCTCATGAAATACACCCAGCTTCAACAGGGTGAGCGCAGGGCCGTGCTGGCACAATGGAAATCACGGTCACCTTCACTACGATCACTAAAGGAGCCACTTTAGCAGCCAGTCACAAGAAAATGCTCCTATCAGTCATGAGGCACTCATAAGGAGCAAATATGATTTTCCAAAAGTTGCGTCTATGGGCTTCTTGATTTATATGTATCAGATCAGTGAGCTTCAGATTACAAACTCAATCCATGCAAATCTGTGGTTGGATTTCTGGGTTATGATGCCCCATAACCATCAACCGGGACATGAGCTATGTGTCTCTTTTTTTAGTGTTCTTCATAAATATGGCTTGTAAATCGCCTAATGTTAATGTGACGGTCTGAGGAAATGAAAGATGACTTTTATTGTTGTTGATGCTGGGCTTTTCCATTTTAACCCCAGTTATAGGCAGGAGAACTTGACCATAAACTACATCACTATAAAATGTGTCTTTAGGAGGCATATTTCTAAGACACCTCCCATCCCCTCTGTCCTGGATCTGAACATCCTTGTGTAAACATTACCTTTTCCTGGCTCTGCTGGGGAAGTGTGGTCAAATTCTACTGGGACTTAAGGATATTAGAAACGAAAATACATTTTTGGAAAAATAACAAAGCTAGAAAGTTAAAAAAAAGACATCCTTTAAGTTTATGCCTGATCAGAGCGAGTAAGAATCAACAACAACAAAGCCCCATCTGTGTGCAGCAATGGAGACATATAAGGGTCTTAGTTCAAACACCTCTAAGGACAAGACCACACAGATTGGTGTGGCCCATGGCAAGAACACAAAATAAAGCACTGAGGGACAGACTTGGTTATGGCTTTCACTTTGTTGCTCCTGTACCACAGGAGAAAGCACAGAGCCTTCCTGTGATGAGAACACCGGTTATTTGAGGATTGGCACTGAGCACCACAGATGTGGCATTATCTCAATTTAGCGTCTCTGAATCTCGACTCCTAAAGTTCTTTCAAGGACTTTGAAACGCAAATGTTTCTCAGCTGTGGTCTTGATGGCTCTCTCAGGCACATAGCAGCTTTAGGGGAAAAGTATTCAACCAATGTAATTCCTTTAAAAATCTGGAAAGGAAGGTTCAGCCTAATGCACCTGTCACTTAGAAAAATGGCAGGAGCTCGTTTCCTATTTCTTCTACTATTTTTCAGAAGATCAATGACAAAACATAGGCCACAGGCACAGATGATCCTGTGGTACCTTCTGACAGGGTAATTTTCATCCTCTGAGCCCATCACTCACTATCTGTGTACCCCCATTCTTCTTACTTCTGTTTCCCCTCCCTGCTTCATGCCTGTTGGTGTACTAAACCTTGTGACACCCAGTATTGGCCTGAACATTAATTAAAGAGACACTGTAAATAGAATCTCTCATACAAGTGTATACACCGCTTTAGTGTGGGGGACGCCAACCCAAAAAAAAAAAGATGTGCAGAGCTCAATTCCTTCTGAATTTGTAGAGTATTGTACTTCTGTAGTGTCTGGTTGTTCGTGTGGTGGGGTCTATGTGACCTCTAAAATGCTTTATTGTTCCAGAACAAGCACGAATGCCCCCTTAAACAAGGAGTTGGCAAATTTTTTCTCATAAAAAGTCGGCCTACACTATATTGGCCATATATCTTCCCTTGCAACTATTCAACTCTGTTACAGAGTGAAAGCAGCCACAGAAAATTCACAACAAATGAGTGTAGCTGCATTTCAATAAAACTTTAATGACAAGAACAGGCAACAGCCCGTATTTGACTTGTGAAACATAGTTTACCAACACCTAAATTGAATTCACAATAAATCTCCAGCTAGATAGAGTTTTTCTATGCCTCTAAGAGTCTTTTAGCCAGGAAAGAAACTCAGATCAGAAAGGCAGCCACCTGTGTTAGACCAATATAAGGCTCCAGGATGGCCCCGCAGACTCCAAGCATCATCCCAAAACTTCTGTGTGATAAAGGCGTTTGGTTGTGATTGACAGGGATGACTCTGGCTGTATATGTTGGAAAAGATGTCATTTTTTTAAACCATCTTTGTGGGAACACTTGAGGGCTCCACACTTGTCAGTCAATAAATAGATGTTTATTAAGTCCCCCTGTAAGATCTGAGCTCCACTACCCTTCTTTCACAGCTCATATACAGCCCTAACTCTTACACACAGAGGGGAAAAATAACCCCAAACTCTACAGTCTTCACGTTCACTAGCTTTTTATGCCTCCTCCCTTTCACGTAGATACTCTGCAGAATTTGGGGTTTCAGACTCTCCTCCTCTTCCTGCCCATACTATCCCTTGACACCACCATCTACCCCCCAGAGTTTATACTACCCACTACACACAAGTGACCAATGAACCTCTGCCTCTGAATTTATAGATTAATCTCCCCAGGAAACCCACATAAGATATCAAATTAACATGTCCAAAGAGAGCCTGTGTTCAAAGAAAAGTGTCCTGCACCTCATAGTTAAATTTAGTATTATTTATTGTACAAATAACAGAGAGGGTCTCTGCACACCAGATACTTTCCATAGCACAAAGTTATGATAGAGAGCAACACGAACATAACCCATAGCCCTTGACCTCACAAAACATGTATTCCAATAAAAAAATATATTCCTGTTTTCAATGGCATTTCTTCATTATATATCATGAATAATATAAGTAACATGTTACATATTATTGGGGTTATACTATAACTATATACTATAACATAGTTATAATATGTAGTATAACATATATAACATTTTACATATAGTATAGTATATCACTGACATGTTCTCATTATTTTACAAAACAGTAATATACTTTCTTGGGTTATATAGTAATATTACATATATAGTCATATGTAATGTTAATTTTATAGCATATATTATAAAGAACAATCAATGAATAGGCACAGAACACTGGGAATACATTAAGAACAACTGACTTGCTGTAAGACTGTAAACATCAGTCTTTCTCAGGAAAGGGGGTTGGTTGGTGCCATTAGAGAATGAGGAAGGAAGAAAGAATAATTGCCTTTAAGGTCAAAAGCTTGAGTAATTTGATATCTATAAATTTTGAAGTAACAGCAAGTCACTGAGCTCTGTGTCATTATTCCTTAGCTTGGCACGCTGTGTAGCTGGGAAATGAACTGTTGCCAGTATAGCAAACCCAAAATGTCAGCAGTGTAACACTCGACTCTTACTCCTCATTCATAGAAGGTCCAATGTCACAGTTTTTCCTCTAGGCGGTTAGGAACCTGGGTCGCTTCCACTGTGCATCCATCTTACTGTTTTCTTTCTTTTTTTTTTTTAAATGCTTTATTTTTTTTTCTTCAAGTTACATCTCAGTCACAAACCCCTCCCTATCCCGCCCTTCCACCCTCTTCCCCCCAGAAGTTTCCCCTTTCAGTCCAACAGATGGTTCCTTCTCTTATAACAGTAAGTATTATACAAAACAACAGATATAAATATGCCACATTTATGAGAGTTAAATAGCCCAGTATACCTTCCCAATGTCCAGTTTATACATATTTGGCCCCTGACTTTAACATTCTACTATCTAACCATCTCCATGAGTTTAAAGGTCTATATCTGACTCAACATTCATACTAACTTGCAACACACTTTTAAGAGTATCTTCTTAGATCTATAACACCCTCTTGATTCCTAAAAAACTCAAAATTTAACTATGAGACTCTAGCTGTCTATTGTTCAACCACCTCAGAGACCTGAGAGGGATAAATATATCTGCTTATATAGGAAGTGCAGGGCCTGCAGCTTCCAAAACTAAGAAAGGACATACCAATGACTGCCTGGACAGTTCCCATTTTCTCTCCATACATTCCTGCATCAGTCTTCAGCCTTTGGGTCCTGTTTCTCTGACAGACATTTGTTGTAGAGCAGGGATTATGAAGGACTTACCTACCCTGTCTTAGCAGAGTTAGGCTGTCGACTTCCCTGCTACCAAGTTTTGTCCTTTTTGGACAGCAGTCTGTCTGCAGTTGGTGATACATAATTAAGAGTATATTTAACCACAATTGAATAGATCTTTGTATTTTGATACAAAATTAAAGGTAACGCTTCCTAATGGTATCATACCTAGAGATACTTAAAAATAAAATGTGAAGCTCTGGCCTCTTGATACCAACCGTCTAAAACGGTCTAGGATAGTTAAGTAAAACAAACTCCTAGTCATGCAAACATGTCACTTTGTTAGCTACTATGACAGTCTATCACAGATATTCTCTAAACTACCCAGTAATCAAGTTGCTAAGAGACAAGCAACATTTGCTTATCTAAATACAAGAGATGGATAGGGCATCTTCAAAAACCCCAAGAGATCTGCAGAATATGGCATTCAAAGATGGTATCTTAAATTAAGATTTTCTTTCTTTTTTTTGATATCGAGACATATCAGCACCTGACAGCACCCTCTATTCTACTCCAAGTAGAAGATAAGCATCGAAGAACCTCCACTGTAAGATGGTTGAATTAGTGGCAAGCCTATCTCTTGGCATCTTACTGTTTTCTAACAGCCGCCATAAAACAGGAGAGCTAGGAGCCTGGAAGGTCAGACATGGTATTCTGTGGGATGTCAGGGCCAGAAGTGAACCACTCACTTTAGACCACATTGGATTCCCCAGGAATCAAGTTCATGGTGCTCAGTAAACTTCGAATTAGGCCAAGAAGCAAAAACTCATTTTGCAAGAAGGGACGACAGAATTCTTGAGATTCAAGCCATTCTGTGCCCAAACACCATTTCTTCTCTGCCCCTCAGCTGCCTCCCTTCCTCATGTGGGTCACTTCAATTCATTCCCACCCCCCAAGACATGCTTCCCTGAGGTACATCTTACAATAGCTTTTCTTTGAGTAAGATCAGCCATTTGACCTGCTGTGATGCCATTGTATCCTGTTGACTAGTGTTTCTCTTTCTCTCAAGATTAACATCTTTGCTCTGCTGCCTTCATTATCTAAGCATGGAGCACCCAGTACTGGACTGTAATAATGCTCATTTCATGTTTACTAGACTGGATGAAGCCACACAATAGAGCAGATTAGAAATCCCCCTGAATGGGGAAGTAAGTGCTTTTAAAGAGATTTCCTGACACAGTGCCTTTACTCTCCAATGCTTTACAAAGGAACAGGGCACCTCTATTGTGACTACATCAATTTTAACAGTAGTGGCCTCAATCTCCTAGGGACTTCCTCCCTCATGCTGCACACCTTCTGTTTGCAAGTGAGGATCAATAACTAGTCTGTTGTTTAGGAACACATTGGAAGAAGCAATGATTGGTGTTCCCTAAAACTCTTTTTTTCTCCCTTTGAAATGACAAATTTCACTATTTATGGAGTGCAGAATAGCTACAATGGTTAGGGTCAATAGATATTCAAAGAACTATTAGCTGTGAGAGTGGTACAGTAAAAAAAAAAATCACCTGTTTGGGTTTTTTTTTTTTTCTTTTCAAATTCTCATGCACTTTCAAAAAGAAAAATGGCTGCTACATTCTTGGGGAAAAAAAAAGAAAGGGGATTTTTCCATATCTTATTTTAAGTGGATTTATTTTGGAACAGTTTACTACATAGACCATACACGAGAGAGTTAAAATCGTGTTGTACTACAATCCCTTTCCCTGATGTTTATACAGAAATAGAGGAGGAGTTAGGTGAGCAAACAGGTACCCAGCTAGCGCTACTCCCCAGTAGCTACCCTCCTCTAATTTTCAGCGATTCACCTCCATTAGCTTAAGAGCAGTGAGTGCCTCGGACTTTTACTGTAGTCACTTGTAAGAATGAAAGGGATGTAGTTATCTGAGCGTTCCCCTTCCTCGTATGTATTTTCAAGGAACAACCACAATTCAGAGCAGGAAAAGACTTCAAATATCCAGCTTGTCCTCTTCTTACCTGTGTCCTTTTCCAGACAAGGAGAGGAGTTCCAGATGAATCGCACCTTATTAAAAAAAACCGGAACTAAATCCCAGCCCCTGGCACTTGTGATGGTTACCTCTTTAGTGAAGACTGTGCTATTTTATAGGCCCAGGGCTGGGGGATGAGTGTGTGAGAGAGAGAATCAGAAAGGGGACAGGATAGGAGAGGACCAAAAAATAAAGCATCAACAAGAGTGTTTCTAAAATCGGGCTTCATTTCAGGAGTCAGGCTTAAAAGTCAGCTTTGGAGACCTCCATGGACCTCTCAACTCTATTTTTGAGGCTGGACAGGGAAGGCTATGGCAGGGATCCAAAAGACCTGAAAAGGCAGGAAAAACGCAGCCAAGAGGAAGAATGAAGGCTCACCTACATCATATCAAGCTGTCTAGCAGCCCTCCAGGGTCTTGCTTATCCTCGGAGGCAGCCATAGAGATGACGTCACCAAAGACTGACGTCACTTCCAGGAAACAAAGTATAACAGAATAAAAAGAAATAAATCAAATAATCTTATTCATTTCTCCTTTGATCTGGGCAGAAAAGAGGGGGAAATGGGCAAGATTGAAGGAAATTCTCCAGAAGATGGTGAAACCCATCTTTACACCATTAAGCTCCATGGAGATGACATTTTTATAGGATTAAGCCAGAGAGCAGCATGCTGTAATGGTTGGGAATGTGGCCAGATTCCAAATTTGATTTTTGGCTGTGCTCTGCTTAATTGTGCAACCATGGGCAAGTTTCTAAACCTTTCTCTGCCTGTTTCCTCATCTTTAAATGGAGGTAATGATTTTCTTACCCTGTAGGCATGTTGTGCCAATTTAATGACTCCACAGTGTAAGTAAGACACTTAAAATGGAGTCTGGGTTAGTGGATATACTCTATTTCGATCAATTAAATGCATTTTTAGAAAGAAGGATGAAGATGAACCGAGAAATTTGTGAGATTCCTCCGGTGCATTCATGATTCTTAAAAATTACTACTCTGGGCATAAACAATAAATAAAACTGTCTACATTGCTTATTTATAGAATAGATACTTATGACTCCCTGCCACTTTCTAGGCACTGTATTAGATTTTTAGCATTTGGTAGGAAACAAGGCTTCCAAGGTCACTGTCCTTACACAGATTATATTCTGCCTATAAAAGGCAATAAACATAGAATTTGAGGTAAAGACAAATAACTCTATGGGAATGAACAGGGAATGATGGGGGTATGTGAACGCTATCATAGGCAGATAAACTAAGACTGAACCAAAGCCATTTAACTGAGGTCCTTAATGGCCTCTCTGTATTGTCTAAACAGTGCAGTTCAAACCAAACTGGGGGTTCTAGAGGGGTACTGAGATGACTCGGCTGAATAATCCACATACAGTGTCTTAAGGAACTAGAGGTTTTGCAGGGGTTCAAAATGAACTAGCTTGGGTTTTCATCAAATCCAAGTTAATCCCAGTTTAGCTACCTACCACTTATGAACTGCCTGTCACCTTGGGCAAGTTACTTAAATTCTTTAATCCTCAATTTCCATCTGTTAAGTGAAGATTATAGCAGAAACTACTGTACCATGTTTTAGTTGAGTTACAAATGTAATAGTGCAAATGAAGGTCCCAGCACTTAGACCCAGTAAATATTATAGCCTCTTGTGTTCAACACATCCTCAATTACAAAGATCAGTAGATTTTTGATGGCATTCTTCCATAGGACAAAACATAACCCAAAGGGGATACATTTGCAGACACCAGAGTATCTGACTGGCACATCACAGCAATAGGGTCTCATGGAAAGCTTACCATTCTCCACTAGTAGATTTTGCATAATTTGATTGCTCATTATCTGAAAAGAAAAGGAAGAAAATTGCAAATTTGCTTGTCATTATCTGCTAACCTAACTATGTTGGAATACATTTGGGGTGATTGCTTCACCCATCAGAGCTAAGAGAGACAGTGTTTAAAGCTATAACTAGAGCCTCCCTGTATGACTAAATGGACCTACATAATTCTGAGAAAGCTGCATGTCAGTACCTGGTGAAGGCAATACAAGCTGCACTAATACAGCAGGGCCAAGGGAAGACAGAGAGTAGCTTCAAGAGCAAAGTTTTAATGTATGTGGCATGAAAGGAAATGGAAATACACTAAGAAGCTGCATCAAACCTTGACGCTGTGGCTCCTGAAAATCGATAATGGTGTCTTGATGCCATAGAAACCCACAAGGATGTGAATTTACTCAGAAGTAATAGAGCAACACCCCTACCAGTTTGCATAAACCATTGCCAAGACAGTGTTGCCTAACTCTATGTGTTTATTCGACAGTTGAATACAGTCTGACTATATTCTTATTTTTGAAGGTTTGTTTATTATGTATACAGAGTTCTGTCTGCATGTATGCCTGCAGGCCAAAAGAGGGCACCAGATCTCATTATAGATGGTTTTGAACCACCATGTGGTTGCTGGGAATCGAAGTCAGGACCTCTAAAAGAGCAGACGTGCTCTTAACCACTGAGCCATCTCTCCCGGCCCCATATTCTTATTTTTAATCTATAACATTTGAGTGAAATGACTGTTCTATAGGTCTCTAGATCCACTAAGCCTGAGCATAGGTCTTAGATACAGTGCAAAGTGGAAAACACAGAAAGGATGTGCTTACCCAGTGATTGCAGCAAAGGGCAAAGCATGGACTAAATTATAATGGAACAAAATCATAGCCTTTGGCTGCTGCAGGGAGGTCGGGGTGAGACCTCTTCTCCTGGGAATCAGGAGAGGGTTTCTGGAGGAGGAAGCAGATGATTCAAACAGCTATTCCTGTGTACCTTGAAAGCGTCGTCGTGGTGAGATTTTTTTTTTTTTTTTAACAGCTCACTATGCTCCAAGCAAAAAAAAATGACCAGAGCATTTGTTTACCTGGCTTAGCCAGAGGGTGTGCTATTTTTTTTCTTGTTTGTAATAACCATCCTCTAACATATAACTAGTACCATTAATCCTGCCATGAATTACATTCATCACATTGCCCTTCCAGGTATAACATGTCAGTCTCCAGCAGGCACCTGCAAATCAGCTGTGGCATAGTTAATATGTTTCCGCCCCAAGGTAAACACACTCTCATTGCATGTTATTTACTTGTGTTTATTTGGTTGGTGATAATGGTGGTCAACAGGACTTTTAGATTTCAAGACTGGAAGTCCTCCCATCCATCGTTTGTTTGTCTTTGGATCCTGTCCTGGTAGTTGATCTGCAGACTCACACTAAGCAGTATACTTCGGAATGTCCTAAGACATTCCTGCGCATGCCAGAAAGACACTGCCGAGTAAACATTCTATTAATAGCAAACGTTTAAATAGATATTTTCCATATGCCAGTCATATTCCTAAGTGTCATCCAGATTAATTCTCAATTAACTCACTTGGCTCTTACATATAACTTTCTGTGTCACAGGGAAAGAACTTAAAGCCCAGAAAAGCTAAGTAATTTGTCTACAGTCACACAGCTAGTAAGTGGCAAAGTCAGGATTCAAGCCATTCTGCCTGGTCCAGAGTTTATACTCTTACCTGCTTTCCTTCACAGCCTCCGGTGGCACAGTAGCAAGCCGTCATGCTCTGTGACATCAAACAGCACATTTCTGTGTCGTGGACCAGAATGTCATGTCTCTGTGCCCTGTGGACCCCAATGACATGTGTGCCGTGTGAACCCTAATGTCTCTGTGCTCTCTGGACCCAATTAGCATGTCTCTTCTCTGTGGCCCATAGTCTCATGTCAAGTCTCTCTGCTCTTCAGGCTGGAGTGGCGTGTCTCTAGGATCACTTCCCAGTTCGTTTGTCATTAGGAAAAGGCCACACGTCATTTTTATCTCCTGCTTTCATTATCTTTGCTTCTGACCGACCTCTCTTTCAATAATCAGCAATTCCACTTTTTCTTTTTTCAAAGCTAACAGATAACTGCTGCCCTTAGAGGACCTGAATATCAAGATGCTGCTAGAATCCTTTCGTATCTTTCAGAGAAAACACAACTTAGCCTTACTTGTTGCTCTCAGAATCCATGATGGAATAAGTGCCAAACAGATACACATTAAACAACTTTTAGGGTTACAATTTATGAATCGTGGGAGTTCTGTCAGGTTAAAAGCCTTCCCTTAAATGAATGCATGCTCAAGTCTAACCTTCGGATCATTCTTTACCTAGAAGCGACTGCCTGGTGACAAATGCTTGTATTTTCTGATTTTTCTAAACATGAAGAAGTAAATGTGTTACACAAACTTTGGAATGTGAAATTTTCCCCACAAGGGTATTACAGGAAATGTAGAAAAGATTGATCCCGTTGCCTCTCGACTCAATTATACTATCATCTGTCAGAATTCCTGGCATCCACTTGGACAGAATACTTTTTCTCAGTGTTATATGAGGTAGACACAAAGTAACAATTGTCCGTGTAATTAGGACCTTAGCATCCAGGACTCAGATCCAGGCACAAGAGCCTGTGCAGCTAGATACAAGTACAGAGCCTATAACAGCCACAGGTCAGCTGTTGATCCATCCACCCATTCAATCATATCATGATTCCTATTGGCCCTGTGTGAGGTCCTGAGATAAGAATGGAAAAATAGATAAAGCTTGGCCTGTGCCTCAAGTAGTTCTACATTTAGACAAAGATTGGTGTATCCAGAGCTAAAATATTATGTGAAAAATGCTGTGAGAGGAGAAAACTAAGTGCATGGATCAAGGAAGGATTTCTGAATGGGTGGATGGATGATGCTTGAACTCAATCTCAAAAAATGAATGGGTATTTGGGGGCATTAAAGGAGCCACTCTGGGCTGATGATGCTGTGTTAGTACTAGGCATGGTAAGAAGAAAGGGCTGGCTGGCTGAGTGTCCACTCCTTGTGCTCTTATCTTGCTCTAGGTGTGTTTCTCTCTCTCTCTCTCACTCTCTCTCTCTCTCTATCCCTCTATCTCTAGCCATCTCTCTGTCTCTCTCTCCTTCCCTCCCTCCACATATTAACCCCAAGAAAGCTATACAGGAACTCAATCAAATCTTTCTTTTCCTAAACCATATAGAAAGTCTGGTTCTTAATTTTTATTTTTTTAATGTTTTTTAATGTATACTAAAGAAAATTACTTATTCCCGAAGGTAGGGACCTTGCAACCTTTTGCTTTTAGGCAGTGCCTAGGGATTTGTTACATATCTATTCCCTGCTTTGTCATTCTCACTGAGTGAAATAAGCTAGATCTTTTAAAATGGTTTTGATAGCTCACTCTTTGGTAGCAATTCCGTTAGTAGAGCTGAAGATTCCCAGTCACTCCATTGTCTGAAGTAATTAAATATTCTGAACTGACAAAACAAGCAAAGACTGTGAATCTTGGAGCATTTGCCCAGTAACAAAGCTATCTCCTCATGACCACCATTCCCAGGCCAGGCAGAGGAACATTTCTTAGACCATCCTCAAAGTATAGGTATAAAGAAGTTCCTGGGGTTGTTCTTGTGCGTTTGCATGCATGTGTGTATGCATGGGCAGGTGCATGCCTGTGTGTTGATTTGGTTTGGTTGGTCTTGGGAGGTAGCTTGTTCTGTTTGCTTTGGCAGTGCTAAGACATGAGACTAGAGCCTTAGACATGCTAGTCAAGTACTTTACTTCGGAACTGCGTCTCCAGCCTTTGTTTTGTTTGTTTTGTTTTTTGTTTTGGGGGGGAACAGGGTCTCACTACATATCCCAGGACATCTTGGAACTCAAGACGTTCCTGCTCTTTGTCTCCCAAGTGCTGGGATGACAGACATCTGCCACCATTCCTGGCATAAAGAAGATACTTGGGAACCCCAACCAGGGCTTGGCAATGGGTTTAACATTTCTGCATATGTTTTGGATCTTCAAAACCTCCTGCTAAGGCTTGTCTCAGCTGCCTTAAAGTGTGTGTACACCATTACCTAGAAAACTGGCTGGGCATAGACACCCGTGCTATTCTGCTTCTCTTGTTCTAGTTTATTGTGGTGACAGCTCTTGTCGCCAAAGCTTAAAATCGGGCCACTAGAACTTATCCAGAAGTGATGCCAAACATCCACTAAATACATCCAGAGGCTGTTCAGAGTTACAAGTGCCCAATCTGTTAAAAGTCGCAATAGCCATTCTCCTAGGGTGGTGCTCAGTGTCCTCCCACCAAGAACACTTCGACCAGTGCCAAATGGATGTTCTGCCAGTGCCACTAAAGCCTGCCAAGATGGGTATATTGCCAACTGCCAATGCCCAGAACTGAGGGCACCAATATCTGTGGTGTGGCACCATCTCTGCTTGCTGATAAAGTTCCTGAATCCAACTGTGCTCACTCCTTTAGTTCCCAATGTCCTCTTTCACCCCTTCCAAAAATGCTTTGATAATGTCGGGCTCTTCATCTTAAGTCCTGGTCTGTGGAAAAAGGACAAGGACCCAGTGAGGGTGGCAGAACCTGAAATGCATTCAGAAGTGCCATCCCATAAGATGTGTGTCTTTTGTCCCTTGAATCAAATGCATCTGCCTTAGCTTCCACTTCTGAACCAAGATTTTCGGCATTCCTGGATCCCTCATTTGAAACAGACCCCTTCAAAACCAATCCTGCCAGCCAGCCCTAAATTCCCACACAGGATATAGGTGAGCACATTTTCGTTCAAGGTGATAGTTGTACCACACAAGTCTAGTCAGCAAGTTGGCAAGCTCAAGGTCCATGTGAGAGAATCTGACCATTTTCTCCCACCTTTTTTTTTTTTTTTTTTTTTTTGGCTTCCTGTTCCAGACACCATCTCCTTGCCTCTGGATGACTTCCACTGTCTCTGAAATGGCCTCTTGACTAGCTATCCTCCACGCAGGAGCCAGAATGATTCCTCTGAAACAGTCCAAAACCTGGGAGACTTCTCTCCACATGCATGCACAGACTTTCTGCTTCCTTTAAACTCAAAGTGAGACCTTTCAGAGCCTTCTAGACACTAGGCCACCAATTATGTCTCCCTGAACCCTGTTCATTTGCAGCTACACGCTGAACCCACCCATTGGCCTTCTTATTCCTTCCTGGGGGACCTTTGAGCTAGCTGCTCTCTCTGCCTGAGTAGAGAGTTCCACCCACTGTCTTCAAACTCTTCATATCTTCTGAATTAAACTTGCACTGCTGCCTCTCCCCAGGGTTCCCAATCCCATATTGTATTTCCACTTTCTAACATAGCACACAGTGTGTTCTGCCTCTAACCATTGGCTATCTTCCCCTATTTGAATAGAAATACAAGGACTGGTGATGTTGGAATTCTGTTCACTGACACCACCAAAAAAGTTCCTTGAGTGTAGAGTAGGCACAGTTAGTAGTTGAAGAGTGAAAATGTCAATGGATGGATGGATGGATGGATGGAAGGTCTGAGGTTTGTTAGGCGAAAGTGAGCATGCTTAGTTTTGACTACCATACAAATGATGTCCTCTGTACTGCTCTACTTGGGCAGAACATAAGCTATTCATTTGTATACTGCTAACTTTGGCTTTCTGGTGCAGTTGTCTGTTGGAAGTGCTTCAGTGAATAAAGTCATGTATATGCCAAGAGGTTCTAAGAAAGTACATGGTTTTTAAATATCAAATAAATAGAACTGACATTCAAAGTATTCATTATTTTCTGAAAACTGAGGTTTGAGGAATTTTTTTTCCCACTGAGAATAAAAACATGCAAAAGATCTTTCTGATTGATATTAGCATTTAAAGTTTCTGTTTTAGGAGGAAAGCAGTGAGCTATATTAGCAACGAGATAGCTACATGGCTGTCAGAAAACATGTGCTGGCAGAAGAAAGAGGTCACATGTCTTTTTCTAAATATAATTCATGTCACCAGTAGAGCTGGAAAATGTGAATGACGGCAAATGCTGTTCAGCACCTTTTTCTAGCTGCAGTTAACTCTGTTCATCTCTAATCTAAGCCCTTGCTTCATAAAAGAGCTTTGCACCAAGGAAACAAATCAAAACATGTGGAGATGTTTCACTCAGTGCTCTAGGGTCAACATGGTCTCAGTAGGGTTTGTAAATTAAAAGATGGTAGAAAAAATTCCTTTTATTGAATTTTTTAACCCAAAACTTCGGGGAACAGTACAATGCACTCATTCAGTAAAATTACCTCGCCCTTGGACCATGTTTATATGTGTCCTGTCTAAATCCTTTGTGCGTATTTCTATCCACAGCCCACACAGGTTCCCGTTGCAGGTAGCTGTTCACAAGTGGGGCCACAGAGAGAGTTACCTTTCTGTGTGTCACAGATGAGGCTGAAAGGCCAAAGTCTGGCTAACAAAGCACTCACACTCCTGCAGATAGATTCTCTTGTAATAATTGCTCTTATTGGTGTCATTCTTCTCCAACCGTGATTTATAGTTATCTGTGTTGACAATTCTACTCTTTTAGTTTGTGGTCAGACCAATGCCTATGACTAATAAACACCTCCCCTATCCTCAAGGATATCTGGCTGAAGCTTCTCTGTGTACTCTGTTATTAGAAGTTGGTCACCTGTGTGTTTTGAAAACATTTCTTCCTATACACTCTTTCCTGTTCATTGCTTCATTATTGTTTACTCCATGTTTTAAGACATCCGAATTGGGAATGCCTCAGATCTTCTCTAGGCTAAATCTTTGTTCATTTCTCCATTTCATGGAAAATGAAGAGAGAGCATCTAGGGCAAAGCACTTTACTTTCCTGTATTAGGAAATAGATTTACCTACAAATAGATAGTAGATAGATAGATAGATAGATAGATAGATAGATAGATAGATAGATAGATAGATAGATATTGTAACAAAAATATGAAGATATGAACTCTTCAGTGCCTGCCCTGAACCAAAGCTGGGAATTTTAACTGAAGATCCCAAGAGCCCAAAGTCAATGAGGCTGAGTTGACAGTGTGACAAACAGCTGCCTTCACTCCACAGCAAAATTCTGACACAAATCTCTTACCTATGGGGGCTTATGTGTCTCCCTGTTCTTTTGCAGAATTTGTACCTTCAACATAGTCTGAACTTGAACAAAGGGGCTCCTACCAGCAGAACCTTTTATGCTTGGATCTTCCCCTTGCTGCAGCTGTCCAACACAGAGAAATTACCATGCTTTGCTTCTCAGACAGAGTCTCAGCATATTAGCCCCTTCCAGATCCCACAGAACAAATAGTAAAACCCAGGTTCATAGTCTCCATGAAGGGCATTTCTTTTTAAAATTTATTTATTTGTTTACTCATTTTAACATCCCATCCACAGCCCTCTTCCTACTCTCCTCCCAATCCTACCCTCCCAACCTCTGCCCGCATTCCCCCTTCCCCTTCTTCTCAAAGAAGACACCGCCCCCCAACCCACCCCAGTACTTCATGTCTCATCAGAACTCACTGCAAAATCTTCCACTGAACCCAGTCAATGCAGCCCAGCTAGGGGAAAGGTATCCAACCATAGGCAACAGAGTAGGTGACAGGGATAGTCCCCGCTCCAATTGGTAGGGGGCCCACATAAAGACCAAACTAAAACCCTTGACAAATGAAATGACATATGTGACACCATTCTAGGCTTTGGTGATGTCCCTGATGCTAATAGTGCTGTTCGTCTTGTAGATGTGTCTGTCCAGCAAAGCTGCTGTGTCCAAGCTCTTAGATAGTGGCAGGTGGACCTTTCTCTGGGGCCCTGTTGTCAGTGGATCAGCTTTTCTCTTTCATGGTCAATCATTCTTTTAAGAGTCACAGATGAAAACACATTGATCTCTAAGCCCAGGACTCACAGAATGGGGACATTGGGTCCTCACCCCCACCTTCGTGGACCAGCATTTGGACTTGGCAACATGCTGTCTGCCTGCACTGCTTGTCCTGGTTTATTTTCTGGGCCACTGACATTCTGAGCCTTGGATAGCAGCAGGACAGAGCCCAAGAGGCTAGAGCAAGATGCCAGACCATAGGGAGATATGAGACAGTACTGGCTCTGTGTATTACAAAGCCCTGTCAGGCATTGTGAGAACTCAAGCACATCCAGGTAGGAAGAGAGGCCACCGTCCATCACAGCAGCACAGGTAAGCTTATTAGCTGAGCCTGGTACCTCAATGCTCTGGTGTATGTTTGTATGTTTTTACCTGGGCAGTGAAATGTCATACACATAACAAATCTTGCTCACATAAAAATCTACCCCAAGACTGATCTGCACAGCCACCATATATGTACGCTGCTTTTACATGAAGATTATCAGAGTTAGCCCCAACTGTCCTTGGCTCCTTAATTCCCAAGAAAGGCAATCAAAATTCCCAAGCAGGCCAGCAAGATGGTTCCATGGGTAAAAGCTCTGCTTCCAAGCTTGATGACAGACAATCTGAGTTTGATCCCTGAGACCCACATGGTGGGAGGAGAAAACAGATTCTGGAAAGTTGAACTTTGACCTCCACATGCATACTATGCCGTACATGTACAACATACTCCCCTACACACACAACAAACAAATGTAAAAATACTCAACCACCAAGCAAGTCCTCTCTCCAACCTCCAGGGCATGCTCAGGTTCATTCCTGTAGGATACTGATCATCTTCAATCCCAAGTCCTTATTCATTCTCCTTCCATGCCATTTTGGTTGTCTTCTAAATCCTCCATCTTTTTACTTTATGCCTGTTCAGAGCTAACTCACCCCACCCAGGTACAGCCAGGCTTCTGTGCTTTTCTTGGTGACATTCCTCCTGAACTCTATGTGAGATCCCACCACCCTCTCCTTCTTCATCTTTCTCATTGGCTCTGCAGCATCCCTCACCACTGACTATGCCTTTCTTGAAACTCTTTCTCCCCACTTCCTTTCTTGTCTTGGCCGTCTTTGGGTTGCCTCCTCGGTATGATTGTTCTTTTCCACGTCCGCTGGAAGTGGTGGTTCATTCTCAACTCCCACCTCTTCTCACACTTCAGCATCCACCGCCCCCACCACCCCCCCAACAGTCTCACGCACACAGAACTCCAGCTCACCATGATAAGATCTATGGAGCTCCTGTGTATGCCAAGTATTGTGGTAAGCTCTACTTGCATTGTTTCAGTGAACGTATATAGCAGCTCCCAGGGATTCTTTCTATCTCTCACATTACGAGTCAGATGGTGGGTACTTGCCAAGGGTGAGTGGTTCACTCAAGGTCAGGCAACCAGTAGCTAGGGCAGCCAAGACTCCCATCTGTGTTGTTCATGGTGGCAAGGTCATGTGACTCCTGGAATTCTTCCCCAAATTTCAGGTGCCATTCTACAGCATGTTTAATTTCTCATTTCACAGAATTGTCTATATCATTCTACTGTATGTCACCCTCCTCCCCGCCTTGGCTAGTAAAACCACCACAAAGCTAAACATCCAAACTAGAAACTTGAGATATCATCCTACATGGCCCCGTTCTCATCTCCACATAATTGTCACAAATGGATGATGATGTGATTGATAGAAAGATGCCAACAGAGACAGTTAAGGGGAAAAAAATATTCTTGGATGACAATAAATATGAACAATCATGAGTACACTAAACAGACGGCACTACAATACACTGTCAAATGAAGGTACTGACTCCACATGAAACTACCTTACTTTCTCTTATGTTTATATGCAAGTAAAAGCTATGCTACCAAAGCAAAGAGCTTCATAATACAACAATTTGGAGAATAGAACAGTTCTGAAATGTACAGTCTGGGTTTATAAATTGGCTTTACATTCTGCAATTCTAGAAGGGCCCACGACCTTTGCCTGCCCCCTCTGTGATCCTCTAAAGCATGTCTACTCTAGGTGACCCATGGACTGGCAGCCTTAGTATCAGCATACACCTTGTGAGATATTATTCAGCAGCTCAGATATTCCTTAATGAGACTTCCAAAGTCAGCACGCTGCCATGTGATTCCTACACAGTTAAGACTCTAGGGTATTGTTATTCCCATTGGTCAGAAGTTCCCAATGGACACTGACGTTCTGGAACATGGGAAGATTTTTTTTTTTTTAAGAAATAAAGAAACTCCAGAGCAAAGATCTTCTTTCATGTTGAAGCTCATCTGACTTGGAAGATGGTTATATGCTAAATTTTTATTAAGTTCCTCTGAGTACAAACATATCTCATAATAGCAGCCCCCCAAAAGCGGATGTGTCTGTGTCTAACTGAGCAATCATGAGCCCACCCTTTTAGTAGATAACCTCTGTCTCCAATTGTGTGATACTTCCTGACAGCAACACCTACCTAACACATTATTGGCTTTGAGGGTTTTTTATTCTGCTGGTCTAACTTTCATGCTAGTATCATAACTCCACCTTAATAACTTGCTGCAAATTTCTTTTATATTCCTTTAATCCCAAATATAAATTATATCATCCTTCTTTTTCATTTATCAGTTATTAGTTGGGTACATGACTTTCCAGGATTTTATTTGTTTGTTTGTTTTTATTTGAAGGAAGATTGAGGAGGTTGGCATTGTTGTTTTTGAGATAGTGTTCCATGTAGATCAGTCTGACCTCAAACATACTACCTGCCAAGACCAGCCTGAAACTTTTGATCTTCCTACCCCCATCTCCCAATTGCAGAGATTACAGCCAGCCCAGCACTATGCATAGTTTATTATCGGCTTTTATTACTTTCCATCTTCTACCTCTGTCATCTTATAAAGTATGAGCCTTATTATCTATGCCGACCAAGCTCATTTGAAGCAGATAAAATGAATGAAAGACTGGATATACCAGTCACCCCATGCAATCTCACCCACACCTGACTTCAGCCTTCACTTGTGTGTGATAACATGACTACAAATGCTTAAACGCCCCTGTGTGGCAAGAATTGTGCTAAACTCCACTTGCTCCATTTCGCTGAATGCATGACAATGTTCAAAGATACTCTTGTATCTTTCATGTTACTGAAAATACATATAAGTACATTAATATGTACCAGACATGAGTATTTCAAATAAAACGAGACTGAAAAGGAAAAGGGCTAAAGGGATCATTCAGTCCCATCAGTCTTCTGCTTCATTGGTTTTAAACATTTATTTTTAAAGGCCAGTAAAGCATGTCTTCCTTTTCATACCTACACAAGACTTAACATATAAGTTGATAGCTGAGGTGGAGTAGGCAGCCTCAGAGCCGGGGACATTCCAGAGCCGACTCCCTTGAAGGTTGGGAGTACACGGAGCCCTTTTCTGTAGCCCCCAAGTTCAACTTGTCCCTCTGGTGGGTACAGTACAGTCTGAGGCGAAGCATACTCCAAGAGACTTTCGAAGGACATCCAGGCAGAACGCAGTAACCAGGAAGGCGTGTGGTAAGTGCTTTAGCATATCTGAATTTAGTGAAGACTAAAGTTTGGCTGCTATTTCCGTTTTTGGTCCCAGCTGAGGCTTTCCCCAGACTTTGGAATTCAGCAAGTCAAACCCAACTGCCTCGCTGTGAACCACTGTTAGGAATGCCTGCTGTCCGCCCACTGCTTTGCCTCTCACGTCACACTCTGTGCCGGGCTCCTGCGCATGCTCCACAGTACTGCTGGCCTGGCAGGCCCTGGGGCTGGTCGCTTCCTCTCACCAGATGTTCCTACTTTAAAAAAAAAAAAAAAAAAAAAGAGCTTAATCTTTACTAATTTGAACACCATTTACACTACTACCTGAGAGTGTTTCCAAAGAGCCAGGAAAGAAACATGGATGCTATCTGACCTGTAGTCTATGTGTCTTTCCTACTTTTTCTCTTCTTATCATAGTTTTGTAATTGGCCTTATTTATTTGATTTTTTTAAACTGGGTAAATGAATCAGACACTAAGGCCTGTAGGCCTGTTAGGCCTGGATCACCTTGGCTAGAAGCCTGAGACTCAGGGTGGCCAGCAGGCCCATATAATAAATATCCTAAGACTTTTTAATGTTTCAACGCTTAGGCCTTAGCTGATTCTCAACTAGCTCATATAAGTTAACCGACCACCTAATCCCAACCAACCATGTGGCTTGCTGTAACTTCAGAGCTCACACAGAGATGTTCTTCTGCTTCCTAGTCTCCTGGCAGAAAGAGAGTTTCCCCTGTGTAATCCTAGGATTCCTTTCTTCCTCCCAGGAAGTCCTGCCTTCTTATTCTCTCTCTGCCCATCAGAGACTTTGATTATCCAATCAGGGAGTCCCTCAGAAAGGGCAGTAACCAGATCTCCAGGCACTGAAATCAACCTCTGAAAACCATGTACAAGACCTTTCTTCAACAGGCTTCTAACCACCCATACCACAGGCCAACATCAATGGAACTAGGAAGCTGCAGCCATGATGAAACTCAGTGTGGTTCCCTGGCATAGGGCACAGAAGCATAATCCCAATACAGGAGGAGAGGAACGAACATCCTCAGATTGCCTTGTTAGATAAATGTCTAAAAATGGAGCTGTGGGCTGAGAGGTAGAGAAGCAAAGATGTTAGAAGTGAACCCTACCTACACCGAGATGAAAGATGCAAAGAGTACGAGATGCGGGAATAGACGGTAAGGAAAGAGGACAAGAGTTTTAATTTGAAGTAGAAAGTTAACCAGCCAAGGGCAAAATCACATGCAATTTCAAACTCTACTTGGGTGCCATCTATGGGGGGGGGGGCAAGAAGAGAACTGAGAGTCATTGGATAGCTATGAAGCCAAAAAACCACACTAAGCAATTTACACACTGTCTCACAAAAATCACAACACTTGGGGGTCGGTACATGTCCATGTAACTTGCCAAAGATAGGCCAACAAATCAGTAGCATTTCTGGGACTATCAGATTCCAAAACTTCGTTTGGAAGATGGACACTGAGTTGAAAGCCATCTGGGAAATCCAGTCAGTAGGTAGTCACTCTAATGAGTCCTGAGGACTCTTTCCTAAGCTTCTACTTGGGCAGAGGAATGAAGTCTCTTCAACTAGCTGAGAACTGCTGGTAAGAACCAGTTTCTCAGCAGAAGGATATAAATTGGTCATTTTACTTACATTGATGATAGCTATAAGACATGTGATGGCCTAAAATTTTTATTTTAAATATGTGTTTTATAACTCATGAAGATTTCAGCCCTTGAAAAATAACTCTAGAAGTAAGACTAGAGAATTTTGGGTATAGAAAATTTTGCCCAGTAACAAAGCTATCTCCTCATGACCACCATTCCCAGGCCAGGTAGAGGAACATTTCTTAGACCATCCTCAAAGTATAGGTATAAAGAAGTTCCTGGGGTTGTTCTTGTGCGTGTGCATGCATGTGTGTATGCATGGGCAGGTGCATGCCTGTGTGTTGATTTGGTTTGCCTTGTGCAAGACATGTTTTGGGAGTGGCTAGCAACCCAATGACTGTTGACTTGTACATGTGTTCAGTCGCCTCACTAGCATATATAGCAGGGTAGTGAGAGACGGGGTTAATTTCATTTGCCTTTGAATGCTGAAATAGGACATGAGACTTTTTTCTCAGAAAGGAATCACTATATGTTCTGGTCCAAGGGTAGACTTAGGACCCTGGCTAAGGTGTTACTGAATATGAGCAGAACCAAAGGTGGGAGGCCAAGCGGAAGGATTTTGCACTCATTTGTATAAGTGGTAAGGAGAAGCTAAGCCGGGTAGTAACAGTAGAAGCAGAAATAAAAGGAACAGATGGGACAACTTCTTTGGAATAAGTTACCGTGCAGCACGGCACCCACTCTGCACATCATTAAAGATGTGACAAGTTCATCTTGCAACTTCATTTGGTTTTAAAGGTTTCCTCTCTTCAGGTATGCAGAGTCTTCATAATTTTATTGGTCATCTGTTCACATATTTTTAATTCAGATGTACAATTACTATGAGGGAGGGACTCTGATTTGCTCTTTGCTGTTTGCACAGCATCCATCAGAACAAGTGCTGAGTGCTTGTTGAATAAGCGAGTGTATGGATGCTCCCCCTGCGAGTGCTCGTATACCCATTTCCAGAGCACCTACACCTTTGGATTCTACCAAGCCCATCTGTCACCCCACCAACACTTCTTCCATTCTGGCCTCTTTAGGGTAGATCCTGCTTTATGGGAGGAACCAGATTACTGAGCAGTCTGTATTCTGTGAGACTTTAGTGTAATGTGTTTCTCAGTCACTACCTTCAATCAAGTTCAGTTGGCAGTAACCAGCTCTCCGAGCACTGAAATCAGCCTCTGAGAACCAACGTACAAGACCTTTCTCCAACAGGCTCTCTTTGCTACTTCTTAGTGTGAATTTAGATCTGTCCAATAATGTTCTCATTGTGTAAAATACTGAAAATTCAGTTCTGACTCCTTTTTAAACCTCCAGCCTTATTTCCATCCCTTACACACACACACACACACACACACACACACGCACACGCACACGCACACGCACACGCACACGCACATGCACGCACACACGCACGCACACACACAAACTTCAGTTTTCTTCCAAGAGACTGACCCCTTCCCTTTCTGATGCTCAGTTATTGGGTATTGGAACAAAATGAAAGGTGTTAGAGAAGTGAACTTCCTAGGTCTCCACTAGGTTTGCTTTGCTTTTTTGTCTGGAGGGTGTCCCTGATTCCTCAGCTGGCAGTGACCATCATCAGTGGTTGACTTTTCCAAGGAATTGTGTTAGTGCTTGGGGACAACCAATGGAGAATCTATCACAGAGTTCTCTGGGAATGAACAGCTCACTCTTTTCTAAAAGAATTATCAAGGATTTTTAAGCCTGTTGTTAGTAGGCACTGCTGGGTTAGTCAGCTTCTTGGGCGGACTACCAACAGGATGTCTCAACGAGGCTGTTAATGTCAACTCCAGCATATTCCCTTTTGTCCTTTTCCCACTTCGTCCATAAGAGAAGTCTCCTATGATTGGAGTGTGTTCAGGTGAGTTCAACCACTTGCTAACAAACCAGGGAGCGCACCTCACCCCTGTAGTTTGTAATCTACTATTACATAGGAATGTACACAAACATCTGAGCCTCCACTTTGGGTTCTAGTCTCCCGTTTTATACACAGCACTCAGTTATTTGTACACGCCACTAAGCTTCATTTTGCAAACACTGACTCACCATTTATCATCACCACATAATAAATACTGAGTAAGTGCCCACACACAGGCATTTGGTGGATAGCTAAAAGGGGGTGGGGGGGGAGGTCAGTCAATAGAAAAGCAAAATACAAGCATCTAACACAACCAAGATGCTGGTGCCGATAATGAATTTCATTATAACTTTGAAATAGTGGGTACTTAAACCTGGGCGTGTAAGATTGAGGAGTGGAGCACAGCGGGAAGGAGGGATGGGGAAAGGGACTATCTCAATTGAGGGCCTGTTCTCCTTAAATTTGATGGAAGAGGAAAGCCTGTTCTGCATCTTTTCCAGTTACTTACCCCCAGCAGGCATTTCACTGAAGGTTGCCGTCGTCAGCTGATGAGGGGGCAGGTTCTCCTGAAGAACCCGGGTACCAGGCCCGGCTCTCACAAGCAGGCAGCATAAGTTTCAGAAGCAAGTCACATCAAATGCAGGAACCATGAATTCAACTCAGATTTCAAATAAAGAATAAAGGACTTAGAATAATCTATATAAATTTTCAACCCAGAAGTTCTTCCTGCTTAAATTAATTTTCACATTCCAATTTAAACTGAGAAACATTATGTTGCTGTCACACTTCTTTGTTCCCCTGAAGTATTAAAAAAAAAAATCTGTATATAGCTGACAAAAAATAGAAACCTGTCTGCCAGTAAGTTCCCTATTCATGTCTGACATACTGTAGAACTGAGGGAGAACACATGGTCTTAAAACACTCAAGGCCTCTTTTTAACTGGCTTAGCACAGCAGCGTGTTTCTCCAGCGTGTGTGCACCACCTACAATACATGTCTTGCATAAGCATGAATCCCTTTGGAATGTTTAAGTCCTGCAGTATTTCCACACACTTTGATGGTGTGCATATGAGAATTACCATCTCTATTCTGAAAATGCAGTCCTTCTGGCCTTCCCCATTGAACGCTGGTAACTCAGCTGACATCCCTTGAAAATTCCATTCCAACAGAATACCAACAAAATCTCTAACAGGAGTTTGACACATTTCATCATCTCAAAACCCAGAACTAATTTCGCAGCTAAATTGGAAATTTCTGGGTATATTTTTGAAAACTAATTCAGCGTGAAAATTACTAATGATTTAGAATTGTTCACGAAGTATTTTCTTTTCCCTTGCTTCTCTATCCATAAATATCTGATGCTTCATATCAGATTAATCTCTAAGTGACAAGATGCTTCCTGTTGTCAGAACAGAAGGGAACTAACTGGTCTAAATAATTCCTAATGTGATGTTCTTTATTACAGATGAGGCCCATTGGTCATGATGGCTACCATCCCACCTCTGTGGCTGAGTGGCTGGATTCCATTGAGCTGGGCGACTACACTAAAGCCTTTCTCATCAATGGCTACACATCGATGGACCTGTTGAAAAAAAATCTGGGAGGTTGAACTTATTAATGTAAGTTGGTCTCTTTCTGACACCATAATTGTTCAACTTTTGATAAGTGGATTTTATTGCAGATGGAGAATTCTTTTTCCTTCTTTGTAATTGTTTGGACATCTAATAAGGATTTACAGACAAATGTGTTGGGGAGGGCAGGCATGTGTGTGTGGGGAGGGGTAGGGGGGGTGGGTGTGGGTGTTAGCTCTTAGGTCATTGGTTTTGACATTTTGAGAACTAAGACATAAAGAGAGGAAGGACCCTTGGACCTTTTGCATTATCTAATTTAACCTCCCAAGAAGTTCTGAGTTTTCCATTTTAGGAAACCTTGTCTGTTTGGGATATGGATGTGATGGCAAAGTTAAAACAAAACAAAAAAAAAAAACCCCTCCCATTCTGATCTTTGCCCCTGCTCACTATTAAAAGCCAGAACTGTCGCCTTTTTGTTTCTGAGTCACATTCTTTTTAGCACTCTGTCATATTTCTTTATCTTTATTTCCTAATTAGAATTCAAACCCCATGCTTGAAGGGAATGCTTTTGCTCTTGCTGAACAGGTTGCTGTGATCATCAAAATGTTATCTTTTGGAGTTGGCGTCCAATCATATGTTGTCTCTGTTTTATTCATACACTTGGCATAAATTTTCTATAAACGCTGGCCAACATATGTTGCCATATATTCAAGCCCAAAGAGATGAACTCAATCTTCATAAGTGATTCTGAGTCTTCCTCACTTCCTTTTTTCTCTTATTTTTTCTAGCACAATTAAGTGAAGGAATGAAATAATAAATTTTTTAAAAGGTAACAGAAAAGGTACATTTGTGCTATGCTTTGGCATTGTAAATGTTTCTTTAAAAAAATACCTTGATAAATCATTGTTTTAGAAGGTTGTTTGGCTTTATATTCTAATGATTGGGGGAAGGGAGGCATTTGTAAAGTGAAACAAAGCTGACAACTATTACTGATTCTGCTTAGCTCTCTTCTGCATTTTTATGTTGCTTTTTGTCCAAGAGTCTCATTTCTACATAATCCATGCCATTAATTATTTTAATGAGCATTATTACTATTAGCTAATTATCCTTTGCTTTTTTTAATGTATCTTTTAAAATAACATCTTTCCTAGAGCATCTTACAGAAATTGTTCTTGAGTCTAAAAAGAAAGAAAGAAATGTCATGAAGTTGATAGAATCTTGGCTTCTGACTTGCCATTAGTAACTCTTAACTTTTTTGCTTTTTATTCCCTCACGAAAGCTATCATTACTAGAAGAAAGGCGCTGTCTGAAGCTCCGGTTAGCATTGTTCTTAACCTGTGTGGCAAAGGAACAAACTGAAGCTTCCTTGGGTTTTGGTTGTGTCGAGACCAGACCTTCAGTTCCCTGGGAGAGTCGACCCTCATCTCATAGTTCCTCTTAGGCGCTTGTTAACAAGGCCCCTTCCCATGCATTAGCCAAGCCAGCTTTCAAGTGGAAATGTATCCCCCCTAGAGGTATAACTTGAAAGCCAATCTTATATAGCACCCTCAGAAGACAGTTGTTCTGTACTGAAGAATTGACGTGAAGTAGCTTGTGAGTCGTTTACTTGTCTGGCATAAGCAGTACTTCCCAATGAGCAGCAAGGATTCCAGGAGGCCTCTATGGTAACCGTCTTCTTGGGTAACAGTGAGGCTGGTAATGCTGGAAGGGCCCTAGGTTTGCTTCCTGGACTTAGAGAGTAACCATAAACACCTTTGAATTCAGACAGGAAAAAAAATGACTTTCTGCCTATGCTTCTTGGATGGTCTGACTTTTAGCTGCACTTGCTATGTTACCGTCTGACTTGGTAATCTAGAGAGACGTTCAAGTTAGAGGGAATGCGTCAAAATTTGAAAGTATAGTCACTGTGTTCATGCTATTGATGCCAGACTCCTCTGACCTGTGTGTCTACCATCAACCCAGTATATTTTCCTTAAAGCAAACTCATTGGGTTTCCATTTCTGTGGCGTCTGTGTGGGAAGTTCACCTTCTAAATGGAAAGGCTTCGCAAGTCATTCAGATCAATAGACAAGCTTACTGGAGGAAAAAAAAAACATTTAGACATAGAAAACGAAACTACATAGTTCCTAGAGCTGAGCATTTGAGCATTTCATTTAAGTGTGTGTGTGTGTATTTAATGTGAGAAAGGTAACTTTGCCTTTGGCTTGCAAAGCTTTTGAGTAATCTCAAATTCAAGACGCTTTCAGTTCATCAAAAAGGAGAAGAGAAAGTCAAGACCTTTGTTTATCTAAACTAATGAAGACATGTATAGAGTGGTCCCTTATGTAACCAATATGTGGTTCAGCTAAAATAGTATTTAATACTCATAATTTGTTGTTTCCTGGTTGATAAAGGGAACATGCCGTAACCGTGATTTAAAGTGAGGGCCATTAGGGAACTCATATGGAGGATCAGTGTAGACTGATTCCCTTCCTTGATCACTACAGTGACTGGCTGGATCCCATCCGGGATCACTATAGCCAGTAGCTGGTTTCCATACAGGATTGCTATGGAGTGATGGTTCCCATCTGGGGTCACTGAGGTGATTAGCTGATTTAAAGGGAGCCAGACAGCCCCAGTGGCTATTTCTCCAATAAAAGTGAAGATGGATAAGCAAATCCCAGCTGTCAGAGTTACAGAGATCCGCTAGTGGAGGGAAAATCAGGGACCAGCAGACTAGCAAGTCGGTATGACTGTAAATACCATTAGCTTTGTCAGGTAGTACTGATGTACAACAAACACCCAATGTATATGGTAATACGTTTGCTATTATTCTCATGAGTATAATAAGCCTGAACAACCTATTTCTTGGAGGAAATGAAAACTGTCCAAACTTCTGACTTGAACATTACAAATGCGTATTTGAAACTATAATCTTTGGAAAGCCCCTGAAGACCTCTTCATTGCAGTGTGTACTGTCTTTGAAAATTGAATTTATTTGAATAAACAGATAAGAGGTTTGGACACAGAGCTACCAAAAATGTTGGGAGCAGACAAAAGAATGGAAATCTTACCATTAGCACAGAGAAACTTTTAAGGCAGGAAGCGCTGGTGGTTTTGTGGGCCCAGTCCTGTCCTAAATTAGAGCATGAACTATAGACCAGCAGTTGACCCTTTTAGCTTAGACTTAGCCCAAGCTTCACGCTCAGACACTGGTGTTGACTGAGTTGCTCTTGTCTTGGCCACTCTTGGTAACAGCATCACACTCCTACCCTCCTATTGACAGTTTAGTGTTAAAACATGGACACGTTAGGAAAGACTGCCGGGCAAATTATTCCCTCTGCAGATGCTAGCTCCATGAACCTCTGCTTTGGCTTAGTGTCCCTCCAAAGGCTTGTTAAGGTAATTAGTGACTAGTTAGCAGTTCGAAGGTCCTTTTTCTTTTTTTTCAGAGTTTCTCAGGCTTGGCATATGGTATTAGCCAGTTTGACTAATGAACATTTCTACCGTTACCAACAACCTCATCCACTCTGCATGGAGAACATTTTAGACAGAAGGGAATATATTTTGTCCATGAAATGTGTATAAGTTAATTATGAAATTAAAAATAATAAGTTAAGGCCCAAGTAAATAACTTGTTATTCATTTTCTGAACAATAAAAAGCTATTAAAATTAAAAAGAACAATGTTAGTTTCTTTTATCCCTGTGTCCCTACTAAATGGACTTGGGTTCACCCAAATAACTCTGAACGCTGTTCAATTCATTAACTCATGAATCTCATTGTAGAACCTGTGATGAATTTCTTCCCATTGACTTTGCCATTATTTACCAAGGAAATCATTCTAGCCTAGGCTTAGTGTATCCTGCAATGTTAATGATGACAATGGTTCCTATTGAATAGGTAAAAAAAAAAAAAATCAGGTTTTAGTGAATTCTTAAATCCCTGCTCATAATACAGAATTGCCTTTTTAAAAATCTAATACAGTGTTTGGTTTTTAATACCTATGGGTAGAAGTTAATAAAGTAGCTAAGACAGCAATACCCCTATGTATCCTGAGAAAACTGTTTCTCATCTCCCATGGATAGCATTTGGAATTATTTTTGCAGCAGCAATTTGATTAGTTCATCATTTGCTCCTTGCCTAACTACTTTTGGAACTGTGCTTGAATTCATGTAGGACTGTTGGATTTCTTTTCTAGGTTTCCCCGGTGTTAATGATTTAATCTCTACCTTTCTGGAAAACTCCATGATGATCTAACCCTATGATGATGTAGTCAGAAAGTTTTTATTGGAAACTTGCTAATTTTGCACCCATTCTTTGATAATATTGGCTTGTTTTAAGTGCTGTAGGTATAAAGCCCTTTGTTCGAAATTATTAAAAATGCAAAGCTAGTGACCACTGAACATGAAACTAAGCACAGGTTGTTTCAGAGAGCAGGAGCTTGTGTAATAAAACTGTCGTCCCATCCCCTGGAAGCCAACCCTACTGTTCATTGCTTTGTGTGGACCCTTGTTCCTATCTGGCATCATTTTCCTTCGACCTAAAGAACTTTCTCTAACATTTAAATAGTGTGAGGCTGTTGATGTTGAGTTCTATCGGCTTCTGTCCCTCTGGAACTAACTTTATTTTGCCTTAATTTCTGAAAGATACTTTTCCAAGGTAACTACATTAAAGATGCTGGCACATTCGGGCTCTTTCTGAATTATTTCCATTTGGTTATGATTTATACACTGAGGTAATCTTATTCACATTTCTTGTGTATTAAGTTTTTTGAGCTTCTTAGGTATGAGGCTTATAGTTTTAATGAGCTTCAAGAAAAAAAAATTTTGGACATTGTTTCTTAAAGTAGTTTTCGGACTTTCCCCCATCTCTTTGACTCATTTGGATAGTTTCTATCAATGTGTCTTTGAGCCCATTACAGTTTTCTTCTTACAACTAATTGCTCCAATTATCCATTATATTTTCATTGCTGAGACTCCAGAATTCAGACTTGAGTCTTTCCCCATTTCTTGAATCTCTGTTAAACATATCCAATCTTTCTTCTAAACTTGTTGGACATGCAGGACACACTTATAATAACTCTTTTGAGGTCTTTATGATTCTAACATCTGCACCAGCTCGGGGTTGGTTATGGTTTGTTGATTTTCTCCTTCTTGTTCTTTGTATGCTTGCAATCTTTATTTGCACACAGACAGTACGCATTTTCCCCTGTTGATGGATGGATAATTTTGTATCCCAATCAATATGCTTCATAGTTGTTCTAGAACAGAAGTTCCTTATCTTGTGTCTCAGCTTTATTAGGAAAGACTGGAATACAACTGTTTGCTTTGTTGCTAATACTTCTCACTACTAGGGAAAGATGCTGAGGAAAGAACCCTGTCTTTGAAATCTGAGAGCTTCCCAGCCTGAATAATATGGAAACTATTACCTGCCTGATTCTGGCTCTAAAAGTTATATTCCCCAATCTTCTCTGGTGCTTCATTGTCTGGCCTCTTCACAAGCATGCACCATTCAGTACTCTGTCCTCTCCACTCAGAAAATTCTAACCATGCTGACCTCCCTAGAACCTTTCATCTCACAAGACATCCAAGCTCCTTCTGAGGCCCTCCCTCCTGCATATGAGGTACTTGTAGCCTTTATTTGGTTCCGGTGTCCTAGAGCTCACTATCCTTGTCGTGTGTCTAACTTCATGGAAACTAGTGCGTCATGCATATTTATCTAGATTGTTTCTTGCTTCTGGCAGAAACTCAGTGTGGTCCTTGTGACTCCGCCCTGAGCAAAAATTAGATGCCATGCTCCTTCATGTCACCTCGGCAAGGGTCCCCCATCCAAACAGCTGCATCCGGCTCTCCCATGAGCCACCTGGGCATCAAGTGCTTGAAAGTGTCCCAAGTGTTTTTTTTTTTTTTTTTTTAATGTGAAGTCTCTGTAATCAGTGGGAAACCATTAAAAGGATTTTAGCCAGGGGAATGGCATGATCCCAAGCAGTAAGCAGGGATGCAAAGCTGACATACTTAGAGAGGAAAAGCTAGTGTGAGAGAAGGAGCTGAGTCAGCAACTCTGTCATACAGCTATTTCCAGTCAGGACTATATCAGGTACAGAGACAAAAAAGAAAAAAAAATAGTAATAAAAACCACCATTGGCTGCCTCCAGCACTAAGGATATGCCTAAATTAGAAGTCTGTAAATAGAGTCAGTTTTCATAATTACAATACCGTGTATCAAAAGGACGGTAAATCATCGACAATATTCAAAGGAACAAAGGTAAGATTAGACATTCCACAGAAGCTTTTGATGGTGGCTAATACTGCTTCAGTGTGACCCCCTCAAAAGCTAAGCTTCTGTTAAATGGAAATTTTACTTAGTGTTTATAAAGAGTAGGACACACCGTACAGTCAGGTTTCAAATGTGGCCTCTTTCCTTTCATCTTTATTTTGGAATGAGGTCACTTTGCTTTGAAGCCTATATCCACCACTCAGTATGTGGCCGTAAGTCATGTCCCCTCTCTGGGACTCAGTTTCTGGTGTATAAATAGAGGACAATAATATCTGGCCTGCCGGTTCCTAGGCTTCCTGCAAGGCTCAAATGACAGCTTTCTATTATCCTTCCCATTCTCTTCTCTCTAGTTTTCTTTTTCTTTTGCCTTTTCGCACTGACTTCCACAGATCACTTTCCCGGGGTTAGGCTGGAAGCTGGTCCCTTGGGACACCTTCATAGCTAGTTGCTTTTGTTTCTTCCACCCACAACTCACCAGAGAGAAGCACAGGAGGCCCCGTTTGACGTCTCCAGGAGTTAGGTCCCAGTCTGTCCTTTCTCATCCTCACCTCCAGTCTCTGAACATCTCCCATCCAACCCCCTTTTATTCCATGTTGACTCTTAGGTACAAAATTTCTGGTACGGTTAACCCCAACTGTGCCCATGCTGAACTTCGACCCTCAGCATTGACCAAGAGTCACTCAGACCTTTGTTCTGAAACAGGGGGCAGAACAGTTCAGTTCCTCAGAGGTTACAGATTCATTCAGCCACAAGTCATCATGAACCTACTAAACACAAACCTGATCTACAATTTGTCCCAGATTTTAACCCTGATGACCCAAAATGGTGGGAACCTCTGCTTTTCAAAGCAAGGTCGTTGGCAGTTGCCTTTCATTGAAATTGTGTTTTTTGGTTTTTTGTGTTTTTTTTTTTTCAGCACATAATATAAACCTTCGTAATGAAAGCTAGTGAAGTTTTGGTTTGGAGGGGTTGTTGTTTGTTATTTTTTTCTCTGTTTTTCTCACATTTCTAATATGGCAGGTAAATTTTTGTTTCTGAAAAGTCTTTTTTTTTTTTTTCAAGACGTTTAGGACAGAACTTGTTACTAGAGAAATTCAGCTGTGTCGCTGGTAAATTGTCATGAATTGCTTCTGCTCCCAGGAGATTTTTTTTTTTTTAGTTTTTTTTTTTCTTCAAAAAAATCCCGAGTGCTGGGATTAAAGGTGTGTGCCACCATGCCCAGCTGCTCCCAAGAGATTTGAGAGAGCAATACCTAATGAAATGCTCTAGAGTGTAGAAAATAAAAGGGAGAAGTCCTCCTTACATGCAAATGCATGTAACTGCAAACAGCTACTGTTGCATGCTAATCTCCTGGAGAAATCCCTTCAGTTCTATTTTAAGAGACAATCTGATATCATGCTAGAAGGACAAGGGAAGCCAGAAAATTCTTTGCCCCAAGAAAAACTATTAAGAGTTTTGAAGCCTATAATGCATGCTATCGCGCCAGACAGTAAGTAACAAGTCAGAGAGAATGGGGAAGGTTAACCCTGCCATCAAAGTAGGGGTACAAGGTTTCTATTAGCCATTAGGAGAATAAGTAGAAGCCATGAAACAGAAATAATGAGGTCAGTGATTGTGATTCTGCAGTTTAGAATTCATATCTGTTTTAAAGATGTGTAAGGGTTGCCAAGAGTTTAATTTAAGCTATTTTGGTTTTTTTTTAATATATTATGTTAAGCTGCAAAGTGCAGTTGGTCTCAAATTTTTTTTTTTTTTTTTTGATCTCACGCAAAGAGCTGTTAGCTTGAATCTCAGAAATGTAGACAGGCTTACTGTACTCTATGTCTGACGCTCTACCGCCACCTGGTGGCAATATATCTAAAGTACAACGCAGGTTACTAAGTGGAAAAAACACATTCTTAAATGCAGAAAACCACAGAACTGAAATTATTCTATGCCGATTTTGTACCACTCCCTGTTTCTGGATCCTTGTCATTCATTAGAGTATTATTTTTCTAGACACTCGAACATAAAATTCAAATGCCATGTGACTAAAATCGTATTTAACAAAATGGAAAAACCCCTGTACCGTGCAGTCCACTGGTTAGATTAATCCAAATAACACTACTCTTTTAAATATGCACATATTGCCCAGAAGCATACCCTCTACCTGTTGTAAATGTCTTAAAATGTGAATAAGGATGGGGAATGGTTAGGAGGCATGGTAAAAATCAGAGGTTCACAAAGATTTCTTCCAGGCCTTGGATCCCAGCTCCTTCACAAATCTGGGATTCTTCCTTGGCCAAGTGACTCAACCTTGAAGCCTCCATAAAAACCTTTTCTACATCCCCGATAATATTGTTTTCAGGTCTGTAGAAATTAACCCAGTGAAAATGGTTTCACAGTGCTTTGCACTCAGGTTTTTTGTTAAGGACGGCTAAGCAAAGGTGCAGTTTCTAAATTCCCAAGATTCACAGAAGCATTGGGAGTTACCATTATCATGCAGCAGTATGCCCGAGTTGTACAAAGGTGTTGTACAACGCCCCAGGCATGGCCAGACTAAACTGGAACTCTCCCGATTTCATCTGACCCACACACACTTGCAGCTGACTCTGGTCTTCTGGGGTAGAAAAGCTGGGGGCTTTTGGACGACCTCAGCTGACAAGACTAGGACTTCCTGTGTCCCTTCCTCTAGCATGCTGCCTCAGGCAGGTCCTTATAACAGAAGAAAAACAAAACAAACAAAAAACGGATATGCTCTGAACTGTTTCTAATGTGCATTTTTTTGTATTGTGTATATGTATAATTGTATGTGTATCTGTGTGGGGATACATGCAAAAGAATGCAGGTGCATGAAGGCCAGAGCTACCAGACACAGATGCATCCAACTTGCATCTTCTGCAAGAGGGATATGCACCCTTTTGTTCTTTTTTTTAATTTTATTTTATTTTTCATTTTACATCCCAATTGTAGCCCCCTCCTTCCCCTCCTCTGGGTCCCGCACTTCCACTCCCTTCTCCACAGAAAAGTGGAGTTCCCTTCCCCTCCCCCCATTCCCCTCTCCCGCTATACCATCCCACCCCAGCATATTGAGTCTTATCAGGACTGAGTGCTTCCTCTTCCATTGAAGCCAGGCACCACACCCCCATTGTGGGGAAGTGATCAAAAAGCAGGGCTCATAGTCCTTGCCAGAAACAGTCCCTGCTCCACTTGCTAGGGCCCCACAGGATGACCAACCTGCCCATCAGTTACATATGTGTAGGGGGCTTAGGTCCAGTTTATGCATGCCCTTTGAATGGTGGTTCAGACTCTGTGAGCTCCCATGGACCTAGGTCAGTTGACTCTGTTGGTCTTGTGGAGTTCTTGTCTCCTCAGGGTCTTTCTTTCTTCCCCTCCCCATTCTTTCACAAGACGTCCCACATTCTGCCTAATGTTTGGTGGTGAGACTTAGCCTCTGTTTAGATTCTCTGCTGCATGGAGGTTCTCAGATGACAGTTATGCTATGCTCCTGTCTGTAATCATAGCAGAGTATCATTAATAGTGAAAGGGATTGGCTCTCTCCCTTGAGGTAGGTCTCACGTTGGGCACATCATAGGTTGGACATTCCCTCAATGTCTGCTATATCTTTATCCCTGCCTATCTTCTATACAGGGTAAATTTTGGGTTGAAGGTTTTGTGGGTGGGTTGGTTATACCCTCCCTCCCCTAGAAGTCCTACCTAGCTAGTGAGAGGCCTCTTCAGTCTCCATATCTCTTGCTGGTAGTTATCCCCATGTCCTCCCAGGGGCCTGCGGTATGCTCTGTGCTGAGCCACTACTCCAAACTTATCTGCTAACAGCTGACCAAAGGACCCAGAATTAACATGGGAGGGAAGGATATGGCCTGTCTCTTCACAGGAGAAGCCCCAAATTCACATAGCACATTGGTAGGCACAGGGAAGGATCGGGAATCTGGGCCAGTCAGTCCACCCACCACAACAGTTTTGATTGACAAAAAAAAAAAAAAAAGGAGAAGAGTTTTTGGAATTATTTGTAAACCCTGACTCAGGATTTATGAAATCAAAATCATCTCCAAAAACATGAAATATAAGGAGTAAAAGATATGGGCAGGGAACTATGTCAGGGTCTTAAAAGTGTGGGAGATCAAGAACGTCAAAACCAGTAACTGGAGAATAACTTAGATGATAAACATGCTGCATGGTAACGGAGATGCCAGATCTGTGACATACTGAGAATCTGTGTGTTGGGTACATTGACCTGACCACTTGACTAACTTATTTTAGGAGATGAAATTCTAAAGTCTCATCTCATGGAGAATCACTTCTGTGCTCTGCTCAATTGTGTGGTGTAGAAATAATTAATTAAATTATTTTCCTGTATTTATATTATTGTTAATTGGTTGGCAGGGTTATTCCTTAACTCACCACCAATACAAATGAGCACACACAGATACCTGATGGATTTTAACAAGCCTTGGCCTGGATTGTGCAATCTTAACCCATCTAAGCTAGTTCTTAATTCTGTTCGCGAAATATGACCCCATATATACATATGTCCCCTGGGTTGTTATTCTCCTCGCTCTGCCGATGTTCCAGGCCACATGGAATGAGGTTCTTTTCTCTAACCCATGGTGTGTGTCATCCTTCCTGCTCTTGGCTTCTTCTCTCTTCTACTTCTTCTATTCTCGAGAATTCTTCTCTGGCTACTGGAGTCTTCTTTCTTCTCTGGAGGCTTCTTCTACCCATCAACCTCTCTGCTTCAGAAGTCCGAGCACTTTAGTCCCGCCTACCTCTGTCTTTGCCAATCTCAGGCCTCATTTATTTAACCAATCAGAGACAAGCAAGGTAACACGGCATTACCTGACACAGCAAGCAAGCTTCTGGGAGCAGGTTAAGTAACATTTAGAATGTGTAACATCATCCCATCAGTGTGATGCAGACTCTGCTCAAAGTGGAGTGCAGTCATCATGTTCTCAGTGGCATTGGGCTCTGTGGGTTAACTAAATCTTCTAGGCATTTTCAAGGGAATGTTGTGATAAGAACAATAAGAGTTTTAACACCTCCTCTCTGCATATTTCCCTTCACCAAAGAACTTGTCCTCTAGGATTTGTCCCCAGACTCCACCCACTCCTCCACCTGCAATGTTGTGTTCTTGAACACCATAAGGTTCCAATCAGCACCTTCACCTTTGAATGAATGTGTGGCTTTCTTCCTGAACTCTATTCTCTTGGTCTATGCATAACCCCCATCTCCAAAAGCATCCTAGAAGTATTGAGGAAGATAGGTTCTGGAGTGTGCTAGAATTTGAATCCTGTGTCTGGGTTTGTTTTGGTTTTGTCTAGTATGGTTTGGTTTAGTGTGGTTTGCTGTAGTGTGGGGTAGGGTGGTGTGGTTTGATGTGGTTTGGTTTGGTTTGATGTGGTGTGGTTTAGTGTGGCTTGGTGTAGTTTAGTGTGGTAGCTGTAATGTAGTATAGGGTAGTGTAGTTTGGTTTGATTGGGGGTGGTTTAATGTGATTTGGTTTGATTTTTGACAGTTGATGGTAATCGTTATTACTAACCATTGGCAGCTCCACCATGGTCAGAATGGTGTGTATATATATTCCCTTCTATTCTTTTCTCCCAGCTCCCAGAATAGCACCGAGCACAATGAAAGTGTCAACAGATATTTTCTAACTGACCTAAGGGTGTTTGTGTGAGAGACATAGTTCCAAGTCCTGCTCAGTCAGCACCGTATTTCAGGTCTCCTCGTCTTGGGAAATGTGCTCTGTTGTGCTTTGCAGATGGGGAGGGCTGGTTATGTTTTGAGGAGAAAAGCCAGGGGACACCCCTGATGGCATATATCCCTGAGCATCTTGTGTGGTGAGAGGAGATGCTCCAGGCTAGACTTAAAACACAGGCACAAAGGCAGGGTCAACCCCATGCACCTTACAGAGAAATTGTCCAGCAGCGTTTGCTGGAGTGGCTACCATGCAAAGATAGTACCATCCTCAGGTGGCCCCTAGATGACTCATGTTGCTCAAGGCGAATGCAGGTGGGATTTATGAGATTATGAGGTACATTGCTGTAAATGACCACGAGTATGCCTGCGAGTGTGTGTGTGTGTGTGTGTGTGTGTGTGTGTGTGTGTGTAAGGGGAGATAGAGCAAGATACCAAAGCCTAAATATGTCCTTCTTACCAGAAGTTGAACTAAATAGAGAGGAAAGACCATATCTTGACTTGCAAATGCTGAGGGCCTTGGAAGTCTGAAGAGTCAGGTTAAGTGGAAAATCTGAAAGCAGAAAAGCAGACCCCAGGGAGTGTCCTTTCTCCCACAGTCCCCCAGCTAAATACGTAAACAGATCCTCCTTAGATACATGTCTCTTTCGGACTGCCCCCACCCTGGAAGAGCGAGCGACAGCGTACATGAACATGAGTGAGCTAAGACATCTGTTGTCACTGTACACTGCAGTGGGCCACTCAACTAGCATTTCATCTCACTGTAAAGTACAAAACTGAGTGTTGTGAGGGTAGAACATGGCAGGAAGGATTCAGAACAAATCTAGAAATACAGAGAGAGACACCAGAGGGAAGCAGACTGGGTGGCTTGCAGGAAAGCAGAATGAAAAAGAGACTGAACTCAGAGTTACATGAGTGAAAAGCAAGTTCTGGTTCCTTACATTGCCCAGGGCAAGACACTTGAGCAAGCTACTGTAACAGCCCCTGTGTTTTTCTGTATTTGTCTGCTTCTGCCAGACATCAAACTGCTTAGGGATCTGACATGTTAACACGAAGCTATATGGCCATCCCAGGGTGCTTTCCCTATGGTCCCTGAGTTACCTGCTGCCAGGGGAAGAGTGGAAAGGGAAGACACAGAAGGAACCATGGGAAGGAAGGATGTCAGAGACAAACTACCCATTTGGCAGTAGAGGATACTTACATGACTCACATACCCATGCCACCTCTAGGTACTGCTATTGCCAAGGGTGTCTGACATGTTGGATAAAAATTCTTAACATTGGAAAGGCAGACCTGACATATGCATGATTGTGAGGGCCTTTAAGGACTCAGAAAGTATGTGTCTGGGGATATGAAATATAAAGTTGTAGGCTGGAATGAAAATGTTTGTTTAACACTTGCTTTGTCGGGCACTGTTCTAGCCCCTAGAAATGCCAGTGGAAACCAAGCCAAACCAACACTGGCAAGCCGGGTGGTCCACACAGGTACCCTAGCTGCTTAGGAGACTGAGGCAAAAAGATCACAAGTTCAAAGCCAGTGAACATAGTGAGACACTGTCCCAAGATAAAGCAGTAAAAAGGGGGGTTAGTGAGATGGCTAACTGGAGTCACATGGTGGAAGGAGACAGTCGACTCCTGGACATTGTCAGAGAGAGAGAGAGAGAGAGAGAGAGAGAGAGAGATTTTTAAAAAAACTTTTAAGTAAAAAGAGAGGCTCAGCCTATAGCTCCTTAATAGAGTACTTGCCTAGCATATGTGAAGCCCTGAGTTCAATCCCCAGAACTGGCACACACACACACACACACACACACACACACACACACACACACAAAATACATTAGAGTAATGTTCTAAAGAGAAAGATAGTCAGCAGGCAGCAGATAATATATCATCAGATGAAAAAACATAAAACATGTTTGTTTTATGTTTTATATGCTTTATACTCTTACAATCTTGAACAGAGAGATTAAGTCTTAAGAAAAGTGGCCATACATTATTCATTAAGGAGATGACATCCATCATTGGGCACATCTCTGAATAGAATGTGAGCTTGAATGGCATTCCAGGCTGAGGGAACAATGCAAACAAATAAAACACCCTGTGGTGGCTGTTTGAGGGGGAGGGAAGAAGAGGAACATCATGAGCTAGAAGGTAGGTTCATAGCAAATGGTGTCAAAGAGGCAGACAAGGACCAGGACTGGAAGGATGCAGAGACTGAACTGGGTGCCAGGTAGGGAGGGGCATGAGCAGCAGAGGGACTTTTGAGTAGCAGAGATTCTTGGCTTGGTTTATCTGTGAGCGCTGGATGTGGCTACTATGGAAGGAACAGATGCTGAATGTGCGCAGTGTGGTAGAGCCAGTCCTAAGACACTTGTGGGAAGAGGTGGGAAGAGTTGATCCAGGCTTCACGATGAAAACAGGCTTGACAAACTAGGAACTGAATGAATGCAAGAGAAATGAAAGCGGTTTAGTATTAGTTGACATGCCCTTAGCTGTTTCCAGAGACTGAGATGGGGATTAGGGGAATTCGAATCAGGAGCTACCCCGGGATATGCTAAGTTTAGATGCCTACCAAACATTTCCGATTAAAAGGTACAGAAGAAATTTTATGCAGGAGCATGTAGCATCTAGTTCCTCTCTGCACTGAAAACAATGATGCTACTGACAGCCACTGTGATCCAAGGTTGGAAAAAGCCACTGTGGGGCAAAAACCAATTTCCGTGCCCTGCAACATGCTGGAGGCTATCCTTTCATGTAGAAGCTCTTTGTTTTTGCAACCAAGTATTACAGCAGCCAGCCTGGGGCTCGGGGCACAGAGGCTGCCCTTTCTCCTCCACCACACACTGGGCAGCTCATCCTCAGCTATTGACCTGCTATTTGTAGAGCCCCTTGACTCGTCATTAAGACCATATCCTGAGCAGACAGAAGAGAATGACTGTTAACCCTGAGGAAAAACAAGGCTGGGCTTCACACACAGTGGCTGACAACTTGTCCACAGCAAGAGTGTGAATCATTTCATCCTGTTCCAGCTGGCTCACTTCCCAACTATTCTCTCACATGGATCTCAGAAAACCGTACAGGAAAAGAAAAACAAACAAACAAACAAAACCAAACAGCAACAACAAAAAAAACCAAAACAGAAAAACCTCAGGGTCACTTGTCCTGATTTTCAAAATCAAAGCTTAAAAATATATGGACTTCCTTAAATTGAATTTAAAATTACTGCCCTGGAAAAGCGATTTTATTTAGCACAAAGACCATTCAGGGCTTGCAAGAGGGCTCAACAGATAAACTCACCTGTCCCCAAGCCTGATGACCTGAGTTCAATTCCCAGTTGCCACTGTATGGAAGGAGAAGACTGACCAGCTAAGCTGGCCTATAACCTTCACATGTGTGCCTTGACACTTACATACACACACACACACAATGAGGGGGAAGGCACACAAGAGTGCATATGTATGCACAACAATTTTTCTTTTTTTTTCTTTTAAGACCCCTTCACAATCTTCTCCCTCTATTCCACAGTAAAGAGTGTGTTTAGATGCGTTTGGCTGCATTCAGCTCACTCACTAACCATTCAGTGCCCTCAGAATGATTAGCTCAGTCTGACACAGGCTTGAGACAATTGATGGGTGTGAGTTTCCAAGCAATCAAGTCTCTGGCGACATTTAAAGGGACTGCAGGGACCCTTTGAATGTAATGAAATAAACAGCACCTAGTGTTTGCAAAGTCCTAGTCATCTAAAGACAAAAAAAATACACTCAGTTCCACTGGGCTTCATGGAGTCAAAGTACATCTATTCTAGGTTACAGTTTATTGTACATAGCCCTGAAACAGACAAATAATGGTGCCGACTAAGCTGTGACTGAGGTCCATGGTAAGTCTGTCCAGCATACAAACCCATCCCAGAAGCCTTTCCTGTTCCTCCCACTTAAAGATCTCTGTTAATTTTTTTCTGCTTTTGTTGAGGTGTTGGAAACTGTATCATGTGTTTTTTTTTTTCCTCCATGCACTATATTAACAGAGTATAACATGTCTTCATGTTACTGTGGATGTTTTCATTCCAACCCAAAGCACAGGGTCACTGCTTTAAAAGAACACATATGTAAAAGCAATCTCTTCAATGATACTTTGAAAGTATCAGCTGAACCCTGTGCAGTCTTGGTTGCTTTGTGGTTTGTTTGCTTGGGGGAAGGGGTTGCTTGTTTTTGAGTTAGGGTAGTCTAGACGGGCTTTGAATTTCCTGTGTAGCAGAGGGTGACCTTGAATTCCTTATCCTCCTGCTTCTACCTCTAAAATGTAGGGATTATAAATTTAAGCATGACTTCAATGCCAGTTATACCCAACCCATAATAGACAGAACAGAGAACATGTGCAAGCTACGTAGGCATGCCACAGCAATCATTAGGTACCGCTGATAAGATACGTTATGGTTTCTTTCCTTTTTTTTCTTTCTTTCTGTTTTTTGGTTTTTTCAAGACAGAGCTTCTCTTTGTAGCCCTGGCTGTCCTGGACTCACTTTGTAGACCAGGCTGGCCTTGAACTCACAGAGATCTACCTGCCTCTACCTCCCAAGTGCTGGGATTAAAGGCATGCACCACCACATCCGGTTGCGTTATGGTTTCTTAAGGAGAAAGCATGTGCTTTATAGTCAACAAAATACCGTGTAAGCAAAGCATCATGAGAGAGAATAAATGAAGAGTTCACATCTTGAGTTAATGTTTTCCTTCTTTTAGAAAAAAAACCCTCCCCCATTCTTTATTTCCACAGATTAAGATGGTATTGTGTGCATACAGCAAGAGAGACCTCAGATCCTGTAAGGGTGTGGCATCACCAAAGACGTGACTTCCAATATCTGACTTTTACAGTCATGGTGGTTTTCAGGTGCTGACAACCGCCGACTTAGGCTGCCGGAGTCCCTTATACATCTCCCACTTTAAAAATCACTGTGCACATAGCAAAACTATCAAAACCCTCCTGTGGAGATGGAGGTGTAGGCCTGCGTGATTGGAATACTCAGAGGAAGTTGACACAGAGATTCATTGGAGCTGAAAGAATCAGAGTTTCTGTCTGAGATGACAGACTGCCTGTGTGGAGAGGCACCGTGAGCCCTTAGCCAGTGGAACCATGGTCCCTCTGAGACCAGAACAGAAAAACATGGAAACCCTGCAGAAGCCCAGACACTGGTGACTTGCTTACCATCAATCCTGGTTGCCTCTTCTACTTCCTCCTGACCTGTCCTTGCTGATTCTCGGCTATATATTCTCTGGCTCTTTGCAAACTCCAAACGTGACCTGTGGTAGTTTGAATGAGAATGGCTCCCATAGGCTCCTATGTTTAAATTCCCCAGTTGGTGGAACCATTTGGGAAGGATTAAGAGGTGTGGCCTTGTTGGAGGAGGTGTGTCACTGGGGGTGTGTTTTGAGGTTTCAAACGCCCTCCTGTTTATGAGTCAGAAACAAGCTCTTAGCTACTGCTCCCACACCCTGCCTGCATGCCCGCCTGCCTTCTGCTTTGTTCTCTACCATGATGCTTACAGTCTCACCCTCTGAAACTGTAAATAAGCCCCCAATTAAATGCTTTCTTTTATAAGTTTCCTTGACCACCGTACCTCTTCACAGCAATAGAAAGGTAAGTAAGACATGCCCTTTCCTTGGTGCCACTTACTGCCCCACCTACTGGGTCACTTCATGGACATCTTAATCTTCTTCCTTCTATGTCATTTCAGCTCAGGTGTCACATCCATTGAGTCATGGTTTCCTTGTCATTCAAACAAATTAATGTCGTTGCATGCTTCATATTACCCTGGTAGATATTTACCTCTAGCCGCAAATCTCCTTATTTGACTCTGTTTGCTAATGAACATGTGCTCACCCCTGTACCCTCCACACCCAGGATACATTTGTCTGTCTTAGGTCATCTGTATCATACTTAGCATGAGAAAAAAAAGAATAGAATTCAATAGAAAAAAATATTACTTAAAAATATTAAACCCAATTGGTATTTCTTAAAACACCCTTAAATTCTGGTCCAACACAAAACTTAAGCTGCCATAAGCATTTCTTCACACAGGCTTTAAAAGTAACATACAAACTTCCCAAGACGAACAATGTAAAAATAAGAACAATTGGAGTGATTTTTCTAGAACAGGAAGAAAAATGATATGTAATGGTAAAAATGGCCTTCTAAGATATATTTACCTAGAACCCATGGACATGACCTTAGTAGTAAAACAAACAAACAAAACAGTCTTTGTAAATCTGATTAGGTCACCAAAAGGGAATTGAATTTGTGGTGGATTTTATTCTCTCCTTGGCCCTTCTCACCTACAGATGGAAGAACAGGGAAGAGGGAACAGAAAGAGAGAAGTCCAGTGTTCATCTCAGTTACATTGTGGAATGACCTTTCTTTGCATAAGTAAACCAGTGGGTGGGAGTTGGGTTCCTGGTCCATTCCATTCAGGTGCCATTGCCACCTACCTGCTTTGTACAAGGTCCCATGCTAAGTGCTGGACAGTAGCTGTTGAGCAGACTCAGGTCTCTCCTTTGAAGTACTCACAGTCCACTGAAAGCAAGGACAATAGGATGTGACACTAGCCATGTTCAAGGCAAGCATAGGGACACTCTGACAGGGACCTTAAAGTAAGCCTTTCAGAATGATTATAAACACCACTGCTTCCTTACTCACCCAAATAACTTTATCCCTTCTTATGTCTTTGATGGGGTTGAAGGCATAATAGTTATAAGATTTCAATTGAACTTGAGTTGTTCAGAATTTAAAAGGACATTTTCAAGTGTAAATAACTTCTTTAGGTTTATAAATATAGGATATGATAGAAATTATTTAGATTCAGAACTTTAGACACAGCAAGATAGATTATTTTTTTCTTCTTCAAGATTGCCTGATACAAATAGGCTAAACATTATGTGTATAACTTTTATATATGGTTTTCTTGATTCATATTTGTTCTTATTGTTTTTACTATATGAGTTAAAAATTTAGCCTTTTTTTTTTTTTAGACAAAAGGAGGGAATTGTTGGAGTAGTGTTAAGCATTCTAAATGTTAATTAATTGGTCCTGTTTGCTGTCCGTAACTTATATTGACTCTGATTGATTAAATAAAATGCTCAGGCCTGAGACTGGGCAAAGACAGAGAAAGGTGGGACTTCCTGAGATTAGAACAGGAAGCCTGCACTTTAGACAGAGGATTAAAGCTTTCCAGCCAGCAGCAGGAAGAATTCATTCCAGCCAAGAGCAGCAGGAAGAAGGAGGCACACACCATGGGTTAGAAAAAAGAACCTCATTCCACATGGCCAGGAACATCAGCATAGCGTGGAGAATGGTAGTCCAAGGGGACGTATGTATAGATGGGGTCATATTTGGGTAATAGAATTAAGAGCTAGCTTAGATGGGCCGGGATTGCACAATTCAGGCCAAGGCTTGTTAAAATCCACGTGGTGTCTCTGTGTACTCATTTATAATGGCTGCTTAAAGATTAACAGCCACCGAACCAATTAATGATAACATAAATACTGGTTAAATAAGTTAATTAAATTTTTTCCTACACATCACTGGCCTCAGACAACCAGACTGAAGTCTTCTAGGCATGACAGGATGATGTGCTCTAATACTGCATCAGCTCTTGTTGCCTGCATAAGACCTGCACAAGATCAAGCCAGTCAACATTCCAGCATGAAAGTTGGAGGGGCTCATGAACCCCCACCCTAGTTGGGGAGCCGTGGCTTTGGGGAGAAGAATGGTCAGGTTTTTCTAAGGGTATTGCCCCTGGTTAAGTCAACCATGCTACAGTGGACAACCACAAGCCTGTGAATATATGGGCAGCACAAATTGGAATCAGTGAGCTAAACAACAACAACAAAAAAAAAGACAAAGAAATTAAAAGGACAAAATGTTGGGAGAGGGTGGAATTGGAGGCTGGAGGGTGGGGGTAAATCTGGAAGTAGTCAGGAGAATTGAGAGATGGATTTATAAAAACACATAGGCTGCATGTACAAAATTCTCAAAATATTAACAAAGATATAATTAATGAATATATTGTAATTATGACATATTATAACTTTTAAGCACGTCTTGGTGGGCTGATCATGGTGGTACATACCTTTAATTCCAGCACTGGGGAGGCGGAAGCTGGCACATCTCTGTGAGTTCAAAGGTAGCCTGGTCTGTTGAGTTCTGGGCCATCCAGGGCAACATAGTGAAACCCTGTCTCAGAAAAATAAATAAATAAAATAAGGTAAGCAGTAGAGGGAAAGGGTCAGGACTGTCCTCGTGGAGGAGGCTCACACATTGTGGGAAGGATGGTCTTGCAGAGTCTGCTTGGAAGAAGAAGTTGCATCAGGAGTGGCTACTGGGATGAGATTTTTACTCTTCTCCCACAGAAAAGAAAGGAGTCAGGAGATACAAGAAGATACCAGGGTAGATAAGGACCGATAGGCTATTGGTCCCATGCTGCCCCTCAAATAAAGCTCAGACGTAAGATATGTCAAAGCTCTGGCCATCTCCAAGATGATCACCATAGCCACAGTCAAGTGAAGGTCATCATGTCCCCTGTGCCCAAGGACTGAAGCTGCCCTCCGCCCTGCCCACTTGCAAGCAGAGGTTGCAGTCCCTGTGGCACCCTTGATTGGCAGCCACAAGGACCTAAAAGTGGGCTATAGAGTGCACCCAGGCCAACAACCCTAGCCACAAGCTTCTTGCAAAACAAGAGCAAGGCAGAAATGATGAGACCCAGTGTTTCTTTAGTGATGAGGGAAGGCAAGTATAAACTGGGACTGAATTACAATTCCCTGACTGTTCCTCAGAGGAGATGTGACCGGGATAAGAGCCTGTTACTTTCCCAAAGCATTTTCGTTAGCTCTGTAACTGACAAAGCTTTTCTAGCTGTTGGAGGTGTGATGACGTAGGTATCATCAGCTCTCGGGATCTCACAGCAGAAGGGCTGGAGACCAATGCATGTCCAGCACACCCAAGGGATGTGGTACGCAGCTGGGCCAGAACTCAAGCCCAAGTGTCTTGGAATCCACATCTCTTTCCAGAGACCCCAGGCATGTTTCGGCCGATCTTTTTATAACTCAGCTACATCATTTTTGACGCTGCCATCTCCCAGAATATCTGTTAAACACGAAGTGCGCCGCACGCTTCTGGGTTTCTCGCCAGTTACTGGAGAAGTATGAGTCTCAAATGTGCTTTGTGGAGAGTGTTAGGTTTCTGTGGAAGAGCCTGCCTCTGCCCAGGGTTTTATTATCTTCCTGCTAAGCGTGATGAGACTTTCCCCAATGCATCTCCTGAAAAGCATGCCACATGGGTTGCGCTGTTAGCAGGGTGAAAGAGGAAGAGGGGAAGCTAGGCTACGGCGTGAGCGATCCAGCCTTCCTCACAGACAACCTGTGGAGCTATGCAGCGTCAGACCCCCAGCCTCCTCCTCTCCATCACATGCCCCTCCTCAGCCGCCAAAGAACTGACAGTGACTTCCCAAATCGAGCACTTTAATATGCAGCAGGTAGCTCAGGAGGAGCAGGAAAAGAAAGATGGCTTTACTGGATATTTGCCAGGCTAATAATGGATCTGTGTCTTATCCAGTCTATACCTTGCTGGGGAAGTGGAGACCCTTTTCCTTTCTGATAATCCTACCCCAGAAGAGAAGCAGCAGGAAACAGTACGCAAAAACCTACTTTTCTTGTCACTTTTAATATAATTACCTGCAGTTGGTTACGCCGGCAGAATCTGTTTCTTTTTTCATTTAAAAAGAAAAAAAAGAATTATGCATATTAATAACCAGCCTTGATTTACTGAGTACACATGATAACTACAATCCCGGTCTGGATTGTCCTCTGATTTCTCTATATATCATTTAGTGTATGAAAATTGTTATATTAATAAACTTGGTTGTAATCGAGGGCACCCACATTCCCTTTTAAAGATAAAGTATCATTTAGTGTTCATTAAAAATGTTATAAAAATCCCTTTTTATTTCTACCTTTTCTGCTCATTCTTTGAAAAACAAGTGACATTCACACTGAAGCAACTAAATAGTAAGTAAAAAAAAGAAAAGAAGAAAAAGCAGCTGCCGTGACCACATAATGAGTCATTTCTGGGCTGCGTTGGATAAGGAGCAAGCTGAGGACACAGTAAAGTTGTGGAGCATCATCAGTACAGTCCTTCTCATCATCAGTACAGTCCTTCTGTGGAGATGTAATGCTTGTTCTCATGCAAGCATTCTTTCTCCTGCAAGAAAACAACCTTCATGGGTGACCGTAAGAATTCAGCAGAAGGCTTTTCATTTCGGGCTTTGTGACAGGAGAATTCTCTCCAACAGGTGGTCTCAACATCTTCCTACCATCTAGATTTCTAAACAGAATAAAGCCTTAAAAAAAATGTGCTGGGACTCTGGTGACAGAAGCCACGTGAGATGTGTAGCGTATACGTGTATTATGAAAACCACACTGACTGCACTTTGAGGCTGAAATGGTTGCAAACTTCCCTGAAACAGCAACTTGATGGCCCCAGTGAGTACAATCACTACATTAGCTGATGTCTCTAACCCACCGTTCTTGTCGTTCCAAACAATGGAGACGGTGGAGTTATCTTTTGCTTTCACAGAGAGCGGGATGGACAGAAAAGTCTAAGGATATATTAATAACATCAGTAATATGCCCAATATATGCAAAACACTTTTCTAGTTCCTTTAAGTATACTAATCACTCAAAATTGGCGTAAGCAACGCACTTTGATGTGGATGAGTACAGCAAATGATGTTGCAAACTAAAATAGCTATGGCACATGTGAAAAGTAGCCCCATGACCATGATATGGGAACTACTGAGTCACTTCTGAGCTGGGTAAGGAGCAGTTGGCGGGTGTCTGTTACAACGAGAATTGGGGGACGATAAATTATATCTAGATTTTTCTTCTTTGTTGCTACTAAACAGGTTATTAACAATACATTCCTTGATTATCCTGCAAAATATTTATGAAAGCCCATAAAACTTTTGAAGCATACATTTTGCAGGGTAGTGGTGGCAATGATTATAGCACCTGACATTTTTAAAGTGCCTTGGAGATATCGCAGTGAGGTATATCTTCATATACTCATATTCACCTAACACACTCTTAGGGTGAGTGCTAATTTTCTTCTTTGCATCTGGGGAAACTGCAGTTCAGAAAAGGTAAATCGCTTATGGCCGGTACATGAAGTGAAGCCGTGAGCCTGTCTTATTGCTTGTCTCTGCTCTCTGCACTTTGCCACAGACTCATTCACCATCCACCGAGATGAGTCATGGTTCCTTGCGTGAGTTTTCAGCCATGGAGTTGAAAACCTTTTTAATTTAGTGGGATTCCCCCAGTCTATTAAATCAAGCAACATGATATGCTGAAAGTTTTCATGCAGTCCCTTTGAGCAACCATGAAATTATCCATCCAGTCTCTCAACCTCATGAGTTTCCTCATCTGGAAAATGAACAGTTTGGATTCTTGCCACCTAAGGATCTCTGACTCTAAAAGGCACCATGGAAGGGCCCCAGATAAGTGTTTGCTTATTACTGAATTACTCCTGACACATATCTTATTAAATGCTTGACTGTAACTGCCTAAGGAAAGACTCAGTGGGGAATGGATGTCCAAAGTGGGCTTGTGTGTACCCATGTGTATGTGCTTTACCACATATCCATGTCTTGCCCTTGTATGTGTGTATATGTGTTCTCATGCATACATATGAATAGAGGCCAGAGGTCAATGTTGGGTATCTTCCTCAGTCATTCTACACCTTGCTTATTGTGACGGGCTTTCTTGAGGAATCTGAAGCTCACTGACTTAGCTAGAGTGGCAAACCAACTAGGCCCAGAGACCCTGTTGTCTCTCTGCCATCCCAGTACTGGGAGCACAGATACACACTGCTGTCCAAGATTTTATGTGACTATGGGGATCTGAACTCAAATCCTGATGCTTGTGTGACAAGAACTTTACTGGCCAAGCCATCTCCCCAGTCTCCTGAAGTGGTTTTAAAAGACAAATTGTAGAGATGTCTTTGTGGTTTGATGAAGAATCTTTTGGATATATGCCTAGGAGTGGTATGGCTGGGTCTTGAGGCAGAGCTATTCCAAGTCTTCTAAGATATCGCCAGACTGACCTTCATAGTGGTTGTACAATCTGCACTCCCATCAGCAATGGAGGAGTGTTCTCCTTTCTCTACAACCTCGCCAGCATGTGCTGTCATTTGAGTTTTTGATCTTAGCCATTGTGACAGGTGTGAGATGGAATCTCAGAGTTGTCTTGAGTTGCATTTCTCTGATGCTTAAGGATGTTGAGCATTTCTTCAAGATACACATGACATGTATTCACTTATAACTGTATTTTAGCCATATCATACAGGATAACTATGCTACAATCAACAGACCCGAAGGAACAGGAATATGGACTTTGTTACTTGTTAATGGGACACTTCACTCTGGTGGAACTGTCACGTAAGCCCCCAGTGCAAGAGGAAGCTCTTAGCCCTCATGTGACTGATGAATTGAGGGGGGCTGATATGTGGAGGCACCCTACACCGGAGGAGTAGGATAGGTGGGAGAGGGGTTAGAGGGTGGGGCCAGGAGGAGTGGAGGGAGGGGTCTGTGATGGAGATGTAACTTGAGTTAAAAAATAAACATTTAAATAAATAAATAAATACATAAATACATAAATACATAAATAAATAGACAAGTTTCAGGGATTAGAGAGATGGCTTAGCAGTTAAAGAACACTGGCTGCTTTTCTAGAGGACCCAGGTTCAAGTCCCAGCACTTACATGGCAGCCCTCACCTGTCTATAGCACCAGTCCTGGGGACCTAAAGTCCTCTTCTGACCTCCAAAGGCCATGAATGTATATGGTACACAGACATGCATGCAGGTAAAACATCCATACACATAAAATAAATGAATGAATATCTTTCAAAAGTCAAATGGCCTTGTCAGGAGTAAAAAGAAGAGGTGGATAGTCAGAAACAGCTACCTGTACATACATGAGTAATGTAACATGATAGAGGAGTGCTAAGCTTTCAACAAGGCTTAAATCTGAAGTACATGGAGACTGGTGCTCATGGGGACACAATACTAACCAGCACACCTTCTGTGACCTGCCTTCTCTTTCAAGGGTCTAACTTGGAACAAGGAGAGGCTTCAACTTCTCCTTAAGATTGGAGTTTTCCACTATTGTATAAGATGAATACATTTGATTACCAAGTTGAGACTTGTTTTCTGTCTAAAATGATCATGGTATTTTTTTTTAACTTGAACAGCGAGTAAGACTGCCTAAGTTTTGATTCAGAGGCAAGGAGAAACTAAACTAGCACCACTGAATAAATTCAAAATAATAGCTGGGAGAAAGAGTGTTTCCTTGGAATATTACCACCATGAATCACCTCCATCCAATGTACTTGTTTTATATCAATATATATGAGTCAACCACCCAACCATCAGTAGAGCAAGACACAATTAAAATTGACTCTTGTTTTCTCTATGATGGATGCAAGAGATGTTAGCAAAGTAAGACACAATTAACTCTGTTTCCTCAGTAGATGATAGATGCTTTCTTCGTCCTATTTCATTCAGAATTGTGAACCAGAAGTTTAGGATATGTGGGACCTCTCTTCCAATAGTGTCCAACAGCAAAATTTAGAATGAATGGCATGGCTGCTTAGGAGTTTTTCTAAGAGTTGCTTTTTTCTTTAGGAAGAAGAACTTCATCCTGCAGCCCAGCCCTCCCTTAATTAAGTGGGTCTGACTAATTGAGATTTGACTAAATAAACTCAGTTCTTCTTGCAGGCTACACATTAAATGTCCAGTGTCAGACTTACCCCAGACCGATTACATCAAAATCTCTAGAGTTGGAACCAGGCATCAGATTATTGAGAGCTCCCCAGAGACTCCTATGTGCAGCCCAGACTAAGAATCAAATTTTGTTCAACCAGATAGCAGTAGCATACATTTGCTTCCTGTTTTCTTCAGAACACATGCATCTCATATCCTACTCTATTAAAATATTTAATGATGTATCAAAATGAAATTCAGGGAGCAGATTGTAGAGATAATGAGATAAGCTTTTTAATCATCATTGTTTGCTCTAGAGGGAAGAAAAATATTTCTGTTCTATTTGGTGCTTATCGTGCTGGTCTTCTATGAAATAATGAAGGAGTCTGTGTGTGTGTGCCCTGTAAGAACAGTTTAATACTGACAGTAATTTCATCACTAATGTGGAACACAACGAATAAACAATTATGGTCTGGTAAAGATGTTGTTTATTGTGTGCTTAAGTAAATGTATCCGGAGAAATAAATCATTAAATGGGAAATGTCTTGGACGGATTTCTATTAACAAGACCCGGGAGAAATGATGTGGAAATGCACATAATCAATACTTGAAAGGTCTCATTACTCCGTCCTTTAGATATGCAGATTGTTTTGACTATCTTATGTCAAAATACAAAAACATACTCCGAGACTTAATTCTATAGTCTATATAAAGGACTTTTTTCTAGATGTCTTTTATTGAAGCCAAATGACAAAACTTAGATGTTCAAAGGCCCAAACTTACAAACTTGCAAATTAGAAAGTGGTCATTCACATGTAAAAAGGGCTTTCTGCTTTACAAAAGGATTCATGCCAGCGCTCTCTAACCACAGGCCAGAAAGACTTACACAATAGACTTTCTCCCAGATGCTGGAAGCACACCCTGAGATTCTCGCTATTTTAAGTAGTCCTATGGTGAAGCCTTTTGTTATGCAAATCTATCCCTCTAATTGATCTGTTTGGATATGTGTAATTTTTTTTCCTGTAGATCTGAGTTTACTAAGCACCCTTTACTTATTTAAGTTCTTAGCTAGGAAAGCAATCACTTCCTTTTCAGGCAACATTCAAAATAACTAGCCAAAAATACCTATTAGAGACAGCTGGAAAATCTAGATAAAATACTTTTTAAAAAAAAAATGTAATGATGTTCTGAACCAAATAGACAATAACTACAGGGGACAGAGAAGGGAGATCGCTCATAAAGTCAATCCTGGAGGAGCTCCTTATTAAATAAACATATGGGTATGGACAAAATAATCTACTCGTAGGTATAAGAAAATATCAGGGTGGGTTGTCTTCTCAGCCAGAGTTGAGAGTGAGATAATATAGATTCTTCCCAAAAGTTGTGACCCAGGGCAAAGAAAGTGCTTCGTGTAAGTTTGGGTTGTTCATCTAGGAAGCTAGACACTGAAAACTTTACATGACAATTGATCTCAGCCTCGAGATGCCTCAGCGATGCTCTTTCCAAATCCCAAATCAGATTTAGGCATGCGGTGTGCCACTCAACCAAATACTAGTGCTTGAAATCCAGAAGGCACCAACTGAGAAGATGGAGACAAACCTAAGATCGATTTTCCCTAGGACAATGGCTAATCTTGGTTGTCAGTGTGGCTACCTCTAGAATCAGCTGAAACCCAGGCAGCTGAGGACACCTGTGAGGGAATTTCTTGACTGGACCATTTGAACTGAGAAGACGCCCTAACTCTGGGCCACGCCTCCATTTGAACTGAGAAGACGCCCTAACTCTGGGCCACGCCCCCTGGTGGCAGCCTACATGAGAGGACATGGAAGAAGGAAGCTTTCACTTTTTGTGCGTTTCCCCTCATTCTTCCTGTCAGGTTCATCTGTGCTCTTACCGAGGTGTTCCCTTTCCGGTATTAGAACCTGCTTCTTCAGGGTTTCTATGTAGACTGAAGACCAGCAGCTCTCTAGGAATTCCCCAGAACTCCAGCACCAGACTGGGGCTGCTGAGACATCCAGTCTGGTGAACTGAATAGCTACTAAATTCTTGGCCTGTCAGGAGACAGCCACTGTTGGACTACTCAGACCACAATAAATATACATAATGTGTATGTGTGTGTGTGTGTGTGTGTGTGTGTGTGTGTGTGTGTGTGTGTGTGTGAAATAAAAGAGGGTTTGCCAGAGATTTATGATGATTTACTATGAGAGAAATCTATTATGTTATCTATTACATTGAAAGATTAAAGACCAAAAATATATGTTACTTATAGCAAAAGAAGTAGATGAGCTCTTGGCAAAATTCACAACATATTTGTTAGAAAATATTTGTATTAAATTAGGAATGTAAAGGTAATTTATTAGCCTAAGTGTTTTTGTATGTCTCTGTGTGTGTGTGTGTGTGTGTGTGTGTGTGTGTAGGTATTTATGTATGACACTTACTCTCTAGGAAAACTTCAACATCCCTTGAAATCGGAACAAGGCCAAGAAGGCCACAAACCACGTGTTATTGAACATTGAATCAGTTCCCAGGTGGCTCCCTAATAAAATAAAAATAAGCAGTATTAAGTATTTTAAAAGAAGAACTATGAAAGTAATTCACAAATAATATGCAAGTGTGTAGTTAATGATAGCTTTAGCCACTGTGGAAGGCAAACCTCCAGTCCTCAGTAGTTGAACCCAACAGGTTCATTTCTCCACCAAAGTATAGTCTAGTATGGGAGCTCCTCGTTGGCCAGCCTTTCACCTGATTACCCAAGAACCCAGAATCCTCCCATGACCCCTAAAAGACCCTCAGAGTCTTGTCTTAATGAGCCAGAAAACGATAAAGGAAAACAGGTAAGTTTTATGGAGCAGCTACTGCACCATTTTTGTCTGCATTACATATTTAGAATGTGGTCAGTCACATGACAAGCTACAAGGGAGGAAGATGGGGAAATATGGTCTACCTGCAGGCATGGGAAGAAGAGAAAATAGGTTTTGTAAGCATCTCTGTCTGCCCCATGTTGTCTGGGATAGAAACTTCAAGGGAATCTTCAAACTTTTACATATGCTAGAAAACTTCCATGAGATTTGAAGGTTGTATTTTTGCATAATATACAAACTGTCAGTTCACAGAAGAAAAAACTCAGATGACTGATAAGCATATGAAAAGACATTCAGCATCAGTCGTTAGAAAACTGTAAATTGAAATAACAGCAGGGGGTCATTTCTTAATCTTTAGATTCTGAGCAGTGTAGACTGTTGATAATACCAAGTCAGAATGTGTCAAAGCAGGAACCTTCGTATATTACTTTTGATTGACACATTATTTATTTTTGTTATATACACACATGTATATGTTATATACATTACACGCAATCTAGCTACAGCTATTTTGTGTCTTTAAAGAAACTCGTGGTAGTCACATGGATTTTGGCTAATTACAGAATGGCACCCTTGTTTTGAAACTTTATTTTCCTTATTTTGGAATTCCTTTTTTCTTATCTCTTCTTATTTATTTGTTTATTTTGGTTTTTTCAAGACAAGGTTTCTCTGTGTAACAGGCCTGGCTATCCTTGAACTCACCCTGTAGGCCAGGCTGGTCTCAAACTCAAAGATCCACCTGCCTCTGCCTCCTGAGGGCTGGGATTAAAGGCCTGCGCCACCATGCCTAGCTCCTTATTTCAGAATTGAAACTAGTGGTCCTGCCTGATGGCCCACATTATGTGACTTCACTCAGACAGTGGTTTTTATTTGTCTTTATTTTAAGTGACCCTTTCCATTACGAAACTACTGGTTATTCTAAGTGTGTCTCCAAATTAGTACTATCCTCGGGCATTTCTTGCCATCTCCAGAATTTGTCTTTTGTAGTGTCCCTAGGCTGGTTCTTGAATGAAAAAAGAAAATGAAATAAAAGGAGGAGGACATGACCACTCCTAAAGTATGGAGAGGATTTTTATTGTAGATATAAGGGAGAACGCAGGCAGAGGGAAGAGTCCAAGCTGAACATGGCCAGCAGACCTAACTGGACCATCAGAGGAGAGAGAGGGAGGAAGAGCAAGAGAGGAGCTGCTAACCAAGGGAGGTGGCCTGGGCCAAGAGACCAGCGTGGCCAAAATGGCTAAGTTATTTAGGGATCAGGCTGGGAGAAAGGAAGCGAAGCCCAGCCCCTGGGAGGGCGGGGTCTAGGGTAGGAGGCGGGGTGAGAAGAGTTGGGAGGAGCCACAGGTACTGAGTGAGACTTGTCCTGGGTTTGAGACCTAACAGTTCTCAACTTTTCCTCTTTATGAAAATATAATTTTGACCTATATCCTCAAAATATGTTTTATTAATTTCTGGTACCAATAAGTTCGGCTCAAACTTTATTGGCGTAGTATTGTTAAGAAAAAAGTCCTTCAGAGTACATATGAGACGTATCGTAATTTGATGGAGTAATAAGAAGCGCATGAGTTTGAACTCTGGCTGGGTCACTCACTAGTTCGGGAATCTAGACACATTTCTTAATATTTCCACTTTTCGCTTTGGCATCTTCCAAAAGGAGAGAAAATGTGCCTTTCAGAGAATTGTTAGAAGAGTAAGTGCTACATATATGCCACTTCTGCCATCCTCGACATGGTTAGGTGTGAGTTCACACCTCCCCTTCACAGCCCCAGACTGCCAATATAACTGGAGGTAAATACTGTGTTCCCTGAGTTTTCTCATTTTGCCTCCTTATCGCTGTAACAAACACCATGAGCAAAAGTAATTTAGGGGAAGAGAGGGTTTATTCCCTCTTTCTTTCGAATCATAGTCCATCACTAATGGAAGTCAGGGCAGGAACTCAAGGCAGGACTCTGAAGGCAGGAACTTGGAGATGAAGCCGTGGAGGAACCACCTGACTGACTCACCAGTATTCAGCCACCTTTCTTATACAGCCCAGGAACCCCTTCCTAGAGATGATACATAACACCTATACCAATCAGTAGTCAAGAAAACACCCCACAGATTTGCCCACAGACCTGGATGTAGGCAACCCCCTAATTGAGACTTCCTCAGATAACTCTGGGCTACACCCAGTTGACAGCTGAAGATAACCAGGAGACACCACCTCTTGTGAGCCTGATACAGAACTAAATCACCTTAAGTTATAACTGTTCCTTTCCTGTTTGTCCCCAGTATCGCACAACTTTTTTATATCGCATAATTTTTCACATCCCAAAGTCTTTAGAAAATTCCAATGATTTAAAAGTCCAAGTCCTTTTTTAAAATACGCAGTCTCTTAACTGTGGGCTCCTCTAAAATCAAAGACAAGTTACATGTATTCTAATTCCAAGAGGGAAGAATCAGGGCATGGTTACAATCCAATCAAAACAAAACCAAAATCGAACAGTGTAAATCTAGGTCACGTAGTTCAGTGTCTGGCACTGGGATTCATTTAGAGCCTTCTAGCTCCAAAAGGATTAGGCAGTCCCACTTCTCCAACTCTGACATCTGCAATGTACACAGCTTTGTAATAGGCTCTTGCCTTCACTGCACACCTAATGCTGTCGGTGACGGTTGTCCCCCAGTTCTGCCATCTCCAGTGTCCTGGGGCATACACCAAAACTGAGGCTGCACTTTCACCAGTGATCTATCCTGGTCTCACCACACAATGCCAGGCTTCATCCACTCCCCATGATCTCCTCAATCTTGTGCATCCCCCATGCCCTCAAACCCAGTACCACATGGGAAACTTACACATTGCCAAGCTCCAGCTACCAGCTAGAGATTCTGCCTTGGCCCATCTGGGCCACAGATTCTTTGTGCTGACACAGAAGAAATATTTGCCAGAACATTTCAGTTTGGTGATACTGATCTCTTCACGGCTGATTCTCTGGCGCCTACTAACCAGCATCCATTGTCCCAGTAAAGCATAGCTTTTACTTGCATATATTCCTAATGCAAAATATCACACAAGCAGCGGAGGTTGTCTTTGTTTACCTCAGAAACTTCAAAGTCAGGCCTCCCGTATCTGTGTTTCTCTCAGCATTCTTATTTTCCAGGCTTCCACAACTGCTCATTAGTCTCTGAGCACTCCATGGCTTCTCAACTTTTCAATCTCTTCCGTGATCGTCCCTAAAATGGTAGGCTTAAGTCCACCACAAGTAACAACTCACACTTCTGGTACCAACTTCTGTTTTAATAGCTTTTCTGTTGCTGGGATAAATAGCCCGACCAAAAGAAACATAGGGGAGGAAAGTGTTTATTTTATCTTATACTTCTGGGTCACTATCCATTAAAGACACAGCAGAAACTCAAGGCAAGAAACTAGAATGGAAGCTATAGAATAATGTTACATACAGGCTCACTCTCTAACGTCTGCCCAGCTAGTCTTCTTACATAGCCCAGGATCCTCTGTCAAGGAGTTGTACTGCCCACAGTGAGCTGGACACTCCTGCATCAATTATTAATCAAGGAAAAGCCCCCCTGGATGTGCCCACAGGCCAGTCTGACTGAGGCGATCTTTCAGTTGAGACTGTCAGACAACTGAGCTATGTCGAGCTGATGGCTGAAAATGACTAGAAAGACGTTCTGATGCTTACTGTTTAGTGATGATGTTCAGCCTGCTACTCTCCCTTTCTCTGCACATCCTACATTTTCAGATTTTATTTCTTGGTTTGTCCAATCTTCAAAATTCAGATGAAAGAAATCAGGTTGTAATAAATCTGCTAAGGCTCCTTGTAATTTTTTTCTGTGATGTGCCGGTAGAACAGCCATCCATCATTTTAGTATATGTTTTAGTCCATGTGCCAAATACTAAAAATAATGAGGATTATTTCCTTAGGTGAAAAAAAATAGATTTAATATAAATTAATTCAAAATCACTAATGTATACATTTTTTTATAATTTATTTTTTATTTCTTCAAGTTATATATCAATCACAGTCCCCTCCCTACTCCCCACTCCAGTCTCACCCTCCCACCCTCTTCCCCCTCAATCCCCCATCTTCTTCCCTTTTTTTTTGAGTTTAATGTATATCTTTTTCCCCCCAACAGTTCCCCCTTTCAGTCCAACAAATGGTTCTTTGTCTTATAACAATAAATACAATACAAAACAACAGAAATAAATAGGCCACAATTATGAGGGTTATATGGCTTAGTGTACATTCTCAATGTCCAGGCCATAAGTATTTGGCACCTGGTTTTAACATTCTACTATCTAACCATCTCCATGAGTTTAAAGTTCTATATCTAACTCAACATTCATACTAACTTGCATCACAATTTTAAAAACATCTTCTTAGATCCAGAACACCCTCTTGATTCCTAAACAACTCAAAATTTAACTATGAGACTCTAGCTATCTATTCTTCAACCACCTCAGAGACCTGAGAGGGATAAATATATCTGATTATATAGGAAGTGCAGGGCCCACAGCTTCCAAAACTAGGAAATGACATACCAGTGGCTGCCTGGACAGTTCCCATTTTTCTCTCCATACATTACAGCATCAATCTTCAGCTGTTTGGCCCTGTTTCTCTGACAGACATTGATTGTAGAGCAGGGGTTATGAAGGACTTGCCTACCCTGTCTTGGCAGAGCTAGGCTGTCGACTTACCTGCTTCCAAGTTTTGTTCTTTTTAGACATTTTAATCACTGACTATGGGGAAAACATTACAAAAGTATAATTAAGATTTATTATATCATTTTATCAGGTTTTTAATTCTGAATATTCTGTCTCATGTTAATAAATGGCTTATATTTGAGCAGTGGTTTGTCAACTGCCATGTAATTTAATTAGCTAAACTTCTGTCAATGTTTCAAGCTTCTAACCAGGTATAATTAATAATAGACAAAAAGTTTTTATATTAGTAAAGAGGAGTTAGTTGCAAAAAGATAAATATTGCATGATTCAACTTATAGTAATTAGCTATCAAATTTATATAAACAAAAAGTAAAATGGTAGTTGCCAGGGACTGGCTAGGAAGTTGATGTTTAAGGGGTACAGTCTCCATTAGAGAAGGTGAGAAAGTTCTAGAGCAGTGGATCTCAGCCTTCCTAACGCTGCAACTCTTTGATACAGCTCCTCATGTTGTAGTGACCCCCAACCATAAAACTATTTTTGTTGCTACCTCAAAACTATAATTTTGCTACTGTTATGGGTAGTTATATAAATATCTGTGTTTTCCAATAGTCTTAGGCAACCCCCGTAAAAGGATCATTCGACCCCCTCAACCAGTTGACAACTGCTATTCTAGACTGTTGCATAAATGTGTGGATGTTCTCGACACCACAGAACCACTTAACATGGAGCAAATGGGAAACATGGTGGTCTCTATGTTTTCCACACACAGAGAAGAGAATGGTCATGCTCACAATGAAAAAGCACAGGCTGTAAAACCACAGCAGACATCGGTATATTTCATTAGACACTCAGCAAATATTTCAATTTGTTGATACTTTCTAAACTGTTTTCTGTTTTCTCCCACTGCTTCTGAAAGTAACAATGCTTACTTTGCTGCACTTTCAGGAAATACATTCGAAACCCTAGAATCCATTGTTACATCCCTAATCTTAGTACTCTTGCAATTAATCAAGTGATAGACTCCAAAATAGCCACACTAAAGTTGTTTCAGTCACACTTGGTTGTCCATGTGAAAATGTCAACTCCTCCAACTCAAATACTCATTACCCGTTCACTTATGCAACCCTTCTTTAATAATTCGGGACATGACTCTTTAGGTAGGTGTCTCAGCTTTTTTTTTTTTTTTTTTTTTTTGATTGCTGTGTAACAAATCACCACAAACTTAGCAGCTTGAAGCCCCATAACTTTGCATCTCAGTTCCTGTGCATCGGGTTTCCTTGAGTTAGAACACAATCAAGGGCAACCTTTCCAGCCAAGGGGGAGCTCATTGCTGAGCCCCTGCACCCACCCTCCCCTGACCATTCCTTTCTATTCAGATGGCTACATTTCTCATCTAGTCCCATAGAATAATCTCTCTAAAAACTCTTGTCCATTTAAATGAGTCACCCAGTTGGGGTATTCCAAGCCCACATTGATTGGGTCAATCAACTGACTAAAGACCCCCCTTTTTAATTTAAAACAAAATATGAACACACATTTCTTTATTAGGATGCTCAAGAATGAACAACATGTTACCACTCTTCATGTGACAGAGAATACATTTGACCCATGTTGTGGGAGGAACAGGACAAGGGCTCCCAAAATGGTTGTTAAATGGCTCCACAAGAAATCCCCATTCTCCAAGGAAAGATGTTTTCTGATAGCATTGTCCTTTCTATAAGTTCCAGCCAAGTAGCCACGATTTCCCCAGAATCCTTTACTGCAGCATGAATTGACTATTTTGTCCTTGTTACTCTTCAAGACCCAAGCAATCAGGCTACCTCTGGAGTCTGCAGAACGTCCCTTTGAATTGTTACTGCTATGCTACCCTCAGGAGCACAGTTGGGAGTAGAGTGGGAATACAAGGTCACACACATCAGAAGCACGCAGGATATTAATAAATGGCACTTGGACACAGGCCCAACATTATCAAACTTCCTCTTCAAAAGATAAGGGGTAGAAGTGACTGCTACCCAAAGAAAGTTCCTCGGTCATGGTCACATTTATGAAAAGGCATGAGGGACCAGTGTTACTGTCACCCTACCCTGTGCAGTTGTTTGCAGAAGAAAGTAGACACTATCCCTGGGTTAGGTCTCTCCTGGCTCTTCCTGTTGTTAAATGGTGACATTCTGCCTCTCACCTGTCTTAGCAATCATTTCATATTTTTTAAAGAAGGAAGATTAAACAATGGTAGAAGAGAGGATGAGGAGATGGGGACAAAACAACCCTGTAAGAAAATTTTTTTTAAAATAACAAAAACCAGGCATAGTGCAATATTCATAATAGAAACTGGCTGAAAAAACTACATGCTAACAGACAACATGATGTCCAAATAGGGTGGGAGTAGACAGGAAAGGGCAGAGGCCACAGGCCTACACCAAGAGCCTTTCAATAGACTGGGGAGTGGACTGGATCTGCTGCTTTAGCTGACAGCCTTCTTTGATGGTAATAGAACAGGCAACGACAGGCCTGGAGACCCCACGGGCCCATCCCAAAGCCTGCTTGGAACACATAAATACATAGGGGGACATTCTTGTCTTCACAGAGCAGTGGGAGGTGCAGGATGATCTCCAAAGGCTCAGCGTCTGCTGCCTTCAAGTGAACTCAGAGGTACCTCTGTTGAGTGTTCTGGTGGCTTCCTTGGCTCCTTTCTGAAGCTGCTTGTGGTTTCACAACTGCTGAACAAGGTCCAGCAGCTTCTTGGTGAGGTGGGCGTCTGCAAAGGGGATAGGCCTTTGGATTACCATCAGTCTCTGTCATGGCTGTGGTTCACCGGCCTCGCGGAGATCCGAGAGCAGCCCACCTCAGACAGACTCAAGATCTTTATTTTATACACAAGCCCCCCTCCACCTTTTTGTCTCATAACCCAATCAAATGAATGGGGGATCTTCTCATAGTCACAGATCCTGCCCACACCCACACAGAGAGGCATATACAAGGTATGTAATCGCTTCCAAAGACAACCGTGTAAAAAGCATCATGGGATACTTTATCAGATGCTCAATTTTCTTACCAGCAAAATAAGGGGCAATAAGACCCATTTCATGAGAGCAGGATCCCTAAATGATCTTATACTTTATACAGAATATCCTGTTTTGTATATAAATACACTGGCTCTCATTCTTCACCCAGTAGAAGTCTCTGTGAGACAGAAAACATATTAGGGATAACTAGACTCTGGCTGCCACAGACTGCTCTCCATCCTTTATTATGTTAACTCATTTAATCCTCACAACAGCCCTCTGAGGCAGGGTCTGACATTACCCCTATTTGGAAGGTGAAGAAACTAGGGCATGGAGGAGTTCAATTACTTATTCTAACTTCCTGAGGTAGGAAGAGACAGAGCCTGCTTGCTCACCTTCCTACTCCCAGCATTCTGCAGAGGAATCCAAGCTCTGATCAGTACCCTCCTCTGCATCTCAAAGGTATGACAGAGTATCAGGTGAGAATCCCACTCACAGCTTTAAAAGGCAGAGTCTTGGGGATCCTCCTACCTCCCTCTGGCACCTTCCTTATTGCCTCCCTTGCTAGTACCTCCAACAATTCCTTATCCTACAATTGCTCCCAGAGAGCTCCGCACTAATTGAAATGGTGCAACACTATTGCTTTTGAGGCGGTAGCTCATGAAAACTTCTGGCTTTAATTCACTCAGTATTTCTTTTGAATAGATCATGACTCAACTCTTAAAAAAAAAAAAGAGCAATATAATTCTTTAAAAACCAGGGGGCTGATTACCTAATGGTGGAATAACACGGGGGGAGGAAATTTTGATGGAATATTTTCCAGTGCACTTCAGTTCTCTTCACTTACTTCAAGTTCAGTATAGCTTTCCACAACTTTCTACATGCCAGATTTACCGTTCAGGAAAGAGTTCAGCAGGGAATGGAGCCTGGGAAAGAAATCTTCAGCCCTTGGCCATGGGAGAGGATGCTCTAGAGAGCTGTGTTACATAAAATGTGTTTCACCTCCCTTCAGAGTTCCTTCAAGGGCTAAGAGAGAGGTGCTGGAGAGATGTCTTGGTGGTTAAGAGCACCTCCTGCTCTTGTGAAGGTCCAGGGTTCAGTCCCAGAACCCACATTGCAGTTCACAAACTGTCTGAACTCCTGGTCCAGGAGATCCTACACCCTCATCTGGTCTCCACTGGCACCAGGCATGCACATGGTACACAGATATATATATATGCAGCCAAAACATCCAGACACATAAAATTAAAAATAAGCAGTTTAAAAAAGAATAAGGGAGAATTCCAGGAGGGCACTGTGTCTTCAGGAGATCACAGGGAAGGAGAGTAGAGGACAAAGAATCAAGAGTTCACACTGGCCCTCTTCCCTAACTAAAACACTGATTCTACCCCAGTCATTTCTACTTCTTTGTCCTTGCGGGGACTTAGGTATTTAAAAGCGATTCTACAGGAAAATAGTGCTCAAAACTCTTAGGCCCAATTGAAAGATGGAAAATGTTTATATCTATTTTTCTTTACTCCTGAAGAATATTGATGCCTACATAATGCCTCAAAATTTTTGGACCAAAATCATGCCAAATACCAGACTTTGAATTATATCCATGCACATAATGAGGTAATGTTGGGGATAGGACCCAAATCTAAACACAAAACTCACATACGTTTTAATGTATATACCCTGTACATATCTATTTAAAGATAATTTTATGCAGTGCATTAAATGATTTTGTTCATTTGAACTGTGATTATCACACAAAGTCAAATGTGGAATTTTTCATGTTAGCACTCAAAAGTTCAGTGTTTTGTTTTTTTTTTAATTTTTGGAGCATTTAAGATTTTGGACCGGGCAGTGGTGGCGCACGCCTTTAATCCCAGCACTTGGGAGGCAGAGGCAGGCGGATCTCTGTGAGTTTGAGGCCAGCCTGGTCTACAAAGTGAGTCCAGGACAGCCAGAGCTGTTATACAGAGAAACTCTGTCTCGAAAAACCAAAAAAAAAAAAAAAAAGATTTTGGGTTTTTCTTTTTTAATTATGGAGACTGCCCAGTATCTGAATTGTTAAGTAGTTGGACGTGGTGAAACAAACAAATGCTCAGTTCTGCTTTGCAAAATAAACTCAGTGGCTTCCCCCAAAAGGATGGCCACTAGCAGTAATCCTAGCCACACTCCTCGTTTTTAGTTAATGTCTCATCCTCACTACAGGGAAACCACTACACTGGTGCCAGTCCCTGTGCATGCAGGCCGTACCAACCGTGTAATTCTCGGGGTCCAAAGAGGACAGGCACTCTTGGCCACCATCTTCTCTGGTGCTGTCTCTCACCTTTGGCCTTCCTGGTGGCTTTCTTTGGGGGGTTGGAGGGTCCTTTCCTTCTTGGGTAATAAACACAAACTAAATTTGCTCTGCACTCATTCAACCTTCTGCATGAAGTCTCACAGAAATTCCATCATGTGTGTCTACCATATGAATGTCATGTTTTTCTTAGTTCCTTTTTAAAAAAAAAAAAAAAAAAAAAACCTTTGGAACATTTCTATGGCATTTGTAAGAAAGTCATGGATCCAGCATTCTTACTCGAATTGGATTCTTGGACCAGTCACCAAGCACTAAGAACTGGAAAGCTCAGAAGAGCAGAAGAGCGGGCTGAGCTCAGGCACCAGAGGCTGACTGCAGGACTGGTCAGGTGGAAGGCAGCTTCCCTGGGTGTGGAAAAGCACACCTTCAGTTTCTTAGGGAACAAATGGTTTCCTATCTTATAATTGACCAAATTCCTCCACGCTGCTAAAGTTTTCTCATTGGACTGAAACAATAATGATCTGCTAGATCCCTCAAATTTTAGTTCATATGGGAAAGAGGAGAAAGAGAATGAGGGAGAGAGAGAAGGAAGGAAGAAAGGGAGGGAGGAAGGGAGAGAGGAAAGGAGGAAGGAATTAAGGAGGGAGGGAGAGAAGGAGTGAATCAGAGAAACACCATGATATTTATAAAGATATTTATATATCTCTGTGGGTTTGATTAATTTAGCATCATAATAGGATATAAAAAGAGACTGCTTCCTGTGTGAACATAGGACCATAAGCTGGGGGAAAGGGGTGCTCAGTATCACAAACAGGGCACTCAGAGGACCCCCCTCCACAGCAGAGGGTAGGAGCAGAACTCTTCACGCTGCCTCCACACAGTAACTCTTCAAGCTACCTCACATGGGTAAGGCAGCTCATCAAGCACAGAAGATACTAATCTGATCGTGTGGTTGAGGCAGCTGGGAGGCTGATGCGTTTGAGCTACAGACACTAAAGAAAGCAGTCAGTCACCTTGACCCATCTCGTCTCTCTCAATACCTCTGCAGTTAAAAGAAGGGGAAGGCAGCCTAGAGCTAGAGCAGCCCACAGCACACTGCAAGCTGAAAGAGTCCCCCTCACAATCTCCCCAGATCAGATCCTCGAGCCACAAGTCCAGTCATCAGTGGAACAGCAGAAACCTGGACCGAAAGGAAGGCCATAGAAAATAAAAGATGGAGGGGCCTCAGAGATGTCTAAGAGGATGAGAGCACTTGTTGCTCATTCAGAGGTCTGAATTTGCAACCCCAACACCCATGTCAGATGGCTCACAACTACTTGTAACTCCAGTCCCAAAGGAGCTGATGACTTCTGGCTTCTGCAGGTACCCGCCACACACGTGCACACACACGTGCACAGAGAGAGAGAGAGAGAGAGAGAGAGAGAGAGAGATTTTCACAAATGAAAATAAGTCTTAAAAAAAAAAAAGAAAATACAAGGTTTGATGACTACGATCTGGTGCCTGTACAAGATGTCACCGAAGGATGGTTCTCTAGAAGAGTTGGCACATTTAGGAGCAGTGGCTGACAGAAGAACGTGTTTCTGGCTTACCCCTGACTGTGATCAGTCTCCATGACAAACAGCTTCTAGAAAAGCAAGCCACGCAAGCGAGATCTATTGTTTCTTCGTGAAAATCTAAAGAGCTTACTGTTTGCTTGAATCTTCACATCTGTTTCCATAGAGATATCATCTCTGCCTACATATTTTCCAACTCACCAAGTCTATTGTTTCTCAAGTTCTGCAGTATCTGGTTAAATAATATGATTCTTTCATAACTAGCTGCTGATCATACCTCAAAAATAGCTAATGGGTAGGCAGGCAGCCCCAGCTCCCACGGCATAGCCTCATGATGATTATGGATTTTTAAAACAGGGGCTCGTTTGGAGAAACACGTGAACATTGGATCAATAAAAAGAGAAAAGTCCTGATTTTTTTTTAAAAAAAAATACCGTATTATGCCATATTTTTGTATTTGTAATAGACCGAGTCAGTTTGTGCAGTTTCCAAGCACAGTGGTTGAAAAGTAGCATGGTTAAATAATTATGAATGTATAAGTCTGGAGAGATATGGGCAAAGAGCTTGCCATTAAGCATGAGGACCCAAGTTTGACTCCTTGGAAAAAACCTAGATCCTTGGGCGCACAAATAGATGTGCACACATCTCTAGTCCCAAGGCTCCTGTGACCAGATGGGATGAGAAGGCAGGAGGATCCCAGAAGCTCACAGGCTAGATAGCCCGAATTACACAGCTGCAGGCCACTGAGACCCTGCGGCAAACAAGGTGGACGGGGAGAAGTAACATCTGAAGTTGTCCTCTAAGCTCCATACACACGCCATGACCCATGTGCACGCGCACCCGCAGTAACACATGACTGCATGTGCACACATAGGGGTACATCGCGCACAGGATAATTTGTGTGACCTGTGGAGACAGCTCAGCTGATAGGCAAATAGTTGCAAGTGTGTAACTCTAACTCAATTCCTCAGTTTCCCTATATAGATGGGGGGGTGATCGTGGTGTTTCTACTAAATGATGTAGGAGTAAGAGGAATCAGACAGGTGCCTTAGAACCATGTCTGATACATAACAAAGAGGTGGTACTGACTTTGTATATTTGCAAATAACCTCCTCATCCCTCTTAGTAAATTGAAATTCTTAGGTTTCCCTTGTTTCTGGGACTTCAGAAGCAAGTTGGGGGGATGACTCCATTCAAGGCAGGATTTGCAACAACAGAGAAGTGGTCCGTGTGACCTTGACTTGTTTGCCCCTTAGCATTACGCCCAACACAGTCTAGGTACAGATGGAAATGAGAACACAGAGGTAGTAAACTTCTCATACACGTCAATCAAATCTGAATCGTCTAATCAATAACAGCTTCCTAATGAACCATAAATCCCTCCCAGCAGGAACCATATGCCCACTGCTAGTACTGGACATTCGTTGTGTTTTTTAGGTGACTGAGCATGTTAATTTCTCAAAGTGCCGGTTCTGTACAGTACATCATAGCTACAATAAATTAATCTCCAGTTGGCATAGTCTTAGAATGAGACAGGCTTTGGTCCAATCTCCATGCTTTTGAATGTTTGTGTTTTCTCTACCCCCTGAGCCCCAAGGAGTCTGCATGAAAGGGTCTCTAAGCTGGGATCTGCCCTAAAAAGCCACATGAAACTCTCACTTAGATGTTCATTAGACCCAACCAGCAGCTTTATTTGGAGGTGGGGGCGGGGGCGGAGATATACTAATTTCTCTCTGTTTCTCCAGTCACTGGAAGACTTTAAGCATTGTGTTTTATTCCAGCTATTTGTTCCCATGAACAAATACCATGCCAAACCCTTCAGCTGCACTGAGTGGGCTCACTGCTGAAAAATGTCATCAGCAAATTCAGTTATCGGCATATGTTTTTTATTCATATCTGATGTATGTGTGTGTGCATTTGTGTGTCTGTGTGCATCATTCATGTAATAGTTTTATTTTATGAGCCTCATTTCTTAGAACACAGGGACAAATGTGCATACCCATCACATCAGAATGCAAAACTATTGGCTGTTTGAATGAGGTCTTGCTCTTGATTTACTGCCACATTAAAGTACACACAAGATAAAGCCAAAAGGAACCGAAAAGATGAGATATTCGGAAAAGGGGTGGAGGATAAAATAGGTAGCGTTCATGGTAAGTTCTGATGCAAATAATGTTCAGAAACATGGCTATCAGGGCTGATCCCCACATGGAGGCGTCTGCTTCTTAATCCTGTGCCTAATCCTTTTATAGGTCTCAAATTCCATGACTGTCTGTACGTGTTTTAAAGTAAGGATTAGGAAATACACCAAGTGTCAGAACAGGGCTAGGGAGGTGCAGTTGGAAAGGAGCTGGTGGCTCAGGGTGGCTCTTACAACAGCCCAGCTGTCACCCATGGCCACAGCAATGAAAGCGAAACACCTTTCAGTACATTCTACAGGCCCAGCAGCCCAGAGATCAGCCCACAGAACAGAGCAGAATGCAGCCACGCTGGCTCCAGCATTTCTTCCTTGTATATAATGAGCAGCCAGCTCCTGGTGGGAAACTGGCAATATCTCTCTATTAGGAGACATCTGACGCTCTGCTGGAGGGTCTCCTCTTCGTTCCCTTACTTGTCATAGCGAGGGACTTTTTTTTTTTTTTTTTTTTTTGAAAACAGAACATTTTACTCTGTGGGAAATCTGTTCCTTCTGCCTCTGCTTCTGCCCCCACCGGATGTTCTTATCTGCTCCTTGCAAGGGCACAGGCAATTACAGAGCGGTGCTTCTTCACCCACACAATTTCAGGCAAATATTATAAAAAGCGTACAGATGGCTCTGGAGAGAAGCCTTCCTGCCGATTCCAGCTCTTCCGCCTTAAGGAAGAGATAGCAATTTCCTTTTAGTTAATACCTTAACTGTTCATTCATTTAATCAGTGAACCGACAAATGTCTATTCAGTGACTTGATGCTGGGACACCTGGAGCCACAGGTGTGACCTCAACAGCCACACACTGGCCCTCCGACATGGGAAGTTTCTCATGGGCCTCTTTGCCCCACACAATGCCCACCTGACCCATCTGTAGCCTTGCCTTTTGCCTCCCACCATTTTTATCTCTTTTTTTTTCCTTTTCTCAATTTTTTTTTCAAAAAAAAAAAAAAGAGCATTGTTGTTGTTGCTGCCTTGGGTTGAGCCTACAACCTTCTGAGTGTGACTTCTACTGTACTCATCACCAAAATAGTAATTAGCATGACAGTTCACTCCTGCGTTATTTTTTTGTATATATTTTATGGTCTTTACCTGTGTGTATATATATATATATATATATACACACACACACAAACACATACACATATATGTGTGTGTATATATACATATATATCATTTAATCTTTGCAGTAATCCCATGAGAAAGATATTGCTATGATCCCATTTTAAAACAAGATAAAATAACTCAGCTCAAAATCACTTTTGCTTGGAAGTCACAAAGAGTGGGATTACTAGTACCTGAAACAGTCATTTAACCCCTCTCCCATAACAATCAGCTGAGCAGTAACTAATTCCTAGTATTTCTTTAGCTAGCACCTCTAAGAACTGGCATACCCTTTGTCTCATGGGCAATAATGGCTTCCCAGAAACTGGGTAATAAAATGAGAAAAAAAAATGAAGGCAACATTTTGAAATCTCTATAATGAAAGCAACAGGCTCACAGAAATCCTAGAAGGCTTGTTACAGCAGCCTGTTGTCAGTGCGTACACCATAGGTCATAACTAGTTAGACAGGATGGGAACCTAGGAGCTCCGCACCATGCAAGGTCTCTAACCACTGTGCTCTACTGTGCTACCGTGCTACTGGTCATTACTTAGAAAGTAAGCGGGACATGGCTCAGCCTTCGGAGAGTCACAAAGAAAATCATGCACAAAACACAGTATTTCAAAATCCTCTAAGATTTGGCTAATCCTCTAAGCTAAAAGACGTAATAACCGTTTTTCAAAATATTAAAAATACCTAGCAATCCCTTATTATTTTCATGGGCTATATGAGCTCCTACAGCCAATATTGGGAACTGGTTTGTTTATAGATGCCTTTAACCTGGTTCAAAGATTGGAAGACTTAATAATGCAATAATATTACATTATATTATTATTATTTTTTTATTATTATGTTCTTCACTAAAATAACAATGTCTTATTTTAGAGAAACAGACAAATACAGTTCTAAAATTCACAAGTAATCAAAATTATTTTGAGAAACAAAAACTTGAGACATAGTACTCTCTGATCTCCAAATACGTTGTAGAGAAATGGTGATTCAAACTGCATGTTACCAACCTGGCTGATAGTGCAGGCCTGCAACCCTAACACTCAGGAGGCAGAGGCAGAAAGATCAGAAGTTCATGGTCATTCTTGGCTAATAATGAGTTCAAGGCCAGCCTGGGCTACATGAGACCTTGTCTCAAAAAATAAAATAATCAATTAAATGATACATTAAGTTTTACGGATCTAATGTATAACAATATGAACTATAATCAACACTACATTGTTTGCTTGAATTGTGCTAAGACAGTAGATCTTGTTCTTCATTTTTAAAAGATTAATGTGTGCTGTGATGTGTTTGAGTGTAGTAATCATTTCCCATTGTATATAAAATTATCACAGCGTGGGGCTCAAATGTAACTTTTATTTGTCCATTGCATTGACAAAGCTAGAAAACAAATTTGAGAAGGTAGAACTATCCTATGATTCAACAATCCCATTTCAGGGTAATCCAAAACATATGAAATCCCAATCTTGGAGAAATAAGTGAACCGGTCCCCATTGATTTCCTGTGGCTGTAATAAAAATACCCTGTAATAAAAACTACTCTGCCAAGTGCAACTTAGAGGAGGAAGGGTCTATTCTTGCTCACAGCTCCAGAGGCTCCAGTTCATCTGAGCATCAGGAGCCTGAGGCTGCTGGTCACACCCCATTGCAGTCAAGAGCAGAGAGAGATCGAATCATGCATGCTCGCCCTCCTGACTCATATAACTCAGAGTCCCCTGCCCAGGGAATACTACTATCTACCTGGCCCATATCCCCACATAATAACATAATCAAGATAACCCCCTGCAGACATGCCCGTAAGGCCAGCCTGTTCTAGATAGTCCCTCACTGAGAGTGTCTCCTCAAGAGCTTCTAGACTGTGCCGAGTTGATTGAGTAAGGGTGAGCCATCATTAGCATGCCAGTATTAGCTGCAGAGCTGTCCACAATGAAACGCTCCCCAGTGAATGTATGGACAGAGAAATTGTATGCATATATATATGTATGTATGTATACCATATATGTAATGAAATATGGCCTTGGAGAAGAAGGGAATCCTGTCTTAAGTGACATGGATGCACCCTGAAGACTATGGAAAGTGAAATAAGTTGTAGAAAGATTAGTGACACGTGGCTTTGCCTTCGTGGGGTATCTAAGGCAGTTTAACTGATACAGTCGTTGAGTAGAATGGTGGCTGCTGGGATCTGGAGCACGGCCCTAGGAAACTGCTGACCAATGGGGATACAATTTCACTTGTTTAGAGGAATGAACTGTAGAGATCGCATGCCAGCATTGCCCCCCCCACCCACCATTAGCAACACTGTGCTGGGTGCTTAAAAGGGTTTTAAGAGAACAAATGTGACAAGGAGTGTTCTGTGCTACGATAACACTCAGAACTTTTGAAAGAAGCCCTTTGGTCCTGCCACCACACTATGCATTGTTCCTGGGTCTTGCTGGGTGCTGGCTGCAGAGGCCTCCCTGCCTGCCTCCTCCCTTGTGGTCCACCGCAGCAGCTTTCTAGCTAGAGTCCTGGATTTCTCTCTCACTGGCTGCCCCCGCCATGCCATGGACGCGGAAATCACCACCAAGGACCAGGAAAAAAAAAAAAAAGAGAGAATAGGAGGAAGAGGAAGAAGAGGAAGAAAAGGGAGGAGGGGGAAGTTGTGGAGGAGACAAAGGATGGAAGAGTCAAAGTTGCAGATGGGGGTGCTAACAATGGAAACTGGGGAGCAGGGGGCAGACAGTGAGGCATTGTTAGTAAACTCAGGAGCAGTCACTTGCCTCTGATTGCCATCCACATGCCCTTCATGGCTGGCCACAGAGCAGCCTCCTAGCCTGAAGCCACCATCTGCCAAGCAGTTCAACTACCCACAGGTTAGGACAGAAGCAACTTTCCGCTCCCCTTACGTCCCACTCTCTTCTCTTCTGACGGCCAATAACAGTCATGTATTACAAGGGTGTGTCCTTTGACCTCTCAGCAGGATTTCCTGAAACCTTGTGTTTTGTGACCTCTTGCTTTTCACCAAAGTACCCTTTCCCAGAACACTTATTCCTCCGACCCAAATTACAATATAATATATGTAACATCTGTCATGACCACCAAGGTACAGAGGCCCAGCTGGCTCAGACAAGGGCACAGAATGGCCTGTGTACACTGTGTACACTCTGCCACACGAGCTATACTCTGTTCCAAAAAAAAAAAATGAAATTGAGTGTAAGCCCTGTTCCTGTGCCCACAGATTCACCCAGAGGTCATAGTGTAACCCTCAGCCGTGCGCGGCAGAGTCCTCCGCCCTGCTCCCCCAAAGCCTGGCTCCGCGGTGAATACAGATGCCTTGCAGTTCACCTTGCTCATTGACTTTCATGGGGAAATTGAAAGCTCCAGATGGCTATCGGGTGTCTGTCTCCCCAGCCAACAGACTCTGGCTGCGCTTCCGTTTGCAGCAGCGTGCTAGCAGGGGAGGGTTTGGTGGGCAGGGACTTCCCTCCAGGCGTCAGGGACATCTTTATCTCTGGAAGATTAACTATTACTGTTTCTGTTGTAACGCGCGAGGAGACCATAACCACCGACTTCGCTTCAGGGTTTCTGTCAGCGTCGTAGTTCAGCAGCAGCGCCAAGTAAAAGTTGCATGCAGTGCATGAAAATTCCACTAGGTGGCTCCAGTGTTCTTCCAACCAGACGCAGGCGGCACCAAGAGGCTGACTCCATCTTTCCTGTTGCAAAGGTAAACGCAAGCCAGGAGTGTGAAAATGTCTCCATGGCTGTGGTTTTAATATTCATCCTAGATTACACAGGATGGATTACTGTTGGTAGCGACTCATCCGAGACCACGCTGCTGTGGAGCACTGAAGATTGCTCCCTGCCTCCTTTTTACACAGACACGTGAAGGCTATGTTTTTAACCATATTTTCATGATTAGGAAACCATATTATTTGATGTACCTGTGTCCAGATGACATGAATGCTACCATTTTCTCATGGCTGCTTTAATAATTTCCTTCAGCAAAGACACACGTTTCCAAGAAAATAATGTATTTTCTTTTGTGAAGCTTGCCTTTGTTTCAAAACACTACAGTTCTTGTGTTTAACATTCCCAGCAGCTGTTTTCATTACGATCCTCAGTAACCTCTGAAAAACATGATCCAGATTTACAAGCTCCTCTCACAATCCTTTTGAGAAAACCTTCTCTTATGCTTTAGGGTATAATAGTAAATAAAGCTCACTTTTAGACTACACTGGATCACCCTGGCTTAAGAAATCACTTCAAATTCTGAATCTGTTTCCCAGTTTCCCGTTAACTCCTCCAGTTCCAGTGTCTAGCTTATACTTAAGGATCATCATGAAATGTCAGATGTCTTCCTGCAAAGCACTGTGGGTAAATTCCCATGGAGCCAAACACAGTGCTGAGTTCTCAGAACAGACAGGACAAGACGACAGCTGTTCCCTTCCCACCACACTGAATAGAGAGGCACAAGGACAGGTTCCACACAAAATACCAGACGCATATCCACCCACCCTTGAAAACACTCCAAACAGGGGCCTGGTAGAAGGTGTTCGTGAGAATCAACATAGGTAATTAAAATGCCACCTTCTTCTTCTTCTTCTTCTTCTTCTTCTTCTTCTTCTTCTTCTTCTTCATTTTTAAGTGAAAAGAAGCATAACCAAATCTCAAATGAATGCTGAGATGAACCACTTCAGCATAGCAACTTAGGTGCCTTTCAATAATAATTATATGACAACATTTGGGTACCAAAAAACAAACAAACAAAGTGCAGCTCTCTGAGGCACCAGAACTAAGCTTTTAGTGACATATGCCAGCAACATTGAAAAAGTTGATAAATGGAAGGTTATCGTTGTGAATGCTCTATTTTCTTTTTAGTGACAGGTTATAACTAATTGTTTTAATTAGCTCGAATAAATCAGAAGAATATAGAAGAGTAGGGAGGGAGCTCCTTGTAATTTTGTCGGCATCTTCTCCCCACATAATCTGAAGGAAGAGACAACCTTGTAAGAATAGATAGATGGTATACACCTTCCAGTAATTCTAAATGGCTGTTTATCCTAAAACCTCTAAATATGTGTAGAACATTCTTGGTATACAGGTGAGCATGCTTTTGGTGAGATGCCATGTGTTTCTTTTTAATGAAAATGAACATAAGATCTACATTTTGCTATTCCTTGCATGTATGTGATTGTTACTGAGCACCTACCTGCCCAGTCAGTCAGTCCTATCCCTGTTAAAGCTATGATCCAGGAGGCATACCAAGAGATGTGACAAGCAAACACTGACTAGCAACCAAACAGTAATCCCCAAATATATCAAGATCTTCACTCACATATTGTTTAATATTATCTGTCTGACCCAGTCTGGTGTTTGCCGGTGGGGCTATTGGGGGAACTGAGTGTAGACCTTCGGTGGCACCTTCCTGAGATTCTGTCTGGGAATTCAGCCTAGACAGTAAAATGGCCCAATCACTTGGTCCCTGCTTCTTGGGGATCACTGAGCTTCATTCTGTAAACTCCAATGTCTTACATTCCATTCCTTCACATACATTTGGGTTTCCGAGTTGTTGAGACTAGAGGATAAATCTGGCTCCAGTTTCTGCATCTTTCCAGAAACTCAATGCCATCCATGAGAACCACAGTGTGAGAACGTTGAACTGGGTTCCATTGCAAGTATTCCATTTAATGTCCATGAAACCTTGAGCGATCCTTTAGCTTCTTTGTTTTCTGCTTCCCAATTTTATAATAGTTGGGATATTGATAAATATGATTGGAAAATCTAGCACATGATAAACTCAATATATGTTAGCAGTATCTTCAACATACTGAAAGTCATAACATTACTGAAAATTAGATAAATCAGAAAATATACTAAAGGAATTTTTAAAAATATAAACCGTATGTGCTGAGAAATCAGTTTCTTGATCAAAATAGTACATGGTGTTTCATATAACCTCTTTAATTCATTTACTTAAAAAATAAAAAAAAAAACAAGCTACATATTACTTACTGTTTTCTTCATAATTTCCCTAAGCTCTGTGGATCAAATTGCATTTCTCCAAAACACTAAGGCCCAGAAACCCAGAATGTGATTGTGTTTGAAGACAGGCTCTTTAAAGAGGTGATGAGTTAAAATGAAGTTATTAGGATCGGCTCTACTCCAAAATGACAAGCATCCTTATAAGAAGATGAGATTAGAGAAAAATCCAAAATCAGGCACATGGGGAAGAATTTGTGGGAACTGGAGGATAAACACCTGCACACACAGGGGGGTGACCTGAGAAGGGACCAGTCCTGCTAATACCTGCTCCACTCCGAACTATAAAAAAAAAATTATTTTGTTGAATATATACCTTAGTCTGCATTACTTTGTTCAGTAGTTTTAAACAATACACATGTGTGCGCACACACACATACCTAATCATTGGAATGTAATATTCATAAGGTAAAAAAATACAACCTTCATATCTGCTAACCTATATAAAGCAATTTTTAAACCACACTAAGCCTCCACCGTATCCTCCACCCTGAATTGGGGGGGGGGCAATAATAGTGACCTTGTCTGTATCCTAGGATATTCTGATAATTCACTGGTCATAATCATGTGGTCATGTGTCACTTAACAACAGTGATATGTTCTGAGAAGTGTGTCATTAGGGGGCTCCATCACTGTACAATACCACAGTATACTTACACAAAGTAAGACAGCTGTGACATCACTGTGATATACAATCTCGTGGGACCACCACTGCACACATAGGCCGTAGTGGCCTTGCACAGTGCCTGCCTCTACATTCCCATTTAGGTGATGCACAACTGTGTACTAGCGAATCCCCATAACATTCTGTGATGCAGTTAGAAGAATTATAACATGGAAGCTTCATGTTGTCTAGATTCAAATAATGAAGTTTAAAAGTATGCTGTGCAGTCAAAGGATGCAGTTTTAACACAGCCACACAAGCACACATACCCTTATAAAAGCACTTTAAAAGCAGGAGAATTGCCGGGCGGTGGTGGCGCACGCCTTTAATCCCAGCACTTGGGAGGCAGAGGCAGGCGGATCTTTGTGAGTTCGAGGCCAGCCTGGTCTACAAAGTGAGTCCAGGACAGCCAAGGATACACAGAGAAACCCTGTCTCGAAAAACCAAAAAAAAAAAAAAAAAAGCAGGAGAATTATATGAAGTAAGAGAGTGGTTTAATTAATTATAATGTCATAGCTAATAAACTAGCCTTTCATAAAAATTACTCGATAATTGAAAACCAATATTTTTTCAGTATAACTGTAACTTGCTTCACTATTTCAGATCACATTCCTTCGAACGGGGCTGAAATGAATATGCTAGACGTTCTTGAAGAAGATTAAAGATCATCTTACATGTGTTTATTTCACAGAGCAAATTAATGGAGTAAAATTACTGTTAATTAGATTTTTAAACAGAGTTGAGAGTAGTCTATAACTCACAGCTTTATGCTACTCACTATTCATCATTTTGCTCTCTGCACTTAGCCCGAGAGTCAACTCTTTAAATATCTAAATATATTATAAATGAAGAATAAAATCCTCCCTGAAGCTCACTGATTCCTCAGAGAATTTTTCAAAAGCCTTGCATGTTCGTTTATGTTTCCAGTCCTGTGACAGCTGATGAACGATGGACAAGGCTGTAGGAGGTCGTGCCAGCCGTGTGACCCATGAAGCAGAGGGACCTTTGAGGGATCAGTTCCAAAGAGTCAAGCTCTTAGTTACTCATCAGTAATTCCCAAGGCGAGGATCACTAATCACAAAGACTCACGAGCCCAAACATGCTATTGGCTTCACCGATATACAGAGTGCTCTGCATTCTGAAGTCAACAAGGAAAAAAACAAACAAACAAAAAAACAAGGGGGATCCCGTATTTTGATCTAGGGGTCAACAGTCACAAGGCGGCAAGTGTTGCAGGACACTGTACAAAGGGCACAACCCCTCCTAAATCTCACCCAGCTACACAGGGACCACGGAAGATCCCTGGGCAGGACGCCCCTTCCCACTCTCAGACACACTAGGAAGCCGCTGGACCCGGGAATCGGTATCACCCATCCCCCAACAGGAGAGACCCCCTGGTAAGTTCCAACCTAATACCCAGCCAGCAGATTCAGAACCCATGCAGAGATAATCCCCACCCTCCTGGGCACTCCCAGGTCTCACACAGACGATCCAATTATCTGGCAAAAGGTTGTAACCCTTGGAAGTGTGCGCAGCTCCACTGCACAGTGCCTTCAGACCTCAGATCAAAGTCTGTGATGAAAACTGACCAGTTTACAAGCCGCGGGAGCGGCAAGGCTACTGGAGCTGAAGTGCAGATTTACCCGCTACAGGAACCAACCCCAGGCAAACTGCGAGATACTTGAAACTGTCGTATATCGGACTTTTGTACTAGTACGGGCTCTTCTGGCGGGGAACCAGAGCTTACTTGTATACAGCTCCACCACCTGGATTAGTTAGGTCTCCACCTGGGAGGCCGGGCTGAATGACTCACCTGATAGGGGTGGAGTAAGGCAACGCTACTCCTACACCCCTTTGGGCCCAAGTCCAGAAGACAGCAAAAAAATTCCACATGGCCAGAGGCCCCAGACCAAAAAAAAAAAAAAAAAAAAAAAAAACAGAGCGTAATGTCTCCAACAAAAGAAAGCAACACTATTCCGTCCAGTCCGAACCACCTCACCACAACTGAAACACATGAAAACGATGACAATTCTACATTATGGAAAGTGATAGAGTCCCTTCAAGAAGAACTTAAAACTATGAAGGAATTCAAAGAAGCCACAATTTTACAAGTCAAAACAAAGAATAACACCATTAAAGAACTCCAAGCCAAGGTGACCCAGCTTGAACAGGAAAAGGATAAAGCAATGAAAGATCTCCAGGCAAAAACAAGCAAACTGGAGAAGGAAATGTAAAAAACAAACAATACCATTCAAGACATGAAAATAGAAATGGAAACAATAAAGAAAACACAGTCAGAGTTAAAAGAGGAAATGGAGAATCAAGAGAAGAGAACAGGAACTGCGGATGTGAGTATCAAAAATAGGATGCAAGAGATGGAAGACAGGATCTCAGGCATGGAAGATTCGATGGAAGAAATCAGTACAACATCCTAAGAAAATGAGAAAGCTAAAAAATCTCTCACCCACAACATCCAAGAAATCAAGGACTCAATGAAAAGATGGAACCTAAGAATTACAGGCATAGAGGAAAGAGAAGACTCCCGACTCCATGGTCCAGGAAATATCTTCAACAAAATCATAGAAGAAAACTTCCCAAACCTAAAGAAAGAGATGCCAGTAAAAATCCAAGAGGCTTACAGAACACCAAACAGATTAGATCAGAAAAGAAACTCCTCTTGCCACATAATAATAGAAACTCCAAATGTAGGGAACAAAGAAAGGATATTAAAAGCTGTAAGAGAAAAAGACCAAGTCACATACAATGGCAGACCCATCAGAATCACACCTGACTTCTCCTCAGAAACTTTAAAAGCTAGAAGGGCCTGGACGGATGTCCTACAAGCCCTGAGAGAACATAGGTGCCCAGCCAGACTACTATACCCAGCAAAACTCTCTATCAACATAGAAGGAGAAAACAAGATATTCCATGACAAAATCAAATTCAAACAATATCTCCTCACAAACCCAGCCCTACAGAAGATCCTAGAAGGAAAATTCCAACACAGAGAAGATAACTACACCCAAGAAAATAGAGGAAATAGAAACCTCCACAACAACTAAACAAAAAGAAACACAAGACAGCCAGCTATACCAAAATAATGGGAAATAACAACCCCTGGTCACTAATATCCATCAACATCAATGGACTCAACTGGCCAATAAAAAGACACAGACTTACAGACTGGATCCGTAAACAAGAACCATCTTTTGCTGTATACAAGAAACACACCTCACTATTGAAGATAAACACTATCTCAGAGAAAAGGGCTGGGAAAAGGTTTTCCAAGCAAATGGACCCAGGAAACAAGCTGGAGTAGCCACCCTAATATCAAATAAAATATACTTCCAATTGAAGTTAATAAAAAAGACAGAGAAGGGCATTACATACTCATTAAAGGAAATATCCACCAAGAAGTCATCTCAATATTGAACATCTATGCCCCAAATACAAAGGCACCTACATTTATAAAAGAAACACTTCTAAAACTTAAATCGCATATTAATCCAAACACTTTAATAGTGGGAGACTTCAACACCCCACTCACAACTATGGGCAGATCATCAAGACAGAAGCCAAACAGAGAAATAATGAGTCTAACAGAGATCATGAACCAAATGGACCTAACAGATATCTACAGAACGTTTCACCCAAACACAAAAGAATACACCTTCTTCTCAGCACCTCACGGAACCTTCTCCAAAATCGACCATATAGTTGGACACAAAGATAGCCTCAACAGATACAAGAAAATTGAAATAATCCCTTGTATCTTATCATACCACCATGGAATAAAGCTGGACTTCAATCAAAAGAATCAACAGAAAGTCTACACTCACATGGAAATTGAACAACTCTTTACTAGAGGACCACTGGGTCAGGGAAGAAATAAAGAAGGAAATCAAAGACTTCTTAAAATCCAACGAAAATGAAGATACAACATACCCAAACCTATGGGACACAATGAAAGCTGTGCTACGAAGAAAGTTCATAGCACTAAGTGCCTTCAAAAAGAAAATTGTGAGAGCTCATATTAGCGAATTAACAACTAAACTGGGTGAATTGGAAAAAAAAAAAGAAGCAAACACTCCCAAGAGGAACAGAAGGCAGGAGATCATCAAACTTAGGGCTGAAATCAACAACTTAGAAACAAAAATAACTATACAAACAATCAATGAAACCAAGAGTTGGTTCTTTGAGAAAATCAGCAAAATAGACAGACCCTTAGCCAAATTAACTAAAAGACAGAGGGAGAAAACACAAACCAACAAAATCAGAAATGAAAAGGGAGAAATAACAACAGACATTGAGGAAATCCAGAGAATATTTGGATCCTACTTTAAAAATCTATACTCCACCAAATTTGAAAACTTAAGGGAAATGGACAATTTTCTTGATAGATTCGACCTACCAAAGCTAAATCAAGATCAGATAAACAGATTAAACAGCCCTATAACCCCTAAGGAAATAGAAACAGTCATTAAAAATCTCCCAACCAAAAAAAGCCCAGGGCCAGATGGCTTTAGCACGGAATTCTACCGGACCTTCAAAGAGGAGCTAACACCAATACTTTTCAAACTCTTTCACAAAATAGAATCTGAAAGAACATTGCCAAACTCATTCTATGAGGCCACCATCACCCTGATTCCTAAACCACACAAAGACCCAACAAAGAAAGAGGATTTCAGACCAATCTCCCTCATGAACATAGATGCAAAAATATTTACTAAAATACTAGCAAACCGAATTCAAGAACACATCAAAAGTATCATACACCATGATCAAGTAGGCTTCATCCCAGGAATGCAGGGATGTTTCAACGTACGAAAGTCTATCAACGTCATTCACCATATAAACAAGATGAAAGAAAAAAACACATGATAATCTCGCTAGATGCAGAAAAAGCATTTGACAAAATCCAACACCCTTCATGCTAAAAGTTCTGGAGAGAACGGGCATACAAGGACCATACCTAGAAATAATAAAGGCAATATACAGCAGACCAGTGGCCAACATCAAAATAAATGGAGAGAAACTTGAAGCATTTCCTCTAAACTCAGGGACAAGACAAGGATGTCCACTTTCAACATATTTCTTCAATATAGTACTTGAAGTTCTTGCTAGAGCAATAAGACAACTAAAGGAGATCAAAGGGATAAATATTGGAAACGAAGAATCAAATTATCCCTATTTGCAGATGATATTATAGTATACATAAGCGACCCCAAAAATTCCACCAGAGAACTCTTACTGCTGATAAACACCTTCAGCAAAGTGGCTGGATACAAAATTAATTTAAAAAAATCAGAAGCCCTTCTTTATACAACAAACAAATGGGCTGAGAAAGAAATAAGGGAAACAACCCCCTTCACAATAGCCACAAACAACATAAAATACCTGGGGGTAACTCTAACCAAGCAAGTAAAGTACCTGTACAACAAGAACTTCAAGCCCTTGAAGAAAGAAATGGAAGAGGAGCCGGGCGGTGGTGGCGCACGCCTTTAATCCCAGCACTTGGGAGGCAGAGGCAGGCGGATCTTTGTGAGTTCGAGGCCAGCCTGGTCTACAAAGTGAGTCCAGGACAGCCAAGGATACACAGAGAAACCCTGTCTCGAAAAACAAAACAAAAAAAAAAAAAAAAAAAAAAA